>JAJLSY010000001.1:500000-1115766 GCA_030567935.1 Ogataea pinus | reverse complement strand
TCCTGCTCACAGTAGTAGGCCAAACTTTCTTGTGATCCCTCTTTGCCTTCTGCATTTTGTCCCCAGTATAAGGCAACGTGGTTTTTATCTCTTCCAGCAAATGTATTAGCACCAGTTGCAGTAGCAGTGCTGCTGGAACTGGTAGTGGCAACATCTCTGGCCTCAAGATTTGGGACATTTGGAAGTTGTGGAATGTATAGTGCACTGGATGCTGTAGCCAAGGCTAATGATGCTAAATATGAAGTTCTCATTGTAAATCTATATTCTAGTGTGTTTGTAAGTATGTGTGATGATGGAAAAATAAATGCTTTACAACCAAGATCTGGAAAGAGGGTTCGAAGCTGATTTATATACAATTAAATGCAGGGTTCTATGAAGGAGCAGTGCGCTATAATTAGAAGGCATCGTGACAATTTAAAGGGCGAAGCACAGCAAGCCGCAGATTTATGTCACATTTATGTGGGCTCTAGTCATTCGGGCGGTGAGTGGCACAGACAATTTGGCTGTGAGATCCCGCGACTGATTTAAGCTTCACCGGCTGATATTCTGTTTTTTTACTAGTGTGTAGTGAGCTTTTGGTTTCAGGACCGTTTTGAGTGAGAGTTAAGGTAAAATACCACCTTCATGAAGTCCGGTGTACCGGTATTATATGAAGATAGAATGTTACTGGGTACCTGTTGTTGGAAATCAAACAGTGGGGCATTTATTGTTTAAGTCTTTTAGTGGTATAAGCGGAAAGTATTTATTCAAAGGTGGTATTTAGGATATGTAAAAGCAAAAGTACCGAAAACTAGGCGAAATCTTTAAGAGCAGCTTCTCTTTGTCTCTTGTTCTCCTCCAAGTTCTGTAAATATTCTTTGGAGATCCTTGATTCTGTCTTGCAAACTCTGCATCTCAATTCTTTTCTATGACTGACTGGCACCAGTGGGATCATGTATAGGGTAAGGAATCTCATGTGTCTTGTTCCAACCATTGCCTGATTATGGCAATGAGGACAAAGGTACTGTTCAGACTTAAGAGATGATAGTTCTCTGTTGAATGTGGTTGCTATATAAAAGTAAATGATAGTTAGTATTACTGATGTAAAAAAAAGTAAGTGAAAATGGCTAGCATACTTCCGTAGATGATTAACATTATAAAAGTATTATTGATTTGGTAGTTGGTTTGTTTTGTTTGATATCAGACTTATCTTGATATTTCAAGAGAATCACCATTTAATTATTCTTTAAAATCCAGAACAATTGACTTCTATTTATGCCAAATATTTCTTCAAGATCTGGATTCATATCTTGCATCCTTATCGCGTAGATACGTGGGCCCGCAGCTGAACCAGGTCACAAATTCTGGGCTCACGCATAAGAAGGGTGCCCGCGCTAAGCCTTTATTCAGCCTACTATCAACTTAAGCCTGATGTGTAAGCTTCTAAATTTAACTGATAATAAGATACGACTTATATGAGACTCCATTTGATTAACAGACATACAGTTGGATACTAGGGAACTTTGTTCAAATCTTAAAAATCTAAAGTCATGTTTTCTTTAAACCTCGCCCCAATCTCTTACTGAATTATGAGACACTATTGAGAAGCTAGTTGAGTTCTACCACTGGCTCTCAGTTTCAGGATAATTTTATAAGTAGATAACGTACCTGAGACACAATATTTAAATGTGGTAATCATCTAGTCTATTAAGTTTCCGTGGCAGAAGCTCTTCAAGTCAGTTGTATTGCCTCAAAAAAGCGATATTGAAATTATGAATCGGAATTCGCTTCGGTTGCTTTAGTGGCGAATGCCATCAGTTTGGGTTGATTATTCAATTCATTTGATATCTCGGTGGTGCTTGCTACAACCAATTTGAGCATTTGATATCGTATTCTTCAGAATAGTAATCAAAAACAGGGACGATGGAGAGAGAATCTAAAGAGAGATTGTTCAGACCCTGCTGGCACTTGTAATAGCAATAGAAGACAAACTTTCTATAGTTACCAACATTACACTAGAACTGGTGATTGATTTTGACAGAGGGATCTCCGCTTCTAATATAATGTGATTGTCTAGCAATCGGGTACTAGGAGACTCGCCTTACTTGATAGATTGAAACTCTCTAGGAAGTCATGCTCAAGCTGGGTAGCGCTGATATTTGATTTACTTTTCAAACTTGATGAAACTGAAAACGGAAGTAATTTGCTACATTATTATGACTATTTGTTTTTTATTGTTGAAGTATGGCTAATTCAATAGTAACTTTACTTATTAGTCATTCAGATTTGATCCAAAATAGGAAATAGTCGAATCTCCTCTCAATAACTTATCTATTTCGCGGGATACCAGATCCGAAAAGCCGTCAAAGATATTTAGATGAGTTGCTATTGATATATTTTTTGTTATCATTCTAATGCTCTATTAATCATGTGGAGATCCAAATATTATCTATTTAAGTTAGGAATTATCCACCCTTTGTTCGATTTCAGCCTCTCTTGCTTTGAAGAAGTTTAAAACAGATATAATAATTCGAAACCCAAGATGTCTGAAACAGGATTTAACGTTAGGCCAATTGAAAAGAAAGACAAGGAGCAATGGATTGAATTGTTTTCTGGCCCTAGTTCATATTTAGTTTTCTATAAAGCGTCTCTTTCAAAAGAGATTGTTGAATCAACCTTCAATCGTTTTTTTAATCCAGAGGTCCCTGTTCATTGTTTTGTGGCAGTTGATTTGAATGATGATTTGATTGGATTTGCAACTTACTTGACTCATTATCACACTTGGAGTATTAACTTCACAACTTACTTGAATGATCTATTTGTAAAGTCAGATGTTCGTCTAAAAGGTGTCGGAAAAAGTTTGATAGAGGAGGTTTACAATTGGGCTGATGAAAACGATGCTGAAAAGGTCTACTGGACTACTCAATTTGAGAATCATCGTGCACAGTTGCTATATACAAAAGTCGCTAAGAAAGCTGGATTTTTGAAGTATAGGAGACCTACCGCCACTGAAAAACCAGACTTTTATTCCTGAGATTATTTTAGTTTGTTTTAGCAGTTAGCACTTAAATAGCTTGATTGGTATGCGATTAATCGGGCTTATCAAGTTGAGTGTTCTATATAGGGAATAGTTATTTGTACATCCTACAAAACAATTATAAACGATTAACTTCATTGTAATCGTTTAGCATATCAGTAGAACTTCTGATTGAAACGTAATGTTACGTTCATTTTATTCTAAAGGATAATCACCTATTTAAATAAGCCAGTGACTAAATAGGGGTTCACTGTTTGGTATAGTCGCCTGTTTTGCATCTGAGCGGCTTCAAGGAAGGGTAATTAGAATTTAAACCTGACAGACTCTCTATATTTGTGAAAATGGTTGTCTAAATTTAATTGTCGGACACGACTTTTAGGACCCTTTGAAATTTTCTTCCCGCTAGTCAACAACTTCAGACTCAAGCTTATCTCCGTCAGAAAAAGGAAACGGTCACTAACCGATTTAGGGGCCGAAGTAGCTGGAAATAGATCTTTTGCATGAGCAGTAAGTAAACTGATGCTTTATAGTGAGTGACATCTGTTACAAATCTACAAGGAGCCTTGTCAGAATAGTTTAAAACAAAACCTAAGGAAGTTACCAAATATATTAGCAAAAGTGGCATGCCATGATATTATATTAGCAAATTTATCATGATGGAATTCCTTTTTCTTAAAAGTTAACGCATATGGCCTTTCTTTCTGACAACAGGTTTTCTCAGCGACAGTTAAAAATTTAATAGCTTGTCTCCATTTGCAAGTTAATTTCCATTAGTGCAGAAAACTACTATATAACTTCACACATTTTAAACGCCGTTGAATATATGAATATGTCAACAATGCTTATTTTACATTTGCCTTAGAATTACAATAGAAATTTCCCAATTGTCGCTAATTGCTGTTAAATCTTTTAACAATCGAACCAGAACTTATCGGAGATTAATATTAAATTTTCAACCATTTAACTGAAACGGTAGTATTGGAAAAAATACACTACCTTATTCGTGCTGTGACAGCCTATCAGATTGATCAGATGGCCCATACATCTCTATTGTTTAAGATTTAAATGTAAGTACTTGGTATAAGCTCGCGCAATATTACGAGAAATTACTGCTTGTAATTAATGATATTTGTCCCTGCTTTCAATAAATATCAATAAGAAAGTGATAGGAAACTTGAATCGTTTAGATATAGTAATATCACCAAGCTGTGCGATGCTGCAACGATCTCAAAAAGTATGGAGGATCTTTTAGGTATTATTCATCTCGATAAGTTAGATCAAAAAGATTAGAAAATGGACGGAATAATCCGTTACATACTGTAGGAAGAATTATATATAGGGGTAAGTTTTCTCTTGGCACTACCTTTTTATTGTTAATGCCTTATTAATCTCCCTGAAAACATGGACTATTAAGTTTTGTCCAGTAAGAGTCTGAACGAATGTTTGCTCTAATTGACTGAAAAACTACGAGCCGGGTCATTCATTCTTCGCCCAGTCAACAAGTTCAACAGAATATTAGCTGATTGGTTAAAAAAACAAGAAAAATGGGCGAGATTTTATCTCATTTGTCAGTCCTACAATAATCGATGCAATGCAATCCAGTTTCTGCATGCACATGAACGAAACTTTTGGATTTTTATTTTGTTACAAAACAAGTAAAGAGAGAGAATTTTTTTTAAATCCTTAACCGGAGATATCTTTTTTCTGTGTCTTTCTTGCTTATTTAAATAGACCTAATTCTTCTGCTTCCTTGCTAATTCTTTTTGTTAATGGCCTTCGTATACTTTTCAGTTTTCATAGATTACTTACAGATAACATTCAAAAATGGGTGCATTTGTAGACAGCATTAGAGGTCGCAGCAATAAAGCATTAGTCGAAGCTATTGCTGATTCTAATTCCAATGGAGAAGAAGAATTGGAATCTTCCGCTGGTAAGGAAAAGGAATTGAGTGAAGGAATGGAGGAAACTTCCACAGAGAGTGATTCTGAAATTGGTGAAGGTGTTAAAGATATTGAAGCTGCTGCTCAAGTTTGGAGTAAAAAAGCAGTTGTCTTGATCTATATTTGGATTTGGGTTTGCTTTTTCATGTTGGCACTCCAACAAGCTATCGGTAACAATGTGATCTATTTTGCCTACTCTGGCTTTGCTGCTGCACCAGAGGTTAGTACTGCGAGTATCTTAGCTACCATTATTGGTGGTGTCTTGAAACTTCCAATTGCTAAAATCTTGAATATTTGGGGACGTGCTGAAGGCTTTGTTATCTTCGTTATCGTCTATCTTTTAGGAATCATCATAATTGCTTCTTGTAACGGTCCAAATAGTTATGCAGCTGGTTATACATTATATTGGATCGGTTACGATGCAATTTATATGATTTTGGACATTTTCATTGCTGATACTTCTGGAATGAAAAACAGAGCTTTTACCTTTGCAATGGCAAGTACACCTTTCATTTGTACTGCTTTCACCGCTCCATTGGCTGCTCAGTCATTCTTGGAAACCGCCACCTGGAGATGGGCTTACGGTGCTTTCGCAATTATTCAACCATTTGTTTTCTTCCCTTTGGCTATTGTTTTCAAGTTTTATCAAAGAAAAGCATTCAAGATGGGACTTATCAAGCCAAGAAACAGTGGAAGAACGACCATGCAATCTATTGTTCATTATTTCCATGAGTTTGATGTCGTTGGATGCTTCCTTATTATGGCAGCCTTTATTTTGTTCTTATTACCTTTCAGTTTGAATACCAGTGGTAAAGCTGGATATAAAAGTGCCACCTTTATTGCTATGGTGGTTATTGGATTCTGCATGTTCTTTGTTTTTGCTGCTTGGGAGAAATGGTTTGCCAAGACTCACTTCATTAAATGGACTCTATTGAAGAAAGGAACTGTTTTGGGAGCATGCTGTTTGGCAGCCATCCTCTATTTCAGTTTCTATTCTTGGGATCTTTACTATTACTATTTTGTAATTGTTGTTTACGATTTGACAGTCTCCAAGGCTGGTTACATGGCTCAAATATATAATGTTGGATCATGTTTCTGGGGTGTTGTGTTTGGGTTATGGATTCGTTACATTAAAACTTTCAAATACACTGTTTTATTCTTTGGAGTGCCATTAATGATGTTAGGAGCTGGTTTGATGGTTCATTTCCGTGGTCAACACTCGAATATTGGTTTTATTATAATGTGCCAAATCTTCATTGCATTTTCAGGAGGAACTATTGTCATTGGTGAAGACATGGCTGTTATGGCAGCAGCTGACCATGACGGTGTTCCAATGATGTTATCATTAATTGGTTTGTTCTCTTCACTTGGTGGATCAATTGGTTATGCTGTCAGTGCCGCTATTTATAATGGTACTTTCTTGAATGCTTTGACAAAAGCTCTACCATCTGACTCCAAAGATTTGGCTTCAACATTGAGTTTGGGTGGATATACCACACAAATGACTTACGCTCAAGGTACTCCAATCAGAGAAGCAATTAATCATGCTTGGGGAGTTTCCCAGAAAAATGGTGCTATTTCTGCTACCTGTATTCTTGTGTTGGCTATTCCTGCCGTCGCAGTCTGGAAGAACTACAGAGTTGATCAACTTCATCAAAATAAGGGTACCACAATCTAAGATGCTTAGCCGTTTACAGAAATGCAACTTTCTCTCGTTCAATTGCTTCTCTGTTTTCGAGTATAAACTTCGTTTAATTTAAATAAATATATTGAGACAATTAATCTAAATCCCTCTAATCTTGTAGCTTTGAAAATATGTTTATCCACAATGCTACATTATAACAAATCCTGTGAAAAGTATCTTTTGGCTGTTGTGAAAGTGAAAGGCTGTGTAATTCCAAATCTGACCGATTCTCACGTGCAGTTAGTCAGGGCGCGCCTCCAGTAAGCTAAGGACGATTGTGGGGTTTAAGAAGTAACATTTTGCTAAGAGTGGATATTATAAGTGCTATTTTCAATTTGTGGCTTTATAGTCAGATGCATTCAAGTGCCGGAGACAGAAAATGTTTCAGTCTATAAATCAGAGGTTTTATCTCCTCGATATGGATTCAATAAATTGAAATGCTCTGCTATTGGCAACAATGACTGTTGAGGGGAAAAAACCAAACTTTTTGGTAATCATAGCAGATGATCTTGGTTTCACGGATCTTGGATTATTTGGTGGCGAGATTCACACCCCTAATTTAGACAAACTTGCCTCCAATGGTCTAAGATTTGCCCAATTCCATACTGCTGCTGCTTGTTCACCAACAAGATCAATGTTATTTTCAGGTACAGATAATCACATTGCAGGTGTTGGACAAATGGCTGAGTTTATCAGAAATTTGCCTGAAAAGTTCAAAACACAACCAGGTTATGAAGGTTATTTGAATGATAGGGTGGCCACCTTGCCTCAAATCTTACAAGATGGAGCAGATTATTATACCTTCATATCAGGGAAATGGCATTTAGGATTGTTACCAGATCAATGGCCTATTACCAGAGGCTTTGAAAAATCTTTCACTTTGTTACCAGGGGCTGGAAATCATTTCAAATACTTCCCGAGGGATGAGAAGGATAATGCTCCTATAACTTTTATGAGAGCTTTGTATTGTGAAGATGATAAAGAGGTGGATCCTTATAGTGAGCTTCCTGATGACTTTTTCAGTACTGACTACTTTACAGATAAAGGACTTGAATTCCTGAATCATGACAAAAGAAATGGTAGACCATTCTTTGGTTGTTTGACATATACTGCTCCCCATTGGCCATTTCAAGCTCCAAGAGAGTATATTGAAAAATACAAGGGCCGTTACGATAATGGTCCTGCCATATTGAGAAAGCAAAGATTGGCAAGAGCTATCCAACTAGGAATTGTTCCCGAAGGTGTGACTCCCCATATTGTTGAAACTCAAAGAGACAAAGAATGGAAGGATTTGACTGAAGAAGAAAAGAAATATGAGAGTAGAATCATGGAGATTTATGCTGCAATGGTTGAGATTTTGGATCGTAACATTGGTAGAGTGATTTCCAAACTTGAGGAAACAGGTGAGTTAGATAACACATTTGTGTTGTTCATGTCTGATAATGGTGCTGAAGGTATGATAATGGAAGCTATGCCCTTACGTTTGGAGAATATCAATAATGCAATTGAAAAGCATTTTAATAATGATTACGATAACATTGGGAACAAGGATTCTTTTGTTTGGTATTCTGATCAATGGGCACAAGCTGCCACTGCTCCATCTTATATGTATAAAGCATGGGCATCAGAAGGGGGAATTAGAACTCCTTGTATAGTATCATACCCGGGATTGGCAAACTATTCTGAAACGAAAGGTAATATTCTTAATGAGTTTGTGACTGTTATGGATATCTTACCTACTGTTTTAGATCTTGCGGGTGTTAATCACCCAGGGAAGTTCTTTAGAGGTCGATCTGTGGTTGAGCCTAAAGGTAAAACTTGGAAAAAGTTTTTACTCGAGGAAGAAGACAAGATTCATGATGAGAACACTGTCACAGGTTGGGAATTATTTGGTCAGCAGGCAATTAGAAAGGGTTCGTATAAAGGGCTACTTATTCCCAAACCTCATGGTACCGGTAAATGGCAGCTATTCAACATTAATGAGGATCCTGGTGAGATTGTTGACTTGGCAGAAAACAACCCAGATAAGTTGAATGAGTTGTTGGATCATTGGACAGAGTATGTTGCTGAGACTGGTCTTGTGGAAGTTGGACCTGAGTTTTTCGAAGAGCAAATGAAAGGTTATCATAGGCAAGTTGTACCTGAGTAAGTAGCATAAGTACACACTTAAATAGAATAATAATAATGACATAATCTATTACTAATGGCTCTGTGGTGTAGAGATGTACAATTGGGTGTATCTTGAAAGGAGTAATCTATTTTAAGATAGCTTGATTGAGGTGGTGGTATTCATTCATTCCGTTCGTTCAAGTTCAGTTAACCATTAAGCATGTCAAGAGAGGAGTTCAGTTATAGGTCTGTGAGACCAACTTCTATTGTGATTCCTAATTCAAACAAGGATATCACGTCCAACGATGTTCTAAATTGGAACACGAACCAAATACTTTTATGGTTAAAGACAAAAGATTATTCTGATGATATCATTGATCTATTTAAAGTTAACAACATTAACGGAATGGTTTTACCATACCTGAATACTCAAGAGTTGAAAGATATGGGAGTTATATATATCAATATGAGATTGTCATTGATGAAGGATATCAATATTTTACTTTTGGATAAGGGTTTGAATGTTTTGAGATTCAATAATGATTCAACAGCAAATGATCTTCAGACTTTAATCTTGAGCACAAATTTAATAACATCGGTCTCTAGCTCGATCACTGAACGCTTATTGTTTAGTCCCCAAGGTACATTGTCCCAGAAGAAACTTAATGATCAATTCAATAAATTGAAAGAAGATCTATTGCCTATCTTGAAGGAGATCAAGGATAGGAAACCATTACCTACCCCTGATCCTCAATCAAGTGGTGATAATTCCCCGATTTCACTTTCTTATCATCAATCCCAACTACAATCAACGATCAAGCCACAGTCAATTCCACCATTGTCATCATCATCATCGTCAGTATCAGTTGCGACCACCAAAAAATCTCAAACAATTTCATCTGCTTCGAATTCTACATATAGAAGATCTTTAACGTCTCCACCTATTATATCACCAATAAAATCAGATAGTGGTCAGCAGCATACACCAGGAATTCAACTAAATCCAAGTTCTGCAACTAGATCTCCTATGAAACCTATACTTTCTCAATCGAATTCATCATCGTCAATAAGAACTCATCATCATGGTAAATCTCAAAGGCATATAGGTCCTTCTGGACCTTCAACTCCTACAGCATCTCCATATGGTAGTACTAGTGGTGGAACTACTCCTTCAACATCATTACCAACTTCAAATACGAATGAACCGTTGAAGCAACTAAGAGCAAAGACTGAAGATCCCTGCCATAAAATATTGAAGGCTGCAATGAAAAGGCATAATTTAGAAGTTACCGATTGGATGAAGTATGCTTTAGTGGTTTGTTATGGTGGTGATCAAGAAAGGGTTCTTGGTTACGATGAAAAACCTGTGATTGTTTTTAGAGAACTACAGGAATTGGGCTTAACTCCATCTATAATGTTAAGACAAGTGGAAGAAAATGATGAATTTGAGTCTTTGGAATACGATACACCTGGTGGGAGACTTTAGTTCTTTTTGGAATTATTTCTCGTGAGTTTATTGAAAATATTTAACATTAATTATACACCTACTATTATCAATAAGGTTTGAATCTTCTCTTTTCCTTCATCAATTTGACTCTTTCTTGATCCTCTTTGAACTTTGATAATAGTTCATTCATCTCAAGTTTCTTACGTTCCCTTATTTGGAATCTATAGAAATCTTGCTTCTCTTTGCTCTTCATTTTCTTCATAGCTTCTTCATTCTTTTCTAAGTCAATATTATTTTTACCACTTCCCAAAATACCAGCTTTAGTTTTCCTGTTGGATCCAACAACCAAAGTGAATCCGTCTTCATCAACCAAAGATCTCATATTACTGACTTCTTCTTTTTCACGTTCTTCTCTGTTTTGGAAATCTATGATTGATTTAGAAACACTTTCACTTAATTTTGTAGGATCTATTCTTGTATCCTTATAATATCTCGCCGTTCCAGTTTCTGATGATTCAAATTTCCAAATAGGAACCTTGCTAGATGAATTACTCGATACCGTTTTTTTGATGGATGCCAGAGCCAAATTCAAAGCATCCTTGTCCAAGAATGTTACTATTCCACAACCAACAGGAATTCGCTGTTGAGTATTATCTTCATTTGATGATGCCAAATCTTCATTGGATAAAGTGCCTAGATCCAAATCCAAATCATAATCAATCATGTTTAAAGGGTCATAAAAGAGTTGCGATTGAAAATTCTCTATTATTGCTCCAATTGCAACATTGCTGAACAGCTTCTTTATGGTCTGTAAGGTTGAATTTATGGGTAAATTAACAATGAACAAAGATCTTGATTGTGACTCAGGAAGCGATTTTGATGAGTGCTTCTTTAAAAAGAGGTAGTGGTACACCTTCTTGGAAGTTTTTTCCGACTCCAGCAAAACCGGGAGAACACTGAAACCTTTCACCTGTTTGACACTTGATAGACTCATCTGTGTATTGTTTATCCAGCCATCCAAATACCACGAGAAAGAACTGTAATGATGATATAGCACTGCTAGTCTTATAGAGAGAGCATCTTCCATCTGACGAAAATTTGATCATCGCAGCTGGTGTAAGGGTGTAGAAGACGATCCATTTTCTCTGGTAAAATTTGAGTGGACTATAGTATCGAATATCGATGGACTTCTTTTCTCTTCTTCTTCTTAGCCGTATCAGATAAGTGATTAAAGATGCCGGAGGCTAACTCAGAAGCTGTGCCAGAAGAGCCAAGATACTGTGCTGCCCCAGACTGTGGCAAGCAAACTACCTCCAACTTGAAATGTCCGATCTGTTTGAAACAAGGATTGACCCAATATTTCTGTAATTCAAACTGTTTCCGCCGTTCATTTTCCCAACATAAAGCAATCCATAAACAAGAAGGTGTTGATTCCTATGATCCATTCCCCAAATTTCAATATACTGGAGATTTACATCCTGCTTATCCTTTAACTCCAAAGCGTGAGGTTCCGTCCAAAATTGAAAGACCGGACTATGCCCAAACTGGTGAACCAATTAGTGAAATTAAAAATGATAGAACAGATAAGATCAAAGTTTTGGATGCAGAGGAGATTAAAAAGATCAGAATAGTATGCCAATTAGGTAGAGAAATTATAGATATTGCCGCTGCAGCAGTTAAACCTGGTGTTACAACCGATGAAATTGATAGAATCGTTCATGAAGAAACAATAAAAAGAAGAGCATATCCTTCACCACTTAACTATTACAACTTCCCTAAATCGTGTTGTACTTCAGTCAATGAAATCATTTGTCATGGTATCCCAGATATGAGACCTTTACAAGATGGTGATATTGTTAACCTGGATATCTCAATTTACAAAAATGGATTCCATGCAGATTTGAATGAAACTTATTACGTTGGTGACAAAGCAAAATCAAATAAGCAGTTGGTGAACTTGGTTGAGACCACTAGAGAATCTTTAGATTTATGTATAGCAGAAATCAAACCTGGTGTGCCGATTAGAAAATTTGGTAATTTGATTGAAGATTATGCCACCAAACATGGCATTTCTGTTGTGAGAACTTATTGTGGACATGGTGTTAACTCTTTATTCCATTGTCAACCTGAAGTGCCTCATTATGGAAAGAATAAGGCTATTGGTACTTGTAAACCTGGTATTGTTTTCACCATTGAACCAATGTTGAATCTTGGCACCTATAGAGATGTTATGTGGCCGGATAATTGGACTTCTTCCACCGCAGATGGAAAGCCAAGTGCCCAATTTGAGCATACATTACTTGTGACAGAAGATGGTGTGGAAGTTCTAACAGCAAGAACTAAGAAATCACCAGGTGGTGCTGTTAAGAGAATCTAGTTTTGTATATAGAGATATTATAGTTTAAAATAGATCTCCGTGTTCGACGCGTCGCTTGGGGTTGACTGCGTCGATCATCAACGGAAACCATCAACGTAATTCAAAGACAACTAAGTACAAATCTCCATCAAAACAAAACCACTTTTGTGATTGTGGCCTTTATTGAATAGCAATAACAATTGAAGTCATCCTCAATAATGTCTTTGGAAGCCATTCCCAGTACTCTTAGAGAGAGGCAAACCCAAAACTTGAAAAGAATGCTTCATTTGAACGTGAGCACTGAGAATAACCTTGTCTCATCAAACAATGAAGAAGAACTTATTTGGAAAGTTTTGGTGTTGGATCAAAGATCAACGGCCATTGTTTCCTCGGTTTTGAGGGTTAATGATTTATTGGAGTATGGAATCACCATGCATGCCTTAATTAACCAAAGAAGAGCTGCATTACCCGATGTACCAGTGATCTATTTTGTGGAACCAACTCCTGAAAATATAGCAAATATCATAACGGATTTGGAAAATGACCAATATGATGACTTCTATATAAACTTCACATCAAGCTTAAATAGATCTTTGTTGGAAGAATTTGCTAAAAAAGTGGCTGTTAGTGGTAAATCGAGTAAGATTAAGCAAGTTTATGATCAATATTTAGATATAATCGTTACAGAGCCAAACTTCTTTTCATTGGATTTAAAGAATGTTTATTCACAGTTTAATGATCCAAGAACAACAGAAGAAGCAATCACTTCACTGGCTGATAAAATATCAACAGGTCTTTTTGCTTCTATTTTGACCATGGGTTCAATTCCAATAATAAGATCCACGCGTGGAGGACCAGCTGAATTGGTTTCTCAAAGATTGGATCAAAAATTAAGAGATCATGTTGTTAACACTAGACGTTCTTCATCACCTCAACATACCAGTGATGAAAGATTTGTACTTATAGTCCTTGATAGAGATATTGATTTGGCATCCATGCTCGCACATTCTTGGATCTATCAATGTATGGTTAGTGATGTTTTCAAACTTGATAGAAATACAATTGAAATAAGCACTGTCGCAAGTGGTGGTAAAACTGAAACAAAAAGATTGGATATCGATCCAAAAGATTTCTTTTGGAGCAAGAATTGTTCTCTTCCATTTCCAGATGCTGTTGAAAATGTTGAAAAAGAATTGGCAAAATATACAGAAGAAGCAAGAGAGATCACGGCGAAAACTGGTTATTCATCTGTTAAAGATATAGATCCTAATGATCAGCATGACACCCAACATATCCAAGAAGCAATTAAAGCTTTGCCTGAATTAACTGCAAGAAAAAATATTATCGATTTACATATGACAGTTTTAACTGCTTTAATTAAAGAATTGGACTCTAAAAACTTGGATGCATTCTTTGAAATTGAACAGAATGTCAACGATCCAAATACACAAAAAAGATTCTTAGAGTTGTTAAAGGGGTCAAGTGGAAACAATAATGATGATAAATTAAGAACTTATCTCATATTAAGTTTGACTTGTGATTTACCACCAAGTTTTGTATCTGATTGTGAAAAACGTTTAGCTGAAATCGGATGTGATTTAGCTCCATTACGATACATTAAAAAAGTTAAAGAAATGTCCAAACTTTCCACATTAAGTTTAACAGATGCATATTCAAATGGTGATTCATCTTCAAATTCAAGTAATAAAGGAGCCTTATTTGGTAATTTATCTTCAAGATTGATGAATTTGACAGAAGGTTCATCAAAACTATCTGAAGGTTTAGGATCTTTAATTTCAGGTATTAAAAATTTCCTTCCTGAAAAGAAAAGTCTTCCAATTACAAACATTGTTGAATCTATCTTATCCCCACTTTCTGCTAATCAGCAATCCATCAAAACAACGGATGATTACCTTTACTTTGATCCAAACTTAACAAGAGGTTCACATTCAAAACCACCTAAAAGATCAAGTTATAACGAAGCAATGGTTTTTGTGCTTGGTGGTGGAAATTATTTAGAATATTCAAATTTACAAGATTGGTGTAATACTATAAATGAAAGCAGCGGATCAGGACCTGGTACTCAAAGGGTTGTTTGTTATGGTTCTACGGAAGTTGCTACCGCAGATACGTTTTTGGAAGAATGTTCTAAGCTTGGGTCATGAGTTTTTTCATTATCTTTGTTGTGCATATACTCTTTCAAAACTAGTGGTATGCTTGTTTTTATTATTTGATGATCATATTACTATTTCACAACAGAAAAAAAATTTGTTCCTAAGAATTATATTAGCTCTTGAATTAATGGAAAAGAGTATGTATATATGTATTTAACAAAAACTTAAAAAAAACACTTAAAAAAAACACTAATTGTACAAATATTTTTAAGCTTTAAACTTGACTAAAGGAAACCTTTTGAATTTTCCAAGACTTTTGTACTACGTCTAGCATCCAAGAATAAAAATTGACATTCATCGATTTCATCAACAGTTATTTCACTCTTACCATTGATCTTGGCAAGTACACCAGCTGGGGATAATAGTTGAAGAACATATCTAAGAGAAGTTTTCATGGCAATTGCAGCTAATTGACTTAAAGCTTCGGAAGATAGTACCAATCCTTCGGTTTTAGATCTCTTTAAAACAATAGTTTTGATTTCATCATGCCCATAAGGTAAAGTTTTCACTATAAGTAGTCTATCGATAAGATCTGCTGGTAAACCATGAGGAGATTTAGTATCTTCTGTTCCTCTCACCGTTGTTAAACCTCTATTTGAAGCTAAGATAACAATTGGAGCAATTGTTGATTCCAAAGCTTTATTTAAATATGTGAAACATTCAAGATCAAGCATATTAACTTCATCAATGAACAAAACACCTGGGACTAGTTCAGCAACACCTTGGTCTATATATTTGGAAACAACTTTGTTAACTTCTGCTCTTAATTTCTCGGTGATTTCAGTCTTACGTGGTTTTAATAATTGTCCCATCATTGATAATATATCTTGACCACCTTGTGGTTTTGCATTTGCAGAATCTAAATCATGTAATGTAACATCTTGGACAATTTCTTTCTTTTTATGAACATCACCTTTTGGAAGTGGAACATATTCTTCTGCTTCTAAATCGAATTCTGTTGCATAAGCATCTGATCTTCCAACTCTTTTCACAGATCCAGTATTTGCTTCAATATATATAACATCACCAACAGCAACGCGTTCTTTTTGAATAGATTGATAAATTGATGGATCCAATTTCAAATTTTTCGTACCTTTTGATGTTTTCAATCCAACAATGACATTATTTATGGTTTTACCATAACCACCTAATGGATTTTCTGATTCTTCAGGAGTTAATTCAATAACTTCACCTTCATAAACTTCTTTTGTTTCTTTAATTCTTAAACCAATTGCTTTTCTGAAATTCTCCATCAAAGCTTCAGTCTTTTTCACTTCTGCAGAGTATAATTCTGATCCAACAATTGGACAAAATGGAACTTTTGGACCCAATTCTTGTGAGATTGCTAATGCTAAAGCAGTTTTACCTGTTCCTGGACCTCCTGCAAGTAATATTGCTTTACCACTCATTTTTTTAGATTTGATCAAATCAACTATAACACCACATGCCTCTCTTGCCTCTTCTTGACCAACAAATCCGCCATCGATTCTCTTTGCAATTCCACGTTCATCCAATCCGAGACCTTTAATATGGGTATGTGCAGCTGTTCTACTTTCTCTGGCGTTCGAAGTGGTGGCATTGGCGGCAGTTGCAGTTGCAGCAGCAGATGCAGATGCTGCACCTGCTTCTGTAATCTCTGATATTTGAACCATTGATATGTATATGGGTTGGGATATGAGCTCTCAAGATACAAAACAGAAGGGGAAGAACAAAACCTATTTACTATAATAAAAAGGTCAAATTTGTCCAAGAAATTTTCCAAAATGGGTGTGAGAAATCACACAAGAAACATCTCTACACCGTCAACAGTTTACGTTATCATTAAGTAATTGATTACGTACAAGTTTATTTATGTCTATAAAGTTTGTTGTAGTGGGATCATTCAATCACTCTCCTTTGAAACAGTAAGGACCTGGTTTACCTTCAACTGGGAATGAAAGGAAACTACCTTCAACCACCTTGCCGTCAACTTCACACCAAGCTTCCATCAAATCTCCAGGGTTGATAGCACCAACACCTTTTGGAGTTCCTGTTAGGATCACATCTCCTGGTTGTAATGTCATCACAGAAGACATTGAACTTAAAAATTTATGGATTGGGAAGATCATCAAATTTGTTAAATCTTTTTGTCTGGTTTTACCATTGACTGTAAGATTTAACTCCACATTGTATGGATCTGTGATTTGAGATTTGGAGATGAATTGGGATAATGGTAAGAAAGTATCAAAACCTTTACCTATTGTCCATGGCAATCCTTTCTTTTTGGCAGCATCTTGAACATTTCTAGCAGTTAAATCAATTGCCAATGCATAACCTTCAATTGCATCAAGTGCTTCTTTAGGTCCAAAAGTTTCCGGGTCCAAATTTTTTAGCTCCTTACCAATGATACATGCCAATTCGACTTCATGATGGACAACAACATTCTTTGGAATTAGGACTGGTCCTTCTTCAGGTAATAACACCGAGGATGAAGGTTTTAAGAAATAGAATGGTTCAAGAGGTTTGGTATTGTTTAATTCTTGAATGTGGGCCATGTAGTTACGGCCAATACAGAGGTATTTTCCTGCATTCTTAACGTAGGTGAATGACATACTTGATGATTATGGGTTGACTGATAATTTATTTACTCAAATCTATGAATTTAAATAAAACAGCAATTGAATAATCTTTATTTAATCGGAGGATCAGACACAGTTCCCTCATCACCAAGGGCTTCTGATCATCAAAATCTTTTGACTCTGCCAATACCGGCTGCGGGTCCGAAGGGTCGGAGATTCATTCTGTTAGTCGGAGAAAGTAATAGTGTGTTTTAAAAGTGTATAAAAGTACCTTTTTAAGATGATCTATAAAAGTAGTTCTAATATAAAATACAAGACACCCTTTGTAATTTCAATACTTCGGTATCGATCCCACTTCTTGAGGTCTCTTTTGCTGTTGTCTGGCAATGAGATGATTTGTAGTGATTGCAACTGCTGCTGCTGCTGCAGTTCTTGGATTTGAATTATTCAAGAGTTGATCTGGAAGACTTGTATTATCAGGACCATCTATAAATTGATTCTTTGGTGTAGTATTGTTGTTATTCGGGATCATCATTAAAGGGTCAGGCTTTTGTCTACTCATTGATAAAACTCTTTGGGCTTGAGGAACTTGTGCAGCATAGTTTGTACCATTCAAAATGGTGTTCAACGTTTCAATACCTCCTATTTGTTCAACCAGTTGTGAGCAATCTTTATGGGCAAATAAGATAGTTCTTAAAGTTAAAACATGTTCTCGTAATGTATTCATTTGAGAATTTAAATTATCGTATTGAGAAGAATAAAAATGTAATTCCTCTTGCATCTTTTGAACCATCTGTTTCTTCCTCTGTCTACATTTTGATGCAGCAACTCTATTACGTTCCAAGAAACTCTTTCTCTTTTCATCTCCACTTTCACCACCTTTATCAGTAAGTTGAGATTGATCTTCCATTGAATCTTCATTTTCTTCCTGTTCTTCTTCAGCTTTGATGATTTTTCTTGATTGTTTTTGTTTCTTTAATTTTGGACCAACTTCAGGATCATTTTTCTTTTTAGTCAATGGCCTCTTTCCTTTATCAATCTTAACAACTGATTGAGAAATATCACTTTGTAATGGCTGAATTGAATTGGATGTAATATGTGAGGTAGGATTAGCCGATGTTGTTGCCGTTGTTTGATGATGATTATTTTGACCCAATGGGGGTTGATGTATATATAATTGATTATTTTGATGATGGTCTGTCTGTTGAATTGATGATGGAGTTTGTTGAGAATGGTTTAAAGTTGAAGTTGGTTGAAGTCCCAGAAAGGATAATCCTCCAGGGGTAAGTTGACCAGGAGGCATATTTAAAAGCATTGAATAGCTTCCTGAAGAAGTTAAAGATGGAGGTAACAACCCACCAGGTCCTGGTGTTAATCCTGTTCTCATCGAGCTTTCGTTTGGTATCAGCTCAGTCTTTTTAGCATTTGATAGGAATTGGTTATATAGTTGATGTTGTTGTTGTTGTTGTTGTTGCTGTTGCTGTTGTTGTTGTTGATTGTTTGATGGTTGAGACTGGGATGAATTAGGTAACTGATGAGTAAAAGAGAATGGACCACCTGGAGTTTGTTGTTGAAATCCATTTGAACCTGAAGGATTTTGAAACATTGTTGACCAAATTCCAGGAGTTCCTGGAACAGAATTAGCACCTGGAGAAATTAATTGTAATGGAGGTAAAACGTTACCGTGATGAACTCTTCTTGTACCTCCGGGAGTTAAAATTGGAGGAGATAAAGTGGCATTATGTTGTTGTTGTTTTCTAGAGCTTGCAACTAATTTTCCACCTGTATTATTGTTACCAACTACCACTCTTGATTCAACAGTGTCATCAATAGTAGATCCTACCCCTTCTTCTTCACCTCCAGTAATCTTTGGTGGGTCGGCAAAAGATTGTTCAAAAGGATTTGGTTCTAAATCTAAAGATTTCCTTGTTAAAGTATTTGACGATGAACCAATAGACTGTGGAGCATCTGTTGAATTTGAAAGGTTTGAATCTTGAATTGAAGTTGTCATAATTGAAGATGAGGTTAATGATGTCATATAAATCTCAGAATGACGTCGCAGGCGGATAAAATAAAAGTAAAAACACCAAAAAAACTCAAATTTTTAGATTCAAAGTGATAATTTTGTATAAAAATTGGAAAAGTTAATAACTCAATCACAGTATTAGATCCTTGTTTTCAGAAATGGATTAAGAAGAATGAAATATTAAATTATTATAATTAAACTCTCAAATTTTATTCATCAATTCAATACTTCTTCCCCTTAAAAGTTGTTGTTGTTCAATGTTTCAATCTTACTCAGCCACAGGATATCTCCTTTGAATTGGAGTTGTTCTCTATTCTCTGTTTTCGCCTGTGTCTTTTCTTTTTTAAGACGGTAACTAACTAATTCTTTATCACAACAGGCTGTATACATACCTTCTTTGCCCCTTTCCAATTGAGGGAAACACACTTCTTCAGAAGGAGATATAGTGAAAGGAGCAAAAGCGTATTAATTAACCAGTTGTAGAAATCTCTCAACTCCAATGTGGCTAATGGAGTCGGGATGGCTCAGTTAAGTGTCGTAGCGATGACGTCATTTTCTTTCTCTCTACAACACCCTCATTCTGTGTTTACCTAAGCTATCACGTACTCACCTGTGTCAGTTGCGACACCAAAAAGGAAACAAAGGGGATCATAAATGGGGGATCAAAAGCGTGTCTTGTGAAGAGGGAAGAGGGCAAATACTTATATAGAATCTAAACATGCCAGAGACTGTATCGGAGATACCTAGGATCAGGCCATTGGAAAGGTCTGTGGTGAATCGGATTGCTGCTGGAGAAATTGTTATTGCCCCTGCCAATGCCCTTAAAGAACTGTTAGAAAATGCAATCGATGCTCACTCCACAGCTATTGATATTGTCTGTAAGGATGGAGGTTTAAAGCTGCTTCAAATTACAGATAATGGTTGTGGGATATCAAAAGATGATTTACCGATACTTTGTGAACGATTCACAACCTCCAAACTTTCAAAATTTTCGGACCTTAATTCAATTTCTACCTATGGTTTTAGAGGTGAGGCATTGGCCAGTATTTCCCATATATCTCATTTATCAGTAATTACAAAGACAAAACTTGATTCATGTGCTTGGAAATGCTTCTATTCTGATGGCAAATTGATACCGCCGAAGCCCACCGATCAATCAAGCGATCCAAGACCTGTTGCTGGTAAAGATGGTACTTCAATTGTTGTTGAAGATTTGTTCTATAATTTCCCATCAAGGTTAAACTCTCTTAAGAGTACAAATGAAGAATACAACAGAATAGTTGATGTTGTGAGTCGATACTCGATTCATACCCTAAATGTTGGATTCACATGTAAGAAATTTGGTTCAAATTCTAACGATGTCACAATACGAACATCAATGATTCAAAAGGATCGGATAAGAACGATCTATGGATCTTCAATTGCAAATGAACTGGTGGAAATAGACTTTCCCCAAAATTTGGATATAGGATTGTTGGAATGCTCTGGAAGTATCACAAATTCAAACTATAACAATAAAAAATCAATTCAACCTATATTTTTCATAAATAATAGATTAGTCTCTTGTGATCCATTAAGAAGAGCAATTAATCAAGCTTATGCTCCATATTTACCAAAAGGTCATAAGCCTTTCGTATATTTATCACTCCAGATAGATCCAAATAATGTCGATGTTAATGTTCATCCGACAAAGAGAGAAATTCGATTCCTATTCGAAGATGAAATCATTGAACACATTGTTCATAGGATTGAAGAAAAATTATCAAGTACCGATTCTTCCAGGAAATTTACAACCCAACAAGTCTTTTCAACTCCAAAACGACCATATAATGGTGAAAATTTAGGTGGAGAAAGTAATAAGAAATTAAAATCAATAAACGATCTTGGGAAATTCAAAAAACCTTATGATCATCAGCTCATTAGAACAGATTTTAGTCAACGAAAGATTACATCGTTGCTTCCCACAAATGTTGTGACCATTGAAGATGAGCCTGTTGATGAGCCATTGGATCAAGTTATTGATGAAAATGAAGAAAATTCACAGGAAAGAATTCAAGTGAATTTGAAAAGTATTCTTGAACTTCGAAAAGAAGTTGAATCACGTACAAATGAAAATTTGGTTCAAGTATTTAGAAAGCATACATATGTTGGAATTGCAGATTATCAAAGAAGATTATTTTGTATCCAATATGATGTTAAATTATTTCTTGTTGATTATGCTGCGGTCTGTAATGAATTTTTTTATCAGGTTGGATTGTCTGATTTTAGCAATTTTGGTAAGATTACTTTCAATAATCCTCCATCAATTAAAGAACTTTTGGAGATTAATATCTATCAAGATTCTGAACTTATGTCAAACTTTAAAAACCCTCCAAGTATCGATGAAGTATTGGAGAAATATGTTCAAATGGCAGACATGTTTGAAGAATATTATTCTATTAGTATTGATAAATCAAATGAGCTAAATCCTTTGATAAAATCAATTCCAATGCTTTTGAAAGGTTATACACCAGATTTAAGTAAATTATCAATATTTCTATTTAAATCGGTTGCTAAAGTTGACTGGGAAGATGAACAATTATGTCTTGGTGGAGTCTTAAGGCAGCTTGCATTATTTTATACTCCTGCATCAATTCCAAATATTAATGATGATGATTCAACAGATGAAGATACCTTACAAAGAGAAAAATTATCAAAAATAATTGAAGATTTAATATCACCATTGTTAAAAAAAAGATTCTTGGCAACTGATAATTTAGTTAGAGATATTGTTGAGATTGCCAATTTACCAGGTTTATATAAAGTTTTTGAAAGATGTTAAATAATTTATTGGGAACAAAAGGATTTAAATAAAAGAAGAATTATGTACAAACGAGAAAAGTTATGAGTAAAAGGGGGGGAATATACAGAGAAAAGGTGGGAGAGAGAGGGATCGGATAGAAAGTGAATGGTTTGTGATGATTATTCAAGGGTTAATTCTCCCGTTGATAGAGCCCTTAAACAACTTTGATAAAGCAATAACATTACACTACTTTGAACACTTGTCCAAACAAATCTTGGTCCAACACCACCGAATAAACCAAGAATTCCTTGATTTTTATAAACAGTTAACAAATTTTTAAGTATTGAATTTGATGTTAAAAGTTCAGCTTTTTTGGTAGTTCCAACTTCTGATAATTTCTTGGAAGAATCCATTGTAATTTGAGTTTGAGTTTGCATTCTTGTTTTGATAACATCCAATGGAGTTGTTATAATTCCTGAAAGTCCACCAGCTGCAGCACCTGTTGCTAATTCCAAACCAAAACTTAAACTTTCATCTTCTTGTTTTTTATTTGTTAATTCAAATGCCCATTGTCTAAAAGTTTCATAAAATGCAAATTGAAAAGCACTAAAAGGTAAATCACGAACCAGAGTTGCTTTATATCCATAAAATAAAGTTTGCCAACCTTCAACTTTGACAATTGCTGATATTGCATCGAAAGTACCTGAATAATTATAACCTGATTTAAAAAATGGATTATTAAATTGTCCTTGAAGTTGTAATCTAGTTTTTAAAACCTCGGATGGAACATAAAAGATAGAAGATGCTAAATCTCCTAAAAACCCAGCAGTTAAATATGAAACCATTTCATTCATACCAAACGTATCGATTGATAATCTTTTAACAGATTCATAAGTTACAAAAAATACAGCTGCACTTGGGAATGATCCTAACATTGCAGCACCATATCCTCCATATAAACCTTTTCGAAATCCTTCTTCTTTGAAGATTGTCAAATATGCAGGAACTGTATTTTTATATTTTAAAATATGTGAAGCACCTTGTTGTCTTGTTTTAACTGTATCCAATGAATGCATTAAAGAATCACCAACCATTCCACCCAATCCACCAGCGAAGAAGCAATATATCAATTTTGGGTGATATGCGTCGGAATCATCGTTGTCTCCAAGATCAGATCCATTATCATTTGGTATTGAAGTATCTGAATGAGGTCGATGTTTGTTGTTTATATGACTGGGTATACCAGTATTTGAAGGGTAAATTGTAACTGACATGAAGAAATAGGAATGTGACAATAATGATTGATATCAATAATTTTACCCCCTTTGTGAATTGTATGATG
Organism: Ogataea pinus; assembly: GCA_030567935.1. Lineage (NCBI taxonomy): Eukaryota > Fungi > Ascomycota > Pichiomycetes > Pichiales > Pichiaceae > Ogataea > Ogataea pinus. The sequence continues at coordinate 1,092,332 of JAJLSY010000001.1, read as the reverse complement.
TTTGCGATGTTTCTATCTATCTATATGGTATCGCTTAATAACAATTTGAGTTTTTTCTACTTTTGCATCTCTGAAAAAAGAAAAAGAAAATTCCGATCTGACCCCTGTCTGATCTTTAAAACTCTATTTTTATCCGTGGTAATCCTGCCACGCAAGACAACAAGACAATCAGCAAAAAAGGAAAAAAAACAATCTCTTCTTGAATCTGTTATTACCCCCAGAGAGACAGAAAGAGCCCTATAATAACGAAAGATAGGTAAGAGAGGGTACGATTTAACGTGAATCCAATAAGGGGTGTCAATCAAAAGCCTGGAAAGTGAGGAAGAGAAGAAAAAAAAGCTGACTGACAGGAGAATTAAATTGACTTCTCTGTATGATAATCCTGGAAACCTCCTTTTCAACTAAGATTGATATATCTTTTAGAAGAGTAAACTGGTTAATTAGTTGTCGATCCCACCACTTCCATCTTTCAAATTTCCCATTTTCCATTCGCCAGAAATGTGGGGTCGATCGACTCAATGGGAGGAGATGTGAAAAAGGTCGATTTTCGGGAGAAGTTGAAGTTGGTGATGATGATGATGAGATGGTGATGATGAGATGGTGATGATGATAGGTGGTATGGTAGAAGGAGTGTGATGTTCATGAAGAGGTCAGTGGTGCACGCTGGTAGACGGTTCTCGAGATGCTACAAGGTTTTGGCAATTGAATCCTCGTGTGATGATGCCTGTGTTACTTTACTTGATAGGTACGATAGAAATAAACCTCCTATTGTGGTGGAAGAATTAAGAACAACCTTGGGTACATCTAGTTTATTTGGTGGGATAGTTCCAGCAGATGCGGCCTTGCATAACCGTAAGACAATTCCCAAGTTGATCAACCAAATGGTCTCAAAGCATGATTTGTATGAGGGAAATAAACCAGGATTGATCTGTGTTACCAGAGGTCCAGGAATGGTTGGATCTTTAGTTGCAGGGTATCAATTTGCATTAGGGTTATCCACTGCCTGGCAAGTACCTATGGTTGGTGTTAATCATATGCTGGGACATTTGTTGATACCAAGGTTACAATCCAATGGTACCGAACCAGAATATCCATTTCTTAGTTTGTTAGTCAGTGGAGGTCATACGATGTGTGTTTTAAGTCGAGGATTGCTTGATCATGAGATTCTTGTGGATACGATAGATATTGCAGCAGGTGATGCAATAGATAAATGTGGTAGAGAATTGGGGATTCAAGGTGCTATGATAGGTAAAGAGCTTGAGAAATTTCTAATTGAAAATGAAAAAGAATGGAACCAAGAAATCGCATGCCAATTTCAAGAACCGATGCTGAACTCGCCAGGTCGTAAAGACGCATTGCAGTATTCATTTGCATCTTTCAATTCTCAAATCAAGGACACAATTAGAGATTTCCATGGTGGTGAAATAACCGAAGATCAAACAAGAGCCAGACTTGGATATAAGATTTTGGAATTGATATTTAGACACTTGATAACTAAAGTGAAATTAGCAATACGATTGAATGATATTAAGGATGTTAAAAGTTTTGTTTGCTCAGGAGGAGTTGCGTCAAATTCAATATTGAGAACGATGCTGAAGGATGATTTATCAAAATTAGGAATTGAGAATTTTTATTTTCCTGAACCCAGATTATGTACAGATAATGCAACAATGATTGGATGGGCAGGAATTGAATTATTTGAAAATGGATATACTACAGAATTGGATACTTCAGTAGTTAGAAAATGGCCATTGGATGGAATCGATAAAATTGACGGTTGGATTAAAGAAAGGAATTAAATGAATACTTGTATATATAATAAAGCTGTTTAAAGAAATGATTTTTCGATTGCATATGCCTCTATTAAATTTCTCCAAGTTGCCATATCTAACTTGAATATTATATGAGATTTCGAATCATCATTTTTTTTAAACCTTGATAATTCTTTAACTGTTTCTGAACTTGCTTCTTGAATCATAGGTAGTCCGTTCTTATCTGTTGTTAAGATCACTTTCCCATGGTTTATTAAAAAACTTGTATAAAATAAATTCTCCACCGATCTGGCAAATGAATCAGGATTTAATACAAATTCAAATAAACTAATTTCCTTAAGGGACAAAGTTTTCAATTTCAGAAATAGTCTTTCTGAATTTGCAGTTGTATCATCTTTTTGATCCTTGTCTGTTATTTCATTTGCATTTCTTTTGTTTGCGGTTGTTGAACGATTTGATCTTGAATCATCAGATAATCTCGCTCGTATAACCCTTGTCTTTTTCTCTAACCCTAAAGCGCCATACATGAAATCCATAGAAGGTGGTTTATCGAAACATTCATAATATATTTGACCAGCATGAAACCAGTTAAACTCTTCCAGATTTCTTTCAATGATATCATCAGACAATGAATCATCCCCATCTTCATCTACATCATCATTTGCGGCGTTGTATTGGCCAGATCCACCATTTGAAGGGCTTTCTTTGTTGAAGAAATTGACAAAATTTGAAGCAAATTGATCAAAATCCAAGTTTGATTCCGATTTCCCAAGGTGTAAATTTTTAATTACAACTTTAGCTTGATCTCCAATTTCTTTTAGAGTTGCAGAATCTCTAGCAACGATATTGGAATGCAATGCAGTTCTAGTCAATGAGAATAATTCGTCTATTTTTTGAATTGAGCGATTCACAATCTTGAATCCAGATCCTTTAGTTAATTCAATCCTGTGGGTCTTCAATTCATTATCCAAATTTCTATACTTTGATTCCAATTCAAATTGCTCTTGTTCAGTAAGTTCAACTTTTTCTATATCATGTTCCGATTCAGATCCTCCTTCTGAATCGGACTCGGAACTAGAACCTTCCTCCTCTTCCTCATCTCCCTCTTCTTCTTCTACCTCAGATCCATCCACCGTGCCAGTCGCATTTGATAAGCTTTCGTGCACTGCATCAGCCTGATCTACTCGAACGTCCTGAGAGTTCGGTATAGGTATAGGACCAGACACTGGTTCTTTTGCCATCCGTCTCTGTCGTTTCCGTTCAGACTCTTCCGACTCTGTCCTTTCTCGCTTGATCATTGCACATATAAAGACCTACCAACCCCTTTTAACCAGCTTGGTACAACAAAGAAAAAGGGGAACAAATTTGAGTGTTTTACTTCAGTTTAGTTTAACGCGACGGAGAAGACGGACGATCGGCTCGTAATACAAGGGGACGATTATTTTGATTAAATTCAAGTGATAAAGCGATCTAAACACTAGCAGAATAGTAAGATATGTCAAGTATGGAAAATAGTGAAGGAAGAAGAATGATAGAAAACACAAAAGAAGTAAGAAAACAAACAAAGAAAGAAAGAGAGAAATTAAAACAGGAAGAAAAAAAAATAAAAGAAACTAAGAAGAAGAAAATAGTAGTTTGGAAAAAAACTTTATTAAAACTGTAAATCATCAACGTGATGGCCAATTCCATCATGGAAATAGAAATCTCCATGTCCATTGTTGTAACTATCACCACCTGTGGTGATTGTACTGGAAGATGCATTTACACCTCCACCACCGCCTGCTTTGATTGAAGATGAAGATCCATTGTTTATTGAACCAGATAAGGTGTTTGAAGGATCATGGGATAGATCCAATATTAAATCAGCACCATCGTCACCACGATTTCTATCGGAATCATTATCATCTCTTTCTGGACTTAATCCAGAAATCTTTGGTTGATGATGAAGATCGTTTGAGAATGGATCATGGAATATTTCTAAATTAGGTGATTCCAATTTGACAAGATGATCATCAACCTCTTCATCAATACCATCATTGTTATGTGCTTGATGAATGTTATCCTCACCTTCACCAGCATCATCCTCTTCTTCATCAACATCATCATCTTCTTCTTCTTCTTCTTCATTGTCATCATCTTCATCTTCATCACCATCATCATCTTTCGATTTTTTAGCTGAATTCATTGATGAATCTGTAGTTGTAGTTCTTGTTGTTGTATTTGTTGCCTGTTGAAGACTTAAAGAACCTGGGAAATTTTCATCTGCAAGAGATGAAGGAGTGTTCATCGAATGAATGGGGCTTTTAAGATTTGAAATTTGAGAAGAGATAACAAATGGTGATGAAACTTGAGTTCTAATACCTGTTGAAAGATTATTAATATTATTATTTGCCAATATGGTTGCAGCAGTTGGGGAAATTATTGGTTCAATTATGGCATGACCACCAGATGAAGGACCAGGAAATGAAGAATGAGAAGTATTTTGACTATATGTAACAGTACAAGAATTCAAATATTGTAAATATTCTGTACCACCAGTTAAAACATGAGGAATATCGGAACCTCCTTCACCTGCATAAGCAGTTACAACTTGTTGACCCTCACTAAAATCTTCACAAATTGACCATTGATTTGCATTTTCTTTACCAGTATTTGGATCTCTTAAGAAATGAACTGCAAATTTAGGAGGTGCCATTAATTGAATTTGTAATTGAGAAGTATTTGAAGATGATGATGAAGATGATGATTCATCTTGAGAATCTTCATCTTTATCACTAGAATTATTATTATTCTTATTATTATTTTTTTGAACCATTTGAATTTGATAATCAATTAATGAACAATTTAACATATTTGTAACAGGATAAAAAATTCTAAATAAAACTTTTTCATTTTGGAAAACTCCTGAAAAGAAATAATTTAATTCTAAATCTTTTTTTGAAAGTACAACCAATAAATCAATAGTTGTCATTAAATTATTAATAACCCTTGGTGATAAATTATGTAAATTTTGAACAATTGAATTTGTAAGATAACCTGATTTTATTCTTTGCCAAGGTCCAACAGAAACTGATAAACAATCAATTAAACTATATTTTTCATTCACTTGAATTGGAGGTTTTGATAAATCATTCAAATTTCTTAAAGAATTTCTATTACTTTGTTGTAATCCCAAATCTTGCGATGCATAATTTAAAGAATCATTATAAAATTGTTGATTTTGATTATTATAGTTAAATTGATCATGATTATTGTTATCAGTTATAGTACCAGTATTTGTTGTATTGGTAGTTGTTGTAGTTGATGTTGTTGTAGAATTATTACTTCCTTCTTGTTGATTCAATTTCTCAATTTTTCTAGCCTTTGCTCTTCTATTTTGAAACCAAATTCTAACCGATCTTTCACTCATACCTGTTCTATTAGAAATTGATTTTCTAACTGTTGTACTTGGATTTGAATTTCTATTGAATTCCGCTATTAATAAAGCCAAGATTTCACCGGATGCACGAGATCTTCGCTGAGTATTTGAATCATCAAATGATCCAATCAAACTGCCATCTTTGCTTTCTCGTCTTGAATCTGATCCTCCTTTTGAAGGTGAAGTATTCCTTAATATACCATCCAAATTATCATCGTTCAAATTTAGATCTATGGAATGTTGCCTATTATGAGAAAGATGAGGATTATGGTTGGTGATATTATCCTCAGCTAAATCAAATTGATGATCACCTGTTATTGAATATGAATCATTATCTTGTAGAAATTCTCCTTGATCATTGAAAGAATCAAATGTTGAGAATTCTGTTGGCTCCAAAGAATCTGGATGAATAGGATGATGTTGAAGAGGTTGATGAAGATGGTGTTGTAGTGGATGTTGGTTTGGACCATTGTCTTGAATCTGATGTTGCTGTTGTTGGTGATGATGAAGTTGTTGCTGCTGTTGATGATGGGGATGATGAGGATGAGGGTGAAGATCGTTAGTCTGGAGATGTTGTTGGGTTTCTTGATGGTTTGGATTGTACCTTGACGGCTGAGGTTGAATATCAGTCGAGAATGCCTGTTGTTGGAGTTGATGTTGTTGTTGTTGTTGAAGATGGTGATGATGCTGTTGTTGTTGTTGTTGTTGTTGGTGATGGTGATGATGAACGTTGAACATCAGGTCTGTATTTGAAGTTGATTGGTAGTCCAAATGGGATGATGAATTATCTGTACTCCCTCCCGGTGTAGATATGAAATCTTCAGTATTTGAGTTCATAAATCAAATTTGTGGAAAGGTATGGAGGAAGGATGTGTGAGTTTAATTAGCTTGATATGGACAATACTATCTTTTGATTTTAGTTGATGGTATGTGGAATTAACCCGAGTGTGAATTGAATTGATTAAAATGGTTGAAGGATCAGTAGCCTGATTGATTGATTGACTAATTGGGATGATTAAAGAATGGGACTGATGTAGATGGTGAGTGAGATGAGCAATAAAAGATTTGCGTACAAAGACAAATGGCAACAATCACCCAATAAGACAAACAAAGGAAAACAAATTGATCAAGTAATAATAATACCCTATTCAAAGATAGATTTCTTACACCAAAATAATATGTTATACACTATAGGAATGAATTAACGGTTATAAGATAGATATTATTATTATTACCCTCTTTGTCTAAGAATCCCTTTCTCTGCTCTCTCTGCTCTCCCTCCTCTGCCACACATTAAAAGGTTCGACTCGGAGGTATTAGACAGCGGCGGCCAGGGTAAATGGGCAGTTTAAGGGGGATTTCGCTTTTGGTAGGGATAGAAACTGCCCATTTGTCTTGTTATAATTTAGTATTTACTCTGTCTGGTGTGCTACACTAATCTTGAATCAAACTGCTACCCAAATCAAGTTAATCATTGGCACCTTGTGATCCGAGAATCTGATCTCTAATATGTATATATCCAATTCCTCTCCTTCCTCTTGTCTCTTTGTAGACATTCAAACGGCGGCGCATCAATAAAAGCCGTGGGATGCGTGAGCGAGTGAGTGTTGGGCGCGCGCGGATTTGATGGTGTAAGGGAGGAGTTACAGGGTGTTTCCATGTGTTTATCTTCTGATTACTTAAGCATTCATTATCTGATATTGTGAGGAGTAGAAAGAGAGAGAGAGAGAGACCAACAAGAAAAAAATAGTTAAAGAAGTGAAGCTATACAACAAAAACTAAGCAAATGTGTAGATATAGTATTGAACTTTTAGTAGACCTTCTGAATCTCTTATGAATCTACCTTTACCTAAGAAATTGAGCTCTTCAGCCCATTTTTCTTTTGTCAATGATTCATCCAATTTGAATTGAGGATGGCATGTAACATAACCGTCTTCAAATTCCATGTAAGATTTAACCTTACCAACAACTTCATTAACTGTATCTTTGAAATGAACAACTCCTGTGTAATTGACAAATCCTTTAGTATCTTCATCTCCATTGAATTTTAAATATAAATTACAATTCAATTTTCCAACACTTGGATTCTTCAAATCAAAAGTGATATCATCAACACCAGATGCAACTTCTGCATCAAATGGGAATAATTTTGTATCTAATGATTTAATAAAACCACCAGTAACAACAACTTTGGTTAATGATTCAGTCTTTGAGGTAAAAATTGATGATGGCTCAGCAGCATCAAGATGGAAAAATAAAACCGGTTTCAAAGCTGGAACCTTGGATTTTGGAATTTCTGTTGACATATTTGAGTAGTATTAGATTTAATTTAATCAATTGATCAGTTGGAATTTTAAAAAAAAAAGAAGGGAATGGCTGATAGATTACTAACTACCTATATATAAACAGAATCTCTCCTTTAACCCTTTCTCTGCAATAGCCTGTTTCCCAATTTTTTTGTGGAGAAATTCAGATTTTCAATGCGGAGGAAAATCGACGCGGAAGAGAGACGGGGTTTGGTTCTTCATGGGTCTATCGACGGCCTATTCCAATCTGATCTTTTACTAGTTGATAGCAGCAATCAATCAATCCATCTATCTTTAGAAAGCAATCATACACTTTATTCCTTTTTATATCTAGGAAGAAAAGAAAAAAAAGAACTAAAATAAAAATAAAAAGATAATATGTCAAACGATAACAAAGAAGAATTCAATCCTGTGTTTAATAATGAAGAAGGATATTGGAAAGCAATTAAATTCTATCAATTGGAGCATGGTTTGGATCAAGATGAAAGGTCAATTTTAGCTGGATATTTTCAATCAAGACTTTCAAATTACTATTTAACTGCTTCATTATCTGCTTTGTTAGGTGCTGGAATCCCAATGGGTATTGCAATGAGAAGAAAAATGCTTATCAATCCTGTATATATTGTATTTTTCGCTGTTGCATCTGCAAATTTGGTTCCATTGGCAGTTTGTCCTTATCAAGATGAAAAATTGCTACAGAAATTCTGTAAGGATAATTCGGATCAAAAAGTTGTTGATGTTGTTAAGAATACTCCTGACGATTTATTAACTGCCTTTTCGTACGCCAATTATTTTAAGGCAACAAGTATCAATATGAATAAGAGAATGAAAGATCCAAGATCTGTTGGTAAGAAAGATCATGTGGATTGGAATAAAGACAGTACATCTCCAAGTATGTATGACAAGTATAATATCAATACTGCTGAAAGATTGGCAAAGACCAAAAAAGATGACGTTAAAGAAGCTGTTGATTATGGTTCAATCAGCCAAGAACCACAAGTTCTTAGTACTTGGGATAAGATTAGAAAAACTGAGGTTCCAGTATATGAAAATTATGAGAAGGAAAAGGATAAGGATCCTTCATCTAATATTTGGGATGTCGATCTGCCAACTGATAAAGCAACTGACTCATCACCATCTGATCAATCTTCCTCTACCTCCTCTTGGGAAAAGATAAGAAGAAATTGAAAAATTATATGACAAATATCGATGTTGTATTTAATCGATAGTCGACTCATGCTCCGTGTTTATAAGGTCGATCGACTGACCTACTCTCACTCCGTTTTATAGAAAGATATATTTTGCCATATATGTAAGTATATATTTCTCAAGTCAAATGTTTGCTTTTCCAGTGTTTAAAGGATGTATTTACCTACGCTATCCACTATTCCATCCGATGATAATCAACGATCAGGGTATAAGGCTGCGATTAAGTTTTACGAACTTGATAATGAACTTATGCCTTCACAACGGGATATTTTAAGTTCCCATTTCAAATCTAAATTTGTAAGTTTCTTAACAGTTGTTGTTGGGTCTGGATTATTTGGATGTATGGGTACGATTATAATACTTTCAAACACTAAAAAAGGTAGAACTGTTGGATTCGATGGAACTATTCCATTCCTTGGTGGATTATTAGGTGCACAATTGTTACCTGGAATAATAGGACCTCCATTATTTACAAGACTAGAATATAAATTGAATGAAAAAGGTGATTCTACGGTTAATCAATTGATTCAATTGATTCCAGAAGGTGCATTTGGTTCATTCTTTTGGATGGACTATTTCAAAAATTCAAGAGACAATCCAGATCTTAGAATGAAGGATCCTAGATTGCTTATCAAAGGTAACAGTAGACTCAATGATGATATATTTGCTGATAACTACGGCAGATTTTACGATAGATCTGGATTACTGACCAAGGATATCGTGATACCCACAGCAGACAAAAAGAGCCAGGGAGAAGAAGAAAAAGTACCACAGCCCAGGAACGAAGATACTTGGCCATTTGAACTTGATCAAAATGAAGTGGATAAAGTGTTGGATAACAAAGAGAAAGAAGATCCGTCAATGAGTAGTAAGAACAGCAACTATAATGGATCAGTTTGGGAGGAGATAAGAAGACAAAACGGGAATATTAGGTAAGCATCGTCCTGTCTATGCGTCGATCGACTTTCTATCTCTTCTGGCCATCTTGTGGAAAGTTCAATTTTCAAACAGCTTTTATAGATCTTGTACCTTGTATATATGTGGATAGAATAATAGAGATTATTTGTATCGATCTAATAAGTAAGATGTTTGTCCGTCGAGCATCTAAATATACCTCTGGTGGTTCCAGTCTTGGAAGGTTTTATTCCTCTTCTTCTGCTCCAAGGACTTCAAGTTTCAAGTATGTCGCACTTTTGATTGGTGGGATTGGAATAGGTCTCTATTCATTAGACGCAAGATCTGCAATCAATGAATATGTTTATTGTCCATTGATTAGATTTTTCACAGATGCTGAAGTTGGTCATAGATTGGGCATCAGTCTCTTGAAGAAAGGTCTATATCCAAGAGTTTTCAATGATTTTGATGATCCTGTTTTAAAAGTTGATGTTTTTGGTAAGACATTGTCAAATCCAATTGGTATGGCAGCTGGATTTGATAAAGACGGTGAGGTGATTGATCCTTTATTCAATTTAGGTTTTGGATTTGTTGAAATTGGATCAATTACTCCTGAAGCTCAGCCAGGAAATCCAAAACCAAGATTCTTTAGATTGCCTAAAGATGATGCCGTTATTAATAGATATGGATTCAATTCAACTGGTCATTTCAGTGTATTGGCAACATTAAGATTAAGAGATGCAGCAAGTTCTTGCCCATCAGTTAATAATTCTTTCAAGGATGATAGATTGCTTGGAATTAATCTCGGTAAGAATAAAACCGGTGATGAAGTTAATGATTATTTATTAGGAGTTCAAAGGCTTGGCCCATATGCAGATACTCTAATAGTCAATGTTTCATCTCCAAATACTCCTGGCTTAAGAGATTTACAAAACGAAGCTAAATTAACTAATTTATTATCCCAAGTTGTCATTGAAAGAAATAAATTATCTACAAGACCTCCAATCTTAGTTAAAGTTGCACCTGATTTAACTGAGCCTGAGATTGAATCAATTGCAAAATCAGCAAAGGATTCTAAAGTTGATGGTATTATATTATCCAATACCACTATTCAAAGACCTTTGAACGATTTAAATACAAAAGATTTGGATTTGGTTAATCAAACAGGTGGATTATCAGGTAAACCATTGAAAGAACTTTCATTAAAGAGTTTTAAACTTCTAAGAAAATATACCAAAGATTCAAATTTGGTTCTTGTTGGATGTGGTGGTATTTCTTCAGGTAAGGATGCTTTAGAATTTGGTAAAGCAGGTGCAACATTTATCGAATTATATACTGCTTTTGCTTATAAAGGTCCTGGATTAGCAAGAAAAATTAAGGATGAAATAACTCAAGAACTAAAGAAAGAAGGTAGAACATGGATGGAGATAGTTGGAACTGATGATTGAAAAAATATAATATATATTATTATTTTTGTAATTTTATTAATTATTTATTAGTATATGCTAATAATCCTAAAATGATAATCACCATTGATATATCATTTAAGAACAATATCAAGATATTCTTGTATTTTTTAGCCATGTGTAAGACTTTTTTAACCGCTGGAGGTAAAAAAGCTTCCACCATTGACCATATTGTACTAGAATTGGAATTCCCAGGAACTATGCCAACTCCAATATAGTATATTAAAGACGACAAAACTTCAAAAAATAAGAACTCTTTCCAAAAATTTGAACTAAAGGACACAAATGATGATTCGAATTTATCAGCATCATATTTCTTAAAAGTTGGATAAAGCAATTCAAGATGGAAAATATTACGATAAACTAGGTAAAACACAAACAATAATCTAAAGATAATGCATAAACTTCTAACTTTATTAAATCGATGAATATCATATAGTGCTTTCTTATGGTTATAATCCATTTCTTGTTGATCCGCAACCGATGTTGGGGGTATTCCTCTCCCAATACTTTCGTTGTTCAATGGATTGGATTGTAGTAATGAATTCAAAGAATTCATGAAATCATTAGGTAGCATTCCTTCCATTCCAGTTGCCTTATTAGTATCTGAATGATCATGTCCATGTTTAAACAGATCTTGTAACAGTTGATCCATTTGTCTCCCTGAATCTATTTCATCGGGTATGACTGAAATTTCAGGATCATCATCATGTTCATCAAAAGTTCTAGAGATTCTGTTTGTCTTCTTGGAGGAAATTTTTTCCTTTTTCACCGTTAAAGGAGATTTCTCTGGTTGATCCACCGATGATGACAATAGTGAACCATTGGACCCAGCAATTTTGGTCAGTCTATCTGTTGAAGCACTGGCAAGTTTCTCTTGCCTTCTCTGCCTCAACAGAGCCCTTCTCTCTGCTGCACTTAATCCAGTTGACATATCTTAAGTATATAATGCCACTATACAAATGAACAGATAACTAGTTTATAGATTGAAGGTATCTTCTTGTCACTTAATCTTCATCTCTCTTCATCCTCGACGGCGCGTCGATTATTGCGTCGATATTTGGCTTTCAGAAAGATACTTTTCAGATGATCAGGAAGTAGATTTGTCACTGTCTCTGTTATCTCATTAACACTCTTTTGATCACATTCGGTTAGCCATAGGATAAGATTAATTGTATTATTCTTTTTGTTCTTGCTCCAAGTGATTCCAATGATGCTAGTGTCTGAATTGCTCCACATTAAAGAGTCTTTCAAAACTATTGGTATAACTGTTTCCCAAAGCTTAATTGCAATTTCCAATGATTCAGTAACCCACAATGTTAAACAATTACGCAATAATGAATCCTTATATACCTTTGGAGTGATTCCAAACTTGAAAATATGTAGTTTTTTCTGGTTTGGAGAAAATTGACTTAACAGTTTTTCAGCCATATTTAGAAATCTACTCACCTGGCTACCTTTCCAAATTTTATAAATCACTTTGTACCTTGAATGATTTGAAGCAGAAGTTTCGTTCCAAACATTCCATATAGCACTTAGAAATAGTTCATTTGGTTGTAACATTTCAAATGCTTCAAATTGGGTACTAGAGATTCCTAAAACTCCATAATTTAAAAAAATCTTTTCATATGTGGGAATCACCGAAACATTATCCAAATCTGCTGATTTTGGTCTGAAAGTCCCATTTCTGATACATGCATTCAATTTCATTGAACTAAATGAAATATTGCAAGTTGGCTCTTCAATAAAATCATTATATTCATTGTCTATGTCTTCTTCATTTTCCTTCTTATCCTTTGATCTAGTGGGTTTCGTTCTTTTGAAAAATTTAGAAACTGATCTTTTAAGGGAATCCCTTCTTGATAAGGTATTTTCCATGGATGGTGGCTCAGTCGGTAAAAAGAAAGAAGTCTCGGAATCTTCATTCTTCATCCTCTTTCTGTTTGCAGCTTCAACATAATCAACATAATCCAATTCATAGCCTGTCCCGTTCCCATTCTCATCTACACTAGCACTTAGACCTTCAGTAATACAATAGTCCAAATCCCTTGATTTGACTGCCTCCAGTAAAACCTCCTGGTTGATCTCTACCTTCTGGTCCTCGCAATCTTTCCCTTTGCAGAGGTTAATGAACTTGTCTCTTCTTCTAGTCTTGGAAAGTACTGAAATATCGTCATTCTCACTACTTCTAAAATATCCAGGTATGGTAGCGCTTTGCAAACAAAGATCAACTGAGACCTTTGGTGTTGCCTGAATCATGTCCAATTTCAGATTTGTGAAACTTTGAGTATCATCAAAAAGGTATGGAACAACAGGTCCAATAGCCTTCCTGTTTCTGTTTCCAAAGATTGATAGAAACCTCCCCATTGACCTACCAGAAACAGTTCGTTGTAGTCCTGCTTCTTCACGATCATCAGTGAATGAGCCTGAATCCAAACAACTTACGACATCCTCGGATGTTGCATGCAAACCGCTCAAATTATCTTCAATACCACGTCTACTAAACAAGTTTCTCATTTCATTGACTTCTCTAAGAATACGGTACGGGGAAGAAGACGAAGAAGAAGAATGGGGGGATGAGAAGGAGGATCAGACGACATCCCTCTTTAAGTGGCCATCTCTCCACGTGACCCACGTCACCACACATCTCTTGCACCGCCTGGAAAGTGAAGCCATTTCTGAAATTTTTTTTTTCCTTCTCTTTTAGATATTATAAGCAATTGATAGTTACAAACTCTTTTACCGGATATTCAAGTTGATCTCTATTAAGTCCCACTAAGATGTCCAACAATGCAACAGGAGGTATCCTCCCGAATCAGGGAAAATATGAGCGTTCAACACCTTTTGCCTCTTCCTCGTCCAAGTACACCAAGGACAAGAAATTGAGAGACAATATGAAAAAGATGGATTCACAATATAAAGATGCAGTTAGAAAGGCAGCAAAGACAGATATCTTACTTCAAGAAGAGCATGGGTTCTTGGAGGCCGAAGGGATGGAAAAGACTTATAAATTCACCCAGGATGAGATAGTCAAAGAGGTTGATGAATCAACAGCAAATAAAAATTTTAAATTAAATTTGGATGAATTTGGTCCATATAGTATTGATTATTCAAGAAATGGTAAAGATTTACTAATCGGTGGTAAAAAAGGTCATATTGCATCTATTGATTGGAGATTAGGGAAATTGGATTGTGAATTACATTTAAAAGAAACGGTACATGCTATAAAGTATTTACATAATGATCAATATTTTGCAACTGCTCAAAAGAAATACGTTTATATTTATGATAAAACAGGTATGGAATTACACAGATTAAAACAACACATTGATTGTACATTGTTAGATTTCTTACCTTATCATTTTTTATTGGCAACTGCTGGAAATACAGGGTTTTTAAAATATCATGATACATCAACAGGTGAATTAGTTAGTGAACATAGAACTAAATTAGGTCCAACACAATCAATGAGACAAAATCCATGGAATGCAGTTATGCATTTAGGCCATTCAAATGGTCAAATCACTCTTTGGTCACCTTCAATGCCTACTCCATTGGCAAAAATCCAAGCATGTAGAGGACCTGTTAGATCTTTAGCAATTAATAGAGATGGTAGATATATGGCTGTTGCAGGTGCTGATAAAACTTTAAAAATTTGGGATATTAGAAATTTCAAAGAATTGGAATCGTATTATACTCCTACACAGGCAAATTCTGTTGATATTTCAGATAGTGGATTAGTTTCTGTTGGTTGGGGTCCACATGTTACAATTTGGAATAATTTAAAACAAAGACAAAATTCCCCATATATGAATCATATGATTCCAGGATCCCAAATTCAAGATGTTAGATTTGTACCATTTGAAGATATTTTAGGAGTTGGACATAATAAAGGCTTTGATTCAATTATTGTTCCAGGATCAGGTGAAGCCAATTTCGATGCATTAGAATTGAATCCATTTGAATCTGCTAAACAAAGACAAGAAACCGAAGTTAGATCATTATTGAATAAATTAAGACCAGATATGATTACATTGGATCCAAATGTAATTGGAGCAGTGGATAAAAGAGCCTCACAAAAAAGATTAACACCAAAAGATCTTAATGAATTATCAATAAATAAAGAAAAATCAAATGGAATAAATGGTGTTGAAGATGTTAATAAAAAAGTCAATCCTGAATCAAAAGGTAAAAATTCATCATTAAGAAAAATGAAGAGAAAACAAAGACAAAATGTCATAAATGAACGTTCTAAAAGGGTTGAAGTTGCATTACAAAAGGAAAAAGATTTAAGAAAGAGGAAAGTTGAATTAACTCGTGGTAATGCTGAAGAAAAAGATATTTTAAAAGATGCTTTATCAAGATTTAAATAGATATTTGTATAACCTTCTTAATGACCATCGTACGAAAATAATAATTAATAATAATAAAAAATAATAGTAACAGTAACAGTTTATTTGATTATAGAAAAAGATAACTAAAATCTCTATTCATCATCATCATCTTCAAACAACTCCTTATCTAATTCAACATCAATGACAAATGGATCAGGAACAGGTGCTTCTGTATTGTATTTTTCTCTTATTGTTGTAATTCTTTCAAATGGAGCATCAGGTGCTTGATCAGCCAAGACAACAATTCCTCCCATACCTCTAAATCTTCTAACAGGAGTAAATCTACCATCCTTCACAAAGCTCACATATTTTAATTGTGCAGGAACAACCCTTGTCATATTACCAAATTCATAAGGTTCTTTAACATACAGTGATTTATGTTGAGAATCTTGTAATTCATCATTTGCAACTTGTTCGATCTCTGTATTTTCAGCAGCTTCAAGTTTTGCATCTTCTGCTTCTTCCACATCTTCGTCTTCTTCTTCATCATCATCTTCCTCCTTCTTAACATCTTTTGATATTTCATCAATATCCATCTTATCCTCTTTAACATCACTCTTTGCCTTATCCTTTTTAGCAGCTCTTGCCTTTGCCCTTATTGTTGTTGATAAGACAGCAGTAGTAACTTTTTCTTGTGATTTTTCAGATGATTGCTCAACTTTTGGTGGATATCCAAATATCTCAGGTTTTGTATGGCATTGTATTGGGAATTTTGGAATCTTTAAATCTTCCCTAACTCCAATTATAGAAGTTGGACTAAATGATAATGATAAGAAATGAGTTAATGGGAACCAATACCAAAATTGAACAAATAATGTTAAACCAACAATTGCCTTCATATTTAAAGTATTTGTTTGGGCATTTTCTAAATTGATTGTAACATTACGTCCACCAGCATCTATAATTCCTTGTGCTAATGCAGCACCAAATTTGGCTAAAGAATCTTCATGTTTATTTGAAACTGTTTTGAATAATTGTTCTTTAAATTCTTTAACTTTTGGGAATGTTTGATCATTTTGTTGAATTAAAATCATTGATTTTGCAATTGTTGCACCTTGTCTAACAAAATCAACAGAATCTTTGGTTAATGGTTCCAAGACATCAATTGCGGATTGAATACCACGTCCGGCACATGATATACCTAATGCCATCGCAGTACCATAACGAACATGAGGATTATGTGATTCAGATAATAATTCAACAATTGTTGGAACATTTGTATAATCACGTAATAGGACAAATCCTAAAGACATCACAGCAGCTCTTCTAACAGCATCTGATGAATCAGAAACTGCAACATGTAATAGTTGTTTAATTGCAGAATTATTTGAAGTACCACAATATGCTAATGCCAGAGTGAAACAACCACCATAACGTAAATTTGAATCTTGATGGGTAATCAATTTTTGAATTGTTTCATCGGCAGCGATTTCTTTTCCATAACTGATTAATGCAATACCAATTGCCAATCCTCTAACTATTGTTTCATGTTGAGTTTCTTGTGCATAAGTGATCATATCATTTAAAGCTGTTTCATTACCAGAACCCAACATAACAAGACCCATTGAGATTGCAGCAGCTTCACCTGAAATTGCCATATCTGAATATAATACAACCTTCAATTCTTCATAAATTGATTCATCACATAATGCCATTGCAGCAACACCAACTCCAAGACATGCACCATGTAATAAAACTTCTGAATTTTTATTATCTGTTAAATTGCTATTTTCAACAACATGTGATCTTAAATAATCAAGAACTTGAGCACCATGACCAGCATAAATTAAACCTAAACCATATAAAGAACCACCATTTGTATAAGGAGATGAAGTACTACCAGGTAAATAAGGTTCCAAAATTGAACGTCCTTGTGATAAATTTCCTTTATGAATGACACCTAAAGCGGCAGTTGCAGAGAATTTTGACCAATTTGTTGCCTTACCTAACCATTCTAAATTATTTCTGAAAAATGAATCATCAGTTGTACCAACATGCATAAAAGCATTTTGAAAAGTAACAGCAGAATGGAAAATTGAGCTTCTACCATCCAAAACTTTTTTAGAAGTATTAAGAATTGAAATATCGGTATTACTATTCTTTGATAAAAACGTAATATCCAAATCACAAGTTGGAACACCAGACAAGATTTTTTTTAATCTAAGTAATTTTGTATTAGTTTTATCGATTGAATTATCTAAATCTAAAGCTTCAACTGTTTTAGTTAACAATTCTTGTGATGCAACATTGACTAAATCAAAAGCAATTTGATAAGCAATCAAGATATTATCATGTGATGAAAAGATTAAATCTTTGAAAACTTTATGAGATAAATGATAATCATTCAATTGAACGATTATCTTAGTAATTAAGAAATAATCTGGATTTTTTAGAGATAAAAGAATTAAAACCAATGAATTTAAAGCTTGAGTTCTGAATGAGATATTACTAATGACTGTAGTACAACAAACCAAGACATAGCCTATCAAATTCATAACCAATTCTTCAGATTTATTTGAATCAATTAATAAATTTTGAATGATTTCTTGAACAATATCCAATCTAAAACTTTCTAATGCAATACCCAATGCTAATTTATATTCACCAGATTTGACACATTTTGATAACATTTGTTCAAAGATTGAATTCAATTGAGGATCAATTTCTGTACTTGGATCTATGAATTTATTTTGAGATAGTTTGATATATAATTCAATACATTTTGAAACTATTGTTTCAACAAATTCATTATTTTCATTGACATTGAATTCAGAACCTGATAATAAAGAATATCTAACAGAAGAATCGTAATCACCTAAGTTATAATAAACCTTAGAAGCTAATAAAGCAGCCAATTTTCTACTTGGAAATTTATCATCTTCGTATAATTGTTCAATCTCTGAAATGTTGTTTGCAATTTCTGACCAAAGTTGATCAACCAATTCATTCAATGATTTTAAAGCATATGATTTCAGAATTGGATCTTTTTCTTCCAATAAGGAAAGATATGGAGCTGCTGAAGTGACTGCAGTCATTATTGGGAATCAATTGGTGATGAATTGTTGATAATAAATTCAAAGATCCCAAAGAGAAAGACACACTTTTTGTCTCCCTCTTGTCTTGTATGGGTTTTGCCACCGCATTTCGACGAGAAGGTGAAGAAGATCTGATTATGTAAGCCAAGCTGTGTTTTTTTGGCTGTGTTGATTATGTAATGGTATTCTGGGGGGTGGAGTGGAGGAGGAGAAAGGAGGATAGTTGGACATCCCTTTTTGTTTGGTCGTACAGGGAGGGGTTGGTGTAAATTAATCTATATACGGATATATCTATACTTTTGATTTTTCATTTTGGTTTTCCACAATTCAATATAGTAGTCTTGTTGCGATATTGAAAGGAGTATCTAGCAATTCTTTATACAAAGTTCTAATGTCATCTGAACTAACACCTGAGATATCGGCCAATAAATAAGCAACTGAGCCTCTTGAATCTGAGAATTGCTTTTCGATGTTGTATTCGGAGAAGATATTATTGACTGTTTTCAAAACACCAGGAACGTTTTGATGGATGTATAACACTCTAACGGTATGTTCTTGATCCAAATCTAAACCTCTTAATGCAACTTCAGGGAAATTGACAGCACCTATTGAAGAACCTTCATTTATATAACTGACTAAAGCGGTTGAAACTTCAACACCGATTGCAGATTGTGCTTCTTCTGTTGAACCACCGATATGAGGAGTTAAGATAACATTTTTTAATGATTGTAAATCTGAAGTCCAAGTATTCATTTCATTATTGAATAATTCACCATTTTTAGCAGGTTCATGAGGATAAACATCGATTGCAGCACCTGCCAATTTACCCAATTTAAGTGCATCAATTAAAGCAGGAATATCAACAACTGTACCTCTTGAATTATTGATTAAATATGAACCGTCTTTCATTGAAGCCAATTGAGGAATTGAAATTAGATTTTTAGTATCAGCAGTTTCAGGAACGTGTAAACTGACAAAATCACTTCTATTTAGTAATTCTTCCAATGATGAAACTTGTTTTGCAATACCCATTGCCATAATCATTGTAACATCATAATAAATGACATTCATACCGAAACTTTCAGCTAAGACACTTAATTGAGCACCAATGTGTCCATAACCAATAATACCTAAAGTTTTACCTCTAATTTCCCAACATCTTGCGCTAACTTTATTCCAAATACCATTATGTAATTCCATTGATCTATCACATAGTTGTCTTGATAATGAAATAATTTCTGCAATTGTCATTTCTGCAACAGATCTTGAATTTGAGAAAGGAGAATTGAAAACTGCAATACCATGTTGAGCAGCATATTCTAAATCAACTTGATTTGTACCAATACAAAAACAACCAATAACAACCAAATTTTTGGCATGTTGTAAAATTTCTTTTGTTAATTTTGTCTTTGATCTAATACCAATTGCATGAACATCTTTGATTTTTTCAATTAACTCTTCCTTCGATAAAGAAGATTTATGGAATTCAATTTGATAACCTTGGTTTGTGAATATATCAATTGCAGTTTGGTTAACATTTTCTAGCAACAAAATCTTCATATCACCTGTTGAAAAAGGTTTTAAAGTTTTTGTTGTTTTGAGTAAAGTATGAGATCTTGGTCTATTAAAACGATCCATGAATGAATTATTTGGAGAAGTTGAGACAGCATTTGGAGAAGTTGAAATACTGATCTTCTGGAAAGATTCGTTAACACGGGAAATAGGAACAGGGGATGTCATTATCTGATATTAGTTGATTGGTGGGTTGATGATATACAGATGAAAATAATAAAAAAAAGAATATAAATGATCAACTAATACAGGGATGATTACAGTATATATAAATAAATTACGTCAATGAAAAATAGCATATGAAAAATGGATGACTCAACAAACCGAAAATTTTTAATATGAGAGGAGATCACGTGAAGGGGAAATTGACTTTAATATGCTATATAGGTGTTCCTGTTAGATTGATTGGTTAATTACAAGGATGTACTCCAATATTGTATCAATATAATCTCTTGGTATTAATTGACTGAATTATTAACATATTGGTTAATTAACGATTCGATGTTTGACTGTAATTAGAAGTATCTTTTAATATATGAGAGATGAGATGAGATCGGCAGAAGGAGTCAAAAGGGAGGAGTCATTTTCTGACTCTGAAGTTAAGAGTCACCCCAATAAGAGGTGTTTATTGCACTGCCACAGAAAAGCAACGATATTTATTATCACGTGATTATCTGTTAGGGTTATCGTGCCCTCTAATTCTCACCTATTCTCTCTCTCTCTCTGTGTCTCTCATCCTTTGAAGTGTTGAAGTTGAAATATTTTTCATTTTACTTGTATAGTCCTTTTGTTTAAAATTTCCCTTTCCTTTAACTATCTATCGTCGATTGAAATTCACCACCCCTCGAATTTCCACGTAACATTCCGACGGTTCCAATTTTATTTTTTTTAATTAACTAAAAAATGTCAGGTGCTCCAACAAGTGCTCCACCAAGAAGACAAGCTGGTGGTCCAAGAAAAGGTGGTAGAAGACCAAGAAGAGGTCAAGATGAAGAAAAGGGATGGACTCCAGTTACCAAATTAGGTAGATTAGTCAAAGCCAAGAAGATCTCATCTATTGAAGAAATCTACATCCACTCTTTGCCAGTTAAAGAATACCAAATCATTGATGAATTGTTACCAAACTTACAAGATAAAGTTATGAAAGTTTTATCCGTTCAAAAACAAACCAGAGCTGGTCAAAGAACCAGAATGAAGGTTGTTGTTGTTGTTGGTGATTCAAATGGTCATGTTGGTTTAGGTATCAAGGCTGCTAAAGAATTGGCAACTGCTATCAGAGGTGCTATTGTTATTGCTAAATTATCAATCATCCCAGTTAGAAGAGGTTATTGGGGTTCCAATTTAGGTGCTCCTCACTCTATTGCTAACAAGACTTCAGGTAAATGTGGTTCCGTTAGTGTTAGATTGATCCCAGCTCCAAGAGGTTCTGGTATTGTTGCTTCTCCAGCTGTTAAACAAATGTTGCAATTTGCAGGTATTGAAGATATTTACACTACATCTTCCGGTTCTACAAGAACTTTAGAAAATACTTTAAAAGCTACTTTTGCTGCCATTGGTAACACTTACGGTTTCTTAACTCCAAACTTCTGGAAAGATTTCGCTTTATCAGATTCTCCATTGGATGTCTATGCTGATGAAGCTTTATCATCAAAAAAGAAATATTAAATTAATTATTTAGTTAGATTTAATTTAATTTTACCCTTTTAATTTTTTTACAACTTAAAATGTAGATAAAATGTCCAAAATTTCAATTCATTGAAATTGGCACTGGCAAAGTAAAAACTTAAATTCAGTAAAATATAAAGAGCAAAAAAATAAAAGATATAATAATAATAAAAAAATAAAGAAATTATACACATATTTATATATTCATTAGAGTGAAATATTTCTCTATGCTCCTTGAATTGGTGCTTGTTCCATAACTTGATCATCAGGAACTGCAAATTGTCTCATACTGGTATTAGAACCAGTTCCATCAGTATTATCATTATTGTTTTCATTACCATTTTGTAAATTTGAATTAACCCAAACAATTTTTTTAGAACCATTTAATTGACGTCCTTCAGGATGTTTAAATGCACAATTTTGATTCTTACAATTGATTCCAAATTTACAATCTTCTTCAATTGGATGTTGGAAAAAACAATCAATTCTAGTACATTGGGATCCTTCACGACATAAAACTGTTGAACTTGCATGCCTTTTTGGACATCTGAAATTTTTACAGTATGTACCAAATTTACACTGTTCCAATGTTTTCTCTTGTGATTGTTGTTGCTGATGTGGCTGTGATTGTTGTGATTGATTTAAGGATTTATAATTAGGAGATGAATGTGCCTTTTGACATGAAGGATCTGTACAATTCTTGTTCTCAGCACACCATTGTAAAACAACAACTTTTGCATCTGTATTACATGGAGTTGGATGACCAAATGGACATAATTCTTTTGAACAAATGGCACCAAATTTACAAAGTGTAATACCTGAAGTTTGATTCATCAGTTGTTTACCAACTTGTCTAGTAACTTGTTCCACTATTCTATTTGTATGATGGTTGTGTCCTCCATTTTCTTGTGCTCTCATTTGTCTTGATTTCTCAATCTCTTGAACTAATGCATCATCTTCACCAGGATGTAAGAAATTACAAGTTCCTGGTTGATTTGGACAATTTGGGAACGCAAAACAAACTTTAACAGGATGAGAAAATTGACAAAATTTATTCTTACAATATGGATAATCTTTACATCTACCTGCTAATTTTCTTGAGTTGAATTGCGTACTCTGCTGAGAATTGTTAACAAATGCCATATTCATAGCATTTGCAAAATTTGTTGGATTTCTCATTGCAAAATTATTCTTAGAAAATCCTTTAGGTCCATTTTTATTTATTCCTCCACGAAGATTATTTCTACCAAATGATCTAGATCCAATAGGTATTGGTGGAATATTGGATGAATGAACAATCGACATTCCATCTTCACCCTGTTGGTTAGTATCTGTTCCATCATTGCCACTTGAATCAAACCTCACCTGCTGTTTTTGATCTCCATTGTTGTTGGTCTCATTGCTCGAACTTGGCTGTTGTTGTTGTATCTGTTGTTGTTGTTGTTGTTGATCAACCAGCTGTTGTTGGCCAGGATTCTGAACGTTTGAAACTTCACTGAAGATATCCAAGATCACATCCTTTGAGATTGCGTCTCCAAACAAGGCATTGAATTCCTCTACTATATCATCTGGTGTTTTATTATTCTGTATCAAAACCAATATAAATTCTGCAACATAATCACTATCTTCGCTCAAATCCAACTGACTTAGCTTGGAACTAATACGCAGTTTCAAATGTTGTGCTAATTCTTCATCCATGACTCTATAATAGTTTAGCTTCTAATTCTTTATCCAAAGGAACAAGAAACAATATAGATTAATCATTAGTAAAACAAAACAATCAATCCTTCTATCCCTCTCTACTCTCCCTTAACAAAGGGCAAAAAATTTTTACTCCAACACGCCACAGAGAGACGCCACCCATTTTAATTAGCCACTGTTGGTCATCCGATTATATAAGCGTGACATAATCACCCCACAGACCATTGCACATCCTGCAATTACCAGTAATGAATTGAATCTGTCACTGTTTTCATCATTACTACCAACTCCAAAATTATCTTTGCTTTTAATCTTATGAATACTCGAAGTTAAATTCTCTTTGATTTCCATTATTAAGACAACCCTGCCTTCGTTTGATTCTAAAGCGTTTTCTAAATCTTCTTCTTTATCAATTGCAATCATGTCGCTATCCTCATCCATGTAACTTAGATCAAAATTATAATCTGTCTCTTTAACATTAATTTTCTCAGATGCTTTATGTTTAAGTTGTTCCAATAAGTTTTTGGAATTCTTTTTGTATAGTTTAATTTTATAAATCTTGTTATCAAGTGCTAGATCTAATTTTTCTTTTATCTTCATCTTGATCCTTACTTCTTTTCTCGTATCATTTGGTATTATTATTCCTTGAGGATTTTCAAGATTCCCTTTATCAACTGCAGTTGAAGTTGTAGAATCCGATCGAATTGAAGTCATAGCTTTTGGCAATGACATTGAAGACTGTTGATATTGCTTCTTCATACTTTGAATATGCATTGGTCCAATATGTGGTACACTTGACGGGGGAGTATTATTACCTGAAGAATTGCTTCTAACGTTATAATTTGATGATGATTTTCTTCTTTCTGACTTTGGAATGGCATGTAAACTACTGCTCCTCCTTGATGATCTACTTGTGGATTCAATTGAATTAAGTGGTTGATCCAATGATCCCCAAAACCTATTCCAAGCGGGTCCATTTTCATATGTATTCATAGTTGTATCATTGGGATCAACATCAAACATCAATTCATCCGTTGATGATCCTTTCATACTACCGAAATTAGAAGCATCCAATGCCTTTAGTAATGCATATGTTAATTGTAGAACACTGACCAATCCAGTTATCATACCTGATGAGTTTTTGACAGGTAAGTTCAAAAATTTTCCCTCATACATCAATCTTAAAGCAGTATGAATTCCCAATGTTTCATCTGCAAAATTCGGTCTTGGAGTCATAACTCTAGCAATATTTGTAGATCTTGGATCAATATTACTAGCCAACACTCTAAATGCAAGATCTTTACTTGTTAAGATACCAATTATGTGATCACAATGACTAGATTGACTAGGATCATCACAAATTAAAACTGCAGTAATATTTGAGCTCCTCAAAAGATTGGCAGCACTTAAGACTGAAGTCTTTGTATCAATCACAACTGGGGATCGAATATCTAGATCATAATCATTGAGAATCGATTTCAAATCAGGCTGTTTCATCACTTCAATTAACCTTCTAAGATCATTCACAATCTTTCTTTTCCTTTCCAGAATTCCAATATCTATGGAAGATTCTTGAGGAGAAGTTAATGGATCTGCAAATTCATCTTCCACAGCCTCTTGATTATTACCTTCTTCTCCTTCACCATCCTTAACATAATTAACAAGTGAGTATTTACTAAATTCAATATTTCCTGAATCTCCAACTTCCAAGGATGTTTCTTTCAATTCATTAAAAGTTAACTCTAATTTCTTGGCTTCAAGTGACATTTTTTCTAATCTAATCATTGCATGATAAAAACATTTGGTAATATTTAACATTCCAACAACTGCTCCAAAATCATCTAACAAAGGTAAATGTCTAATTTTCTTTGTAACCATCAATCTTAGAGCTTCAGTTGCTGAAGTATGGACAGAAGCAATAAATGGATCGCGTGTCATAATCTTATCAACTGTTGTAGATGATTTTAGCTCATTTGCAATGACTCTAAAGGCCAAATCTTTCGCCGTTATTAAACCACAAAGCTTTCTTGATTCAATATCATTAACAATAACACAATGAACTCTGCTTTCATTCATCAATTGAGCTGCTTGTAGAACAGTATAAGTATTAAAGCATTGAGCAGGGGGGCCATCTGAGATCCGATTCATCGCACTTGAAGTTGACATGATCCCTCCTCCAACACCTGATACTTTCCGACCACCTACTGATTTGATATTATAACCATCACTCATGTCTCCTTTTAGATCGATTCCGTTTCTAATCTCTTCCCCTGAACTATCAAGGAATGTAATCTATCCTTCTAAATCACACACAAATAGACTAGACAAGAGAGACAATCGTACATGTTATCTACTGCCATAGTAATTTTACGTGTTATCACAGAATGTGCCAAAAACGGTTTTTGTGACACTCCAAATACTTGGCTGTGTAAGAGGGATGTGAACATGGTTCTTCCGATAAGCTTTCCCCTTTATCAAAAGTGTATCTGTATTTCTGCTGGGAATAAAAGTGTAGGAGCTGTAAGTAAGTATCTGTGAATATGATGTGGTTGGATTTTTTTTTTTCGGTTAATCGATCAATTAAATTAGGTTTCAAAGTTGACACAGGTAAATTTATGGGAGCGGAGCACATAAATATTCTCGGTCCAACTCGTTTGATAGTTTTGATTTATCGCAAAACTCATATATATGTCTATACCATTCAATGGAACATTCAACATATCACATCTACATCATCTTTACAATTGAACAAGATTCTCGAAGGAAGTGCATCATGTCCATCAATCATATATTACATTGCTTAAAAAGAGACTTGCATATTCGAAGAGGTAAAAAGGTTTATTTTACTTTTAACATTCTTTTAAGCAATGAAGCACGGCAATTGGGACACAATTAAAAGATATATATCAATAATGCATTTTAATACAGAATTGATTATTTTCTTCTAATTTAGTCAAGTCTTTCCATCTTTAACAGAAAGTTTGGAAGGAATATTCCGGCGTGGCATCAATAGAAATTTTATTTTCTGTGGGCAAAAAAAAAGCCGCAGTCTTATTTTATAGCCAAAGCAAGTCACCCTGTCACACACTTACTTATTTATACAAGCAAGGCGAAAACTTGATGAATAATAAAGTAAAGAATAATAAATAACCATGCCATCACTCTCACCCCCTGGACGCGGTACAACTATTTACAACAATTCTTAAAATTGAGCAAACAACATGTTGCTTCTTACAGCATGATGCATGCAAAACAATCTTGTATTTTCTGCAGTATGTAGTTGTTTTCTTTTGCCTCTCTTATAATTCTCTCTCGCTTTAAACACTCTCGCCTCTCATTTGAATATTTCGATTATACAACTACAAAGTTTAATACAGAGTAAATGGATTGGATTTAACTCCAATAGTAAGCTACTATTCTTTGTATCTTAAATCTTACTAGAGCAAAAAGTAGCTAAGTTTTTATAGCAATCGAGGAAAGAAAACCTACTCAAGACCATAACGCGTGCGCCACAAGTTTTGGTGCTCGGTATTTTAATTGCGCTTTACAATAATATTACGGAACAACTTAACACTCTTTACGCCGAGATAATTCCCGAGCTTAAAGAAGAGGAGATACAGAGGGACACTTTTATAACCGTATAAGACCACATTGTAATGTATGAAGTCAAGCATCATCAATAAGCTGTAGTGTGAATTGAATAAACGAATTGAAAACATGTACAAATATTTGTTTAATTGAACCCCCCATGTCAAAGTTGTTCAATTGTACTCATCCGGGAAGATCAATCGGAGAAGGGAAATCTTCCCTTTTTGGCACTGAATAAGTCCCATCATATATATAAAGCCCCTAATTAAACTATTAAATTAACTCTTAAAGCTCAAAATATTCTTTCGAAACTTCTTTACCAATTGAGGGGTGAGACAATTAAGTAAGCTTTATTTTCACATGTTTAAGTTTTATCCAACGAAACGGGGCTGCTGCAGACCGAACAACAGAATTCTCACTTCTGTCGGACTTCCTTGGTGTGGACAAAATTAAAAGTTAGTTTCGAACAAAAATGAAGGAATAAATATTATAATGCAGGAATATTAGACAAATGTAATATAATATCTGGGTTAGGTAAACAAAACAAAAGACTCCGAAGTGGCGTTCTCTAGCAAATACAGTTCAAGTATTATTTGCCTTACAAATTGGACGTATTTTTATATATCCGTTTTAGTCATGCGGGACAAAAGCAGAAGCTTCACAATTGTTTGTCTTTGGCTAGCCGAATACAATAAAAGTTTATAGCTTGCTCGTATACACTGTAGTAATAAGTCAAGCACTAGTTTTTTGCAGCTGCTGCGCTGCTGCTGCTGCTGTTGTTGTAGTTATTGACACGTTCCCCAGCACACTGATTTTTTGACGATCCCTCCGCCATATAATAGAAACCAGAGGAAAACGTAGCCATAATAATAAGGAAGGAAACTACATATCTTCGGAAAGCTCTATCTCTCTCCATACATATTGTCGCAACAACTTCCATCTTTAGATAAGGATCTTAAAAGGTCGTTTCTTCATTTACAGCTCTTGCAAACGGCAGTATATTTTTCCTCACTAGCTTAGAGCGCAATAACAGAGTAGAGCGCCGAAATCCGAGTGAAAGTAACCTTTGATTGGTGTAAGGCAATAGGAAAAAATTATTTTATATTTTAGATCCAAAAGCTTAAAAGTCTTTATTCAAAGACTAAATGTCCAATTCAAAGATAAGACCATGAGAAATAAAGTTAACTTCTAAACCCAAAATAAAAAATACATTATAATGCCTTGAAATTAAAGATAGAATGTATTTTATCTTTCTGTCCAGTTAAAATATTCTTTTGGCCCTGGCCGATAGAAACCCTCCTCTGCAATGTATAAATTCCTCGCAACGAAAAAAGAAACTTTGATTTATAATTAAGATTTTTATAATATGACAGTAAAAAAAAAGTCTTCATTTGCATTCGTTTAAATGCATATAAAATTAGTTATAAACTCGATCGATGCAAAACAAATTAAAAGTAAAATGTGAAATAGAATTAGCTTTAAAAGGATTTGGGAGGTATTTATTCCGTCTTCATTATTCTTATTATTAGAAGACTATTGAAGATGAAGAGGATTTGAATATTCCCCAACTAAGAGATTAATTCTCTTTATTACTTCACACCCCATTCCCCTCTCTCTTTATCTATTGCATATCAAAAGCACAAGTGTAAAAGTACAAAATCAAAAGATAGTGGTAATATTTTGCAGTACTAGTCGTTTCTTTTTATTTTGGAGCGCTGAAGTTATTTTCCTATCAATTGCCTTTCGTTTCCTAATTTGGAGTAACTGAGAGTTGTTGTTGCATTAGACCTAAATACTTTTAAAAATAAACTGTGGCGCGGGTACATTTTTAGGGTACTTTTAAGCCAAAAATAAATAGGAATAGAAGTTTTTCTCTTGGCTTGGTTCTAAAGCCATTTCTTATTTATTATTGGCTGCTCCATTCGGATGTTTCTGATTTTCGCTAAAGTACAGGGTGAGAATGCAAGGTTGGTTAAGTTCTCACTATTGCATATTTGTCAAGATAAAATGTTACAGAGATATTTTTTAGAGTGTAAAATTAGTTAGCTAAAAAAAAGGAATTGTGTTATTGATTTGTCCTACCTAAGCTACTACTTATTGTTTGTTTTATGTTTTTTGTTTTTGGGCTTTATGGTCAATAGGTTTATCTTTCAATAGATTAGGAAGTTTAATGTATTGACATTTTGAAATATATACGGCATTCAGGTACTCGGAATAACTTTTCTATTCTAGAAGGTATATGTGTCTCTAATCTATTTTATATTCATGCTTCTTTTACTTGTTATTTGTTCATCACAACAAATACTCCTGTCTCCCTTAATCTTTCAATATCATTCTAATAGCAATTTTATCTTCGCTCGCATGTACCCATAAGGGGCTCTTTTGTCTCCACTTAGTTAAGAACAAATTATTAGAAGTAATCAATTGCTCTTTAATTTACTTTGGAAAAAAGAGGAATTTACAGGTGGCTGATTAAAATCATTTTATTCTCATTATCACATGTATTGATTTTTTTTCTCTAAAATTGACAGATAATCTAATAAAGAAATTAATTATGCTATTATTTCATTCTACAGATCCACGGGTTTTAGAACAATTAACTTTAAGTTTGGTTCACCGAGATAATCTCTATAATTTGGGAAACGGAACAACAGAAATGAAACGTTTGGCTCTCTCGGAATTGCGAGTAGGGAGTGGCACTTTTGTTTATGTCTTTTTGAAAGCCCGCGGTTTTATCTAAAGATAATTTGTGGCGAAATCTATTATTGAGGCGAGCGAGGGAGGCACAGTCACCCTCTCTTCCTATCTGCAGAGAAGAAATTTCAAGACAAAGCTAAAATTAGAAATTTTATGAGGCTCAACGTAATAAAGAAGTAAATCACCGAAATGATTTCTATGCAAGTGAAGAAATATTTCTAATAATAAAGATTCTAGCGGCAACTTAGATTATAAATAGACTTTTTCTTTTTTGGAGAAAAAAGAAACGAGATCTAGCTGCATGCAAAGGCCTCCTCCTATACTAAATGTTACAATAGATGTGATCGTCTTTTATGTTACTTCAAATGCAATTCTCTAATCAACGAGGAGATTAGTGTTTTTTTTAAAGTTGCTGAAGAATTAAAAATAAAATCTATTAACTTATATATATGGTTTCCTGTTTCCTCTAATTAACTACACCCCTGCGTTTGTTTTAATTTTGTTTTTCCTTTTTCTGTTGCTCTTATAATATTGATTCTTTTAAGTTTATCTATCATCAAGAATATTTGAAGATAATAAACTAAAAAGACACCATATTTTAAAGCTACTATTAAAAATTAATAAGACACCATTACACGAAACAAAAAGGTCATGATTTCAAGTGTTATGACTAATCCAATTGAAGACATATTTAATTTCAGCATGGCTGGAAACAACCCATTCAACAATAATTTTGATTCTCAAGCCGAATTACTTTCAATCGTTGATGATGATGAATTGGACCAATTTGTTGGAGGTTTAACCAATCCATATCAATCATTATCAAATCTTTCAACTCCACAATTTCATCAATCACATATACAATCAAAATCGATTTTTTACACAGAAAGACCTTTATATACAAGCATAGCAGATAATCAATATTACAACCATACAACATTTACAGATAATTCATCAGACAAATCTTCTTATGATGGTGGAGTTGGAAATGATTTATATTCTGAACTTCAAGTTCAATCGCACGAAGAAGATGAATCTAATACCCAACAACAACAACATGAACTTTTCCCACCTGCTGCCGCTTGCACTCCACCTCCAATAATTACAACTCCTGCAGTTGTTAGCGCAAATCATCAAAATCACACTTATTATAATCCAGGTAATGATGATTATATAATAAGACGAGAAAGTATCGAAAGTGAATTTGATTTCAAAAATAGTGGGATATCTTCAGCTTCATCTGCATCATCATCTGCAGTTCCAACTTCTTTTGAACCAATAGAGCATTTACCATATTTAGAATACAATCCTATTACGTCCGATAAAATCGCACATCAACAAATACAAATGGAGCATTCCATGATTATGAATGGTTCAAATCATTCATATAATGAATCTAATGAAATTAACCTTGTCAAATTGGAACAACGTAATTTCTCTGATAGAATATATGGGGATGAAGATGATGATGATGATCAAATTGATGATGATAGTAATAATGAAGATAATGAAGATAATGATCAATTTGATAATGATATCGATTTAGATTCTATTGAGATTCGTCGATTCCCTGTTGTTCGTGGTGTTACTTCTGGAGGATCAGTTATTAAGCCACCTCAAACAGATGATGAAGCAAATAACTATCAATACGTCAAATGTAAAATGACTGTTGTTGGTGCAGAGAGTGATAATATCTGTAAGCCAGAATGGGGGGTTTTAGAATCGGATGACAAACGTCGTATTATTAGAATAGAGAGAAGGCAACGTGATAATGAAATCATTGCATCGTTCCATATTGTTGGATCTGCTATTGAGAATCCTCAAACTGTTTCACCACAACCTGGTGTGGATGTTACCGAAGTTTCATGTTTAGAATGTCTCTATAGCCGTGATGATTCAGCAAATGATGATAATGCAAGATTTGGTGGTGATTATGGTTTAGATAAAAGATACTATGTTACAAGTGTTGAAGTGATAAAGATTGTTGAATTATTGATTGGTACCAAAAATCCAGATCCAATGGATAGAAGAAAAGAAAGAGGTAGAATTAGATCCAATTTAGTTCCATTTTGGTCCAAGAGACCAATAAGTTCTAAAAAACTTTCATCATCTTCATCTTCACCAGCAATACCAATTAGTATGGGTAGAAGAACAAATTCGGATTTACGTAGTGAATTGGCACAAAGGATAATGGGTTATGAGGTTAGAAAGCCAAGAGGTTTCGATAAGGAGGTTAGAATTTTGGAATGGAATAAGTTAGTTCCAGCTTTGAAAAGAGCTTTACAAACTTACTACGTCAAAATTCCAGCTTCAAATGTGTAAGAAATTTTTTATTTTTTTTTTGACAATATTACATTACCCCTTTTACTTTATTTATTATAATATGTTACATTTTAGGAGATAATTCTGTAATATTTCTAGCCATTTCAAGTAAAGAGATAATAGAAATAGATTAACGGTTCAACGGAGAAGAAAAATTAATGCAGTTAATAAGTTAATCTCAATGAGATGGGGGGAGTATGAAATTCTCTTCTCAATAGAAAATCTTATCGAGAGCATAAAAACAAACACAAATTCATTAGAAGTGTTGCATAATTGAACAAAAATTCTGTAGCTCTTCTTTTCAAAAGAGAGTAAATCATCTAATTAAACGCAAAGGACAAAACGTTGTTGAAGCAAGTCGGCAAATTAGTTAGAATTGTCGGTCACTTGCGACCGATTAGACACCACAGTAATTACAATAATACAGGGGGCAAAAGACGGGAGGGTGGCTCAGATTGGAGAGAGTGAGTGAGTGGGATTGTGCGGGAAGGAGAGAGAGAGGGAGGGAAAAAGGGTAGGAAGAGACCGAACTGTTTGTGTGTGGATCTTCGCACACGCGAACAGAAAAGGAGAAGGAGAGCGACAAACACACACACACAAATACAACATGTGGGGTAAAGCATGTTTACTTAATACTTCGCGCGGGAAGTCTTTAGACAAGTAGTAGTAAAGACCGAGAGATTTCCTTTTTTCAACACTTTGATTATTATTTATAAATTTGATGATGATATTGTTGTTGTGATGAATTGCGTTATTTAGATAACAAATTTCAAGTCAGTCATTTAATGATAGACGACATGGTGGGGGGATTGACAGATATCTACAGAAACGTGATCTTCATGATGGTTGCTAAAGTTCGTGTACTAAATGGGGAGGTGGTCGTTTTTTGTTACTAATTGGGACTGGAGCATAGGTATATCGAACTTTTTTTTCTCTCTTCTCCGGACAAGGAAGAGAGAAGTGGGAGGTCATAAAATAAAATGGGGAATTGTTTTACAAACAAGAGAAAGAAAGAAATAGCGAAAAAGTTTTTAAGCTGAAATTTTGATGTAATATTTTTTATATCTTTGAACCTATAAAATCCATTTTGAATTAGAAATTGAAAATTTTTTAGATGGATATGTCTTATCTTTTAGTTTATTATTTGACGTGGAATAATTACGTAGTTTGCAAACCCAAAACTTTAATTTTTACGATGATTATTATCTGGATAACGAAAACTATTCAATGCGCGTTGAGTTAAAAATTCCGTACTTGTGAATTAGTATAGTTAATAAATTATTGCTTTTTGTGTCTTAGAAGATAATCGGAGCTAATCAATCAATGAGATAATAATCGGCGCGGGTAGGTAGACGACACATAATGCAGCCCATAGTAAAAAATGTATAACATAGAAAAAATGGAAAACCCTGTCAATTTAATTTATTATGATAATGTAACAATTAATTGAAACTAAAAGCATTATAACTGAAACTAAAAGCATTATGATTGTTAAAAAGTATATTAAAATTATGCATTAAAAAACAAAAAATTGATTCAATTATTTTAGACTTTTAAAAAACTGTGAGTAATTTTTAACAAGTTAAAGAATAAAAGATTAAACCCCCTCATCAAAGATTAGAAAAAAATTATTACAGTTATGACGAACAACGCAAAAAGATATGTAAAAGGGAACGTGCCTATACACACTGTTTTTGGCCACTTCTGCTGCTGCTGCGCTGCTGCTGCTGCTGGTATAAACAAAATGCTAAGGAAAAAGGTCTCGTATCTAATAAGACACTATGCATAAGGGCTTGCTTTCATACTGTACATAGGGGCTTTAATGCAAGTAAGAAGTGATATATGTAATTGAGAGGGGGTGCTTGGTTGGGTCGGCACATGTATGATGCGCCCGTGTAGGTATTCTTAAATACTTTTAAGAAGAGTAACATAACAAACTGGTCTCTTGTATTATTTATTTTAAGTTAACAAAGAAAGATAAAATAGACCCCAGATGAAATAATCAATTACAAGATATTGTATTACTGTGAAACAAGAGAGAGAAAGAAACAAACAAACAAACAACAGAAAAAAGGAATCGTTTGAAAGGAAAACGCAAAAGTGAGAGGGACTATCATTTGTCGTTAAAGAGCGAAATCCCACTATGTATACTGCTGCTTCTCTGGATAAAGTACCCAATAGTCCGAAATGCCTCTCTGTGGACATTAGTAGTTTCTTTGATGACGAGACTAAGTGACTAACCAAAACTTCAATTAGGGTAATAGCTAAGTGTTAAACTTTCTTCCCAAAATAGGATTCTAGTGCGAAAACAAGCTTGCGGCTGGGACAATTTGAAAATGGACAAGAATAAATCAAACTCCCTTATTGTTGAAGCAGATAGGTTCGTTTGAAGTGCATGGAAATGGAGAAATCTCGGTCTTCTTTAACAAGTAAAAGTATTAAGAGTTAAAAGTGTAAACATTTGTGGCTAGTGGGGGTTCTGTGGAGTAATTTACTTTATAATTTATCTTTGTTCAAATTTAAGACATAATAAAAAGATATAAAAAATAATTAAGAAGTTTGACATTAACCCGAGATTATAATTACATGTAAACAAATACTTGGTACAACTTTCCTCTTTAGGTATTATTTAATTAAAATTAATTAATTAGTTGAAAAAATGTAACACAGTATGGGACATCGCAAAAGACATAAATCAAAACAATCAGATTATTTTATCTCTTGGTTAATTAAAATAAAATGTGGCTACAATTCGGTATTGCGAGAAATTATTTGAAGTGACGATCCTCGAAGATAAGGAAGTTGAATTTATTCAATGAAAAAAGGGCTCGTTTTACGCCAAGGTCTGTCTGTTTGTCTCTCTCGCTCTGAGTGTGTGGGTCGATCGACTTTGATGAGACTACGCGTCAGGTCTATTCTGACTCTCCTGTGTTACTTTGGCTTGAATTTGGTTAGTGTTATATAGTATAACTAGTCACTTAGTATATTTGTTGTGCAGGAGTGAACTCTTAGAGATGGCTCAAGAAGAACAACGAGAAGATCATTTGAATGAAGTAGGGGAAAAAATAACAAAAGGTTCGGAATCTTTGTTAGATTTAATTTCAAGAACTGAGAGACTTGAATCGTATTCTTCAGGTATTTTGAAATTTGACAACTTCTTAACTGGTGGGAATGGATTCAAACAAGGTGGTATATATGATATCAGTTGTGTTGCTGGGAATGTTGGTAAATGGGAACTGATTTTCAATACATTTATGGATTATTTCTTGCGTAGTGAATTATCCACCACTAGAAATAAGATACTAATAATTAAGACATTCAATGTAATTCCATGGTTTAAATTCAGATCAATGATTGGATATAGTAAAGGATTTGAAGATAGGATAAAGATCATTACTGTTGAAACATTGACACAATTAATTCAAATATTGAAAGTTGTTTCAATGGATCAATTTGGACTGATTTTAATTGATGAATTTCAAAGTTTTTATAAACAATCTTTAAATAATTTGAAAATCAGTCTAACCAAGAAGAATCCAAATGATGAAGGTATGAGTAATAATCCAAATGACGTGACTTCTGGATCAATGAATGATAGATTGGTTACTTTTTATAAGAAAGATATCAATGGAATGCCATTATTGAATCCAATTAAGAAAATGGGTATGATAATGCAAGATATAATGATTTTAATGAAAGGTATAACCAAGAGGAATGAGAGTTTGATTATAACTTCAGGGAAGATGGAATTATCAAGTCAAAAATTCAATTTAAAGGATCAAAATGGGATTGATAATGGTATCGATGATGATAGTAGTCTTAATGGTTCTGATAATGACGATGAATTGGATGATTCAAGAGATGGAGCTGAAAGATATACTATTCAACAAATTTTAGTACCCATGTTACCATTGAATGGACCTTGGGCCAGTTATTTTACAAATAGGATTATACTATATAAGGATTGGATAATTGAAGATGGAATGAAAGATTACAGGATTGGATTGGATAAAAAATTGGGAATAAATGGTTATATTCAACTGATCAATTCGAAAAAACTGACTCATGGACCTCAATATTTGATTGTTAGATTGTTAAGTAATGGTGAAAAGCAATTTTTTGAAGGTGGATTTCAATTAATGGATGGGAAAAAAAATTGGGGTATAATAGATGACGATATGATGGAGTTGAAATTGGATAATCGACTCAAAAAGAAGAGGAAATTGGAAGTTGTTTCTAATGATAAATGTAATGGTAAGGAATTGCTTATTTCCAGCGACGGATTTATGAGTCAAAGTACCCAAGTTTAATTAATCTTGTATATAATAATATAAATGCTACCATTTTAAAACACCCGTAAAACTAAAGTGTCAGTGTTTTACCGAGGGGCTATTTATTCCTCACGACAAGTGAACTGTTGTTAGTGATGGATTTTACCTTTGGTTCAACCACAAACAAGTCTATGATATCAATTAAATAATCTGTCTACCATTTATCTGTATCAGAAGGAGTTAGGATAGTTAATAACTAGGGATAAAATAAATTTTGAAGGATAATTTTTACTAATAGGATCTTAAAGCTATTACTGGCTATAATCTTGAGTAGTTCGCATAATGAGAGTATATTGAAAATTTTCAAATCTTCAGAGATCGATGAGTAACTACAATTTTGTTATTACAATTTAAATGTTGTTATGTTGTTATGTTACTATGTTATTAAGTTGTAATGTAATTAGAAGGCACAACTTTAAGATGAAGAGAATGAGTAAAAATAGCAAACTTAATTAATCTTACAGACATATAGGCTATTTATAAATCATCAATTAAAGCAATTTAAAAATAAACCTTAATAAATGGGTGAGCAACAAAGCAGGGTAATATCATTAGAAGATTAGTTAGCAGCCTCTACGATAAAGAGTAGAATTGGCATATTCATTCTCTCAATGAACATTCTAAAATGGGAAAGGAATTTTAAGCATTATTATTTGTTAATTACTGGGCAGGGCTGGGAGGTGGCCCGCAATACCCACATTCTCTACCTATCCGCTTACGTCAGACAGCTAAATTACTGCTAACAGCTAAATATCTATACGCGTAAACAACAACAAGTAAACAAGTAAACAAATAAACAAACAAAAGAGCAACTTTGGGAATGGCTTTTTTAAATGTTATAAATGTAATTACGATGCAATTTTGGTACTAAAATAGACGTGAAACAAAATGTAAACAAATTCCAAGCAATAATAACAAGGTGATGTTTCTAATTTGTATTAATTCTGATTTAAAAATTTCCATTTTAAGAAATATGGTGAGTTAAATAGCGGCTCTTAAAAAGGTTAAAAACCAAGAGAAAAAAAAACAAACAAGCAAAAACCAAGAGTTGCTATGAGGTTATGTTAATTAATTACCTATCTTTACCAAGCAAACTTTAATTTCAAGCATAAGTTGATGAATTTGATAATTAATAAACAATAAAGCTTTATGATCGACGTATTTATCGTAAATTGATAGTTAATTATTTTTGAGTTTTGAAAATAAGAACTGTATTTTTAGTAATAGCTGGGTATGCTTTGGCCCTTATAAAATCAAAACAGCAAAAAAAAACAAAAACAAAAACAAAGAGACACTTGATCACTTAGTTAATTAAATGACTAATTGATTATATATATTAAATAAGCAGTTCATAACCCTGCTAAACTGTAACAAAATATTCAAGGCGTATTACATTTACCCTGTACACCAATTGAAAGGAGACGGACGACCAACCACGCATAGCACAGAGTGAGCTGAGTGAAGTTGCGTGTTTATTTAACAAAAGTTTCTATTAATAACCTAAATGTCGTGTAAGTTATTAACATTCCCTTTGTTTATCTATTTACATTTTGCCCAATTCGGAATTGCCAATTCTGGTGTGGGTTAAGTAAAATTTTTTATTTAAAGATGGTTGAAAATCCACTTTCGACAATTGATGTTGTTGTTTATCTTAGCTTACTTCTTCTTTCTTTTCTCTCTTTATTATCAAATAATCAATAGTCTTTCGCTTTAATTCATATTAAAAAACTTATTACAATGCAATTCAAATACTTAACTTCAATCGCTGCTTTAGCTTCCGTTGCAATTGCTTCATACTCAAATGATACTATGACTACTTCAACTTACGTTACAACCGTTGAAGAAGTTGTTACATCATTCACAACCTACTGTCCAGCTTCAACTGAAATTGTTACAAACGGTGTTACTTACACTGTTACTGGTGAAACCACTTTAACCATCACTGACTGTCCATGTACTATTGAAACTGTTATTACAACCACCACTGTTTGTCCAGTTTCCACCGAAACAACTCCATTAGTTTCATCATCTGTTGCTTCAACTGCTTCATACACCATCTCAACTGCTACTGGTGGTGCTGCTAAAGCTGGTGCTGCTGGTTTAGCTGCTTTAGCCGGTGTTGCTGCTTACTTATTGTAAGTTATTTGATGAATTTTAGTTAATAATTTTTTTCTTTTACTATAAAAAAATCTGGTTGTTGTTTTCAATTTTTTTTTTTTAAATTTTTTCTTTTCCCTTTTTGATCTATTAGAATAGATGGATTCTTTGTTTTTTAGATTATGAGAAAGCTAATGCTACTAGTTTTTCTCAGAAAGAAAGAAAATAATTAGATTCTTGGTGTATATGTAATTAATCAAATTTAATACTTGCGGGTTAACGAATTGCATTGTAATTACTGAGTAAGTGAAAGAGGCGGGGAGATTTTAATTGGGCCGTTTGTTAATGTGCTATTAATAGACTAATTGGGCGGGGCAAGAATATCCACAGACGATCGAACCTGATAAAAGACGCAGACCATACCCTTATTGCCATAGTAGATTATCTTTTCTCATTAGGCACTACTTCTTATTTGGTGGGCGACTTGTAAGAGAGGAGTAATGGATGAGAAGGGTAAACGTGGGATAATAGAATCATTGTTGTCACAGTTGTTCAATTTTAAAGAAGAAGAAGAAGAAGATAAAGAAGAAACTAAATCATTAAGCGATGTTGGATTGAAATTGAATAAGGAGTCCATTTTGACATTGACTTTATGTCTTGATACAACGGTAGTTTTCCAGATGTTGAAGATACTGGAGATGGAATTGGCTTACCAAGTAGTCACCAATTTAGATGATGGTTTATATCTTGTTGACTCAATGAGTAATCCAAAAGGGTCGGAGAGTCTACTTGTGGAGAACGGAACAGATGATGTTCATCTCATTGACCTTCCGAATTGCTTCTGTTCATGTGGTGAATCAATCATTTCAAGAACAAACTATTGCTCACATCTTCTAGCCATTCTTTGCCACCATCAAAACAAGGATAAACTACCAATCAAGAGGACTGAATCCATCACATTTGCTGACCATATGAGACTATCCTCCTTGGTGTACCAGAGGTGATGAAGAACGCCTCCTTACACCACAAATGATCTCTCTCAACACCTCTGCACCAATTACCTAAAATTTTTCATTTTCCAGATTTTAACGCAATTGGAAGTGTCGTAGTAGTAGAAGTAAAGCACATCAAGTGGTGGTGGTGGTGGTGGTAATGGTGAGTTTGGATGTTCTATTGTTGATCTGATTGTGGTGTATTGTTTATATATACATATATTTACTATTAATTAAGATTCTGTTTCTTCAACCAATATCGGTGGGATAAATCAATCCTTCTTCTTGTCCTACTCGCCATTAATTTTCAATTCGGCTGTTGTCTTTATTTCTTTATTCCCTTGTTCAATATCCCTTTCTCACCCACCAACTTGCCTCACTCCCCCACTCACCATTTTGCATTAATCATACACATACCTATAATCTTCACATATTACTTATACATACCAATTGATTTAATACCATACATACATACATCCGATATTAATTACATATAACCCTATAATGACTGAACAAACTAATCAATTGACGCAGCAGCAGCAACAACAACAACTGCATTCATTTGAAATTACCGATAATAAATCTTCATCAATAATACTTCCCCCGGTATCATTCCAATCTTCAATATCATCAAAGAGTGAATTGTTGCAGAAAATTGATTTAACCCAAGAGGATGAAGAATTATTTAATGAGTATATAACAAAATTGAATAATTTTGAAATATCCTTTAAATCTCAAACTTTCCAATTTCCAAGATATTTTGGTACAAATGAATCTGATTTCTCAAAATATAGACGAAATTCATTGATTTCAAGAAGATTAAAAGCAAATTCAAATTATCCTTTGGAAACTACAAAAAAAATAATCATAAAAAGAAAGAAAACACCAGTTGAAGTGAAAGATAAAGAAGGAGAAGAAATCATCTCCAAGATTGAGGATACTTCTTCAGCAGATGAACAATTAACAAACTCAGCTACCACTTCTTCTCATACCCCTCCTACAACCACCGCTCCAGTTATGAAATGGAATCTGGTTGTTCAAAAAAGTTTACCTAAAACCAAAGAAAAACAATCATCAGATCAACAAACAAATCAAAATTCAACCACATCAAAAACAAACTCATCTACATTATCAACATCATCAACTACAACAAATTCAGATGCATCACTCTTATCATCATCCCATAATGACTCGATCCTATCATCAAATACATCATCATCTTCACTAATACCAATGGATAATTCTTCAAAACCACTTGGAATAGTTCTACTAAGAATCATGTATGATCGATATTTATTACCTTTTACGATTAATAATAATAAGAATGAATTAATTGTGCCTCATGGGTTAATAAATCAAGGTAATATCTGTTTTATGAATGCCATATTACAATTATTATTTGCATGTGAACCATTCACCCAAGTTTTAAACATAATTAGAAATGGATCAACAGGAAATTTAGATCCATTAAGCTCAAAAACTCCAATTTTGGATTCAATTCTCGAATTGAATTCATCTTTTCAAAAATCATCCTCAAATAATGGTTTAACATCATCATCAAATGGATTGATAAAGGATTATGATGTTGTTAATCCATTAACTTTTTATTCATCAATTTCAAGTCTTTCAAGATTCAACCATTATAGATGGGGTAGACAAGAAGATGCCGAAGAGTTTTTAGGTTATTTATTGGATGGATTACATGAAGAATTCGTCAGTAGTATTTCAAATCTATCCCAAATTCAAATTGATTCTTTATTAAACTGTATTTCAGATAGAGAAACTTTACAAAAAGTTAAAAATGCAATTGATTCAACAACTAATGATCCATCAAAATCTTCAAATGATGAATCAAATGATAACAATAATTCTAATGATGATTCAAATGGTTGGCATGAAATTGGATCAAATAGAAAAATAGCATCAAAGAGAACAGTTGAAGTTAAGCCATCTCCAATTGTTCAATTATTTGGAGGTCAATTTAGATCAGTATTACAAATTCCTGGTAAAAAATCTTCAATTACTTTGGATCCATTCATGCATATTCAACTGGATATTGATGATCCAAATACAATCGATTTATCTTCTGCATTTACAAAATTCTCAGAAGAAGAAGATATCTCATATGGGAATACATCTGCAAAGAAACAAAATTTTATTGATAAACTACCTTATATTCTAATCATTCATTTGAAAAGATTTTCATTTGTTACAAATGATAGTAAAAATGATGATAATGGTAACCATTATGAAATTGTTACAACTGGTAAACAAAAGAAAAGAAATGTAACCAATGGAAATGGTGGTTTAAACTCTCCAAAATCATCATCCAACAATGGTACCTTCTTGGATTCTGATTCTGAAACATTTACAAACAACAATAATAATCATTTTTCATACACTGGTAGAATTGAAAAATTACATAAGAAGATCAAATATGATCATTCATTAACATTACCTCAATCATGCATCTCTGCATACGTCTCTGAATCTCCAAGATACAAACTAATAGGTGTGGTTTATCATCATGGTAGAACAACTGAAGGTGGTCATTATACAGTTGATATCCTCAAGGATAAAGAAAGTGATGACTGGATAAGGGTTGACGATACCCAAATCACACATGTCTCTTCGGATGCAGTTGTTGAAAATGGCTTAAACGGCGGTTCTAACTCGGATAATAGTAAAAGTGCCTACATATTAATGTATCAAAGACTTGTATAGTTCATTTTATAATAATTAAAATAGTTTATCCCACTAAGTCCAGTCACACGATCTGAGTCACGTGCATTAAAAAAACTATTTTTTTTTTCTAAAATTTTTTTTGTTTTGTCTCTTTATAATAGTAACAGTAAATAGCTAATTTCTTAGTTACTTGATTGCATCAAAGATAGATATATATATACAAATAGACTCTATATTACATCCTTATCAATCATGGATGATGATCTATTTGGTGTTTTCCAAGAGGCTCCAGTGGATCTCTCTGGATTGGAGCAGCGGAAGAAAGATCTGAGAGCCAAAACTACATCTACAACAACCACTACTGGCCAAGACCAGAAGAAGAGAAACAACGAGGACACTGAAGTTACTGAAAAAGACAAAGATGCTGATGGAAAAGAC
Organism: Ogataea pinus; assembly: GCA_030567935.1. NCBI lineage: Eukaryota > Fungi > Ascomycota > Pichiomycetes > Pichiales > Pichiaceae > Ogataea > Ogataea pinus. The sequence goes on along the minus strand of JAJLSY010000001.1, from coordinate 1,049,750 downwards.
CGTCAGATCAAGAAATCAAGGAAGTATGAATCCAGACTCATTGAGAGCAAGGATAATCAGAAAAACAAAGAGAATCTTATTCCTGTAGTTGCTGATTCTTTAGAAATTGAAGCATCAAGAGAAGTTGAAGCCTCCGATGGATTACTTGCTCCTAGAAAACCAGCAGATCAAAACCAAATAGGCACTGCTTCGTCATTGGCTGCAGCTACATCTGGTGAATCGGAAGAAGGATCCACCAAAGTGAAGTTGAAACATCAAGTTAGACATCAAGTTGCAGTTCCTCCAAATTATCCATATTTACCAATCGGTCAACATAAAAGAATGAAAGAAGCTAGAACGTATCCATTTGTATTGGATCCTTTCCAAGATACTGCAATTTCATGTATAGATAGACAAGAATCAGTGTTGGTTTCTGCCCATACATCAGCTGGTAAAACAGTTGTTGCAGAATATGCAATTGCTCAATCATTAAATAATAAACAAAGGGTTATTTATACATCACCTATCAAAGCATTAAGTAATCAAAAATATAGAGAATTACAAGCAGAATTTGGTGATGTTGGTTTAATGACTGGTGATGTTACGATTAATCCAGATGCTGGATGTTTAGTTATGACAACTGAAATTTTAAGATCAATGCTTTATAGAGGTTCAGAAATTATGAGAGAAGTTGCATGGGTTATATTTGATGAAGTTCATTATATGAGAGATAAAAATAGAGGTGTTGTTTGGGAAGAAACAATTATTTTATTACCTGATAAGGTTCGTCATGTCTTTTTAAGTGCCACGATACCAAATGCAATGGAATTTGCGGAATGGATTTGTAAAATCCATAATCAACCTTGTCATATTGTTTATACCGATTTTAGACCAACTCCTTTACAACATTATTTATTTCCTGCAAATGGTGATGGTATCCATTTGGTTGTTGATGAAAAGGGAACATTTAGAGAAGAAAATTTCCAAAAGGCAATGGCTACAATTTCAAATAAGCTTGGTGATGATCCAAATTCAAGTGAAGGCTCAAAGAATGGTAAATCTTGGAAAGGTGGTTTGAAAGATGGAAAATCAGATATCTATAAAATTGTTAAAATGATTTGGGTTAAGAAATATAATCCGGTTATTGTCTTTTCATTTAGTAAAAGAGATTGTGAATCATTAGCTATGAAGATGTCAAAATTAGATTTCAATACAGAAGATGAAAGAGAAATGTTAACTAAAATTTTCAACAATGCAATTAGTATATTATCTGAATCAGATAGAGAATTACCTCAAATTAAACATATTCTACCGTTATTGAAAAGAGGTATTGGAATTCATCATTCTGGTTTATTACCAATTTTAAAAGAGATTATTGAAATTTTGTTTCAAGAAGGTTTCCTAAAAGTTTTATTTGCCACTGAAACTTTTTCAATTGGTTTAAATATGCCTGCCAAAACAGTTGTTTTTACAAGTGTTAGAAAATGGGATGGTAGTGGATTCCGTTGGGTTTCTGGTGGTGAATACATTCAAATGTCAGGAAGAGCAGGTCGTAGAGGTTTGGATGATCGTGGTATTGTTATCATGATGATTGATGAGAAAATGGAACCCCAAGTTGCAAAAGGAATGGTCAAAGGTGTTGCCGATAGATTGGATTCTGCTTTCCATTTAGGTTATAACATGATTCTAAACTTAATGAGAGTTGAAGGTATTTCACCCGAATTCATGTTACAATATTCATTTTATCAATTCCAAAATTCGATCTCTGTTCCAATATTACAGAAGAAAATTGAAGAGATGAAAGAAGAATCAGAAAATATTGAAATTGATGATGTTGAAAGCATCAAAGAATATTATGATATAAGGAAACAATTGGATAAATATAATGATGACTATTGTAAAGTTATTACCCATCCTGGAAATATTTTACCACATTTGAAAAGTGGTAGATTAGTTGAAGTTAAAATAGGTGATTTATACTATGGTTGGGGTATTGTTATTGAATTTTCAAGAAGACAAAATAAAAGAAATCCATCGGAGAAATTCACAGATCATGAATCATATATTGTTCAAGTGTTTGTTAATACGTTATTTGCTGATTCTCCAATCAATTTAATCAAATCGTTCAATCCAAAATTAGTTGAAGGTATAAGACCTGCAACCGAAGGTGAAGAAGCAACAAGTGAAGTTATTCCAATAACTTTAGACTCAATCAAAAACATAAGTAGTTGTAGATCCATTCTACCAAAAGACTTAAAGAACAAACAAGCTAAGAAAACATTAAATAAAGCGTTGAAAGAAATAGTCAAAAGGCATCCTGATGGTTTACCTTTATTAGATCCAATTGAAAAAATGCATATTCAAGATGATCAGTTTAAATTATTATTGAGAAAGATTGAAATCTTGGAATCTAAATTATATTCAAATCCATTGGCTCAATCTTCAAGGTTAAAAGAATTGTATGAATCATATTCTGAAAAAGTTGCATTAGAAGAAAATATCAAATCTACAGAGGCTAAGATTTCTGAAGTTCAGTCAGTTATACAATTGGATGATTTGAAGCATCGTAAGAGAGTCTTGAGAAGATTAGGATTCACAACTCAAGATGATGTTGTTGAAATGAAAGGTAGAGTTGCATGTGAAATCAGTACAGGTGATGAATTATTATTGACCGAATTAATCTTCAATGGTACTTTCAGTGATTTAACTCCTGAACAATCAGCTGCTTTATTATCATGTTTCGTCTTCCAAGAAAGATCCAAAGAAACTCCTAGATTGAAAACTGAATTGGCTGAACCTTTGAAAGAATTAAAAGATATGGCTTCAAGAATTGCTAAGATATCAAGGGAATGTAAGATTGAAATTGTTGAAAAAGACTATGTTGAATCATTCAGATCTGAATTAATGGAGGTTGTTTATTCATGGTGTAAAGGAGCTACATTTACCCAAATTTGTAAGATGACCGATGTTTATGAAGGATCATTGATTAGAAGTTTTAGAAGATTGGAAGAGTTGTTGAAACAATTGGTTGATGCTGCCAAAAGTATTGGAAATGTCGCATTGGAAGAGAAAATGACAAAGGCTGGTGAGTTGGTCCACAGAGACATTGTCTCTGCTGGTTCATTGTATCTATAGGTAATATAATATTATTCGACGATTCTACAAATAGTATAATCTAATATAAAGCAAAGGACGTTTTCATTATATAATAGTAAAAAAAGTATTATGCTGAGGCATCCATGACATCAACATCCGGTTGCACAGGTCTACCGTTCTTCATTAATGAGTATGAGATTTTAACCTTGTCGAACCAAACTCCAAGTTCTTCCTTATAAAACAAGAGGTTCTCCAATATCTCAAGTTTGATATCCCATACTTCATTATTTGTGGCGAATTTATAGTCGTCAAGTAGTTTATTCATTAATGTTGGCCAAGAGGTGACTAATTTGATCACGCTGTGTTTTGTACTTGACAACGACTTCATCAATTTCAAAAATGATAGTGTTGACAAGTTCAAGATTTGAGAGATTGAGATATTCAATTTTTCAAAAATTGACTCATTTTTGATTAGGTTTGAATAAATATCCAAAGTTTTAAGTTCCAAATTCAAACCAGTATAGAATGATTCCTTATTTTCAAGTAGAACATTGTTCACATTTGCAAGCAGATAATTACAGGCTTCATTGGTTGTATAATGTTGGATTGAATAATCAAAAATCTTAAACTTGGCACCCAATTCTTCGAATTTCTTAGGCGAATGATAACTCAAACTGCTTAAGAATATTGCAGGCTCTAATTGGAAAAGCAATGTAAGTTCAGGTTTATAGGTTTCATCAACGTAAGTCTGTGCAATAAATGACAATTGATTGTCCAATTTAGTCAACCATGAATTTAGGCTATTTTCATCACAAGTTAAAGCAAGAGAGTCTAGAAGTTTGGTGTAGTATGAGACAATGAAAACATCCAACAAGATATCCTCATTATCAAGAAATTCTTTCTCTGAAATCAAGTATAAAGACTCAGATAGATTTGGAATAATGGGTAGTAGCTCCACCATCAAATCCAGTAAAATTGGACCAGATTTAGAATTGGACTTCATTGAAAACAGAAGTTTTTCAACTTCATTTGAAAGTAATCTCCTCCTTATCAATTCTCCACCGGAAGCCAAATGTAATATACATTTTTCAATCACACTAACAAGTTTAGTGCTTGAAGTTGGATCCTTAAGCAAATTAATTAAGTTGATTATGATGGATGTATTAGCCACTAGATCCGGAGGATATGCCTTATCAATAATTTTAACTATTAGAACTTTCAATTCATCGTTATGGCCTTGTAGCCCTTCAACCAGTAGATCCAGGCTGAACAAACCAAGAATTGTCTCGAATGAATAATGGCCAAATATGGCATCTAAGACTTCAACGGCTTCAATTTTCAACTCACGAGTAGTTGAATCTGATCTAACGATTTGCAATATTATGGGACTGAAAGATTGAAGTAGTTTGTTATTTTCATCCTCATATAAGGAATTATCTGATTTGAGTCTCAAAATAGACTGATCAAAGAGCCGTTGGTTAATATCCCTTTCTGGATTCCTGAGCAACTCATCCAAATGAACATACAACTTAACAAGCAATGGATCTTGAATTGAGCTAAGTGCCGTACTCATATCTCCCTGTAGCAAACCAACGAGTCTAAAGTAGACTTTCGTCTCTTCTCTTTCTTGATGGCAACTAGATGATCCATCTACTCTGTAGCTATTATAGAAGGCGATCTTTCAAACGTCAAAAAAGCGACGCGCGTCGATAGTCCCGGTTCAGATCAGCTTGTAATCTGAATCACAACTTGAAGTTTGTTGTTTTGGTGATCTGATGAATATTGATTGAAGGGGCAGAACATCAGGCTAGTACAACCATGGCTGAGAAGTTGGAAGAAGTGATCCTGAAGAATCCTAGATTCAAGAAAAGCCGACTTGATTCACTTTATTCCAACTTTAACCACTTGAAAGAGTCGAATCCAGAAGGGTTTGAAGCGAATCTAAAGGCATGGGAACAGTTACTGTTAGATTTAAAGTCTAATTACCCTCAATATTTCAAGGATAAAGTTGCATTTGACTCAAATGAGTTGGTGGAGTTGATGAGCCTTCCGTCAATAGGTTTAAGACCCAAAGGATTAAACAAAGTCGTTGATTACATGTGCTCTACTGATAAATTGATTACTCCATACTCTAATTTTCTGCGAAAGCCTATTAATGAACCACATAGGGGAGTGATAGGGTTCTTATTAAGTTCTGCTTTTAGATACCCGCAGTCTGCATTTGATCTCGGGTGCAAGAGTGGGGTTAATGATGAAACAGGAGAACTTTTACAGGGACAAAAGTATATTTTTAAAGACCAACTTATTAATCATAGCAAGAATTTGAAAGCTTTCCTATCAAGGTCAAATATCTCACCTGCTTGCTATGGTCACTTAAAAGATCTGCTCAAGAGCGAATCCGATCTTGACCTTACAGATTTCGATTTGCAGTGCTGTCTCTTATACCTTTGCAGAGATGTCCATGAAGTAAATAAACTCAATAGAGAAGGTACATCAGATATAGAGGACAGTGTTTTTGAGCTTCCAATGACAGGTAAATACTTACAAGATGTACAACTAAGCCAGGAACAATTGATATCAATCGCTGAATTGAAATATGCAATATACAAAATCTCGAATTACAATGATGAAACCGAGCTTAAGATTCAAGATCTGGATGATAAGATTAGAAAATCCATCAAGGACAAACTTACGACAAAGGCTAAATCCCAACTTAAGATGAAAAAAGTATTGGAGGGTAAGTTATCTGATTCAATACAAAATCTAGAAAATCTTTCCACTATTTTATTAAAGATTGAAGGTGCAAAGAGCAATTCACTTACGATAAAAGCATTGGAATCAAATGCTAAAGTCTTACAAGAGATAAATGAACAAGCCGGTAATATGAAAGAAGCAATGGGAGAATTCGAGACCCAGAATACCAAAGTTGAAGAAATCGGAGAAGAGTTGAGTAAATTATCTGTTGAAGAGATATCAGATGAAGAAATGGAGGATGAATTGAATCAATTACTTCTAGAAGAATTGGCTTCGGGTGAAGAAGAATTAACTTCTCAAGATCCTGAAGAACAGACCAAGGATTCAGTATCTGATGATAAATTACTAGAGAGGCTCAATCGTCTGAAACCTCTAACTTCTTCATCCCCTATCAAACAAATCAGCAGTCCAGAGAAGAAAGAGAGATCTCAGATTGCAATCGCAGAATAGTTTTTATAACCAACCACGAAATCTTTCTTTACCATAATTAATCTAAATACATTTCAAATTATAACTCCACTAGGAGGTGATATATACTGTCTGAGCTTGACTCCAGCTTGACTAAAGACATTAGAGCTCAGTTCATCCATTGAATAACTCTGAGAATAAACAACCTCTTCAATTCCACATTGAACTATTTTTATGGAACAGGTAAGACAAGGACAAGTATTACAATAAAGAACAGCCCCATGGCCAATTCTATCCCTTCCTGACTCCAACAATGCATTCTCTTCTGCATGGAGGCATAAACAAGTTGACAGTCCAACACCTGCATTATTTCCAGAATTACACCTTGGACATCCACCTTCATTACAATTATGGAAGTTTCTTGGAGTACCATTATAACCAGTAGCAATAACCCTATTACTTCTAACCAAGACACATCCAACCCTTCTCTTCATACAGTTGGACCTCAATGCAGCCAAATCCGCCAAACTCATAAAATATGCATCCCAAGTGGGTCTAAGACGTTCTTTATTCAATAGATTAACTCCACGAAGTAGATCATAAAATTCATCAACTGTTTTTGTATCATTGATGATTTTGATTTCAGATTGGTCTATGATGGACAATAGCTCCCCACCACTGGCATAGATGGCTTCATCTGATTTTGTAGCGAATTCTTCCAAGTTTGCTGAAGGATTTTTAACTTTGTGCCTATTGAATCTCGGTATCAATGGTGAGTCAATGGTAACATGTAAGAAAAATGGCCTTTTTGACAATGCCAAAAGGAAAGCCAAGTTTGAGATATCTGTCAGTACAAAGTTCTCTAACCAATGGGAAGTGACATAATCTATCAATTCCAACTCAGAATCAAACTCTTTAAAAACAGGTAAGTCTTCTTTATCTAGCGAATTTTTCAATGCGATGAACTTAAAACCGTGGTCTTTGAGAAGGAAAGAGGCAACTTCGGAAGTTCCTGAACAGACCGTTCCTGTCACACCAACCAGCATATGTACAGAATCACACTCTACTGCCAACCCTCCTAATCCAATTCTTATAACGCCATGAAGAACCATTCCATCCAGTTGAATCAGATCTTCAACTTCATCACTCAATCGACGCGTCGCGTCTTTTCCCTTTTTTGAACAAAAACACAAACAAAGGGAAAGCATACTAGAATAGATGGTAATGGATTGTGATAATGGTTATCAATTACATAGAGATAGGTAGTAATAGCTCAACTAAGCATGATAGAGCCACTCACATTTAATAGGGTTCAGCTTATGAGCTTGCCTGATTTGATTCAATGGTCCAATGACGGTTATTTGGCACTGATGTGTAGAAAGGATCTTATCATCATGAAGCCTAAGAATGGTACTGAAGTCAATGAACTATCCGATCTCTTCTCTAATGTTAACCTAAAAGGTGCCTTGAAAGAACTTCCAAACCATTTACTAGAAGTGGTAGTCCATGATGAAGTGATAAGGGCTGGCCAGTTACAAAATGGTGATCTCAGTACTCCAATTGAGATTCGCTGGTCATCATCTGGAGTTGGCAGGTCGAAACAATGCCTACTATCCGTGACGATGGCCAATTTTTCAGGCTTTATCTTTGAGAATGATGGGAACAACAATTGGATTGTTCGTATAGATATTGCGAGAGAGATCATGCGATTAGAAAATATTGATACCTCAAAGTTGATGAAATATAACCAGCTCCAAAAACTTCGAATCCATTCAGTTGATTGGACGAAACCTTACAATTTTGCCTCTCTGGGTTCTCCGATATGGCCCATCAGACCAAGTTCGTTGGTTATTGTGTGTACTGAATCACCTATTATTTGGGTGTATGAAATAATCGATGATGAAGACCAATTGCAAAAAGTTGGGTCGTTTAGTATCCCAAGTAATGTGGTGGAAGCTGAGAACTACATTAAAAAGATCAAAATTTCAGACTGGATAGAGTCTGATGATGGTCTTCTGATTTCTTATATTGCGATGGAATCAAGCGATAATCAGCTATTCATCCAGAAAATGTCATATAATTCAAGAACAGGGCAACTAAGCTTCCATGAAGAACCTAGAAGGCTAATAGAAAGATCAGCTAGTCCACTTGGATGTCTTATTATGACAAAGACATCAGAAAAATCATTGCAGTTAACAGTGACATCCACAAATAAGTTATTAACTTATCAATTTTCAACCAAGGGAATAGAGAGCAGTCCATTTGAAAGCGATCTTGAAGACTCATACATCACCTTTAACTCAACAATTCAGACTGATAATCTTGCTATCTTGGCAAATTCTCATAAAGATCTAATAATTGCCGACATCGACCCCATATCAAAAAGTATCTCCAAGCGCAAATACAACTACCGACAGAAAATCAAAGGAGAAGATAAGCTACCATTCATCTCCTATCTGAATGAATTAAACAACATCAATAGTTTCAAAATCCTTGCCATGGAATTAAATCCTTCCTCCGAGTATATTGTGTTGATTTATTCTTTATTTCAAGGAAGTTCCTACATTGATACTAGAATTGTATCCCAACGGGATGATATTGGAATGTTGATCATTCCTGTTAGCAATAAAGTCAATGGATTAGCTTCAATTCAATACCTCTCAAAGTATAACTCGGTCAACTACTCCTCAATGTTCAAAAGTCAGTGCTCGATGATTGAGAAACTTCTTCTAGGAAAAGAGACGGAGATAACATCAATAAGAGAACCGGGAAAACCATTTTCTCCAGAAATCTCACTGGTGGACGATTCTCTGGATATGGTGATTCAAAAGAACTGTATTCTATCAGAGTACAGTGAAAAACTAAGATTATGGAATCTTTTCCATAAGAATAGTAAACAGAGTGATTTATTGAAATTACTAGCTACCATAGTGATTGAATACATAAAAACCCACAATCCAAAATCAAGCCCTTGGGATGAACTAATATACTTCAGTTATAAAAGATTACTCAATCAAGAAACCTCAGACAAAACAACATTGATTCCAATTGAAGAGATTGCAGAGGTTGAAACTTTCAAGTTGTCAGCAGATGATTCATTCGATCCAACTTCAATTGTCTCCGAACGAGGACAAACTTGGGCCCGTTGTTCAGTGACACTCTTACCTATGTTCAGTCCATCTCTTAAGGTATGTGCTGGTTGTGGTTGTAAGGTTCTCAACAGTGATCAAGTGCATGGTTCAATCTCCGAGGGAATTCTAAAGAGCTTGCCAATTTGTTTCTACTGTGGGGAAAGATTCATTAATAAATGAGTGATGTATTTTTTCTGAATTGTATGTGATTTATATGTAATATATTGTGATAATTATGAAAATATAAGATAACTTTTATTTAGAAGAGCGGAAACGTGGAAATTAAAACCAACGAGAAAAAACAGACAAATCAAAGCAGAAAACAGTGAAAAAGGATCAAAACTATCTAGTTATACCACCTGTGGCATATGTTGAAACCATGTAACTTCCACCACCGATGATACTCAAGAGTAAAGGTAATAACACCAAAGAATGTAAACTTGCTAAAACTATCAAAGAAACCCACATTCTGAAGTAATAAATCTGGAAGATTTTAGATCTTGTGAAGCTTAAGACGCTAATTCCTATCAATTTAGTCATTGTTATTCCAGACAATGTGGATCCACCAATTGATATCAATGCACTATATGCCCTTATAAATTTATTGTTTCTCTGTCTTATGATTCTGGCAGTTGAGGTATTGATACCTAAATTAATCGAATCAGACTCAGTGAAATTGAATGCCCTTATTAGATGGATTGAGAATTCAACGCTTAATCCAAGACAAATCAAAAGATTCACCAATGTTACACCATTCAAGGATATATTCCATAATGACAGCACACCACCAACGTTAACCATAATCATGATTAAGTTGATCACAAGAACAATTGAGTTTTGGAATGATCCAAGTAGTAATGAAGAAGTGAAAAAGATTAAAAGTATACCAACTGAAATCAATTTTAAAGTTAATGAAACAATGGTTTCGTATTGATCAAAGAAAACATAGAATGGTGAATATGCAAAAACGTTAATTCCCAAATATTGTTTCAACTCTTTGGAAAGTCTTAATGAATTATGATAAGCATTAATAAAATCATGCTGGGATCTTAGTGGAACATGTGAAGTTCTGAACACTGATCTTTCAATGGAATCTCTATCAGGGCTTAATGAAATAGAACTTGAATATGGTGCCTTACCACCTAATGGACAAGGATCTGAAGGAGAATCAATCCATTGGTTGAAGAAAGTCATAAACGTATCATTTTCGGGAAATCCTTCCATTTTGAAATTCCATAATTTATCTTCAAAGCATCCAACACATTGTCTTGGTGGTTGATAAGGTGAACAAAATTCATTATCTGAAGATAATTTTTTAAACCTACAACAATCTGTTAGATCTGGGTCGAGCCATAGTAAGAAATCATCTATCCAACTTGATATTGGCTCAGCAATTGTACTAACTTCACTTCTTTTGTATTCTTGTTGCATGATATTAACAAATGAGAATTCTTCACAAGTTGAAAATCTACTACATAAGAGTTGTTGATTTTCAATTAGTGTAACATCAAGATCAGAAACAACGAAATAAATAGGGGGACCAACGTTTAAGTATTCATAAACGGAGTTGAAATAATCAATTAAATAAGAGCCTGTCGGGATTGCAATTCTTTGGTCCAATCCTAATTTGATTCCTGGTAGAAGTGATAATGAAATTCCAAACATGGCAGCAAATAAAATCAAGAAGAATTTGGTAACTTTTGGATGGAATAAGAATGGAGCATAGTACTTTTTCATAAAAGTATTAGTAAATCCTTCATCATTGGCAGCATCAATCAATTGGCTCAATGCTTCATCATTAACTGTATCATCAGGATTACCGGAGAATGCTGCTTGATTACCAGAAGTAATATTGTTGTTATGAGCCTGATCAATCTTAATGAAGACAAGAATATCCAGTCTTGAATCCTCAACACGTTTCTGATCCAATGTAATCAGGGATATAAAAGCAGTTAGTTGTAAGAAAGTGTTAAATATTATGGCAAATGCAGAATACAGTGCAAAATTCTTAACGGCAGGCATTGAAACTAGCGTTGCCAAAGAGAAACAAATGAATTGACACGAAGAGCTTAATAATATACTCGGACCAATCTTGGACAATGTTTGTGCAATTCTCTTTTCAATTGGTTCAAAGCTTAGTTTATTTGAATTTGATAGCTCATTGGAGATCAAAAAGATATTATCAACACCAATTGCCAACACCAAAAATGGTATAACTTCAGCAATGATCAACGTTGATTTTAAACCTAATATACTCCAAAATCCAGCTGCTGAAATAACCGAAAGTATAACCAAGAAAATTCCCATTAAACCAAGTCCAAATCTTGTATTAATAAAAAATGAGAAAAAGCTGTTGAGATTTCCAGAGAATAAACTTCTAAAACCGCCTATCCCACCATTACCTAAAGCAATTGATGCATAAGCAAACATAACAAGATATGAAATGATGACTATTTTAATGTCAGTATTGGTTGATTTATTTAATTCTTGTTCCAATGAGATTTGGGTACTAAAACTGATATCTAAACCTAAAAGTTTTGCATCAGCGGACAACTCCAAAAGATATTTCTCTAATTGATATTCCCATGCCATTGATTCTTTAACTTGAGGACTTGAATCATCATTGTTATTGTTGGATAAGAATGTCACTACAATGGCAGTAGAATCCAAAATTCCATCGGAATTATGTCCTCCAAATACAAGTTCTTTTTTCAAAAGCTGTTGAAATGTTGGAAGACAATTAACTGGAGAGTTGGTACAATCAGTCAAAAGCTTTTCCCATTTATCCTTTGGGAAATTACTTATATCACCTCCAAAATATTGAGTGAATGATTCAAGTATACAGGCATCTCCTAAAGGTTTGAAACATAAATCATCATATGCTATCATGCTACCGTTGAGTTCAACTTGCATATTGACTATTTCTTGTTCTTTTGAAAACCACCATTTTAATATATCGTAATCTTGTAAAACTGAATCTCCAGACGAATTAGCAATAAAAATTTGCTGGGTCCTATAGAATGGACCAAAACTATCATCATAGATTGTCTTTTGTAGGTAAGCATCGGTATGAGGTCCAACCCAAAGATTGATAGGATCGGTTTCCAAATGGAGTAACGAAATTCCCGATCCCAATATTAAGCAGAGAATTAAGGTCAAAGAAAGAACTGACTTTGGATGTGACGAACAGAAAAATCCAAGCTTGTAGAATTTTTTTTCCAAAAAGTTATTCAAAATATATGATCCAGTAACTTTAAAATCTTCCAAGTTATCGAATTCATCAGAATCATTCAGGAGAAGATCATCTGGATCAACTAGACTATTTCTTAATCGATGATGATTGAATGAATCACTATCACTATCATCATCTAATATAATCTCACTTGATAACATTGGAGAATCCTCGTGTAAAAAATTGAAGTTATGCTTTGATCTTTGGAAGGCAATTAGACAAACACCAAGATAGAATGCAATTATTGAAGAGTAAGCAATGACAACCGTGAATGAAAAGCATGGCAATATACCAACTTTACAACTTGAATTTTCCTTTAAATCTGGTAGTATAGGACAAGAATCGGGACAATCTGAACATGCACATCTGAAGCTTTCATCGATATCATTACAAGATCTAACTATTATGTCCAATGGATCGAATGGATCAGCTTTATCAAAATTGAAATCAATCTGAAATGGGGAACCACCAAGTAATGGTTTTTCATCCCCTAAGAATTTTAAGAATTGGTTATAGTTTTTAGCACCTCCCCCGATTAAATCCATTGCATAACCGTTTGTTGCACCAAATTTAATATTCTTACAAGAGTCGAAGAATCCAGAACCGAAATTAGGATCGACATGGAATTCCAATTCTTCAACAATCTCCAATCCAGTCATTGATTTACCAATCTTTGTAATATCCATAAAAGTTGACTGATCAGGAGAACAAGTGAAATGACAAAACATCTGAAAGAAATTCTCTTTACACGCAGGACAAGAACTAATCAATGGCTCAACTTTCTTGAAATTCTCTTTCATGGTATTCAATTGATTCAAATTACAACAAACTTGATCTTTATCAGCCCAAGAGTCTCCACAAATTGAAACCAGCAAATCATGTTCTGCATCTGTTGAATTCTGAGCCTTTATATTATTTGGTTGCGGCAATTCAGCTCCAAAGAAGCTTTTCCTACCACCAACACCATACATTGCGCAATATCCATCTTGATGAATTGGAGTGGATTCTGAACTGGCCAAAAATGAGCCTGATAAGATAAGCGAGAGTGAAACCCATACGGATATCAGAAGTCGAAGCGTAATCATTTACAGAGAGGGCAAACACAATCAAAGCACTGAACCTTATCCTGTCTCCTCAATTAGCAATGATCAATTGACAACTTTAGACAACTGCAACCAACCACAAGAAACAACAAGGAATCAATCAACAGCAACAAGGGAAACAAGGGATTGATTATAGCTGAAATGCAAGTCAAGAGGGACCTGAGTCGATCGACCCAGAAATCCCCCGAGGAGCAACGCGTCGATTTTTCTCCCACTTCTCAGTTGGCAATTCGATGGATGATGGTGGGATTAAGAAGAGGAAGAGACATAGGAGCTAACAGCATAGGTTGGACTTGCTTTTGATGGAGGGTAGAGAGTGATGGGACCATCACAGAACAATTCAAATCATAACAACAACAACAAGATGGGAAACTTATTGTCTACTTCCTTTGCGCCTGAGTGCACACCTTTGAAACAAAAATATGATGAATGCTTTAACTACTGGTATACCGAGAAATTTTTAAAGGGTAAAAGTGTATACAATGAATGTGAAGACCTCTGGACGGATTACAAGGAATGTATTGATATACATTTGAAGAAGCAAGGAATCGCCAAGATTCTGGATGAGGCTAGAAAGGAAGCTCCATTTGAGAATGGAGGTGTGCCGGTGAATAAAAAAGATTGATTGATGTTTGTACATAAATAAAACGAAACTAATTACTTGTGATGTATATAGATAGCAAATAAGAAGGAAAAAAAACGATCACGTTTCTTTATTTTTTCAATTAACGGGTAGTCTAGTCCTATTACATATTCTCATCGTAGTCATCCTGAAAATCATTGTTTCCTGATATCCCGTCATTATCTGAATCATCATCTGAATCATCATCATCTGAATCACCAACTGGTGCTAAACCTGGTGTTAAACCAGGCAATGAAATAAGCCCTTTCTTTATCTTTGTTTGGAATTGCTGTTTCTTTAATTTACTTAACTTAACCTTCTTTCTCTTGTTTGTTTCACTATTTCTATGCTTGAGAATTCTATCTTGGACAAGTTTCAACTCATTGGCATTTGAAGATGACCACGATTGTATATTTTTGAGATTCTTTTGGTGGATCGAGTCCAATTCTGATTGATCACCTCTTGATAATTTTGCCAATTTTTCAACCTTCTTAGCCACTTCTTGGCTCTGGCGGATCTGCTTGGTTCTAAGCTTCTTCTGCTTCGATTTCAACTTATCATTTCGTATCTGCTGTTTGGAGGATCTAATTTTTTGTAAATCTTTTGTAACTTTGGTGATCCTTGAAGCACCACCACCGGTACGAGACATTTTGGAGTCCACCCCTGGCAAGACACTCAAAAGTAAACTATCCACCGCATCTCGTGCCCTCTCTGTAGACTTTCCCGACTTGAATATACCCATATTGATCGGTTAATTTGATCTATAAGACTCTACAATTACTGATAGTCAAAGGAAGTAATGAAAAATAAAAATTTCACTCATCTTTATAAAAAAATAAAAGTTTATCATCAGCACAGCCCCAAAAAAAAACAAAACACAATTGACGCAACATGTAAGGTCGATAGTCCTCAAAAGCTGGCTGAGTCATCGCTGACATAATGATAGATTATCCCACTAGATCCCAATTCTATAAATTCTAAGTTCTTCCCCTTGTTAATTTGAAGTAATCTGTGACTCTTCTTGGATTATCGTAATAGACTTTACTCATGAAGGTAGTTAGTTCTTCAATACTTGGTCTTGTCTTATCCTCTGTTCTCTCTCCACGTTTCTCCAAATCTTGTTTAAGCCATTCAAGAGCTAATGGATAAAGTGTATTACTCTTGTTGATCATGATCATATCTCCTTCTTCTTTGATCAACAAGGATGCTTCATCGCTTATCTTTGGAACGTACTCGATCTTGTCAATGGAATGATCCTTAACTATACATCCACCAGTTAAATGAATAATTCTACTTGGCCAATCTCCCAGTCCATCAAATATATGTGTAGCATAAACAATACTTGAATTTCTTTCTATTGTTTCCTGCTTTAAAAATTTCATTAATCTTGATCTAACCAATACATCCAAATCAACAGTGACTTCATCCAACAATAATAAATCCCAAGGTTTTAATAATCCCATCAATAATTGAACCCTTCTTCTTTCACCATCGGAACACTGATTCATTCTCCAAGTGATATCAATATCTAAGAGATCAACCAATAAATCTCTCCTCTGTGGATAATTTGCACCTCCAACGGAATCAATTAATACAGTAACTGGTACATCTCTCTTTGTAATTTCATTATTGATACCCCATTCAGTACCTAAATATGTAATTGCACCAGTATTTAATCCTTTTGAATTGTTATGATATAAATCAAATGGATCTATTCCATTCAACTTCAATTTACCAACCTTGATCAATTTCTTACCTGCCAAAATCTTCAACAATGTTGATTTACCAGCACCATTTGGTCCAACCAGCAACAACCTTGATCCATGGTCTAATTTGATATTGATATCAAACAACCCAACTTTATCTGTGTTTGGGAAAGTATATGATAAATTCTCTGTATCTATAGAGTATTCCGACATGTTTTAACTACCTGAAAACCAGCAATAACTCCACTCTTTCTCCTCCTTATTCTTCTTCCTGTGAATTATTTAATTTTTCAAAAATTTCGAGACTCACTCAGTGAGAGTGAGTTCCATGCTCTCTTCAAATTAGAATCACTTTGGTGTATCTCTGACTTCTATTTTTTTCTGCTTGTTTGTTTTACAATTTATATCCGTACAGGTGGACACAATTGGGATGAATAGAAACGATGATATATTCGATGAAGATGTGGATTTGATGGACACGTCGATGAACAATGACGAGGATGATGAAGACATGGAGGATGAAGTTAACATGGGTGGTGAAGAACCAACGCAACAGGAGAATGGCGAGTTCATGGAAGAATTGGAGGAGGATGAGGATAATGAAGAGGATGAGGAGGATGATGACGATGAAGAGGAGGAGGATGAAGAGGATGACGAAGAAGAGGATGAGGAGGAGGATGAAGAGGATGACGAGGATGAAGATGAAGAGGAAGAAGATGAAGAAAATGGGGGTGCTAAAGTTGATGACGGAGTGGTACCAACAACTACAACAACAATAACTACAACAGAGGAGCCAAAAACTACTGATGATACCAAAGAACCATTATCACCACCTCCACCTCCTCCAATAATAACCGAACCTGAGAATCCAGTGACTCCACCACCTGAAGTCTTCACCCTTCGTCAAAGGTTACTTGAAGATTCAAGAAGTGTTTCAATCAAGGAGATAATTCCAACTGTTGCAATTCCATATTATGCGACAAACGTGCATTCAATGGCATTGACAAGAGGACCCGAATGGTTATTCACTGGTGGAGAAGATGGAATAATTAGAAAATTCGATCTTTTTGGATCTCTTGAAGGTAAAGCACCATTAACAGCAGCACAAAGGCATCAATTAGTCGATAGTATTTACAATGGTGGATTTGTGCATTCATACTGGGAGAATGAACAACCTTATTATAAAGAAACATTGATCAATGAAATCATCGAACAACAACAACAGTTACAATTACTTCAGCAACAGGCGAAGAATTCCAAAGGTAAAAAAGCCTCTTCAGGATCAGCATCGTCGACAACGGCAGCTGCATTGTCCAGTACGATCAAACCAATTGACCCAAGCTCGATAACTATGTATGATGCAAGGGTTAGTCCTGTGTATTCATTAGCTGTTGATAGTGATGGGAGATGGCTATTGAGTGGATTACAAAGTGGTGGAATTACATTACAAACAATAAGAATTTCAGAGGGACAAGTGCAACATTATTTCAAGGATTCAAACTTGAAGGGAGAGACAGAGAGAAGTGACAGTGATCAGAAATCCAAAGATTGGAGACACGGAGATACAGTTTCATGTTTGAAGTTGAATACAAAAGAGGATAGATTTTTGAGTGGATCATGGGATATGAAGATATTGGAATGGGATTTGAATACGGGAGAAGCAATCAACAGATTTACGAAATCCACCGGACAGATCAGCAGTGTTGAATATAGACCAGTTGGAGGAATCGAACTGCCTTTGAATGTAGTCCCCGCAGAAGATGACATGGATTCACTCTTCGGCGATGACGAAGAAGAAGAAGAAGCAGAAGGGGATGAAACATTAGGGAATGAGAAACAGGAGACAAAAGAAGAAGAACAGATGAAGGATATAAGAAAATCAGAAGATGAAGAAGAGACAAAGCATAATGAAGAAGAGAATGAAATCAAATCTACAATTCAAGAATATTCGAAGAAAGTACAAAGATCAGGAAAGACGGAAGATATTCTTCGATCGGATAATATCTTCCTATCATCATCGATCAATGGAACAATCAACGTTTGGGATAACAGATTACCTGAATCGAGTAATAGAATAATGGAAGTTGGAACAATTGGTAAACTCAATACAAATTCAAATTCAACACCGTGGTGTATGTCCGCAACTTGGTCAAATTCAGGAAATTCCATCTTTGTAGGACGTAGAAATGCAACTGTTGAAGAATACGATTTCAGGAAAATGAACAACGGTGGTAAAAATAGCGGTGGTGGATCAACTAGGCAATTGAGATTCCCTGTTGCTTCTGGACCAATCAGTGTTGTTCGAACATTGCCTAATGAAGATTACTTACTCTGTGGATCTCAGGATAATATCCGACTATACGACTTAAAAGCAGATCACACAACAACAACAACAACAAATGGTAGTGGTGTGGTATCCAATGGGAAACAACATGGTCATCATCGTAAGAAGATGCCATTTATGATTATTCCTGGTCATACAGGTGGGATATTGAGTGATTTATACGTTGATCCAACCTGTAGATTCATGATTAGTACCAGTGGTAATAGAGGTTGGCAAGGTAAAGCTTCTGATTATGTATTTGTTTATGAAATCTTTGGAACTTAAGTTTTGTGTATTAATATTTTTTTCTTTTTTTAAAAAAACACATTTACTTGTATTTGTTATTATTATATATCTAACTTCTTAAAAAAATCATAATTTCGAATCCAATCTCAATTCTGAATTCAAAGCTTCTTTTAATTCTTCAACTGCCAAATTTAAGAAATACCTCATCTCAGCACTCTTTAAACCTAGTGGATTTCCATTGAAGCATGAAACATTAATATGAATAAATTCATCACAAATCATATAAGCCAATCCTAAACCTTCAGGAACAACAGAACACCAACCATAACCTGAGTTACCATTGGTTGATAGTTGTGAGGTTGAAAGGTACCAATATTTGGAATAATTAAACATTGGATCATTAAAGATATCATGCTTTGGTTCATTCAAATCTAATCCATCATAAATTTGGGATAATCCAAACAAATGACGATCAACTCCATAACCATCAGATGCCAATTTAACAAATTTAACATGAGAATCAACAGCTTTTCTAAATGCTAGTAATTTAGTTGATTTATCAGAATCTGATTGCCAAGTTTCAACAAAATTTAAGGATTCAACAGAAACAGATCTACAAGTCTCTGTACGTCCTCCAAAATATTTTCTAGTTGAAGCAGATTCATAAGTTGGTCTAACAGTACCTGTATACTTATAATAAGCTAATTGAATAGCCATTTGAACAAATGCATCAGGAGACATTTTCCATTTTTTAATTTGATTTTTTCCAACTCCAAAATGTTGGAATGTTGACATTTGAATTGAGTTTTCTGATTTTATGAATTCTTCAGTTGCTAAATCTATTGAATTTGCAATTGAAGGAGATATTTCAAATTTAAGTAATTCTATATCATCAATTGAGCATTCAAGTAAATCATTTTCTTCAAATTCAGATATATCCATCTTTGAAACTTCAGAAACCAAATATTCATTCAGTTTTAAAGTTGGAGTACCATCCATTAAAGAATGTTCACCAATAAAACTAGAATTACCTGATTTATCAACAATCAATTGAATTGGTTTGTCATAGTATCTATTTGAACCATGGGTACCGAAAAATGTTGATAAGGATCTATCTTCAATTGTCATTGGAACTGGAGAATCATCCAAACATAGAACAAATGAAGAAGCATGAATCTGATCCAAAGACATTTGATTGATTGGATTTTTGATCAATTCCGAGTAACTATTAAACCAACTATCTCTATTGATACCTGTTAAAACACCTAAACTATGATCATTTTTATCCTTTTTCAAAGAATCCAATTTGATCAATTTTAAAAGCTGATAAATTTCACCTAAAGATTTTAAATTATCATCTGAATCATGATGATTTAATTTATAGAAATAATCATTTGAAATAATAATTGAATATCTATTTTCATTTGGAGTAAAGAATTTATTTGAATCTATTGAACTTTCAGGGATTCTTGAGTTATTAAACATATATTTGAAACTCTCCATACAAAAAGGTTGATTCTTGATTAATTCTGGTTTTAGAGATTCATTTTCAATTGATTCCATAAATTTCAAAAGCTTAAAGATTAAAGCCGAAGATTTTAATAGTTGATCATTACCAATTTGATTGTTTAACTCCTTATGGACGAAGAAATATGAAACATTTGGTATTATTGAATCTCTAAAACTTAAATACGCATAATCATTCCACCATTTTGATAACCAATTACGATTTTTGGAACCTAATTCTTCCAAATTTGATTGTAAAATAGGACCTTGATTGATTAAAAAATCATCAATTTTTTTCGAGTAGCTAATAAAATTTAAGTCTTTTTCACCATTTGGATAATAAGGAATGATTGATTTTTTATAAAGACTCAAAGTTTCTTTTAAGGAAGGTACAGGTAAGGAAGGTAAAGTATCTTGATATTTGAACAATTCGCCAACTTTTAAAGAAGTTGAAAAAGATCTCGTCTTGGTCACCATTGTAGATATATTAGAGTATCTTAAAAGAGGCATAATGCGATTAACAACAGGAGGAGAACACAAGGGAAGTGTAAAAGAATGGGAGAAGAAAAGAAAAGAAGATAGAGGGATAATCAGTATACTTATATACCACACTAGTTAGTGATGGAGATGATTAGCAGAAGGAAGAAAGGAAACAATTTGAATGACATGTGAAATCGGACACCTGGGGAGGAGGTGCACGGGTGCGATAAGAGGGCGAGAAATTGTGGGGTAGGAGTGGGGTAGGTGGAAGGGTGTGTGCTCTGTGTGCTCCTCTGTCAGCACTTACATAACACATGTAGTGACTCGCATCTTCTACGTTTACGCGTCTCTCTCTCTCCCATCTACAACTCTGTCTTCATGTTTGGTGTTTAACTACACTTAAGGAGACACATCCCTACTCATATATACACACACAGCTGCACACACAGGATGAAGAGACGATCCTTTTACTACTCCTCAGCCCCGGCAAATGGCCACCCTTCAACACCCTCCACCCCTCATTCAACTTCAGATCTCTCTTCCCTGAATACTCCATCTTCAAATCTACAAGAACTTTCAAAACTGGAACAGGAAATAACTTTAATCTTACAAGGAATAGATAAAAACCTATCAAGATCAACCCAAATAGTCAAGGATCAAATCTTGCCTAACCTTCACAAATTCCAGCTCAATTCGAATAAAATTTGGTCAAATGTTGGATTTTGGAAATTGTTTTTTGAAAATAGTGCAAATGTATTAATTACAACAGACCCGGAAGATTTGAAACGTAACGGAGACCAGGATGAAGAAGAAGAGGAAGAGGAGATTACTTCGATTGTTCAAGACCCAAGAACAATGGAGATCAACAACAGATACAGAGAAGAAATAATGGAGGATACCTCTGAACTATATTCAAAGAAGAGAAATCGTCCCGAAAGCTCAACCCCAAATAAGAAGTCACATAAATCGGACGACGGCACAACCACAACAACAGGATTATTCAATGGATTACTGATGTCCTCGTCTCCTGAGAAACTAAAATCAGATGACATTGAAATTGAACAGCATGAGCGCGAAGAAGAAGATGATGAACTGGATGATGAAGAACAACAACAGCAGCAGCAGATTACCTCCTCTTCATTTGATCCTTCAATAACGAAGAAGAATTCTCAGACCAGTAAACAACCAAATGATGAAAGTACCGCAACGACATCACTTACACCCAAGCCAATCTCACGAAATTACGACTCTTCACCTTTTGAATATACCCCACCTCAATTACATACAAACGTTACTAATACCCACTCTTCATCATCGAAGAGAAAAAAAATAAATTCAATTTCGGATGACGATTTAACAGATACCTCATCACAAAGATTCCCCAAATCTCCTAAATATGGGAGCAATGGTAAATTACTCAGATCAGAGACTGGACAAATGATTGCATTAAATTTTGCAAGATCTGAATTAGTTACAAATGGAATAACTAACAGCAATAACAATAATTTGAGTACAGTTGATGATTATACAGAAGAAAGTTCCTCCTTTAGAACAGCACCCTTAACAATCAACGATGATTCAAATCATTCCAAAAAGAAAGATGATGATAATCCATTTCTTGAGTAGTAGTATTCACATTTCATTCAATGCGCTGAGAGAGCTTCTTTGATTTATTAGATCGAAGTGGAATTATCGATCAACTGTCCAGTATCCCTTCCATTAAGAGAACTAGCTGAGATTTACAGCCAGGGTCAGCTTCCGATGCAGGGATAGAGAGCTTGATTGATTACTCAAGGAATTCGACGCGTTTAAAAATAGCTTCTCTTGATTCTTAAGCTATCAAACTTTCCAGGTCTTACCTTTTAAACTGCAAGATTGATGTCGCTTAGCTTCATCTGGAAGTCAAACTAGTGCCAATTACAAGTGATGAAGACGGCTACTGGAATGAAGATTCAGGTAGCTGTAGGCCTGGAAATTGGTCCGAATCTGAATTTGAAAGTGACTACTTAGACCTCCAAGATGAAGATACTCTCTATGATAATGAGGATGACTTTGCTGTAATTAATACTAAGCGATAACTTATCGACAACTTCAATAATGGCATGTGGATACATATTTAGATATCTTGTAATAATACTTGGATCAACTGATTAACTCAACCACATAAAAAGCCATGGTATAATGACAGTACTTTTGTATCAAGAAGACTACCTTATCTCCAAGCTAATCAGTACTGTTAAAAGATAGAAAATTCGTTTACTTTGGCTGTAAGATCTGACAAAAATGAGCAGTATAATAAACAATCTCCGAGACATTACACTAAGTGAGACTTAAGAGCCGAGTGCCGAAATCAAAGGGTTTAAAGATATTTCCGAAATCATCATCATCATCAAAGGGCAGATGTCACCGATGGGGGACAGGAGGGGTTTTTAACATGAAGTTTTTTTATAATTCTTTATGTTTCTTGTGATTTTGTTCTTTTTGTAATTATAGTTCTAATTAACGGATCGAGTACCAACTACCAACATTATCAGTTACGATATATATATTCATTTGTTTATATTTTTAAAGACCCGAGAGCGAATCTCCGATATATTGAGGGGAAGGTATTTTTTTTAAGGGGGTACCGGGGCTTTTGATTGATTGAATCAGACACTCCATAAATCATGGAATATTCACGAGGATTAAGTGATTTAACAGATCCACATAGTCAAAGTAATAGTGTCTTTATTTATTCGAGGGCAATTTTCAAATTATTTACCAGAACCCATGATTTCTACAGATCAACACTTGCTCCAAGGCGACAGGGGTCAGAGAAGGGAGATCTGATGATGACCCAAGATGAGCCATCATATTTCCACCTTGGTACAAACAACAACAAGAACAACAGTAAGAGTCAAGCATTAATGAACATACTTCTGTTATTTATCTCGATTGCACTATCATCGGCTCTGATCGCCTATGTATTACAAGGAACAACCGATGATTCGATCACTCAGAAGTCGAAATTCTCAAATGATCTATTTGATTGGATCAGGATTAAAAAAGAAGGTGATAAGAGAGATCTAGCCATGCTGATAGATCAAGATATCTCAATTTCATCAAAAGGTAAGAATATTTTTGGTGCTTTTGAGAGTAACCCGGTTCCAAGATTCAAGAATAATGATGGATTGATTGGATTTATAATCCTCATTGTTTCTCTTGGTTTAATGATATAAAAATACGTAATAATTTATAATTAATGATTTGAATGTGATAAAACATATAGTTAAAAGGAGACTCTTTGATCCCTGTGATCGGACTAGTCAACCATAAAGCCGTTCTGGCAGATCGCTAGTTACCATATTGAAATGGACTCTCAACTATCGGATTCTACGATAAATGCTAAGCTAGACTTTGATTTGAATCATTGATATGGTTAGTCTGAAGAAGTTCAGGAAGTCTAAAGCGTCAAGTCAATCATTGGATTCTATCAGAAATTATTCAACTTTTCCATCGAACACATACGGTAAACCCATCAAAGATTTAGGATCAGGAATTACATCTGTTGTTAAACTTTATCAAAAGAAGGAGAATAGTTATTATGCAGTGAAGATATACTTCCGCGAGAAGAATGAGTCGAACTTGGATTACATTGAAAGGGTGAGGTATGAATCCGACTTACATATGTTAATTGGAGAAAACCACCAGAATATAGTTGGATTCATTGATAGATTTATCGTTAATCCAATAATAAAGAACAAGATTGAATTTTATTATATCCTTGAGCATTGTTCAATTGATTTGGATTCAATCT
Organism: Ogataea pinus; assembly: GCA_030567935.1. Classification (NCBI taxonomy): domain Eukaryota; kingdom Fungi; phylum Ascomycota; class Pichiomycetes; order Pichiales; family Pichiaceae; genus Ogataea; species Ogataea pinus. Next base: position 1,025,368 of record JAJLSY010000001.1, on the reverse strand, counting down.
TGAAAGTGCACAAGGATGATCTATCACTGCTTACAAAGCTATGCTACTTCAAACAGTTGCTCAACGGTTTACAGTACTTAAATTCATTACACATCTCGCATCGAGATCTAAAGTTGGAAAACTGTTGTATCAACAAGGATGGGAATTTGAAGATAATCGATTTGGGTTCAAGCAGATCATTTCGAAATTCTTCAGAACGTTTAAGCTATGGGATTATAGGCTCCAAGGTTTTAGCTGCCCCTGAAATCTTCAAAAGTTTAAAATACGATTCCTTCATCTCCGATATCTGGTCATTGGGTTGCATATTGACCAAATTAACCTTTGGTAAGTATGCCATTTGGAGAGTGGCAAACGAGGCTGAAGATTCAGCTTTCATGGCATATTCAGCAACAGACGATAAATCACAATACATACTGGATGGATTCCAAAAAAATGCAGCTACGCAAAGGATTCAAAAGGAGTATGAATTATATTTTTCAGAGTCTAAACTAGAAAACACCTTGGGAGAGTTACTTTTAGAGATGTTAGAGATTGAGCCATTCAAGAGAATAACACTGGATGGCATAGTATCCAACCATTGGGTTAACTCATTGAAATGCTGCAATTTTCAAACCCCAAACTATCTTTACGAGGCACACAGACATAGCCGATCGACGTGAAGAGCGAGCGCGAATTCAGTTAGACGACGCGGACTGGGACGGGACGAGTTAACAGAGTATTCTTTCACTTGTTTGTGCTATTAACACCAGAGAGTACTACTACTATTGTTGTTATTGGCTTTGTAGATCCATTGTATATCATACTATTTATTTAGTTAATTTTTTGTATTATTATTGCAAATGAGTGACCTGGTCAATCGTTCCACTATTGGAGCACCTCAGATAACTGTGACTCCTACTACGAGAACAGATACAGCGGATACAATCACAACATCTGCGCCGACTCCGATCCCAAATTTACACTCATCAACTGCTCCATCATCAATAGCAACAACACATGCACCAACAACATCATCAACATCTCCGTCATCATCAACATTACTGAGTGATTCAAAGATTGAATCCATCTTGATCTCGGATTCAAGTCTGGAATTACTCTTGGCAAGATTAAAGAACAGTATCAAGGCATCCGATGAATTTGCAAATTATCTTAAGAAGAAATTCTATTATGAAGAGAGTTATCTGAAAGATATCAGAAAGAATTCAACCAATTGTAAAAGTTCAATCAAGGCAAATAATGTTGTTCCAAAGGGCTCCTTTATTGAGAGTTTGGAGAAGGTTATTTCTTTTGATGATCGATTAGTTGCCGATGTTAGGACACCATATATTAAAGCCCTGGAAAAACTTTATGATGAATTAGCATCATTGACTTCTCATTTCACAAGGCTAAGAAAACAATTGAAAGAAGAAGGTTCAAGAAAGGAAAAGGAAGTTCAAGAAGCGATTAATCTCGCTGAAAAATCTAAGAGTAAATACTATTCTTTTTGTTCGGATCTCGAGAAATTGAGAAATGCAGATCCTACACAGAAAAAAATGACACTTCAAGGTAGAAAAACAGGATCCCAACAGGAAGAAGAATTGATTAGAAAGATCCAAGCTGCAGATTTGGATTATAATAATCAATCAGTTACTTGTCAAAGAACCAAAAATTCTTTAATTAAGATACATAGGCCAAGAGTTTCACTGAAATTAAAAGATTTAATAATCCAAATTGATTTAGCTTTACAATTACAGTTGCAAAAATATGCAGCATATACAGAATCAATGATAATAGGAATGGGTAATCAAGTCTCTCCATTAGGTTCTAACCATATATCAATGAGAGCGGTGTCTTCAAGTGTTGATATCGAAAGATCTTTATACGATTATCTTCGAGGTTCAAGAATTGAAACAAAATCTTCTTTTAATCCTGTTCAATATGCAAAACATCCACTATTTGGTGGTAATATATCTTCATTTAATAACTCAAATAAAAGAAACATTTCAAACACACATCAAGACCCAACAATTTTAACATCCCCACAACAACCTTCATCTTCATCCAATAGTACAATTCCTGCCACATTTGTAAGTCCTTATTCAGCAAATGGAAATGGAACGTTCAGCCAACCTCCTTCAAGTTACAATGGTACAAATTCCTCATCGTCCAAATCGACTCCCAGTGTATTGGCAAATAGCTCATTTTCATCAATCCAACCATCAATTCCAACACCATCACAACAGCCTTCATCTTCATCACTTCCACCCCTTATCCCAACACTTCCTCAAACCTCATATTCAACTCTGGACCCAGCAAGATCTCCAGTTGTTGCAGGACCAAGATTTCTTGCCGATGAACCACAGGTCCATCTCAGTACAAATCCATCGGCTAATGAAATTCCAACTTCATTATCAACTGATAGTGTAAATGGATCTGGATTGACACCAAATCAATCAACTACAACAAATAGTGTCACTGGTGGATTGTTGTTTGGTTTATCAATTGATCAAGTTCCTCATGACGAAGAAAGGGTTCCATATTTTGTCAAGCATTGTATTCAATTAATTGAAACTTATGGAATTCATTCCGAAGGTATTTATAGATCATCTCCAAATAAACTAAGGTTGGAAGAACTTAAATCAAAAATAGATAATGATCCAACAAATCTATCTCTTTTGGACCCACCTGATCCAACCAATGTTACCGATGATTATGTCTTTATGATTGCTTCATTGCTGAAAAATTTCTTCTCGGAACTGCCTGATCCATTATTAACTGCACAACAATCCCAAAATTTCTTCAAAGCTGGTAAGATTGATGAAACTGCATTGATGCATGCACAATTACATAGAATAGTTTATGATTTACCAGATGCCAATTACTTCACACTAAGAGATCTGTTGTTCCATTTCAAAGCTTTGAGCAATATAAGCGCAGTTAGAATGAACGTTAGGAATTTAAGTATTGTGTGGTCCAATAATTTACTGGTTAGTGATTTCACAAACAAGGATGATTTACTTGTCCAACAAAGAGTTGTGGAAGAGTTGATACTAGCTGCATTCGATATCTTTAATCCTAAAGATGACTGAATCCTTTTATAGTTTTTACCTGGCTGTCTTTCCCCCCCCCTGTATAGAGAACAATAAGAATTTAATAATAATAATTTAAGAAAATCAGGAGAGCGGCTCACGCACAGCCATCTTTTTCTGGACTCCTATCTAATTTTGGTGATCTAAGTGCAATGATACTAATGGTGTTTATGGGTGTTTGACAGACGACAAGAGGAGTATACAGGAGTGTAGAAGTACAATTTGTATGTGATGGCTTCGGAAAGGTTGGTTTTCCCGGTGTTCATCCCGGCAAATGTGATCTCTTTGAGTAAGAAGACTCAGATAGGTCATGATGTTCAATTGTTCAAAAGTGGCCAAAAGAAGAGACAGAAGATAACACAGGGCTCTTCGTCTCAGTACAGACGACCAGTGGCTAGAGTCAATGACTCAGAAGAGAGTGAAGAAGAAGGCGAAAATGATGATATTGATATTGATGATGATAATGATGATGATGATGGAGGCATTGCTGATGATGGCGATGTGCCATTTCCTGATGCGAATGATGTTGAAGAAGAGGCGATAATGATAGAGCAAAACACGGTTGAGACATTCCGTAGAATAGCACACGAGTCACTAAATGATGCAATTGAAAAGATATTAATCGGTGAGATGGATGATAAATTACCCACGAGTTTTACGAATTTGCATGGCTTTGCAACTTTCATCGCCTCTTCTAACGATCGAGAATATTTTGCATTTTTATTTGAGTTGATCGAATCTGTATACGAAGGGAATTTGGCCATTGAGATAAGCGAAAATTTGTCAAAATGTGGCAAACCAGGTGGTTCGTCTTTGCAATCTTCTGGAGGAGTCTGTTGCTTTTTGAAGTCTTTCAAGACATGGAAAGATAGAATCAACAAATTGAAGTTGATATTAGGCGTTATTGAAGATTCAACCACTTTTAGACTACCTTCCAAGACTCCTGGGAAATTGTCTGCTACACGATTGAAGATATCCACCTTTTGCTATGCATTGCTTGCAGAAAATACTGTGAATTCAAATAAGGTTAACGAATCGGAAATTAAGGTATTCGATCCATTGGAACATGCCTCGAGAAACACCATATTTATCAATTTTTTCGATATGTTAGAAACCTATTTGATCAAACAGAGTGATACTAGTGCACAAAGGGTCAATCAAAATATGATCTTCCAATTCATTGACTCAATGATAGAAATTGAAGATTGCCAATTATATCTATATAACAAGACAAAGGTAAAGTTTGTTTCATTTTTACTAAAGGCAATATCTACAATTGGTTTAAGATTTCAAACTACAATGGTAGTTAAACCTGCTGAATATATCGAATTTGCTAAATTTTATGAAAAATCATTAGAATTATTAGTGTGTCGTATTCCAGAACTTAACGATCGAGTTGAAAGCTCAATGAAAATAGCAATGGATTTAATCATAGGTAATGTTATTTTAACAAATTCAAACTCTCAAGTTTTAAATGTTGCACTGTCTAATTTTGAAACTTTGAATGATACATTGAAATTCTTGAATAAATATTATTTTGATGATGATTGGGATTCAACAAGATTACTGACTAGATTTGTACAAGTGCAAAGGGATAGAATGAGTGAATTAATATCAATCTATATCTCAAGCAGTTTTAAATCGTCATTAATTGAGGAAGTTATAAAATTTGTAAGACAAATTGACTCAATAGAATATAGTCAAGCACCTTCTGGACTCAAGGCAGGATTTATAAAAGGATATACAGAAGGTGTTTTAGCTGTTGATAATGGTCCTAATTTTGTAATTAGAGAACTACTAAAATATGTTGATTTATATTTTGCAAAGATTAAAAATCTCAATGATAAGGAAGGAATTGATCTTTTCATGAAAAATGTTCATGATGTTTTAGTTATTGTTCCAGATAGACGAAAGCAATTTTTTGAAAAATATCAAATTCAACTATCCATGAGACTATTACGGTATGATTTAACCATTGACCAAACTTCTTCAAAAGCGGCAAATCATCCAATAAGGTTTGAGATTGAACTATTGGAGAGATTGGCTTCTGTTTTTGGGAAGGAATATGTTGAACAAATCTTTGCCATGATTGAAAATGTTAAAGAATCCAATAAGTTATTGATTCAATTCAATAACAAGAGAAGCGGAACTGATTCCATTGAATCGAGAATTTATTGTGTCAATCCTGAAAACTGGCCAAATCCTCCAGAAAATCAATCCGTCAAAATACCAAAACAATTATTGGAATTATACCAAGGGTACGAAGATTTCTATAAACTCGAAAATAACCATCGGTCATTGGAATGGAAGTTGCATTTTCAAAGGGTATCAATTGACATTTTGTTCGATGTGGATTCCCCGTCGTCATTGAGAACTATTGATTGTTCAATTTATCAAGCAGCTGTGCTTCTATCGTTTGATAATGATGATGATGATGATGATGATGATGATGATAATCATGAGGTATTCTTATCATTTGATGAGATACAACAAACAACAGGCATGGATACCAAATACTTGAATGAAGTACTGAGATCTTTGTCATCTGGAAGGTTTCAACTCATGTTGAAAAATTCAGAAGGGAGCTATTCAATCAATAAATCATTCACAAGTCCAAGGAAGGTTATAAAGTTGACATTCTCATTTTCAAATGAAACGATGTCATCGTCAAGTGGTACCGGTATCGCATCATCCTCATCAACCGATAGCAAGGGAGCGTCTGAAGAGATGCTAGCTTATAGGATACAATGCTTCATAACGAGGGTTTTAAAACAGGAACAAAACTTAAAGCATTCAAGTTTGATGATTGGTATTTTGGATTATACAAGGGAAAACAGTATTGATTTATCCAATTTGAATCTACGAGATTCCAATACAAGGACATTAGAACAATGGTTCAAGGCGTTGATTGAAGGTTTAGTTAACGATGGATACATTAAGAGAGATGATATGGATGGTTATGACTATGTTCCATAATTTAATTGAATATATACTACATAAGATTTTGTCGCGGGTTGAAGAAATCAACGTAAAATATAATTTGAAAATCTGTAAAGTCAAGTAACTTACTCATCAATCGTCATCTCGCTTCAACACATCAGATGACAGATGGAGAAGTGTACGACGAACGACGTATAGAGCTCGGTGATGCAATAGCTGATTGCATACTGAGTGAATATTTGAAACCGTCAAGGGTGAAAGATAAACAGATAACAAAGTTCAAAAATGCGAGACCGAAGAAGGATGAATTTACGATTATCGCAGGATTGGTCCTTTTGAAACCAAGGATTGTCAATGGTGATGGTGGCGATAGACTAAAACGACAAAAGAAGGGTACAGATTCTGAATTCAATTCAGTTGCATTGACTGTAACTACCGGTTTGAAAGTCACACCCGATGAGAAGATTACGAGGTTAGGCAATGGGAGATTAATACATGATCAACATGCTGAGATTTTATCGATTAGATTATTCAATCATTTGATTCTTTGTGAGATGGAGAAGTTGAAAATTCTCGGAGAGGAGAGTGAACTATTGGAATTTGATTCACTGTCAGGGAGATTTAGAATCTTGAATCCTGGATATAAATTTGCAATGTACTGCAGTGAAGTACCATGTGGGGATGCATCGATAGAATCCACCAAATTGAATTCCACTGATCAAACTCCTTGGGAGACTTCACCTGAAGATCACAGTGGAATGGTTTTGAGAGGTCGAGATTGCTTTCATAAGGTTGGTTTAGTGAGGACTAAACCAGGTAGAAAGGATTCATCAATTGCATATTCGAAATCATGCTCTGATAAATTATGCCTTTCTCAGTTTTCATCCCTTTTGAACTCTTCAACTTATGGACTGATCGAAGATCCGGAGAGTTTCCATTTGAGCTATTTGGTTTTGCCTAAGGATCAAATAAACATGGAAAGTGTTCAGCGTTGTTTCAGTGATCGAATCTCATACCATGATGATGATAAAGTAAAGGAATCATTCCATCCCTTGCATGTGATTCCAACATCAGTGAAGAGATTGGATCAGGGCGATAAGTCTGCATCGGCAGGAATATCAATTCTTTACTGCCCCTTTAATTCATTTTTTCAAGTCTTGAACAATGGAGTCAAGGACGGATGCTCAGGGAAGCAAGCTATAAGATTAAAGGATCAAAGTGATATATCAAGAGAGAAGCTGATTACCAAACGAATGCAAGTAGATGACATGTCTAGGTTTAAGAGGTACTCTGAGTTCAAATTGGATTTGAACGATAGACGAGTATTGAGGAACTCGGTTAAGATTGCACTGGGAGGTTGGGGTGAATCATCTAATGATGATTTTGAATTGGGAATGAATTTGTAATGCATATACAGTTGAGGGAATCAATGAGATAAAGAAAGAAACAAAAGAGAAAAATAAGCGAATTTATATATATAGATCTAACAACTTTCACTAAATTTCTCAACTAGCTTCCGTAACTACACCAGCTTCTTGTGACTCCTCCTCCTCCTCATCATCAGAAGGTGGCCCTGCTTCTTCTTCTATTTGATCATCTTGAGGACCAGCATGTTTAGCATATTCCGCACCTTCCAAGATAAATTTAATCTCCTCATTTGAATCTCCTAACAGTTGCACAGGTTTCAAACCATCATTATTTTTGATTGTTGAATCCGCACCAACTTCTAACAATGCTTCAATCAGATATTGTGCATATTCAGGTTCTTCAAAACTATATTTAACTGCATAATGTAATGGTGTATCACCTGAGATTGGATGTTTTGGATCCAAACTGACTCCCTCGATATCCAAGATTTTGTCCATCACTTCATAGCAACCGTATTTACAACATATATGTAAAGCTGTATTACCCGTTGAATCACAAGCTTCATTTAAATATTTCAATAGTTTATCAGGATCTTCCTCCTCATATTTGGTGATAATTGATTCGATTAAATCTGTGTTGTTTCTTCTAGCAGCCTCTATGATTTGTTCCTCAGGACTGGCCCCACCACTGTTCGCTTCTTCTTCAGACATAACGCGACCAAAAGTGTAATCGACCCCTTTGCCAATGGATAGATCGGTTCCATATGGGATAGAGGATAATAACTACAACTCACACCCCAAAATGAAGCAGAGGCAGTTGGCTTACAATTGTCCCCCGCCAACACACCCCTACACCACAACAGAGAATGCCAAATCAATCACTTCGCCACAACACACACAGCCACGCACCCAAACAGGCAATTCCGCCACACCGCGCTCCTCACCCACCAAACTGAAAAAAAAAAAAAATTTTCAGAGAGAAAAAGAAAATTTCTTTTTTTGTGGGGCGGCGGCGGCATATTAGAGAAAAGATCACAGTTTTACTATGGCGGTGAGAGGCAGAGAGAGAGCTCTTAGTAGCTAAAGTGTCATAATAAAGCCATTTCACTGATGGTGTTCATACTTAATCAATTTTTGACTTCTTCTCCTTCTTGTGGTACTTGGTTGAAAATTTTTTTTTTCTTCTTCTTCTTCTAGGATTATTCATCTACTTCTTCTCTGTCAAAGATATAGCTATCTTATTAGGACCATGATGATTTCCCAAGGCTTGAAGAACTCTGCTGCTAGGAACAACTTAGCAAGGCAGTTGATCAAATCAACAGCTTCTAAAAAATTTGCACCTGCAATTCTATCATCCAAAGCAATCTCTCAAAGCTCAAATGTTTCAATTAGATACTATTCAACCAGATCAACCGTGATCCAATTGTTGAATAACATCGGATCTAAAAGAGAAGTTGAGCAATATTTAAAATATTTCACCTCCGTTTCACAGCAACAGTTTGCTGTTATTAAAGTTGGTGGTGCCATTATAACCCAACAATTGCCTGAATTAGCCTCATGTTTGGCATTCTTATACCATCTAGGACTATATCCAATTGTCTTACATGGTACAGGTCCTCAAATCAATGAAATTTTAGAAAACGAAGGTGTTGAACCTGAATATATTGATGGTATTAGAGTTACAGATGATAAAACAATGAGTGTTGTTAGAAAATGTTTCTTGGAACAAAATTTAAAATTGGTTACCGCTTTAGAGAAAATGGGTGTGCATGCAAGACCTATTACTGGAGGTGTTTTCCAAGCCAATTATCTTGATAAAGATAGATATCAATTGGTTGGTGAAATTACAGGTGTTAATAAAGCTCCAATTGAAGCATCAATTAATGCAGGTGCTTTACCAATCTTGACTTCATTAGCCGAGACTCCATCAGGTCAAATCTTGAACGTTAATGCCGATGTTGCAGCAGGTGAAATTGCAAGAGTCTTTGAACCTCTTAAGATTGTTTACTTGAGTGAAAAAGGTGGTATTATAAACGGTTCAACAGGTGAGAAAATTTCAGTTATCAATTTGGATGAAGAATATGAAGGTTTATTAAAAGAACCTTGGGTTAAATATGGTACCAAATTGAAAATTAAAGAAATTAGAGATTTGTTAATGTTTTTACCAAGATCATCATCTGTCGCAATTATTGATGTTGATGATTTACAAAAAGAATTATTCACAGATTCAGGTGCAGGTACTTTAATTAGAAGAGGTTATAAATTATTAACTAGAAATTCAATGGATGAATTCAAACAACCTGATTTATTAAGAGCTGCATTATCAAGAGATCCAGAAATCAAAAATGGTTCAACAAGTGTTGCATCATATTTAAAAAATCTACAAGAATCAAAATTCAAGACTTATGGTGATGAACCATTAGAAGTTTTAGCAATCGTTAAAGAGGATTCAAAGACAGGAATTGCAAAATTGGATAAATTTTTGGCATCTCAAGCTGGATGGTTGAATAATGTTACCGATAATATCTTTAACTCAATTAAAAAAGATTACAAGAATTTATATTGGATCGTTAAAGAAGATGATCCAAATACTCCTTGGTATTTCGGTAAAGCTGATGGATCATTTGTTAAGAACGGTGAAATTTTATTCTGGTATGGTGATTTAAACGTTGAGGAAGTTAGTAAATTGATTGAACAATTTTCAAAAGAAAATTTCGGTAAACAATCATCATCATCACAATCTGGTGTCTTTAATGGATCATCACAATCAAGAAAATTCTCAACATTGTTAAGACCAGGATTAGGTATGATGACATTCAAAAGAACGTTATCCCATCAAAGTAATCCAAATCCACCACTGAGAAATGGTACTAATACAAAAAAGGCAAAAGTTGCATTAATTGGTGCAAGAGGACATACTGGACAAAATTTAATCACAATGATTGATCAACATCCATATTTAGAATTATCTCATGTTTCATCAAGGGAATTAAAAGGTCAAAAATTAAAAGGTTACAACAAGAGTGAAATTGTTTATGAAAATTTACAAGTTGAAGATATTAAAAATCTTGAAAAAAATAACAGCGTTGATGTTTGGGTTATGGCATTACCAAATGGAGTTTGTAAACCTTTTGTTGAAGCAATTGAAAGTGCAGGAGGATCAGGAAATTCAAAAATTATTGATCTTTCAGCAGATTATAGATTTGATACAACAGGTGAATGGGTTTATGGTTTACCTGAGCTGAATGATAGACATCAAATTGCAAATGCAAGAAAGATTTCAAATCCTGGTTGTTATGCAACTGCTGCACAAGTTGCAATTAAACCATTACTGAATTATATCTCTGGTTCTCCATCGATCTTTGGAGTTTCAGGTTATTCTGGTGCTGGTACTAAACCATCACCAAAGAATGATATAAATTTCTTAAGGGATAATTTAATTCCATATTCATTGACAGATCATATCCATGAACGTGAAATCTCATCACAACTAGGATTAGAAGTTGGATTCATGCCTCATGTTGCACAATGGTTCCAAGGTATCACACATACAATTTCAATCCCATTATCTGAACCATTAACCTCAAGAGATATCAGAACAATTTATCAAGATAGATATCAAGGTGAACAATTAATCACAGTTAGTGGTGAAGCACCATTGGTTAGAGATATCAGTGGTAAACATGGTGTTGTTGTTGGTGCATTTGCAGTTAACTCAAAACAAAATAGAGTTGTCATTGTTGCAACAATAGATAATTTATTAAAAGGTGCAAGTACTCAATGCTTGCAAAATATTAATTTAGCTATGAAATATGATGAATATGCGGGTATTCCTGATGATTTAGTGATTAGAGGTTGAAGAAGGTGTTTTTTCTGATTTTGTTCCTGTTTTGAGTTCTCCCATTTGTTTGCGTTTTGTTTTTTTTGTGTATGAAAAGTAATTTGAAATAACAAGGATATTATTTCCACCACTAAAATGGGGATAATATCTTATAATAATAACTGTTAACAACGAGTCGATCGACTGTAGAAGATATCGCGTCGATTTTCTCCTAATTTTTTATTTTCCAAGTGAAGCTGAAGAAAAAGGGAAAAAAAGGATAAGGAATGGAGGGAGTTGATTTGTGAAGGTTGAGATGATAATGAGCAGATTATTGGCAACTGCAAGGATGAGAAGGATTGCAGGTTGTATGTCTGCACCGATGTTGGCACGTGCATTTTCAAGGACATTGTGCCGAGGATCAACTTTGGATGAGCTGTTGGCACAGGCAAGAGCGAAGTCTAAGGTGACTTCAGAAGAAGCCGATTTGATGAGGCTGTTGCACAACAAAGAGACAAAACCGGCTGATGGTGGGAATGGAAGCGGTGCTGGGTTTGAGAACAGAAGAAATAATAACTCGAATCAGAACCAGAATCAGAACCAGAACCTTAACCAGAATCAGAACCAGAACCAGAACACGAGGACTCGAAATTTAAGAAACACCGATAGACAAAGGGATGAATCGAAGGTTAGAAATACTAGACCAAATGCAAGAGAAAGGGTCGAGAATAAGAATTCCCAGCCATCTGATATGACTGGACCAATAATTGAGAATAATAGAGATGGATCTAGAGTGGGAGAGTCCACTGACCGGATCAATTATCCTAGATCCAATCAAAGAGAGGGAAAGAAAATGGGAGGTGGTGGGTCCACATATAACAATAGAAATCCAAGGGATGATAACAGACGAGACTCATCAAAGAATCACCACTCGAAGAAAAATCCAACTTTCAAAAAGAAAACAAAATTGAGTGATATATTAACCACTGGAACACCAAGAGAACAAAAAGCTGTTACATTGGTAGTTAAAGAAGTTTTAGAACATGCCAGTTCTGGAATTGCTGAATTTATCAAGGATGGGAAATCTCTTGGCAAGGATCATATCTTCAAAATATGTGAATCCTTGGATCTTTCAAAGGAAGGATTGGCTATTGTTTCTGTTATGAAACCAAGGGATGAAGACGATAGTAGTGATAGCGATGTTATTGTTAAAGTTATTGATGCTCAAACGGCAAGAAAAGCATATTCCGATAAGCTTGCAGAAGAGGCTACATTGTTACTTTCTAAGAATCCATATCACTTGAAGAAGATGCAAAGACAACAACAACAACAGGATGAAAAAAATGAAGAAGAGTCAGATTTGAAAATAGTTAGAATATCATGGGAAAGTTCATTGAATGATATTCAAAACAAGAAAAAGAATGATATTTTAGGATTGTTTCAGAAGAATTCAAATGTTAAAATTACGATTGATGAAAGGGGTCAATTTGCAAGATCTCGTCATGGAATAAGTAGTACTTTCAACAGTGATGATCTTTCAGAGATTAAATTCATGAGAAGGGAAAAGATTCTTGAAGCGATTGATGAAATAGTTGAAGGATTGGAGAATGCCATAGTTGAGAGAACAGGTGAGTTGGATAAAGGATCGGGATCAGTTATCATTACTTTAAGGCATCAAAAGGTGAAAAATGCTCCTGAAGAAGGAGAGAAAGTTCAAGAGGTTGATAAACAAGAATCTAAAAGGTTAAGAAAATTGGAGAAGGCCAAGAGAGCAGAATTAAAGGCAGAGAGAAAGAAACCCAATGAGATTAAAGTCATTAGTCTTGAAGATTTAAATCTAGATTTTGATGAAGAAGAGAGGAAGAGATTGGAATCTCTATTGATTAAAGAGTAGAGTGAGTAGTATTTTGTAAATAGTTGTAACTTAATGGAATAGATGTATTAATGAATTGGATCAGAGAAGAAAAAAAAAAACACACACATAAATGAAAGAAGGGGAGGGAGGGAAACACAAATGTCATGAGTGAAAATGAGGGGGAAGAGAGGAAAACACACTATATACAACAAAGAAGAAGAAGAAGGGATATCATTAAAAGGAAAGCAAATCAGAAGAAAGAATAATTATGCAGCAACAAAATATGATGTATTATCCTTTTTTTTTTGTTTCATGATTTAATATTTTTTTTTTCATTTATTCATGTCATTCATTCATTCGGAAAGTAAATAAGCCTTTGCCATTTCATAAGCAGTCCAACTGATTGCAGTTGAAGGAACATTGAATATAACTCTTGGTTTTAAACCTCTTAAGAAAGCAGCATAGCCACCATTGGAATACATTGCCCTAGCAGCAGATAAGAATCCGTCAACTCCAGGAATTGATTTAGTTTGTAGGACGGTTTTAATACAATCCAAAGGATTTGTAATTGCAGCAGCAGCAGCACCTGATGCAGCGCCTGCTATACAATGTAGCAAAGGATTATAAATTTGGTTTGGATTGAGTATTGTTGAAGCATATTCATAAACACCAAAATTGATTGCAGCAAATGGAATATTTAAAATTAAAGTTGTTGGATATGAGATATAAAAAGGTCTTATACCTTCTTTTTTATAGATTGATAAGAAAGTTTTGAATACCGATGGAGATGTTGGTTTAACTGATGATGATGAAGCTTTAGAGTCATTTTTAACTTTGGATAATTGCATTCTTTGTTTTAAAACATCAAATGGAGTCATTAAAGCATCAGAAGCAATGGTTGCCACTATACCTGAAGCAGAAGCAATGAATGGATGCTTTTCATCTGTTATTGAAGAAGTATTAGTAACTGATGAACCAGGTCGCTGAAGATTGTTAACTGATGGATCTATTATATGGTTACAAAGAAATGTTTTAGTTGATTCAAATACTGAGAAGTAAATTGCATGTGCTGGGCCCGCACCTAACACAACTGATGAAACACCACGCCAAAGGGCAATTGCACCTTCAGTTGAAGAGATCTTTGAAACTGATTGTATTATACCATCTGAACTTTTCAATGTTGAAGCTTGCATTCTGGTTTTAATTGCATCAATTGGATACATAACTGTATGTTCCATTATACCTGCAAATGCACCAGCTGCCAATTGTGCCATTATTGGGGAATTCTCAGGTAATGATTCATAGTCGATTTCCACTGTATCATGGCCTATCTTAATATGAGGAGTTGTATGCTGTTGTTGCTGCTGCTGTTGCTGCTGATGGGATATTGAAGATTGTGGCTGATCATTTGATGGGGTAGAATTAGAAAACGGATGTATTGGAAGATGATCGTTTTGATCCTTTAACAGATGGGAAGATGCATTGGACATTGGATCATTAAGCATGTTAGACTGAAGTGGATAAATTGGAACACCGAAACAGGGATTAAAATGAAGTAAAAAAAGAAAGAGAGTTGTATATGAAGGAATGAATGGGCACTTTGAATAATAATTTTTTTTTCAGTTGCTCGTTGAGTGAGTGAGTGAGAGAGAGAGGAAGAGAGAGAGAGAGAATGGGAAAAGGAAGCGGAGGAAGAGGAGAAGAGATCGGGTATTTGGATCCGATGGGATGGATAATATGCTTCAAGTATATCAACAGTTCAATTAGATAGTTATAATCTATATTTATACTATATAAATGAAGTATGCTGACAATTAAACTTTTGTTTGCTAAGTAAATTTATGTCATAAAATAAAATGCTGAAAATTTTCGGTGAATTTTTTTCTCTCTTTGGCGATTTAAGGAGAGAGAGAGACAACCAAATTGATTACTTAATTAGGAAGTTGAAAGAGAATAACTATGGGGACGGGGGTGGGGATTATTGTAGATAGTGTGTATAGTCTGAGAATGTATAGCATGGTAATACAGGATATATAAGTTAGATTACAAGAATCTTGTTTTAGTTGTTGACTTGTGTGCTGGTTAAATAGAAACCATGTGAATGGTTGGAATTTCGGACATTTTACTTGATACTCGATAAGACCGAGCGAGGTGTGGGAGAATGTGAGTGGAAGGGAGACCAGTGTGACTGACACATAGAGGATAAGACCGAGACGGTATTTTTTTGGTAAAAAGTGGTGATGGTGTAATGGATGGCGGTTGTTATTTGGAGATGGAGCTAATTTGGAGCTGTCATCAGCTGATTGACAAGCGCATCGCATAATAATTGGTTCTATTGTGGAGTTGTGCTTTGATTGAGATTATACATGGTGAGGAAGAGGGAGGTGGATCAGGGTAGTATGATTAAACGAGGAGCCCAGCATGGTTCCGACAGCCAGTGATATTGCTATATCTGATAATAAGCATCCACAAACACCACAGAACAAATGAAACCCCCTAACCATCATCATTAAACACTGCTCTATACTCTCTCTTTCCCCTTCAAAACGACTATCGACCGCATTTCCCTTTTAGGCAATCCTATTACCAATCATATCCAACCGTTAATCCCATTTAATTAACTGGCATGATTAGAAACTAAAACCAAAGTTGTTCTTAGCAAATAATCCAACAACGATAATATTTTAACTCAGTTATCCATCAATAGTGTGCTGAAATAAAATAAGATAAAAAAAATCATTCCCGTATAAGCTTTCCAGATTAAATATCCTTACTGTTCTGTTCTTGCCCTTTAGATAGCTAAGATAAGCAGCAATTACTTATTATACAGTATGGGGTTAAGGTACTCAAATTGTTTAGATTATGATGATTTTGGAGATGAGTTTTTGGATAAGATGAGTTATAAGACTAGAAATCTAACTGCAAAGTTCTGCGTTAATGATTACCAACCATCTTCAGAGGAGGAGGAAGAGGAAGAGGAAGAAGAGGAGGAGGAAGAGGAGGAAGATGAGGAGGAAGAGGATGAAGATGAAGATGAAGACGAAGGAGAGGAATGCCATGATCATTTGAATTCTAATTCTGATGATGAAACCAGTGAATCGAATGATGAAACAAGGTACAGACTACTGCATCAATCTAGAACCAGTCTTCCTATTTCAAGGCATTCATTTTCATTTCAATATACCCCATTTTTACATCCACAAACCACTATTAATACCCATTCGCATACACATACCCATTCATCATCAACTTCTTCCAATCATCATCATCATCATCAGCCGAATTTCTTCTATAAATCAAACTCAAAGTATAATAAAAACGGAGAACCTGTGGTATTTTCATGTGGGAAATGTCTTACACAGTTATCAAGTTCAAGATTTATTGTGTCTGATAGATATAGAGGAGTTACGGGTGATGCATTATTAATGTATAATGTATTCAATATAGCGATTTCACAACCAGAAATTCGAAAAATGACAACTGGTTCATATAAGGTTTGTGATATTAAATGTCATCAGTGTAATCATTTGGTTGGTTGGAAATATCTCTGGAGCGAATGTCATGATCAGAAATTCAAAGAAGGTCGGTTTATTTTGGAGATTAATACGGTTAAGGTTATTTAAGGGTATTATATATTTGTGCTTTTTATTTTTATTTTTATATATATATATATATATGCAGTTAGGTTAATAGTTTTGATGAAGTTTTTGTAAAGTTAATTAAATCATCGGTTTTCAATTTCTGAGCAACGAATGAAAATACCACACAAGATGCTAAGAATCCAATAAAGTTATAGAACTGATCGAAATTTGTTAGTATAAAAAAGAAAAATCAAAAATGATAAATGGATTTTTTTTGCTGTTTTTTATTTTTTGCTTATGTGTTCTCACTTACTGCCTTCCTGGAATAAACCCTTTCATCTTCCTCTGTTCTGAAAGAACTGAAAATCTTCCTTATCCTCTGTATCATGATCGATTAGCCAACCATCTGCTGTGGGGAAGAAGCAAGAAAAGGCCCAGATAATGGTAATAATAGTAGTGTATGTGTATGTATGTTTGTATGGCCCCCTAGCTATCTATCTAACTGGCACATGCACGCATTCACAGAGACGAGTCGATCGACTGACTAGGTTAACTCAATAATAGGATTCGTCGCTATTCTCACTGCTCTTTACTCTTCCCGCGTAAACGTTACCATTTCGGATATTTCCGTGTCCTGGAACAATACAACTTGGGGGTGTCAAGCATTTGTGCATTCACTCCAATTTCCCAATTGGTGCATCTGCATTGTCCCAATTTAGCACAATGCAGTGAAAAAAGATACTTTGCACAGCCAGATGCAGCCATCTCTATTTCACAATCACAAGCTGTTTGACCATTTTGAAAGCTTTTACTTGCTCTGCTATTTCTATATATACATACACATGGTATTGCACTGATTGTGAAAGTTTAGATACTTCATTTGTTTTCTCATTGTCAATCATTCGTTTACAGTTTTGCTTAAGATGAAGCAAGGTTCATTGACTAGAGAATGGGCACTATGGAACCAGTTCAAAGTTGGTTTCAAGAAGTTCAGGTCAGACAACAGCAACAACAACAATAGTGATACCGAGATTTCCTCCGAAATCCCAATATCTTCCAAAAAAACAGTTTGGAATTCAGAGAAAAAGCTAATGACGGGTGGTGGTGATTATTATGATGAAGATGAAGAACCAATGAAGAAAACTTCAAAACTTCACAAAGCTTTATATATTTTGAATGTTCTTGTTGTTTTACCACTGATTTATCAATTCATGGATAAGTTCTATCATTCAGTCTATCCAAAGCAAACTGACGATTCAAATCTTGAGTACTTGGATTATCAAGAGAAACTGAATTTCAAATCCATGTATGGGTCATTTATTGATACGAATATGCCTTATTATCCAGAATTAAACCAACAAGATATTCCAATTCATGAAGTTATTGAAATTTCTCTACCTTCAACAGATTATGGAGTCCCTGTATTTGAACAAGAATTATTGAATTATACATTTGGTAATTGTTGGGGTCATGCTGCAATTGTTGATTATTTACCACCTCCTTCAAATGTTTCATTCACTCAAGTTATTGTCTCTTTGGATACAATGGTTAGTGGTGTTCAATATGATAGATTGGCCCATTTATACCTTAATGGTTCTGAAATTTGGAGAACTAGTACAATTGAACCAGGTGGAAAGTTATCTCATTCATATTCAGAGAAAGATTTGACCCTATATTCGAATTTATTCAAAGAAAAATCAACTTTGATGTTCCAATTGGATAATATTTTAACTCCAAGATTAACAGGCGCTTTCAACATTTCATTAAAGGCTACTTATTTCAATTCAACAGTTCCAAATTATTCATTCTTACCTTCCAATTTTGGTTCTTCCATGGTTAAAAAACAGGATGTTATTCCTGATAGTTTAACATCATTGTTTAGTTTTAGAGATGCTGCCGATAAAATTATTCCTTTGATTAAAACTGAAATTGAAGAAAAGCCTCCTTTGTTATATCTACCAGATTCCGATTTCTCTTCAATTATACCTGTTTTGAATTCAAATACAACAAAAGTTAAATTACAATTGTTTGTCTCTGGTAATTCAGAAGAAGAATTTTGGTATACAAATTTATTGGATCAATTTACATCAACTTTCAAAAATGCCGGTCATTCATTCTTAGGACATGGACCTTGTAGAGTTGCAAATATTTATTCAAAGGGAATTAGAGTTGCAACAGTTAATCCATATCCTGTTATTTATACAGGTGGTATCTCTCCAGCTCTTTGGAATCCAATTGTTTCATCAAAAGCATTTGATGTCAAAGCTTTAGAGATTGATTTAACTCCATTATTACCATTCTTTTGGGATTCTCCAACCGATTTATCAATTGAAATCTCAAATTGTTTAGATGATGATTTGAAAATTGGTGAAGTTGCTTCTGGAATTGGTCAAAATTGGATCAGCTCTGCAACTTTAACAACTTGGGAAGATTCTTCAATTGCTAATTCAACTGGTGAATTATTATTGTTTGATAATTCAACAAAGGTTAAATCCTTTGGTTTTGCACCTCCATTTGCTGGTTTATTAACCCAAATCGTTCGTGCTGAATACATTAATGAATTCAATTCAACTTTGGAATATACATTAAATAATGGTTCTGTTGTTAGCTATATTGCTGATTTATATACTAAATCAGCACAGGTTAATATCATTAAGATAACAGAATTTGGTAATGTTCAATCTGTTGTTTCTGTTCCAAGTATTGAAGCTGATTTCTCCGTCTTGGATCCGATTACAAATGAGTCAATTTCCAATCTAAATATCACTCATGCATTCCCAATAACTTTAGATCTAGAATTTGAAAAGAAACTTCCGGGCTCAACTGAAATCAGTTATTCTGTTAATTTAACAAGTTCATTCACTTCAAAAGTTACAATTGACGATTTCCCATTCTTGGATATTAAAAATAAAGAAAATGGTACTTCGAATTTCACATTATCTGCCGATGGTAACTATGGTATTGGAATGATGGAACATAATTTAACAGTTCTTGAAAGCTCTCCATTGTCTGTTGTTTCAAGTTATAATAGACATGCATTGGCATTCAATGGTTCAGTTGTCTTTGATAACGTTACCATTACTCCAGCACCAGCATCGGAAATTGAAGAAATCGAATTGGATTACTATCAATTTGAATTCCAAGTGGATCCTGTAATTGATTTAGACTCACTTTTCAAAATGTTCAATCCTGAAGATGTTGAAGATTTGAAAGAAATCTATTACTATCTTGAAAGTCTAGGAATGGAAAATACATTACTTGATTTAATCTCAGTTTCTGATTCTGCTGCTTTTGTTGATCAACAACAACAGCCTGATGAATATGTTAACGCTTATCCATTCCCTGCTGCTTTATCTGGACAATTCATGGACTTCTTTTAATTGTTTTTTTACATTTTAAGTATATTGTTTTAGGCGTGTTTTAATTATAAGTAATCGATATAATATATTTAATAATTAACTAAGTAACTTGAGAGTAGTGGTCTAAAGATGTTAAATCTACTTATTTCTCAGTTGAAACGATTGTTGTTTCAGTTTTCTTGATGTAATTCTCTTCATTAAACTCTTCATCCAAATCATTTGGATGTAATCCTTGTGCCAAATGTTGAATCTCATTCCAAAACCCTCTACCTTCAAAAGTTGTTGCGGTATTTGGCTCAGTTGAATGCAATGACATTTTATCAATTGAATCATCACCTCTGTTTCTTGAAATAACTGTCTTATCATCAGATCTATAACCTGAAGAATATGTTGAATTCGATCTTGTCTTATAAAAATGAGAATCTTGAACCGAAGTTGGAATTGGTTCAGAAATTGATGAATTTGCCCACATTGTTGTCAATGGTAATGAGATTGTAATTAGTGCAGTTCCAACTGCATATAATGATTGATACATCAAATTTTTGGAGCCAAATTGATTGAATGAAATTAAAATAATAATTGTAGGAACAATCATTGTTTGTAATGACATGATTAATAAAATATGGAAGATTCCAAATTGTTTTAATCCTAAAAATCTTCTTGTTCTAATTGCAATTATCAATTTACATGATAAAAATAATGAAATTATACATGAACTAACAACAAAACAGATTAAACTTGCACTAATAATCCAAGTTGGACTTGAATATTCTAATTCATAAAGTTCTTTATTTGCCATTATAAGATATGCAAAATAAAATCCAGAAGTTGTTAATCCTAACAAACATGTAATTAAAGTTGCAATTAAACCAAAATTTTTAACCTTTGTTGAAGGAGATTTAAAAACAACTCTGATTTGATAAGCCATTGAAGTTTCAACAAGTGTAATTAACATTGCATAAATCGTATTTGTAGTTGCAGTTAATCTTGTAGCATTCATATCCAAATAAAGATAAAGGGAAAAATAATAAGTGATTGAATTATAAGTTCCATTAAGTGTACTAATATACAATATTGAGTGTAAAAATAAAAAAAATAAACATAATTGATTCAAGATGAATAATGGAGTCTTTCTATTTTTAGTGACAATATAAGAAATTGGAATTGCTAAAACTGATAATCCAACTCTTAATCCAAAGATTGCACTTAATTGAATCTTTGTATTTAAATAATTATCTAAATCGGAAAATGTAACATTAGTTTCACCATATGCTGATTCATAAGTTAATTGAATAGTTGAAGGATCGAATCCTTTTGGTAGTGTAATAAATTCCATCGTATTGGAAAAGTTGCCAGAAGGAACAAAAAGTTGGTGACGAGGGGGAGAAAGAACAAGAAAAAAAAAACAAGAAACAATTGACTAACCGGTGAAAACAGCAGCATCCATCCTTTATATACAATGAATTGAATCAATTATACTTAATACCTTTCCCCTCCTTCCACTTCAAAAATGTTTCAAAATCTTATCAGTCCCTTTATACTTTAATTAAACAAAAGTTAATCTAATAGATTAATTAGCATCAAGTTGATTAATGCTACCAGAAATTTCCTATTTGGGACATCTCAATGCACATTGTTATTTTTCTCGGATGTTTTTCATAATATTAACTTTGTTTCTTTGGTTATTAACTTCAAATTTCTTGATAATCTGTTTCAAATGAAGTCCAATTTTCTAATTCAATTAAATGTCTCATAGTTGGTCTACCATGCGGGCAATTCCAAGGTTTTTCCAAAGTTGATAGATTTTTAACAACTTTTTCCATTGTATTATAGTTTAAATGGGTTCCAATCATGATGCTTGATCTACAAGCTCTCATTGCAAACATTGATCTAACTTTTGATGGTCGTAAATTTGAACATTTTTCTCCATCATTATCCTTAATTAAATGTAATAATTCATTAAAATCTCCAATATCAAACATTGTATTTTTAGAAAATGGCAATGATAAAAGTTTAATTCTTGATCCTGGGTTTTGTGATTCATCAATCTCTAATTTGAATCCATTTTTGGTAAAAGTTTCTAAATTATTCATCACTATTAATTCATCAATTGCATTCAATTCAAGAATATTTGGAATAACTAATGGTTGATGTTTAAAAGTTGTAATTTCTTGTAATTTTTCAAAATTGTATTTTTCATCAGATGCATGTTGATCAATTATAAACAAATTTAATCCTTCTTTACTTGGCCTTATTGCCAATATGAAACCTAAATTAAATTGTCCTATTATTCTCATCTTTAAGAAATCAGATTTTGAAACAATCAATGTTAATTTTCTATCTGCTTCTTCAGGATTAAATATATCATCTTTTTTCTCCTTTGATAATGGCTTACTGGAATTGTTTGATGATATTTTCTTTCTTCGTTTGAGTTTAAGTTGATCAACATCAATATCAATATACACTTCAAGATTATGTGTACTATTTATATCGTTGGCTGATTTTCTCTTCAAGGTATGCTGATGTGGTCTCTTTGGATTTTCTTCTTTGATAAGTGCTAGCTGTTCATCAGCATCTAATTCATTATCTGATTCTTGAGAAAATTTAAGACTCCTGGAATTTGGAATAACTTTGGATTCAACAGTTTCATCTCCCATTGATATGATCATCACATCATCTTCTTGTTTCCTCTGTGATGATGGTTGCTTATCTTGATTAGCAAAATTTGATAGATTCAATTTTCTAGAATCACTTGGTGGTGTGTATTTATCGTCTTCTGAATTTGCATCTGACTTACTGATTTTTGAAATAGGTGTTATTCCAATTGTTTGCGAAAATAGAAGTGAGGATTCGTTTAATTCATCATCAATGCCAATCGGAGATTCAAAGTCATCGTCATCATTTTCGGAACTATGATGTGAACAACAATGGCCAGGCAAAGGAGAATTGAATTGTGAGAGATTACTTTGATGAGCATTGGTTTCATCTTCATCCTCTGACTCATTATTGACGTGGTTGATTTCAGGCTCCCATGCACTTTTTACATCATATGAAACTTCTATTTCATCTTTTTCTTCTTGTTCCTCCTCCTCCATCTCTTCCTCATGTTCATCTTCTTGTTCTTTTTCTTCTTCATCTTCTTCATCCTCTTCCTTTTTCTCAAAATTTTCCTCTGCTTCAGCACCAAATCTTTGCATTTTATGTTTAATTTCTTCTTCATCTTCATTTTGAATATTTGAAAAACTTAACAGTGAAGGTTGTCTAAATTTCTTTATATTTGAATCATTTGATCTATTAATAGGAATCACTGTATCTTGAGAATTAAAATATTCATTCAATTCTTCTTTTAAAGAATCGATTATTAAACTTTCAGAATGTAACATGACTGTTCTTTTATCAGGTGTTACATTAATATCAACAAACATTGGATCCAATTGAATATCAAGAATTATAACAGGAACTTGTAAATGATTAAAAGTTCTATAAATTTCATTAATAGCTTTTGAAAATTGAATCAATTGAACTGGTCTACCATTAACAAACCAAAGTTGTCTATCTGATGATGATCGTCCTTGACCAAATGAACAATTTGATAATAACCCAGAAATTTTAACATTCATATCAACTAAATGTCTTAACTTAAATCTTGAACTTATATTAAAATTAAAATCTACTGGTTGTAATCCATACATACCATTAGATCCAAAAACACTCAACATATTAGATTTTAAATTTGAAGCTCCTGTTGAAGAGAGTAAAGTTGATTTCTTACCACTTGGGAAGATATGTTGAACCATAAACCTTACACCTAATTTAATAATTGCATAACTTTGCAAAAAATTTAAAGCTTTTTGGAATTCTCTTTTTGAATTCTTAGTTAATTCTATTCTTCTAACTGGTAGATTTTTGAATAAATTGCTAATTTGTACAGAGGTTCCAGTAGATCCAGAACAGATTTGTTTATTTGTTAGGATACCAGAATGTGAGTATGCTAATTTGAAAGCTTTTGGTTTGATATCTTTTGTTGCAGTTGTAACAACCACATCAGAAACAGAGCATAAAGAACTCATAGCTTCACCTCTAAAGCCAAGGGTTCTAATACTAGAAACATCTTCAAAAGTTTCCAATTTTGAAGTATAATGCTTCAAACAGATACTTTCAAAATCTGACTCGTGGATGCCTGATCCATTGTCAGAAACTTCAATTAGATCCAATCCATAATTCTTAAAAGTTATTGATATTTGCCCGCAGTTTGAATCCAATCCATTCTCAACCAATTCTTTCACAGCTGTAGTTAAATCGATAATCACCTGTCCGGAAGTGATCCTATGTACATCATCACCATCAATGGCACGTATTGCCATCTCAATATCTACCTATCAATAGCAATGCCCCCTCCTCCTCTTCTTCTTCTTCATCATTAACCATCCCTCTTCACTTGATTGATCCCCTTCCTTGTTAACGCGTCTTCGATTAGTCACATGACTCAGATCTGGTGATCTCGAAGATGATAAGGACAATTGATTAACAAGCTCTATCTCTCTGTACCAACAGATCATTGAATTAATAGATACTGATCTGATTGTATTTTGTCATTCTGTGTGTCCTTGTGATGGATAGATTAACGTCATCAAAAGTGATCTTGGCAATAGTTGACTTACTCAAGGCTTCATTAGAGCAAATATGGTATCATCACAATATATATCCTTCTGAATCATTTGAAACTACAAGATTATTCAATCTGCAAATTTACTCAACTCGGCATCCGGTAGTTAAAGAGTACTTGACTAAATTAGGAGGCAAATTGAAGGATATGTTGACCCGAGGGGTGCTTGATCGATTCTTCGTTGAAGTTTACAGCAATGATGATGATGATGAAGGGGGGAGGCTGATTGAATGCTACGGGATTAGCTTCAAAGGATCAGTCCTATTGGACTTACTCAAGGAGGAGGAAGGTAGTAGTGATAATCTGAATGGTGATGTTGTATTTGGTGAAGATTTCAATTCAATCACAGTATTTGCTGAATTTCAAAGCTTCTTGTACTCGATGATTCAAGAATTGACTAAAATTTCTTCATCTTCTTCAAATTTGAAAGAATCGTACAGTAATGATGAGTTAAATCATCTTAAAACCTTCAAAATCTTGATCGGCTCAGATAAGAGTAACTTTGATAGACTTGTGAATGATCAAGGATGGGTCTTAGAGAATAGAAGGAATCAAGAGTTGGTTAATTCGGAAATTAGTACTCCTCATACAAATTTAAAATTGAAAGATATTGATCTACGATTGCTAAGGGAGGCTGATTTAGGATATTTAAAGATTAAAGGATACAGGGCAATCTTGTAATAGTACTTGTGTAATCGAAGAATATAATGACAAAAATGAAGGCGAAACCGAAATAAAAATAAAATAAATAGCAATAACGAACAAGAATACTCTAATAAACAAACCTTAGGTGTACATCGGACAAAAAAGATACGAAAGAAAGAAAGAAAGAAGGAGAGAAAAAACAAAAAAAATAATCTTATAGCACAACAAATGAAATATACAAAGAAAGCAATGCAAACAAATGATCAATTCAATTTTGAAGTTGTTTCATCCTTTTTCAATTTTGATGAATTCAATCTTCCATTCCAATAATCATCAACCAATAAAATAAGTAACCAACATGCGAAAAAGTTGAATAAATAATGTAACCAGAATAAATGTCTTGTACCATAAATTAATGAATACAATGAGAAATAAGCCAATAAAAATTTGGTTATGAATCCAGTTAATTTTGAACTTGGTCTTGAAATCATTCCACCTGATGCATTATATTGAACCAAAATTACAATTGATATAACAGCCAAGAAATTATGATGTGATGAAAATGGTGTTGCCCATTTTAATGAAACATTATGAAACCAAACAATTAAAACAGGTGCATTAACAGGTAATATCCATAACATTAAGATTAACAATGAAAAATTGAAATTTTTAAAATTTTCAGCATTTTGAAATTGTGAAATTGATGATGAATGATTAATTTCTTGATTATTATTTTTTTCAATTGATTTTTTATCATCATCAATTGATGGATTCTTATCAGAATTATTATAAGGATTTTTAATAATAAATGCCTTACAAACAAGAACAGCTTGAACCATACAACAAACAACATATGCAAATTGATAAGGTAAATATAATGGAACAGAAGTAATTAATAAAGTAGCACCAATTGTTCTACGTTTACTATATGTAACATGTCTATGAGGATAAAAATTCGAAACAAGGTGTAAATTTTTTAAAACAAATGCAATAATCCAAATTAAACATGATAAAGTATAATAAAATCCTGAAACTATTGATAAAGATGCAATTAATGCAAATGGTCCAAAAAACCATAATGCTTTTTCTTCCAATCCAAGAAAATATGAATTAATATGAACAACTGAACCTTCAATTTCTTTCATCATATCATCAACATTACCACCATCAATAAAATCAATTGAATTTAAAAATTGTTTAAAAAATCTTTGAGATGTTAATGATGATAATAATGATAATAAAACAAGAACAGAAATTAATATATCCAAATTGCAAAACATTAATAAACCTTCACCAAATGATGGAAAAATTTCATCTTTAATATATTTTTTAAATTGTAATAAAAATATAAAAACAGTGATAAAAACAGGTAAACTTATAATTGATAATCTATATTTTAAAACCAATAATTTTAAAGATTTAAACCAATTAATTGTTAAATAAATATCCATAATTTGATCAGATGCTAATGAATCACTAAATAATTTCAATTCTAAATATGAATCATCATCTTTAATAAATGCACAAAATGGTGAAATACCTTGAATTAAAACAGTTATATCATTATTATCTTTAACATTAACATGCCATTTAGTTTCATCTCTAACTCTTTGACTTATAATTGGTGAAAATCGTTCATATTGAGATTGTTGATATCTAATATCAAATTCATATGCCAATAAACTTGACCAAGATGAAGGAACTTTTATTGAAACTATAATTGGTCTATGTGCAGGTAATGTAATATCATAACCTCTTGAAATCAATTTCCAAAGACTTGATTCACCTAATACTAAATCTGTTGATTGTTTTAATTCTAAATCAGCCAAAATAAAATCTTTTTCAGATATTATTTGTTGAGATTCAACAATTACAACTGCATCAAACATTGATAAAATTGTTGAATCAAAATTGATTGAATAAAAAGGATCCAAATTTTCATTTATTGAAGATTCACTTGAAGATTTTGAATTTGAATAAGATCTTGGAATCATATGAGCATCATTAACAACATCAACACATTCCAATTGAACAAATTGATTTGTTTGATCTGTTGTATAATCAAATTCTTTTTTATAGAATCTTTGATTTGATGATAATGTACGACATAATAAAATTGAAGGAGATTTTGAATCATTTAATGATTCAATATTGATTGGTTTTAAAGAACTTATAAAATTGAATTTAAATTTTAAACCATCTTTTGGAATATAAAATAAATGCATATCAGGTGAATTTAAATTTCTTTTATTTTTATTCTTTGGTAATTCAAAAGTTCTTTCTCTTGTTGTTTCTTTTAATTGTTTTGTATCAATTTTTAATTTATAAGGTAAATTAATTTCATTTTTACCAGCTTTATAACCATCAAAATCTTGAATTGAATCATTTTCAAAACCTGATAATAAACCTTTACGAAAGATTTTGATTCTTTTATTTAATGGATATGTTTGACTTGAAGAAGTTTTATCAATTGTTTGAAATAAAACATTTGTTAAAACTTTTCTTAATTGATCACACCAAACAATTGCTAAATGATCAATTGGAGTCCAAACACCAGGTATACCTGTTGTTGCAATACTAAAACCATTTGTTTCTGGTATTAAACCAGTTAATGAAGTATAATCAGCAGGTAACATACTATCCAATAAACCACCAGTTATTGAAATTAATGAAACATTTGATAATCTTCTTTTGGCAATCTTACCCAATGAAGTATTTTCGTTTTTTTTGGCAAAACCATGTCTCCAAAAATCATCAGTTGAAGCAAAAACATGTAAAATATCTGCATCAAAAGTTGCAGGAGCTGCAGCATGAGGTGCAGCAAGTGTTATAATTGTATTAACTGAATCTTCAACATAATTTGGTAAACTTAACATCACCCTTGAAACAATACCACCCATGGAATGACCAATTAAAATAACAGATTTTGCAGGTGTTGGATTATTTTTATAAAGATCCAAAATAAATGATATTGCTTCATTTAAATATTCTGCTTGATCTAACATTGTTCGACCATGAAAAGCAGTAAAATCTTCATTAAAATCTGCTGTAAAAAAATCTAGACTATTAACATTTGAATTCAAATCAATTAAATCTGAATGGTTTTCATAGAAAGATTTTGCAGCTTGTGAAGCAATTGATCTAACTTGTTTATAACTACCTGCATTACCAGGAATGAATAATACTGGAGAACCAGATAAAATTAAATTATTATCATTGGGTATTAAATCTTGCCCTTGTTCTCTGTATAAATATAATGAATATTTTGAAGCATATTTTGTATGAGATTCATCAAACCCAGTTACCCTTGCATAAATTGGAGACATGAAAACACCTTTACAGGATGCCAAATCTGGGCCGTCCAAATCTTGAATAAAACTTAGACATATCAAAGTCAGTATTGAAACTCCACATATTGTCAATGCCAGTAATAAAGATCTCGGCGATAGAAATCGGTAATGAATATTGGGACGAATTGGCTGTCCCATCTCCCTTTGATAGAACGGATAGTCTAATATATATGAATGGTTCGAGATGCCGGTCAAAAAATCCTCAAGAGTGAACTAAACTAGAGTGGGAGGAGGTGTGAATATGAAAAACAAAAAAAACAAAAATTCTGGTGATGGGGTGGGTGGTGGTGATCAATTGAAGACGGAATGGGATAATAATGAATGAATTGAATGAAGACTGAAATAAGAGAAAAAAAAGTAGACTTTGAATGAATGAATGAACTAGTGAATTTTAATGAATGTGTAAGAATGGCCTAGGAGATGTGATAAATCTCTTAGTTGTGAACGGGGTCTTGTTTCCCTCCCAAAAGAAGATATAATATACACAAACAGGGGTGACGGTGGGAGGATAACTAACAGCACAAACAAGAACAACAGCTTCCCTGGTGTAATAGTATATGAAAGAGAAACACAAAGAACAAGGAACAAAGAAGAGCAAGAACAAGGAGGTGTACATACATAATACATACTAACCTACTCTCTCACTCTCTGTCAACATGCGCCCCAAAATTTATTTGCACCTTATTTGGCTCCAGAGCAATTTTTCAGTCAATTAATACCAGTTTGCAACCAGTGTTTTACTAGTGTGTTTTATTGGGGGCCCAATTGAGCTAAATTACGTTTATTTCCGAATATATATCTAAATGTATTATCTAAATATCTAAGAGAGGGAAGGAAGCAAATAAAGGAGAGAAACACTATTTCAGTTCTTCAACTTTTGAAGGATGTTTTTCATCACCATCTGATGATTCAACAAATTCAGAAACGTAGAGTTTGGTTTCAACATCAACAACAACATCACCAAATTCTGCGATAATTTGTTCAAGCGTTTTATTCTTTGTCTCAATCCAAATGAAATAAATGAATGGTAAGAATAAAACATCATAACCAGCATTAATGATATAGAATTTCCAACCAATTGCATTCATAGCAATTGGTAAAATAAAAGTACCTAAGATACCAAATCCATCATTCCAGAAATGGAAATATGTTGTACCAACAGCTCTTGTTTTTGTTGTAAATAATTCAACTGGATACAATGATGTTAAAGGAGTGAAACTAAATCCATAGAATGCATTAAACATCATCATCCACATAACAGTTGCATATTGACCTGAAGTATTTGTACTATCACCATATTTCTTAACAAATCCACCCAAGATACAGAAACAGATAATCATACCAACCAAACTACCCATTGCTTGTTTCTTTCTACCAAATCTATCGAATAAGAAAGCACCACATAATGAGACAACGAAATTCCAACATGAACTGATCATATTAACTTGAAGTAATTTAGTTGTACCTGTAATACCAGCTTCTTTTAATAATGTAGTGAAATAATAAGAACCAACAGATGAACCACCCATTTCACAAAGCCATGCCAATGATGTTGCAATCAATAATCTTCTAGTCATTGGACGAGTGAATGAGAATAATTCTTTAATTGCAGCACTTCCAAGTTGATCTTTTTCAGCTTCAATTTCAAGGAAAATGGATTCTGTAACAGCTTTAATTTCTTCATCATCTTTTTCATAAACAATCTGTAAAACTTCAGATGCATATTCAGTTTCACCTTTTGATGCCATCCATCTTGGAGATTCAGGAATAAATGGTAAGATAGCAATTGAAAAAAAGGATGGAATAATTTGAATCAATGATGGCAATCTCCAAGCCCAAGTACTATTAATATTAACAGTTCCATAAGTAACGGCAGATGCAACAATTGCACCTGCATTAAACATTGTAAAATAAAGACCAACTAACCAACCTCTTTGATTTTCAGGAACAATTTCAGAAATTAAAACTGGAGCAGCAGATGATGAATTACCAATACCAAAACCAAGAATAATTCTTGAAGCACAAAACATACCAATATTTTGAGAAGCAGTTTGAATAACAATACCAATAATAATAAAGAATGATGAAACATAAATACAATTCTTACGTCCAATTTTATCACATAAATAAGCAGTTAAAGGAGTTGCAAGGATTTCACCCATCCAAACAGAAGCATTCATTAAACCTGTTGTTGCAGGAGTAATTGTGAAATAATCTTCAAATTGAGGGACAGAAATTAAACCCGACATCATAAGAGAATCATAACCTAAAGTTGCACAATTGACAACAGCTGAAGAAATTAATAAAATCAACAATAGTGATTTCTTTCTTGGAACCAATTTTGAAAGATGCTTTAATTCTTTATCCATGATTGATTAATTGATTGAATTGAATGATGATGATGATGATGATGATGAGGATAAAAGAAGAGGATCCTAAGTTAAAAACTTTCGTGGAAGAAATGATGGTACTTTTATATGAAAATAGATGATGCAAGCAGATATATTATTGATTAATATAATTGACATTATTATCTCATCAAAGACAATCAAAAAAAAAAACTGCACAATGAGGCTCCAGTAAGATAAGAATGATTGATACCTTAACAAATTATTAACGGATAAGACCAAACAACAAGGCACATAACACTGACAATACAAAATTTCTATCTAACATTAAAGAAACAGCCAAATCTTTCACCATTTACTTAGTGGAAACCCCCCAACTTGAGATCTGGGAAAGATGGTCTCGCTCGAGATACAAAACTTTAATCTTTGATAAGCATAGTAAACAGGCAAATTTTCGTCTCTTCTGTCCTCGATCGAAACACACCCTGTCCAAATCAGATTTCCTCTACCTGCCACTTGAAATTCTTATCTAATCAGTGTGTTCGATCGAGGAGCGGCAGAAATATTCCCTTAGCTTTCTTGGTGTCAGTCAGTACACGCACGCACACCTGTTACATAATATCTCCTCAATACATCTATTTCTATATCTATATAGTGTGCGTTACTCACTACATGGCACAAGAACGTCAATCAGATTTGACTTAGTTCGAACAATTACTGGACGGATAATCCCGATTATGTTTAGATCTAAGAACATCTTCCTTTTGTTCTTAATTAGCGAGATTGTTGATATGATTGATAGATAACTAACTATCTAACTAACCTAATAATAATGCTCATATTGTTGTTCGATTTACAGATAACTAACCAACATAATAATAATGTTCACCACTCTTGTTCGGTCCATTGCCCTTGTCCTTGCCCTTGTCACCACCCATCTTTCAATCAAGATCCGCTCTCGGTTTAGTCCATCTCGCCTTTTACCGAGGTTCGTACCACCCTTTTTTTTTTCTCTCTCTCTCTCCCCCTCTCTCAGTCACTTCCTATCAAAAGTTCTTATCTACCAACCGTTTCACCAATCTCCAGTCATTCTTATCGCAGTAATCCAAAATAACAATCCCGCATCCTTTATCGTATTTTTCATCAATATTGGAACTCAATATTCCATCTGAAACGTTATCCGGCCAGCACTCACGATCAGAGAAATTCGAACCAGAACAGAAATTGATAAACAGCTTAGGGTCATTGTTAGTACTGTTATAATTGATTGCATCCTGGATTAATCCTTTGACATAATTTGCCTTTTTTGGAATATCATCAACCGAATTGATCTCACAGAAATCTTGAACCTTGAGAATCCCCCTGTCGTCATCAATGGTATTATAAGTCCACCATGACGCAGGAATTCCAAAATCATTAATTCTATCGTTATTTTTCAATCCAAACCTTCTAAACAAAATAACTTTCCCTCTGGCATCCTTAATTCTTGGAATTGAAGAATTCAAATACCATTTATCCCTATTATCTTTCAAATATCCATCCCATAGTACATTAGCCAATTCATCATTCTCATTATCCCATTCCCCATTGCCTTCTTGTTTTAGTGATACAACAACAAATTCAGAATTATTCTCAGAAACAAATTTATAAACTTCTTCCAAAACTTGGGATAGTTTATCTGATCCAGTAAGTTTGATTGGAAATTTACCATGAACCACAATCAAATCATTTTGGTTCGATTCGAAATCAAGAGTTAAAAAATTCTTGGAGATTCTAATATCTAAGAATCGAACTCCATTCTTCAATTGCTCCTCAATTGATTCATTTTGACATTGAACAGAAGGTAATGCAAGATGATGAGCTGATGAGTTATGGGTTCCGGGAATAGAAAGCTTAGAAACATGTAAATCTTCGTCAATTCCACTTAACCAAGTCTGATAGTCCACCATTTTTACTTCAATTTAGTTTTACTAATTAATCAATCAAATTTATCGATTTAAAAGGGATAAAATAATAGCAATCCAAAGAAGGAATTTCAGAATTTCATCTACACGTCCTAAAGTGGGGGATCGCATGCTTATGTAATCAGTCATCTGTTCTGTTCTCTTAGTCTCTTTGCCGAGAGAAAAATAGTTGGGGCATCAAAAATCCCTGTCAATATGGAGTTAGATTTAGTCTAGGCTTATTTATTGAATCTAGTTTTATATATATACATAGTAAATCAAACAACAATCGGTTGGGCTATTAACTGTGCAAGCTCTTCTTTGGTTTGTAGATCTTTCTTCAACAACTTGATGTTCTCATTCCCATGGGTCAAATCCAATCCTTTGTAAAGTTCATCCTCCAGGTCCTCTTCCACATATCCTTTGGACTGCGCATATAAAAACAACCAGTCATCCTCTTCTTTGTCAACTACAAAGTAACACCTTCTTAAATGTCTCTTCTCCAATGCCAAATTTTCAATGTAATCAATGGCCTCACTCTCAACGTTATACTCTTGAGAATAACTTTTCAACACCTTCAGAGTGTCAATTAATAATCCAACAGGGGATTTAGATTTGGTAGGTTGTAGTTCCTTGGCGACAATTACTCCAACAGGAACTTCACTATAGTAGACATACTGTGCCAATTCTCCAGATTCTTTTGCAGTTTGAATATACTCTTTGGAGTAGGACTTTGGAGCAGCTATCAAGTTGAATAACTCAAGGTTATTCACAGTGAAATCATCAGTCGCTATCTTTACACTAGTCATGATATGAATTTTATTATTCTTCGTTTTCTCTTTGTCCTAAAGATATATATATCAACGATGGTTATCAAATGTAGCCTTTTATTTCCCTAACAAAATAAGAAATCGTCCAAATTTTCACCAAGAAAACACCATCGACGCGTCGATTTTGTGACCCCACAAAATGGCAAGTGTCAAAGATATAACTACATAGGTGTAATAGATAGATATATCTGGTGGTAAATAGGATCAATAAATAAATAAACAAAAAACACAGCAGCAAAGAAGCTTATGCAAATAACCCTCTCCATCTAATATATCGACTTCCATTCTATCTCTTCTTAAAATCATCATTCTCAACTAAGATACCCACCTTTGGATACTTCGATTTGAACATATCTTCCCAGCCGTCCAATGCCTTAACATCAGCTTCACTCAAGTCACTCAAATCATCAATTGGACCATCAAATGGTTTAACCATCTCTATATTAGTAAAGCTGTTAGTAAATAGTTTCGGATTTGAGCAGAATTGTAAAAAGGTGACATGTCACCCCTATCAACCCCTTATCTGACAAAAGTCAAAATGTAACTTAAAACATACCTGAGTCAAACGAATTCAATGCAAGACCTCTTGATGCATCATGTCCAGCAAAATTGGAATATGGACCAGAAGGGCCGTAAAATTGTCTTGATTTGCTGACATCGTACACGTTTCCTCTCACTGCAATATAGATCTGCTCCAAGTCAAATCCATTGAATTTGTAAAGGGTGGTTGGTGTAAAGACACTCTCCACGGTAGGCTCAGATGAACTACCACTTTTTTTTGCATCATTCACTTCGTCAATGTTATATGTCGACACCTTAGAAAAAAGAGTGTTTTTCAATACCACTGCAGCAAGCATGACTGCAATGACCAATATCACCAGGTTCTCCATATTTATACTTTTTAGTAGACTTTAAATGTAACTTTTTAGCAAGACGCCTCAGTTATTAATCAATTGTCAATCTCCTCTTAGTTTGTGATCTCCTTTTATTCTTGAAAAAGACGGTTTTCGATCGTCGTATAGATGAAGATAACAAGAGGAGAATCGTCGCGTCTATAAAGTGAAGCATGATATCTCTTTACTAGAGGAAGGGTACATATTGTGCTCCCCAAAGCATATTTTATGTTCCGGTATTTTCTTTGGTTGAGGGATATCAATTCAACAAACAACGTAAAGAAGAGACTGATCATAAAATAAAAGCTGAGATATTTTGAATAGCGATTTTAGGACAAGGAATTGTGACAGGTCACATTTCTAGGTAACAGGCGCCATTAGTATAGGGCACGTATAAATATCAGAATATATCCATCAATAGATTATCCTCTCTTTTCCTCCAGTCGTTTTCAAAAGTCAGAAATGTCAGGAGAATCATCAACGATATTGGATATGACTATATCCCCGCGATCGACATCACTAACTACTTCATCCTCTTCTTCGGAAGGAAGATCGGATGCAGTTTCATCATCTGCACTGGACTCTGATTGCAATTATGATAAAACAATACAAGAAGAACATCAAAGACTGATTGAGGAAAGCATTGTATTAGTGAGCCATAGGAAAGAAAGCGCTAAGAAGCATTTCATTACTGTTCAATTAGTACAATATCAAGTATCGTTTGAAGTGGATTTTATTTAGCTACCACAGCTGAAAGGATCAAGCGTGAGATAGGCTCTCAAACAGACTTCTTTGAATTTAGCTCATTCTTTATGCTGTCTAAAACTGGAGATGGGTATATCAAATACGTTGATGAAGGCCTAGATCTCTAGAAACAACCTTGGATTAAATTAGTTAAGGAGTTTCTTCTTGTGGACTCTTTAGTTGTGAAGTTGACTAGATACGATACTTACCACGAACGGCCAATCAGCAAAAAATTTATTTTGGACAAGCCAACAACAACCATTTCATCTGTGGTAGAGACATGGCAAAATGAAGATGACTTTGAAGTGGCCGGCCTTGCGGTGTACGATTACAGAGGTGGCAAACTTGATGACTCCCTTTCAATCGCTCAGGTACTCCACGGCCAACTTGAAGTGGACTTTCTTCTTGAGAGGTTTTTTGGAAAAATTGTCTCTATCAAGGGAGTCATTATTGCAGACATGAATAATAAAAGATATACTGTATCAATCCCCAGAAGACGAGTTGGATGTTGGATATCCTGGCACTTGGACCTGTAGTAGATATTTATTAGCACATTATTTTACTAAGCACGTTTCAACAATTATACGTATTAAAGTCAAAACAGGAAAACAGTCTCTCTC
This sequence comes from Ogataea pinus, assembly GCA_030567935.1. Lineage (NCBI taxonomy): Eukaryota > Fungi > Ascomycota > Pichiomycetes > Pichiales > Pichiaceae > Ogataea > Ogataea pinus. The sequence continues at coordinate 989,339 of JAJLSY010000001.1, read as the reverse complement.
GCTTCAATTAGATTCAGAGTCAAGTGTTGGACAAGTTCTGCTAAAGGTTGCAGATGTAGTCCATAGGGAAAATCCCTACCGAAAATGGAATTACCATTTGATGTTTGGAGATATGTTCTTACTTGATCTTAACAGAAAGATAGGATATTACGGAGTCAGAGATAATTCTAAACTGAAATTAGCAGTATCTCTTCCTATTGATCACAGAGAAAGAGCTTCAGTTGAGAAAACAAGCTATTCAAATTGGTACTTTATAGCCGGTATGATATTTTTATTGGCATTCATATCATATTATATGAAATTAGATGTAAGGTTTTAATAATTGCAACATTACCATGGGTGTATTAAACCTTAGCAATATCGCACTCAAAGTTAAACCTTTAAAGTTTAATTTTGCCCCGTACGCATGGAATGCAGTCACCTACATATAGAAATATATGCAAAGTTTGCTATACCATGGTATCCAGCTCAAGACATGAAGATGAAAGCATCAAGCCGAGCGAGGTAAGGGGCTTGCGTTATTAAATATTAAGATATTAATCTACCTTATTGTTTTCATGCCTTTTCAGTAAAATATATTAAGAAGCTTCATCAGTCAAGATGAATATCTTCGTTCTTGTAGTTATCCAATACTATACGATAAATAAAGTTTGGAGAGAAACCACCGCTAGTTCAAATTGATAAAAATGTTAGTATTTTGGGACTTAATGAATGAGTCTAAGGTAAAAATGGTATACGTACATGTTGGTGATGTAAATATCAATATGTTCAGGAACAACATAATCAAACAAAGGATTAGTCACTTCGCACTTTCCAACCAAATCACTGTCCTCATAAGGTAGCACTTTTCCAGAATTTCCAACTTCTATTAGTGTGTCTCTATCAAATGGATAAGTAGGAGAGAATTTATATAAACCAGCAACAGCGAACACTGGAGTTCTATGCTCTTTTGCACATTCACAAACGGTGGCAACACCAGCAGCAGTGATACATCCACCGTTTGCAAAAACTGCTCTGGCACCAATTAGCACTTTCCCAACCCTAGACATCACTGCAAAGACAGTAGAGTCTGGAATTATGACTGATTCAATGTTAGCTTCTGCTAAAGTCTTGGCAAATTTATGGCATTCGTCAATATCATTTGGATAAGATTCGGTAATCAGAACAGTGAATTTTCTCTTTGTGGCGGCCTTCAGCAAGAAATTTAAAACTGTTTGAGACCCAGGGGTTGGAGTAAGCAAGACTTCATTATCATGAATCAAGTCTACCGTCATCAATTCGATATTCTCATGAACAGAGGCAATCTCATCAAGAAGTTCTCGTATACCTTGAATCACAACTGATCTTAAATCTAAGTTCTGAGCCTTTGTAGTTTCCTTTGTAGTTGTTGACTTGGTCGTCACATTAGAAGACAATAGTTGAAACATGGATGTATTTAATGGTGCAGAAGAAGAATCTGAATCACCAGCTTCATCTCTAATTATAGCTAAAACTCTTCTTACTATATTTCCTGTTGCAAATTCTCTTGGTTGGGCATCTATTAATCTTTTTCCCACCCCTCGTATTATTTGAATAAATTCTTCTATACTTGACCATCTAGAATTTGAGATTACTCTCATCAAAAGGTGACATGTTTCCATGGCAACATGGTATGAGCCAGTTATTTGTCTTCTTTTTATCTTGGAAATAAAGGAGTCAACCAAGACTTCATATTTCTGAGCTGCAGAAATTGCAGCTGCTGATGACATTAATAGGGGATGATGAGTTTAATTGATCAGTCGTAATGAAAAATCAAGTGGTGATCATGGATGGTAGAAGATGTTAAGAATCACCGTTTGTATGGGAGTGTGTGAATCTCGGAAAATTTTTGTTAGCGACGAGTCTCGTGAGGTCGATCGTCCCTTCTATCTCCATTACCACATCTTTGAACTACAAAGTTGATTATCATAGTAGACTCTATTCATATGCATATATTAATTCATTAAAAACGGCTAATCAGAGCGATAAGAACCTCGGATGGTCCTCAGTCTCAGTAGCTAATGGTTCCTTCGTTCTTCGCTCACGGATCTTGGCTCATTGCAGACTTGAGTTTGTCTTTTTCCTATCCAGAATTTACTTTTTAGAACCAGAACTTCTTGTTGTAAGCCCTTGTAACAAAGTCTTATCATTCTTGATCACTTTGTCACCAGCTTCCTCTTCAGATTCGTCATCACTGCTAGTACTGTCATCATTGCCATCCCCCATAGCCAACAAAAACGATGATTTGACTTGATTTAAAGCAGAATCTAGATCATATAGATACTTGTGATCATCAAACTTTGCATTCTGCTTGCTGATTGAAGTAGGATCCATATCGAGAATCTTAGTTAGCTTCTCTCTTTTATCCTGAAGATTTTTTTGCTTTAACTGTGCCATCTTATCCGAGACCTCTTGTGCTTTGGCATTGTTCTTCAGATTCTTGATTGTCTCTCCATCAAGAGTCTTGTAGTGATCTTTGTTGTCACGGGATTTCTTCCCGTTCTTTCCGACTCGTTTCTTTAAGTTAGCTCCAAAACCACCTTTTCCCCCACACATGGGTATTCTGAGATGCAAGTCCACGTATCCTACATCAGAACCATCGATGCAGCTATGAGTCAGCTCCTTGATGCCACTAAATTTTGAAATCGGTGACCCATTTCTAGTAGCAATAATAGATTTCAAGGAAACTGCCGGGGGGAGATAAGATCTTAGCAGTGAATCTAACTCTAACCAAGTTGCGGCTTCTTCAACTTCAATACGGATATCTCCTATACCAGGGATTGTTTTAAAAAATACTTCAACCATAATTTGAGTATAATAGTTATCTCAAAACAAAACAACTGCGAAAACAACTCGGACGATGCATAATCAAGCCGGCTTAAAATTAACTTAGTATTTATTTTGCAAAACTTCATCTTCTCCTGACTGCGTGCGAACAGTTATTAAGCGGGGGCTATATTATTTGCTGACCTGCATTTAATTGGTTGTTGATTAGATTTTTTCAGCAGTCGTCAATTGTGATATCCACAACAAGAGCTATCAATTATGCCATTCAGCGTTGGAGTACTTATTGTATCCGATACTTGTTCGAAGGATCCACTCCAAGATAAGACAGCACCTGCTCTAGGTGAATTTCTTCAATATAACACGGAGCTGTCGATAATTGCGACCAATATAGTCCCTGACAAAATCGATGAAATCCAATCCAAAATAACCGAATGGACGAAGGATGACAAACTTAGACTGATTCTAACCTGTGGAGGAACGGGATTCACCATAAATGATATCACACCAGAAGCAGTTAAGCCATTGATTGAAAAAGATGCCCCGGGAGTTGTTCATGCAATGCTTAGTGCATCGTTTAAAGTCACACCATTTGCAATGATGTCCAGACCTGTTGCAGGCGTGAGAAACAAGACTTTGATAATCACCTTACCAGGCTCTCCAAAGGGAGCCTTGGAAAACTTGGAAGCCATAATTACTACTCTACCTCATGCATTGATTCAGATCGAGAATAAAGATGCTAGAGCTTTACACAAGAAGGGGATGAGAACACTGCAGAATGCTTTGCCGAACACTCCTATTGCAGCAAAGACTGACCACGACGATCATGCTCATCACCATCATCATCGCCATGAGCCCCAAAGTGACAAGGCCAAAGGTAGAGTTGGATGCGGAATTGCAAGGCATGCTCTCGTCTCTAATGATTTGAATGCCCCTGTGACTCAGAGAGCAAGAGAGTCTCCATATCCAATTATATCTATGAAGGAGGCTTTTGAATTAATAGCTGAATTCACCCCAGAATCTTCGGTATTTGAGATGGACATCAGAGACCCAATGTTTACTGGTTCTCTGATAGCAGAGGATATATATTCTCCAGTGAACGTGCCGGACTTCTGTGCAAGTATTGTTGATGGATATGCAGTGGTTAACACCGATGGTCCTGGAGTCTTTCCGGTTGTTTCCATTGCTCATGCATCTTCAAGCAGCAGCAAAAAGAAGCTAAGTTCTGGAGAAGTTGCAAGAGTAACTACTGGTGCCCCAATCCCTGAAGGTGCCAACGCTGTCGTGATGGTGGAAGAGACAGAATTGATCTCCAAAACTGAAGACGGCACTGAGGAGAAAGAGATTAGGATATTGGCATCCAATGTTCAAGCTGATGATAATCTTAGAGAGATTGGGTCAGACTTAAAATGTGGTGCTTTGATTTTATCTAAAGGCTCAAAGATCTCATCAAATGGAGGAGAGGTTGGGTTACTAGCCAGTGTGGGCATAACTACTGTGAAGGTGTATCGTAAGCCAACTCTAGGGGTCTTATCTACAGGTGATGAACTTAAGGATGTAGACTTAAAAGGGAAATTACGTTATGGTGAAATTTTCGACAGTAATCGTCCAACCTTACTTGCTACAATTCAAAATACAGGATTTAAGTCAGTTGATCTTGGCATTGCTTCGGATTCCAAAGACTCTTTGCAGTCTATCATTATATCTGCTTTCGAGAAAGATAATATCGACTATTTGATTACAACCGGTGGGGTCTCAATGGGTGAGTTGGATTTACTAAAACCAACAATCGAACGAATTTTGAATGGTGTTATTCATTTTGGTAGGGTGAAGATGAAGCCAGGAAAGCCAACGTCTTTTGCAACTGTGAAATACAATGGAAAGACCAAGGTTATTTTTGCCTTGCCTGGTAACCCAGCTTCTGCTTCTGTTTGCTATCACCTCTTTGTCCTTCCTTCCATGCTCAAATTCCAAGGCATAAAATCATCATCTGGTGGTCTTCCTTCAATGCCTATCTTGAAGGTCATGCTGGCGGCCGAATTGAAGCTTGACCCAAAACGACCAGAATATCAAAGGGTATTCGTTTATCAGAACGAGAAGATGGAGTTGGTTGCCGAATCCACAGGCTTCCAGAGAAGCAGTAGGATTGGTTCTTTTAAGGGCGCCAATGGATTTGCTTGTGTTCCACCTGCAGATGAGTATGGCTCTAAAGTGATCAAGGCCGGTAGTGTAATTGAATGTATAATGATTGGCCCTCTTGGAAGTTTGTAGTTCTGTATAAAATGAGTAACGAAACTAAGAAAGACGATATTGGTCGATCGACTCGCTACTGGCGCCAGTTAAATATTTAAAATGTGGAAAAGGATCGATAGTAGGAGACAAGAAGATAACTAAATTATAAAAGTCTCTTTTATCATCAGATAAAGTCAGCCACTTGGGCTATACATCATTAAGGGACTCGCCGAAGATGTCTGTGGTACCCTCCACTCTCTCGACGATGAGTGATGAAACTTATAGTGTAAGAATAACTTTAGTATACTTTGAGGTTCACTTATGACTTTTTTTTGAGTAGCGCTAGCCCATACTAACTTGATATTTTTACTAGGATACAATTTGTCGAATTCAATTATTGAAAGTTCATGAAGCGAAGACTGTTTGCAGATCGATGGGATTGGCAACAAGTGGTAGGAAATTAGATCTATGTTCAAGAATTGAGGAGTTTTATGCATCAGGGAGGACCAGAAATGAGCCGATCAGGTTATTTACTGTGAGAAACCTCGTTATGAACGCTACTTATGGTATTCCAACGCCTAATTATGCTGCTGTATATACCAGTCTCTCTGCAGCTGCTAATGGCAATGTGAACAATCAGAATTCTAATACCACCTCTGTTGTGGCACGCACAATTAGAAGCAAACCCAGAATCACGTTCAGGCCTTATAAATATTTCAGTTTGAGCCGGGAGGTTAGAGCCTCTAAAGAAAACCCAATACTTTTACCGGTACGTAAAAGTGCCAAAAAGTTCTCAATGCAATTTGTGTTGACGCAAGAGGAGTCAAATCAGCTTAAAAATGATCCCAAGACTAGAATTCTGCTCCTTGGTGGAGCTTTAACACCAGGAGTGAATCGCGAGCAATACATTGAATTTCCAGCACTCTGTGAGTTGGTTGTGAATGGTAAAAAAGTGCCTGGAACTAAGGCTGTTAAAGGGAAGCCAGAAGTGATGAGACCTTTTGATATTACTCCACATGTGAAATATTCAGAGAAGAATATACTAGAATTCGACTACTCCAATACTGAAGTTGAGTACTTATTAAATTTAAACTTTGCCGAAGTCAGAACCATTGAGGATTTTTATGAAGACATTGTAAGCCGGAAAAAGATTTCTAGAGATAAGACGATCCAACTTCTAACTCCAGATGCTGATGACGACATCATTGAAACATCAAAGCAGGTTGTCTCATTGAACTGTCCTTGTTCATTTAGGAAGATGGCATTACCAGTGAGATCTGATAAGTGCTCTCATGGTCAATGTTTTGATGCCTGGTCTTATCTCATGTTGCAGGATCAAGTGCCTACGTGGCAATGTCCCATTTGCTCTGGCAGTTTGGAACTAGAAGACATTCGTGTTGATGAGTATTTCACGGAAATCATTAAAAGTACCGGTGATGACATACAGGCGGTCGTTATAGATGATGATGGTCAATGGGCGATTGACTCCACCAACTCTGAAGATACTCACCCGTCGGTTCAAAACGAATCGGCAGTGGCTAATCATGAGGAGCCATCAAAAAAGGAGATTTTCACAAGTGCGGAGATTATATCATTGGATTCCTCGGATGAAGAGGAGAAAGATGATAGTGAAGACGACGAAGGAGAGGATGAAGAAGAAGAGAGAGGAGAAAAAGCTGCCGTGGAGGAAAACGAGGAGGATGAGGAGAATGACGAAGAAAATGATGACGACGAAGATGAAGATGAAGAGTATGTGGACGGTACTGTTACTGCAGTTAGCAGATGCAGATCTAAAGGATCTTGGGAAGAAGTTGGTATAATGCCACCTCGTAAGAGAATTAGGTATGAAATCCCCGAATCTCGTGATACTGAATCTACCTTTTGTAGGGCCATAGATTCTGAGCCGGAAGATAACTCACCAGTGGTTCCAACTAGAATCCTTCATCGTATTACCGCAGTCAATTCTCCCCTTCCATCTCCCATGGAAATGACACTGTCTGAATCGAACCCAGGAACTGCAGAACAACACCAAGAAGAGCATACTCGGACATTGGGCGTTGAAGCTGATCAACAGACAGTGACGGCTACCTCTATGCCATCTCCAAGTGCCGTTCATAATGATGATGATCTAGCTGACGTTCAAGCAACTGATCCTGTTCAGCCAACTATCCAAACAGATGATGCATTTGACGATATGCCCCTAGCATTACGTGAAAGATCACTCTCTGCCACTCGAATCGCGGATCAAGACAGTAGCGATGCATTCAGGGCCACGACAGAATCAGGCATAGCCGTTACATTACCAAACCTAAATGAAAAGGCTTCCGCATCGGATTTAGGTGAAACCATGTATGCTATAAATCAGGATGCCTTAGAATCTGCCGAAGAACCTGAATTGGTACTAGATTCCTCTGATCACGCATCTGCCGTCCAGGGTGACGCTTTTTATCCTTTAAATTCAACAAGCATCAATGAGAATGTGGGCCGTAGTGAGGTGATCGTGGCGTCAACGTTACCACAAACACAGTTAGCCGCTAGCTCAGAGACAAATGATTCAGATGTGGTCTCTGCAGAACCTATGCAGTCTGAGGTTAGTGACCCAACTTCACTTGATTCGTCTTACCAGCAAGTAAGATTTATTCCAAATGCCAACTTTTCGTCTTCAGCATCACCACCTGAACAGCTAAACGGCAATCACTTGAATGCATCACGTTTATCGCTAAATGATGAAACGACTACAGCCGGTGGAGAACAAGAAGGATACATATCACCTGCAAGATCAGTGCTGATACCCGATGAATCGGCTACCGCATCTGCTCAATCAGCAGGTTTTCCAAATGTTGTTTTTGAAAATATACCTTCTCTGAACTCTAATCCGGTGGATGCAATATTACTGCAAGATGGGTACAACCGCATTTCATCATCTTCTTTATCTGAAGATTTGACTTCAATTCGTACTGGAGAAGTCAATATTGATACAAAGCAGAGAAAACAACTAAAGGCAATTAAAGAAATGGTAATTTTGAGAAGTGAAGTAGCCAAAACTGATACAAGGAAGCTGTTCCATAAATTATCTGCTGTTTCACAGGATTTCTTTTTCAAGCTTGAAATAGCAAGATTTCAAAGGGATGAAATATCGTTATACATAGACACTTTGAAGGTTCAAAATCCTTCGGATCCTCGTATCCCACTGTTGATAGGTGAATGGGCAAAAAGCAATGATTACGTTATGTCTTCTCTTGGTAAAATGAGATCTGTCACTGGATCCTCACTTTTCAAACAGAGATTTGAACCTGAAGCTCAAGAGCAACAAGAACAACAACAAGTGCAACTGCCGCAGCAGGTTCAATTGCAACAACAAGAGCTAGAACAGCAACGACAACGGTTACAACAGCAGCAACTACAGTTACAGCAACAGCACCAACAACAACAGCAGCACCAACAACAACTACAACAGCAACAGCAACAACAAGAGTTAGAGCAACAACGGCGACACTTTCAACAACAGCAACAACAGCTACAACAGCAAAGCGAAGCACAGCAAGAAAAGTATTCACAACAGCAGCAAGTCATAGGACACATTATACAGCAGCATCGTCAACAATTTATGGAACAAAAGCAACAATTAGATCAGCTGAGGCAGCGAAAGCGAAAGAGTCATAGCAAAGAACTAGTGATACAGAAATCTCAGAATGTGCAGCTGGGAAAACAATTGGAGTTGCAGCGGAAAGAAATTGAGTATCTTGAGCGTGACAGAAAAGTTGAACATCAAGGGGAGTTGCAACGAGGTCAACTCGCCCTTCAGCAACAATGTGAAATTCATTTACAGCAAATGGAGTTGCAAAGGAAGCAGCTTGAATCTCAGTTGCAGCAGTCGAGTAGTATTTCTATTGGTCGAAATGATATAGCACCAAGACCTGTTATAAACAGTCAAATGGTTAAATCTGCTGGCGATTTTTCTGAGACTGAACAAAGAAGCATTCAGACTACTGATGTTACTGCTGAAGCTGCTCTCAATAAAGAGATTAGAGCAGTGAGTTCTGATTCATTACCGGAAAACCAAAACCAAATACACAGTACTCCCTTGGCTGTTAGTCACGGTGCAAATCAGAATCAAACCCAAATACAGCCTTCTTCGCCGGTTGTTGGTCAAAATTTGAATAAGAACCAAACCCAAAATGGGTCTGAACAGGTCAGTGCTCGGGACACTACAACTCTCTCTGAGATTGTACTGCAAATTCAAAATAAGCAATCTTCTCCGAAGGTTAATAATGCCTTACAAGTGCCAGTGACTAATCTGCCAAAGAGCAATGGCACGAGTACAGAACAACTATCAACTGCATCTCAGGCGGTGTCTGATAATGGATCCAGCGAACCAAGAAGTGCTAAAGTGGTGGAAATCATTACAGATGATGAACCACGGATAATAGGATTAGAATCACTTACTTCGTCGTCAAGTACAAATTTGCAGAAGAAACCAGTCAATTCACTTTTTGGATTTACATTACCTAAATTAATACCTAGAAGAAGTGAAACTGGTAAAGATAATGAAAAGTAATTGACTCTCTTGATCCAACAAATGAGAGATATGAGTGGAGATAAAATATCCTTTTATATATATAATTATAAATAGTTTGCATTTTTTGCTTTTCTAAAGAATTTAAATAACTTAATTTATAAAAGGAATTCGAGTTGGTACTTTTTTAGTATATTCCAAATACTGATCTCCGAAGAATTCCAACAGTTTTGATTCTTCGTACCTTATCCTTTTTGAGAAAAATTTATAAAGTAATAAACCAAATAAAATAAAAGAGATTGGATTAACCAGCAATAACTGGGTACCTAAAGCCCAATAAAAGAATCCGGAATATGAAGGATGCCTGCTGAAACTATAAATACCAGTAGTTACTAACTTATGATTGTTTCTTTTCCTATGGGCTATTATATGGCTGAATGATTCACCAGCTGTAATCATTGCATTTGATCTTAAAAACTGTCCGAATAAAATAATGAAAAATCCAAGAATTGAAATATTTCGATGAGAATGTTTGAATGAGGGATAGAAATACAGTTCAACCAATGTTTCAAACAATGCAATTGAATGGGCCAATTGATATTCAACACCGTTGAAGATCAAGAATGAGTCTGAGGTAACTTTATCAAATGAGTAAAGTGCAGTTACATAATATTCCAAGAAATGGAAACCACTTAAGAAGATCAGGTAGATTAACACTTGTTTGAACTTGATTAGTGGTAATAGACCAATTGAGATTCCGATTATAACTCCTAAAATCAACGAAGTTGACGATATTTGATGCAATGGATTTTCTTTTGCTGATCTTATCAGATTTGAATAATCTAAATGTGATTCATCATCACCCATTCCTGGAGATGGAGGAGATGGAGATGGAGTAGAAGGCATGATTTTGATCTCCTCCCAGTTGCTTCCACTTCTTCCTCTTTGTTTGCAACTCTTAATATGATTCTACTCGTGTATAATTTTCCAAGGACAGTCTACCTTATAAGATGTATCAGTCATTCCAAAGGTGGATCAAACAGATTCATCGATCAAAGCAAAATTACCGTTTTGGGATATATCAATATTAGTCGATCGACCCAATGAGGAAAGCGGTCGACGGAAGGAGAGGCGGTGCACACATCCGACCGGAGTGAAGAGGATGAGACATTTTATCGGAATTTAGAAGAGGGAAAGAGATCTTCACAAAAGGATATATGAGTTGATATGGTAGATCCAGTTTCAAGTATGAGATAATTATTGCGAAGTTGATTTCATTTTTTTTGTTGGATTTCGTAATTTTGATTCAGCCCCTAAGATTTCGGAATCATATAGATAATTGAAATCTTGAAAAGAAAGAAACAAAGAAGAAATTACTGAAGATCATTACCTTGATAATAAGGAATTAAAAAAAAAATCAAAAGGAAAATCCTATAGTTTATTTGAATAGCAAATCCCGAGCTATTAACTGATTTTTTGATCTGAAAGTAATTTAAAATTAATCAAGAGATTGGCTAGATGCTGATGTTATGTTAGCCCATTAAGGTACACCACACAAAGTGAATCACCATACTCACTAAAAGTCTTACATCATTGTGCGTACCATTTACACATAATTAATCAATGTCAGAATAATAATACTGCTAATTAATCCACTATTATTAGATATATACTTTGAAATGTTACTATTAATTGTTTCCTGTGGTAAACTTAATTTCTGTTACTCTGCGGCTTTCATGTATCTACGGCCGTGCAAAGGGGAAAAAAATACAACAAATAGGATGTTACAATATTAAATCCCACTTATATGGTTCAGTTCTACTTCAATGGATGATTTAATGGCTCATTATCAAATCAGTTATTATCATCATGATTATTAGAGAAAAGGCAGAAAAAAAAGGGAATTCCACTAAAACCATTTAACCGTAATTAATTGATTAATTGCTCGTAATGCAAAAAAAGTGATTTGCCCCCTTCAAAACTAGGAAACTATCTAAGATTACAATCAAAGATCTATGATATTTCTGGAAAACTTACTAATTATCAAAAAAGCAAAGAATTGACTTATCTATCCATCAATTAACTCATCTTACATCAATAAATAAATATCTAAGGTGATAAGTCCGCAAAAAGAAAAGAAAGAAAAAAGCGGAATTTAGATTAGACAGATGGTATGATTCAATCACTAAACAATTTCATCTATTTGAAAAGAGTAATCAGTCAAATCAAGCAGTAATCATTGAACACATTGATTTACCGCATTATTGATGATTTAAAGATATGCGTTGGTTTTGTAAAAAGAAGATAGATGCAATCAAAAATTCATATGTACTAAATTAAATACAAAAAAAAAAAAGGTATACATGACAGATGATTTAAAGCCGAGTTGTAAGGACTAATTTTAATTACATTTCATATCTCTGATATACCTTACATCCGTATGGATGTTGCATTCTGTTGGCTAACCTTATTTGAAATGGAAACGAAAAGATCGGATCACATTTATGAATTTTATTCAAAGACAAGGCTGAAGTGACGGCGAACGGAGGACGGAAGTGAATAATTAGTTTTTCTTTCAAAGAGCAGTACGATGTTGATACTCAATTCTAACAATTTTTCTTTGCTCAAAGTATTGACTTGACTTAATCATGTGATGAATCACTTAGTCAAATCCGCTGCCGTTCAAAACAGTAACTAACAATTTCTGTATTTGAGAAACAGAGGACATAAATATTGCTAGTGCATATTAAAAAGGTGTGTACCAATTGAAAGTTGTATTGTTTAATTATTGTGTGCGGTTGCGGTTTATTATTAATAAGAAGAGGGATGTGTGTGTTAGATGTAGCATAGAATCATAATACTTAGAGAGAACGGCAGAGAAATACAAAAGATTAAAAAGGGGATTGAAGGGGGCAAAGGAGAGGAGGCAGGACAATTAATGGGTTGTTTAATTACGTAGAGATAGTGATAGAACTTTGGGCTTGCCTGATAAATCACAAAGAACTTTCTGTTTTTAAAATTCTCATTTTTTTTTTCTTTCAGCTCTTGTTCGAAATATATTTCTTTTTTTTGTTCTCTGATCCATTCGTATCTACAATGGAAAAATTCATTCATACATCCATCAATGTATAATTTTTATATGAAGATCATCCTTTTTCCTTTTAGGAAGATGCCTACGCTTAATCCCGTTATTATACTAGATTGATTAACCTATATAACTAGTCATTTATATAGGGAGGTGAGCATGGTACGGGGGGTGGGTATCATTAAATTTCAAATCCCGTTTACTGATGGGGTGTGAAAAGAGTGACTTAGATGACGATAATACGATCGAACTTCAAAAGAACCATTCATAATTAGATACCGGCGATGATGATGAACATATGATGATGATGATGGTGATGATCAAGATTTATTGATAGATTGATTTGATAGTCTTTATTTGGGTAAGATTGCGATAATTTACCACAAAAACAAAAAATGGTACATGATGTACAGAAGCTTTCATGCAGTGAGTCAATTTCTTTTTTTTGCTTTTTTTTTAATTTTTTTTGGCTGTTTTCTTTGTCTATTTTTATATCATCACATTTATTTTGCAGTTGTTTGATGTCTCTTTAACTTTAATAAAATTTTATGGGATTGTGAGTAAATCTTGCATATAATTAAGATACATGGGCTGAATTATTGCAAACGGTATTTACTCGGGGAATAAAATCTCTCAATAGCCAAAAGATTAAATGCCACAATTAATTAGCCCAGCTTGCAGGGAAAGTGGAAATAATAATAGATTTGTACCGCCTTCATTTAATTGACTGTTTTTCTTTCTATTTTCAAAATGTTTGATAATGATAAGGTCATCAATGGAGACTTAAAACTTTCCCCGTCTGCTACAAGTTGAGCATTTCCTTTAAAGAAATCAAATTTTATTGCAGCAGCTGCTGCAATCATGATGATAATAATGAATAAAGAAGAAGAAGAAAATATAACGGGATTGAACTTAAGTAAAATTTAAGATAACCGCTATACCTAATGTTTCCTGTGCAGATCAAAAACATCAAAGATTTAGCGGGTTGAAAAAATAATTTAATGATGGGAAACAGCTATTGATCAGCAACTAGTGTGAAACCTTATGTATCCCAATTTGCCAACATAATAAGATTTTTTCCTGTAAATTTAATTTAAAACTTTATCTAACATATTACTTAAGGTTTATTTAATCAATAAGCTTTGATTGCATTTTAGCGCAACTTTAAAAATTCAATCATAAGCACAAAAAGAGACATGCAAGAAATGCACAACAAAAGCCCAATAGTTAAAAAAAGATGATGATGCACAGAAATTCAACCACTAAAAGCAATTGATATTACTTGTTGTAGAATATTGATATAAAGATATTATTTACTAGATGTTATTTTAGAGTGGTTTGCGGGTAAGACATATTCAAATACAGGATAAATCTTAATTGCCGTAGTAAAAGAATGATTTTTTCTTTACTTTAATAAGTGATTTTGTGAGAAATGAATGTGAAGAAGAAAAACCTTATTCAATGTAAAACACATTTTGGTTAAAGAAAAAGCAATCACAACAACCGAACACCCGAAAAAACCGAGGTTTAATCCAAATTCAGTGTATTTATCATCCAAATTAGAAGAACCAAACACAACAGCAAGATAAAAAGGTAATAGAAAATTATCAATTGAGGAGAAAGTAATCGATTAACCGTAAAAGAAGCAAGTTAAAATGTATCTAATATGCAAAAGTACAACAAAATTGACAAAATAATTTAAAATGCAACTGTAAAATCAAGCCACGATTTTAAAAATTAAAATCTGGCAATTTACAAAACATTCAAATTAAAAAGTAGTTTGTATTGAATATGAATGTATATCTTGAACCCTTTTTATAAAAATTAAATATATACAACCTCATCAGTGATTGAATCTATCAATCAATAACAGAATCATATTCAATTAATACAAAAAAAAAAAGAGTCGATCCTTTTGTCTTTTAGCTTTTTGACCCATAAAGAAATATTTCATTTAACCCTTTACGAACAATAAAGTAAAAAATACCCAACATTATTAAATGAGGGGAGGAGGCGCCCAATTGAGAAATAATTATCAATTGTCAACCACCGAGCAAAAACACACAAAACAGGCATAATTATAATAATAAGAATAATAATAATAGTAATTAATTTCAGGCAGCATCATTATCATCATCATCTTCGGCATTAGTGCATAAACATCATTTCGAGTAAAAAACAAGATCATCAATTAATTAATCAAAATACAGATAAATTACTCAAACAGCATCCATGAGAAGTAAATTAAATGGCGGTGTCACAGAGGCCATAATTGACAATACAGGGAAAGACCAAAACTAAAAAAAATATTAATTTTTACACCCCTTTCATACCCCTTCCATATTATCCCAGCCCTGAAAAAGCAAAAAAAGAACTGACACGGATAAGCACAAACTGTACTAAGAAAAAAACAGCAGAAAAAAAAAGACTGGGCATAATAAGTAGGAGAAGGCAGGAGAAGACGGAGAAGAATAATAATTCGAAAAAAAATGGTGTGAGAATATAGAATTCCCTTTTTTATCCCAATCTTGAAGGTAAATTTTTGATCAATAAAGTGAATAACTTTGTTGACATCTCTGGATAACAATAGCGTGTAAATCGAAAGAAACCTTAAACAGAAACGGAATCTCCGGACAGAATGGATTTTATTTTATCAAAATTTAGAAATTTGTGACATTGATTGAATATGATAAAGTCTTATAAGATTCTATTGATTTAAATTGAACTTCATTAACTCAATTGGAAAGATTAAACAAGAACAAAATTGCAGATTAAGTGAGGTAAATAAAAGTCTGACTATAAACGCCACTAACTATCTATCTAAGCATCTCTATCTATCTATCTACTATCTATCTGCTATCTATCTTTGGTAATCTTTGGTAATCTTTACCATCTGCCATAATTAATCAAGGGCTTATAAGACATCGGAGGGTCGGATCAGTCAATTACAAGTTCTCTCCGAGATAATCAATAATTCAAAGCAAAATTCCGAATATATGCCATTTTAGGCAACAGTCGTGCGCAAAATGTCTACTTGGAAAATGCAAATTCACCTCAAAGCCTTTGGAACGCATAGCCCTTTAGACACTTGGCCATCCACAATCATCCGCAACTCCTTCTTAATCTCATTTGATTACAGATTAAAACTTAATAAAAAGAGCGACACCAAGTTTATTGTTACCTTTTGGAAACCTTGCATGGACCATCCCCAAAAAGAATAAGTTACTCCTTACTTCTTCCTTGTTGGCCTTGAATTCACAGTTTAATATAGTTAAAAAGAGAGCAATTGCAAAAAGTATATTTAAAGTGATCTTTTTTTTCTTTTCTTGTCAACATCCTTTTCTTTTATTTATATATATAGAGATAGATGTCAGATTGATTTTATTGATTCTCAATAACTGTTTTCTTTCTTTCTTTTTTTACCTTATTATTTTAATCTGGTATCAATTTTTCTTTCCCTTTGGCTTTTTTAATTTCCTATTAGTTATCTTAAGATAACAGTATACATTAATCTTATCAACTTTCATTCACTTAAACAATTTTGCCCCCACTCATCCAAAATTCAATAAATTACTGCAATCGCTCCCGAAAATCACCATCATCATTAATACAATCATCTTTTCAATCACTCATTATTTAACCATTCATAGACATATTCCTAATGATGATGCAAAGTTCCCCTCAAATGATGTTAACTTCAGAGCAATTCCAATCCCAGATCCAAATATTTCAAGAATCTTCCACTTATAATCATCCTTTTGATCATCAGATATCAACTGAAATGATTCTTAACATGACAGATTTCCAAATTCCTTCGGATCAATTGAATTACAATCACAATAATAACGATAATCACAGCAATACAACAACCAACATCATAAATAATAATAACAATAATAATAGCCATAATAATCACACTAATAATAATAATAATAATAATAACAACAACACTAACAATTTAATGAATAATCAACAGCTGGATACAACAAGTCTTGGACAAATAGGTTCTGATTTAACGATTACAAATCCAATGGACGATTTCGATTCCTCTTTGTTTAAATTACTTTTGGACAAGGATATGCTAACATCAAGATCACGAAGTAACAACAACAACATAATTAATCATGAGTCACAGAAATTTCCAATTTTATCATCTTCATCATCAACTTTGGATGAACAATCATTATTCCAACACTTACAATATCATCAACAACTTTATAGAAATACTCCTCGTCAAATACCTGAAAATCCATATCTTTTGGATTCACAATCTGGAATAATACCTGGATTTCAAATAGGTTCAATGCCATTGATTATGCCTGATCCATTGATGGATCCCTCGATCCAATCTTCGGAATTGGCAATCGAAGCAGCAGTTCAATTAAAGTCAGCAGATAATCAATCGTTTCAAGCTTATGAGTCCATTTTAAGGAAAGAAGATGACGATGAAGAAGAAGATGGAGACGAGAAGTCAACTTTTTCTTCAGGTATATCTGCATCTCCATCTTCAAGAATGATGTCGCCATTATGCTGTACTAGTGATTCATCTCCAAATGAAACATTTTCAGCAATGATTGCCTGTGACGACGACGACGAGGAAGAAGATGATGAAGAAGATGAAGAGGAGGATGATGATAAATATGAAACGACTCCAAAATCATTAAAGAACAACCATAGGTTTTCATCCGCTTCGATGTCAAGTATAGCTACAAGTATCGATAGAGAAGATAATAGAAGTAGTATAACGAGTATGATATCAACTGCATCAACAGTTATGACATCTCCATCATCAATCAGCCCAGTTTCGAGCAGACCAAGTTCAATTTCCAAATCAAAGAAGAGTTTCTTCTGTGACCTTTGTGAAAAATCATTTACTAGGAAAGAATCAGTTAAGAATCATATAATATCTGTTCATGAAAAGAAAAGACCATATTCATGCAAGCATCCAAATTGTAGAAGAAATTATTCAACTCCATCAGATTTAAGAAGGCACGTTAGAGAAAGCCATAGTACTAAGAGAGTTAAATTATTTCAATGCAAAGGATTTCATGACAAGGATGGTGTTTCATGGGGTTGTGAAAAGACATTCCATAGAGCTTATCAATTAACAAACCATTGGAATAGTGAAAGATCAAGAAAACATTGTGGTGTTCCAATTGATGCGAAATTGATCCCTCAAAGGTTTGAAGTTGAAGAAGGTGAGTAAATTTATATATAGATAGATATACACTTATTTTATAATTCGTTTTTTTGTTACTCTTTGTTTCGTGTTTAGTTTTTGTCTCTCCTTTACCTCTCTCCCCCTTTTCTTTAATGATAGTAGATCTAGAATTATACGAACAATCTCAATAATTAAACTTGTCAAAAAACGTGGTGTTCCCACCCACCCGCTACCTTTGCCAACCACAGAACTACACGTTTTTTTCCTTCTCGTTTCTTTTCCTTTGTGTGGTGTGCGTGCTGTGAAAGAGGCGGGCGGGAGACTCGCACGCGGAGAGAAGAAATAGATCAAATTCGAGACCCATATGATGCACTCACACACACACACATACTACAGATGGAGACACGCTTAAAAGTAGGACGAAAAGGGTACACGTGAACTAGATAGCTCTTGTGAAAAAAAAAGGGTTGAGAAATAGCCCATATCGAACGATATGTAGGAGGTGATAAATCATCACCATTGAGTCATATAAACATTCACAGTAAACGATATGGGCTTGACAAACAGAAAGAATATTTCTCTACCTGGGCTTGTTGCCGTGCGAACAGGGGAAACTGACGATCAAGTTACTGAGTTTGATGAATGAGTTCCGAGATAATCCCATGTAGTTAATCACGGCTCATGGACTTAGGATATAACCCACCGTTTTTGCGTTAGATAAAATAAATAATTAAGGAGATCTGGGACTGGCCGATCTTCTTGAACAAGATCAAATATATTCATATTGGTCAAAAAAAAAAAAATGCCCTAGCAAAAAAAGCAAACGAGGCTATTGAAAATATGTATATCAGGTATGTAAGCTGATAATAAAATAAAAAAAAAATAATCTCAGAGATGTGAATACCGTTCATCCGTGCATTCATCTCATCCATCTCATTAATTTCAAATAAACGGTTCTGAAATTCGGGTGGGTAATTTAAATTAGACTCCTTCCTCTAACTGAACGTACTCTTTCTAAATATCAGATGAATGAAGATCGAAAAAATGATCATATTCGTAAGATTCTAGAATTCTTTCAAAAGGATCCTCCGTTAATTGATTAATTAATTAATAAACACTTTACCTTAACTATGTCCAATTTTGGCCCCTTATTAGATATGAGACTGAACCAAAAAAGAAAAAAAAAATTCACACAATGCTGCAGTCTAATTACCCGATCGGGAAGGTTTGATAAGAGACAAGGGGAGTCCAATAATTTTAGTATTATGTAAGGTTACTTAAATGCAACATTCAAATGAAGTTTAATTGTTACAATTCAGCTGTGGATTTCAAGATGGAGAGAAAAGTGATTATTTTTCAAGACACACATACATCCTTAATGAAACTAACATTAAAAGAAATAGTTTAGAAATACTCTTTTGCTGAAAAGAAATTTAAATTCTTAATAGAGACATCATAAATTTTAAGCCATTATTTTTTTAAGACTGCAACATTAATTAAAATATATTAGTTGTTATACACAGAAAAGATAATTCAAAACTGGCTGAATCTCATCCGTTTTGAGTGTATGGCTAAAAAAATAAGTACAAGAAAAGATGCCCCTTTGCATTGAAAATGTTTAAACTATAAATTTCATCATAATTTTTTGAGTTTTGTCGATTTGTTTTAAAGTTGTTCAAAATTTGTATGATTATAGAGAATGAAGAGACCATCTTTTTTCCGCCAAAGCTGACTTGTTTAATCGTTTTCGCGCACTAACAAAATGGTCTTTTTAACTTTTGGTTGTTCCTGAAAATTTTATTGTTACTCAATATGAGGAACATTTTGAAGATGAAATAATGATCAAAAACAGTTAACGAGAAAGAATAGTTTCTGTAAAAAAATAATACACGAAAAATATAATCGGTGGGGCTTTTATTAAACATTATCTTTTTATTTTTATTTTTAATTCTTTTATTTTATCTTGCTTTATTGTCTTTCCAAGGGAAAGTACCTCAATATTGCGTTTAACTCAGTTACGATATTGTTACGATACATGAATGTATAAAAAAGTTTAAATCTGTAACTCCCCGAAAAATTCCAGTACATGCTATCCCTTTTCTATTCTTTTGTAAATGTCAGTCGATTCGGCTGCAGCGATTTCCTCCCCCTCTCCGTGGAAGAAGCAAGGCTTCTTTGATCAACACGTAGTATTCAAGAAATGCTATAGACACCAGAATGAGAGATTATCAATATAAAGAACATTCGTTGGAATTACTATTACATGGCTGCAAAAAGCAACAATCCGTAATTTACTAATAATAGTTTGTAGCAAATTTTTAAAAAAACACAAATTTACCTTAAGTTGATCTGATTTGTACCAAATAGGAAATTTTTGGGTCCGAGCTAAAAGCATAAAAAAAAATAAAAAAAACGCGTCTGGGTCATCTCTTTAAAGACAAGAGAGAATGATACAATAATAATTATAATAATAGATAATGTTGCAGTTTTGGAAAATCTTATGATCTTTCTTGTTCTAATCCAAGGCAGTTGTAAAATTTAAAGAATAAAGAAATAAATGCAATAAGCTTAATTGATTACAATAACACCCGACACGTCCCCAAAAAACTAGAGAGGAGAACCACCTCCGACTAACCGATTCGAAGCAGTGGGGGAAGAAGTCAATAGCGAGCCCTTTTTTTTGTGGGCCCTTTGTCTAAAATTCTTTAAATAATGAGTGGGGAAGAAGGAGATTAAGGGACCATCAGGAGTATCGTGATTTTCAGTTTACTTATTGGGGTTGAGTAGTCGTCTTCTTAATACGGCATTCTTTATTGTTGAATTCTTCATGTTGAAATATGATTATCGAAGAACAAATGTGAGTTTGAGTGCATGTATACATATGATGAGGCAATAGAATAGTTGGTTTCTGTTGAGAGGAGAGAGAAAGCAAAAGAATGATGGTATAAGGCGCTCGTCTTGGCGGGTTGAAAATTGGACTAACTTTTAACCTAGTTGAGATACCATCTTTAACTGGAGAAATGATTCAGTACATATTTGTGTATAAAGGGCTAATTGGAGTATTTAAATTCTTCTGACAATTGATGAAGGTTGGAAAAAAGTCTTAATAATAAGAGAGATGCCACTCGAGCAAAATAGTCACAATAAAATAAGGCGATGAATTTGGACCAAGAAAGGCGGCCAGGGAAAAAAACAAGACAAGTGACATAAAGAAAGTCTAAATAATGGTAAGAAAAAAGCATACACGTAAATGCAAAGGAGTTTATTTACTCGAAAGGCATATTTATTTACTTTATTTAATTATGCCAGAGTTAACTTTGCCCCGAGAGTTTAATTTGAAAATGTATAGCTTGTAAAAAGTCCTGCATATAATACATCACGATTATAGTGAAATAAGCTTTTTAAACCGAAAACTAACCTTAAAAATACTCCTCTCTCCATGCAATAAATTATTTAACCCACACAGACATGAGTGAATTTATGTACGTTTTTTACATTTATCTCTTTATTGATTTGCCTTGTTATTATTGAACTCTTACGCGTGTTTGCTGAACACGTAAGTTATGGTGGACACAAAACAGTGAGGCAAAAACAATAAAGTAAATAAAACAAGGTTAACGGGAGGTGTAAGAGGGGATGGGATGGGATGGGATGGAATATACGAGCTTTAGTTGCGGGATGCAAGGATGTTGTATTTGGTCGGGGGGATGACATAAGCACTTATCGAATCACCGAAGTCGGAGAAAGAAATTCCTCGGAGTCGAAATCGGGGTAGAAAAGCAGCAGTTGCTGGCTGGCTGGCTGGCTGCCAATTAATACAGTGAGTAGTGAATGATTGATTTAGTGAAATATTCTATTATCCAGTTAGCTAGTTAGAGTAAATTGTTAAGGGAGAATTGAGTGAGTGAGGGAGTGTGAGCGAGTTTAGTTAGTGAGAGTGATAGTTAGTTAGCGGTGGTGGTGAATCTACCTACAGGTACCTTCCTTCCCTGTTGTAGTCCGGAGTATTATTTTCTCCCTTTTGTCTTTTCTTAAAAAAATTATCGGTGGTTTTTTTTTCTTATTTTATTTGATCCTTTGTTTCTTCTTCTTCTTTAAAGTAAAAGATTTAAAAACTTATTACAATCAATCCATTAATTACAATGTTAAGAAATTTAAGATTACCAACCTCTTCAAGATTTGCAAGAAATTATGCAACTGGTACTTTTACCGGTCAATTCACTGGTAAACCTCAAGCCAATGGTAAATATTTAGTTACAATGATTCCAGGTGATGGTATTGGACCAGAAATTGCAGATGCTGTTATGAAAATTTATGACGCTGCTAAAGTTCCTGTTGAATGGGAAAGTGTTGATGTTACTCCAGCTTTAATTAATGGTAGAACAACTATACCAGCAGATGCCGTTGCTTCAATTAATAAAAACTTGGTTGCTTTAAAAGGTCCATTGGCAACACCAGTTGGTAAAGGTCATCAATCAATGAATTTAACTTTGAGAAGAACTTTTAGTTTATTCGCCAATGTTAGACCTTGTAAATCTGTTGAAGGTTTTAAAACTCCTTATGATGGTGTTGATACTGTTTTAATTAGAGAAAATACAGAAGGTGAATATTCAGGTATTGAACATGAAATTGTTCCTGGTGTTGTTCAATCAATTAAATTGATTACAAAAGAAGCATCTGAAAGAGTTATTAAATATGCTTTTGAATATGCTAAATCTGTTAATAAAGATGAAGTTTTGGTTGTTCATAAAGCTTCAATTATGAAATTATCAGATGGTTTATTTGTTGAAACTGCTAAAGAAATAGGTAAATCATACCCAGAAATCAAATTATCTTTTGAATTATTGGACAATACTTCATTAAAATTATGTGCTGATCCATCAGATTATAAACATTTAGTTATGGTTATGCCAAATTTATATGGTGATATCATGTCTGATTTATCATCTGGTTTAATAGGTGGTTTAGGTTTAACTCCTTCAGGTAATATGGGTGATAAAGTTTCAATCTTTGAAGCTGTTCATGGTTCAGCTCCAGATATTGCAGGTAAAGGTTTAGCTAATCCAACAGCTTTATTATTATCATCATGTATGATGTTGAGACATATGTCTTTGAATGAATCTGCAGATCAAATTGAAAATGCCGTTTTAAAAGCAATTGCTTCAGGTCCTGAAAACAGAACAAAAGATTTGAACGGTTCTGCCAGTACTTCCCACTTTACCGAACAAGTTTTGAAATTCTTGTAAAGAATGGAATAGTCCCTCCCCCATGATCAAATAGAGATGCATGCGATTTATTATTATTACTTTTGAACATTTACTCCCTACTACTACTTCTCACATACATGATACATTTAGAATGGTATGAATTTTTTTGTATTCTTTTCTTATTCTTCTCCTTTTCCTTTTTGTTTAGTGTCTGTTTGTTATCCCCTTTTTATTTCTTTAGAAAAATATCAAAAAAGCATCATCATTATCAACCATCCATCCATCCATCTGTCTGTCTCCCAAATCCGATTCGGAAGCACAGAGAGAACACGGTCGATCGACCACGCGTCGATTTTTCTGATTTCCTGTAGAGTATTAATAGCTATACGATAACACTTGCAATGACAGAGGGATAAGAACTAGAAATGTACTTGGTTTGCGATATTTCAAGACACAATATGAGCTCATTCGAGATCTTGAACAGAATATGGGGCGGATTATTGACGGTAAAGTTCAAGCTTGATCCATCTCTTTCAATAGCAAGCACCACCACCACCACCGATTCTGAAGATGCAGATGATCCAAATTTAGAATTTTACTCAGTCATACCCAGAAATTCATATTTACATTTCCAAGTTCCTGAATTAATGAAGTTTTTCAGATCTCAATTACTTGATAGAAGTCTAATTAACATGCATGATTGGTGGTTCGAGTTTGAAAATGTCCCATTGAAGTGGAATTTACCAGTTGGAGTGCTATACGATTTAAGTGTTCCTAATATGGAAGAAGATGATACTAAGGATATAAAAGATACTGCTGTACAATGGGAGATTGTACTAAAGTATGGATCATATCCAATAGATTATATCATTCCTATTGATCCTCCTACAAATACAGAATTCCTAATAAGTTATTGGATTAATCAATTAAAAGAATCGTGCTATATTCTAAATGGCTCAAGTAAAATAGCCATGAATTTATCAAAACAACAGACAAATGAATTCTATCAATCTATAATAACTAAAAACTCCAATGATTTCGAAACAATCTTTAGAAAATTCTTACCTTCAAACATGATAAACTTGAAAAATTTACCAATCAAAGTTTATTTCCCATTGTCAAATAAAACAATTCAGCCTGTACTTTCAAATGTTTCTCGTAAGATTTCATTAGGTAAACTATTGCAGGATTTAGTCCCTGATTTATTCCCATCCACCTTGATGTATACAATTGCTTATCCTATAAGTCATGGAATTATAATCCCATTGAACGCACCAATTGTTGATTTATATATCCTTTTAAAAAGCTGTGATAGTTTTTTACATATCGTAATCAAATTGATATCAAAGGATTAATTGGGTTTTTTTTTTCTGTCTTGTCATATATATTATTATTGTACATTAATTTTCTGGAACTTGAAACATTGCCTGTAACCAACATCTATACATTTTTAGTTGTTTCTTTCTATTGATTAACAATCTTTTATCAGTGCCTATTTTGGATTCAACAAATAATTTCTTCCCACCGCAAAAGATATCTCTTAATTCATCTTCGGTGAAGAAATAAACTCTTGTACCATCACCTCTAACATAAAAATTATCTTCGAGTAATCTATTCTTTTTGAATCTAACTTGTGCAAGATCATAACGTCCGTAATCTCTGAAAACTATATGACCACCAGGTTTCATCATCTTTGATAGATTCTCAACTGCATTTTCCCATTGATTTGGACTTAATGCAGAAAAGACAAAAATCATAACTGCGATATCAACCGAATGAGGTTCAATACCTTCAGGTAATTCTAAGTCTGGATTGGCCAAATCCCACACAGATGCATTTATAATCCCTTTATTTATCTCATATGATTCATTAGATTTAACTAAATCAATAGCAACTTTAGAATAATCACATCCAAATAGTCTTAAATCAGGATTGGAATTCTGTTGTAAGATTGGAAATAGGGTATTACCTGGTCCACAACCAATTTCAATAATTGTTCTAGGTCCCGAATCTTCATTTATGGATTCATAAATCGAAGGAAATTCAATCTGTAGCCATTTTCTATCCTTGAAGAAATTCTCCTTGTTATTCTTATAAAAATTGTTCCAAAATTTGGCAGGTTTTGAATTGTATACGTTCTTATCAAAGTCAGAGACAGGGGTCTCGTGCTGAGCCTTTATCTTCTCTTCAAACTCTCCAAGTTGTTCCTCGCTCCATTCGACATTATCCCTATTGAAAATAAAAATTAGTACTCACATAAATATATATAAGGATTAATTAAAGGGGATAGATTTTGACTTACCATGCGTTGTAGTTGAACACTTCCTCCTCATTTGTCAGATACCTCTGTCCAAAATCAAAAGGGGAGTCTCTCCCGAGTCTAGATTCCAAAGCTGGCTTCTTATCTGCTTCCGAACCCATACTATGCAAACAAACTAACAAACCTGATACCGCAGATCGAATCAAACCCGTAATCATTTATCCCTCCTTGTTCTAGTTTGCACCACATAAAATTTTTCACCCTTAGCTCCAGGTGGGGGGGGGGAGGCCTTGTCCAAGGCTGTGTAGGATGTATTCTCTAATAAAATTTTCTGCTTCTTTTACTAGCGCAAGTAAATAAATAAATGGCTTATCCCCAGGAATTTCCCAATTGGGTAATTTGATTAGAACAGCCATTTCACTCCAGTGATCTGTGGAATCTCTCTCCTTTTTTTGTTCTTATTCTTAAGCGAACTTTAATTATATTCTTTCTTTATCTTTGATCTCGAAGCATCAGTTACCAAAAGTATTACCAGTCAAAGAACTAGAATTAATTAAGCAAGATGAGGAAGTGGAAGGGAGAAAAGCTGATAGCTGAGAATGATTTCAGGGATATAGCAGATAATTTCGACGCTTTCAGCTATGTCATTCCCACAATTCCCGAGAAAAGCTCACAGGGAATTAGACTTACATATCAATGCCAACAAGAGCTAAATCCAAAGAAACATGTGAAGAAGACAAGTGGCACAGTTTATGTTCCACCTGTATTCCCAAATGGGAGCTCGATTGATGTTACTGAAAAGCGATATCAAAGCATTAGTTTACCACCAATTCCAACTCCTCAAGAGAAGAGATATTTTAGCACAGATTCTCAAGCAACGGCAAGTTCGGAAACGACTTTGAAAAATGAAGGTAAAGTTAGAACGATTTCAGGTACATTAACAGGACTGATCCAAAAGATTGATCATAAGTTCACCACTTCTCCAGCAGACAAGAAATTTGATTCTAATTCAAGTGATGATGAGTCAGGGAAGAAAAAAAAGAAGAAGAAGGCACTTCTTGCAACAGTTCTTTCGAAAACTCCAACAATTCCCCCAATTAAGAGAAGAACTGAAAACACTCAACAGACTCTTCAAATCGAAGAACAATCTAAACCAATCACCACCGACCTTTCCGAGCTTCAATACTCGATGAAGATGGTTTCCTTGACATCCTTACTTGACAAATACCTTGCACCTGAATTAAACGATCAAGAAGACGACAACGGTAGTATAGTTAATGAGTATTCCCAAATGAATTCTTATAATCACTCCCCAAAACCATCAACTATTTCTGAAACAGATAGGAGATCATTATTTTCATCCAATTCAGAACAAAAAAGTTGGTCATCTCATTCATCAACCTCTTTCAATTCTCCAGTTTTACTGCCCACTGTTCGTTATAAGAAAACATTACCTTCCTTACCAATTGAATCACTTGATCAATTCCAAGTACGTGATTATAATGGAATTGAAAAGAGAAACAGCGTGAAGATAATTGATCGTTCAACACCTCCTAAATTACCAAGGCATCAAAAGACAGAAGAAGAAATTATTAAAGAAGAAGAGCTGAAAAAATTGGAATCTTCAGAAATTATAATCCCTGAAGATACGTCAATCTTTACTAGAAGTTCAACTTTTATTAAGAAGAAAAATCTGTATGGTGATTTGCCAATATTAGAAAAGCGCAAGGATGAAGAACAAGAAAAACAAAGAACTGCATCCTTGCAATATTTAAAGGATAATGGTATTGAGCCATTCATGCTTGGTGGCTACCAAGAGAAAAAAAAATTAAGGATTATCAATTAGTGGTTATTATTGAATGTTATGTAGTTATGTAATTAGTATGGTTTTTTATATATATGGACAAACGAAAAGAAATGAATGTTATAATTTATTGTAATTTATTTTTAATTTATTTTAATCCTAACCTAGCAGATTTAAATCTACTGACTTTGACATCATTAATTGGTTCAAACTCTTTCTCTTTGTCAGATTCTAAATATCCACCATTGAATTGTTGAATCATCTTATTACGAAGTCTTGAGTAATCAACTGCCACATTTGTATTTAATACATCATCATTCAGTTCCATATCCATTTGATCTTCTGGAATCTCAATCTCATTCGGATCATGTTCAATGATTTGTTCAGATAATATAGGACCATAATCATCATCATCATTATCTTTTAATTCTTCAATTTTCTCTTGATGCTGTTGAATTGTTGTGCTTAGGATATCAGGAGTTTGGGACTCAACTATTTTATTATGTGCTTCGAAATCATCAACTGATTCAATAACTTGTCCATGAGTCTCTATATCATCATCGAATAATCCCAATACATAAGCCTTTGCCAAAGTATCCAAATCATCATTCAAATTCGAATAATCCAATGTTGTATCCCGTATGTCTAATTCTATTGGCTTGGAAGTTGTGCTGGTGGTGGGCTGGGACTCCCTTATTGATTTTATATTTGATCGTCCATAATTTTGTCCATCGTCATCTTCGGTTATCTCATTTTCATGGATCAGTTGATCGTTTTCATCATCTGAATCATCTGACTGTGGTTCAATATCGTATCCATCATCAACTTGATTAAACCCTGATTTTTGTTTTGTAATTCCACCTGGAATTTCAATCTTGAATGCTTCATTACCAGACGATGGTTTATTTAAAGACTTGAATGATTTTTTATCAATTGATGATGAGGATGATGCTTGTACAGTTGTTGGTTGTGGGATTGTAGTTTGGTTGATTAAATTACTCTTTAAGCTAGTTGGTAATTGATTGGTTCCTACCGAAGATCTGTTTTTGAATATTGATCTTGTCTTATGTGATCCACTTATCTTTACAAGTTTTTCATCTCCAGTTATTGAATCATTACCAAGTTTCAATTTTGGCAGTTGTTTTGAGGATGAATTTGGAGGATTTGAAATGCTGGATATTTTAGGAATGATTGGAATATGATTGTTGTTTGTGATGGATGATTGTCTTTCTATGATGTCTCCCATGACACCTGATTCTTCATCGTCCAAATTCTCAGAAGAGCCAGGGAAGATGGTTGAAGAATCAACGAATGAATTTCTTTGTTGTTTGAACTTTGAAACTTTGGTTCTTTCATTTTCAATTTCGGATTTAACTAATTCTGGCCAAATATTTTCAATCTCTTTAATCTCTGGTGTATCTGCAAATTTAACCGATTTTTTAGGTCTAAAATTACCTGATGAACCTTTTAATGATGATGAATCAGTAATTGGTGGAGTTGTTGGAGTTTCAAGAAGTGCATCCCTTGGTGTTGTTGGAGTGATTGGTGTTTCAATGGATGATTCAGATCCATATTGGTGTTGATCTTGTTGCTTCTTGTTTCTCAACTCTTGAATTTGCCTCCAGAACAAATCCTGAGCCTGCCTTGGAACAAATACAGGATTCTCTTCGACATCATCACCTTCTTCATCATCATCATCATCATCATCAAAGTTCCACTGGTCAGGATCATTCATATCGGGTAGATCCTCCAGATCTTCATCATCTGTTATATCATCCGCCACCATTTCCAAAGTGAGCAGATCTTGAGGATCAATTGTAGGTATTGCTGTTGTTGTATCAACTATTTGATCATCCTTTGAAGATTCCACAATCCCCATATCCTGCAGTAATTCCATAACTTGATCCTCTGCCTCCTCCTCCTCTATTAATGGCTCAACCTGTGGCTTGATCTCCACCACGAGATCATCATCAACTGGTGTGACTTTCTTGATCGAATCAACCTGCGCATCATCCATCATATCATCGGTGGATTTCCCCTTGTGTATCACTGGATCATGAACAGGTGTCACTTTTGAAGAGACTATGTTCCCATCATCATCCAAGTCTTCTCTAATCTCCATCAACCCATCACCATCATCAATATTTGATTGATCATCTACAGCCTTCAAACTTTGAAACAATTCAAGCAATTTCGATTTTGATTCCTGTCTTTGCTTTATATCCTTCTCCAAAACTCCCAGACGGTCAGTCAAATCCCTAAGTTTATCATGCCAAAACCCCATCTCTTTAGTAGACTCATTCTGAAACAGTTTATTATCCGGTAATGAATCAAGTTTTTCAATATTGAATTTCTGAACCATTGAAATCAATGTGGTAAGATGGTATATTTGGAACTCATACAGCTGCTTAGTTGCTATTAAATTGGAGATTATTGAATCTATGATGGACAGCTCCGAATCCATATCCTGTATCAAGTATATATATATAGGATAGCACAACAAACACACACAACACAAGCAGTGATTTAGCTCTAGTTGGTTAACAGCAACAGTTTTACAGTGAGACACAGCAAAGAGGAAAAAAAAAAAATTTCAGTTTTTTAGTACAAAGCAGAAAATTGTCTTTCTGTTGACCAGATTACTTTTAATTGAAGATATCTGTATCTCTACACACCATGCCACCATATGGACAAGTGGTTATTGGACCACCAGGTGCTGGTAAATCTACTTATTGTCTTGGTATGAACCAATTTTTGAATTCGATTGGTAGAAATTCATTGATTGTTAATTTGGATCCCGCAAATGATAGATTACCATACAATGTTACGATTGATATTAGAGATTTTATAACTTTGGAAGAGATTATGGAGGATGAGCAACTCGGACCAAATGGAGGATTGGTCTATTGTCTTGAAGTGTTTGAACAGAGCTTGGAATTCTTTATAAAGAAATTGAA
The DNA here is from genome assembly GCA_030567935.1 of Ogataea pinus. Classification (NCBI taxonomy): domain Eukaryota; kingdom Fungi; phylum Ascomycota; class Pichiomycetes; order Pichiales; family Pichiaceae; genus Ogataea; species Ogataea pinus. The sequence continues at coordinate 959,315 of JAJLSY010000001.1, read as the reverse complement.
AAGCTTATTAACCATTAGTATGGATGGCGAATCAACTTATATTTTGTTTGATTGTCCAGGTCAGATTGAATTATATACAAATTCAAGTATCTTTAAAAGAATTTTCAATACGTTGATTAAAGAGTTGGACTTTAGATTGGTTGTTATATCATTAATGGATTGCATTAATTTAGTTACACCATCACAATATATCTCAAGTTTATTATTAACTTTAAGATCAATGCTACAAATGGATCTATCACAAATAAATGTAATCTCAAAGATTGATTTATTAAAATCATATATTAAGGATAAAAATTTACCTTTCAATTTGAAGTATTATACGGATGTTGAAGAGTTAGGATATTTAATACCTTTTTTGAAGACTGAAAATAATCAAAATAATAGTGCATATAGATCAATATTCAATGAGAAATATAACAGATTGAGTGAGTTGATAGTTGAAATGATTGAGGAATTTGGATTGATTGAATATCAGGTTGTTTCAATAGAGGACAAAGCATCGATGATTAAACTATTGATGGTAATTGATCGGTCCAATGGCTATTGCTATGGGACTAATGAATTAGGAGGAGATTCAATCTGGGTTGATTCAATACGAGAGCAGAACGGATTACTTGATGAACAAGAGATTGATATTCAAGAACGATGGATAGATGAAAAGGAAGCTTGGGATGAACTAGAAAATCAGAAACGAGATGAATTGATGGAATATTTGAATGAAAAAGGTACTAATAATACCAATAATAATAATAATAACTCTGAAGAATCGGAATGGGAGGAATCTTTACGAGAATGGGAAATGAACAATAGCAAAAGGTAAATAGCATATATTTCTGGTATATAAATTATAATGATACATATTTAAATCTCACATTTGTTAATCAGTAATTTAACATCATCAGTTAATTCAGATTCATTAGTTGATAAATAGTCTTGTAAACTAGTCAAGATCTCAGTTATCTTCTTCTCAATTGTAGGAATCATTCTTTCTGTTTCTTCTTTGATTCTGATGGAATTTTTCAAATGATATTTTAAATCTTCATCCTTGTTATCGTTATTTATTTGTTCTTCATAGTTACTGATCGTGGACTGGAATTCAACAAGTTCTTCTTGGTATAGTTTTTTCTCTTTCAACAATCTCTGGAGCGCAGAAGACTTGATTTGGACTAGGGATGGGGACATGATTGGGATGTAGGTTGTTGTTATGACAGATTGGTCTAATGGCTAATAGATCATATAGTAGTGATTGTTAGGGATCAACTTTACTTTGTAAACAAAATTGAATTTTGGCGTATCAAAAATGTGGTGTAAGGATGTGTTATAAGAATAGCTTACGTGATATATTAGATAACACACACACATGCTAACATCCGTACACCGCAAGCAATCCCTCGATCATTGAAGCAACACCGCCTCGAAATTCCCTCTTTTTTCATTATAATTAGAAAATTTGGGATTTTTCAGTACTCAACTTTCTACAGTTATATTCTTCTAAGATTAGACAAGTATGATTATAAGGAGACTGACCAGGAAGGCTTTAAGAGCACCGAGGATACCCATATGGAGAATAGTTCTGCCCACCAGATTCCAGTCTTCCTCTTCTGTGAAATTCCAAGGCGATTTATACGATGAGCATAGGAGAGATGAGATCATTTTGAAGGATATCTCACCAACTGTATTACATGATCAATCAAAAGGGCCTTCATGCGCATCTTGTGGAATAGGTTTACAGTCACAAGATTCTTCCAAGGACGGATACTATAATAAATCCAATCCGAAAGAACATCCTGTTTCAACGTCTAATTCATTTATTAAAAGTAGAGAATCTCTATTGTTGGATCAATTGGTTGAATTAGAAGGTAAATCTCCAACTTATAACCAAGTTTTAAAAGAGGCAAAGATCATTGATGATAGGCTGAAATGCCAACGCTGTTTGGATTCATTAAACAGAAGTGTTTTCAATTCAACTACACATAATTTTATAACATCGGACCAAATACTAAGAGATATTCCAAAACATTCCACAATTGTTCAAGTTATATCAGCTTTGGATTTCCCATTAACTTTACAAAATATCCCTGGATCATATTATATAATTACCAAGATTGATGCATTTTTCAATAATAAAAATACACTTGAAACTTGTGAATCGTATTTTAAGAATTCTTTAAGACAATTAGTTAATTGTGATGATCCATCTAAGATATTTATTGTTTCTGGTAAATTAGGCTGGAATACCGAATATATATTGGATCAATTACCAAATGAAAAACTTTACTTTATTGGAGATATTAATTCTGGTAAAAGTTCACTAATTAAAACATTGATTTATAGGGATGATAAAAGATTAAGATCTGTTGATAACTATGGTCCAGGTATAAGTTCGTTACCGTGTTTTACAAGAAATCAATTAAGATATAATTTAAAGAATCATCCTTCAATGATTTTAATTGATACTCCTGGTTTTACATCGAATTCAAAAGGTGGAATATATCAATATCTATTGAATCCAAAAGATTTAAGTAATAAAATTGTTAAATATTCATCATCAAATCCAAGATCTCATAGAACAGAGTCAATTAAAGTTGAAGGCTCAAAACAGTTTTCAGGAGATTCAATTTACAGCGTTGGTGGGTTATTTTATCTTAGACCTCCAAAAGGTTCAGTCTTCCAAGTTTTCAACTCATTACCTGGATTACAATTCAAATCAAGATCGATCAATAGGATCATTGAATTAGGTATGAATAAACCAAAAGAACTAAAGGATGAATTATTTTTATTATCAAATGACTCATTGAGAAATCTAAAACATTACAAGATTCCTAAATTTTATGGGGTCATTGATATTGTAATTCGAAATGCTGGATATATTACAATCAAGCCAACTGGTAAATTCAATGAAGCGACTAATTTCGAAATTTATCTACCTGATGGAGTGGAAGTAATAATTAGAGAGAACATTTTCAACTATATCTACAAGACTAAAAAATTGGCCATCACCGAAGATAACAAGAAGAAGATCAATAACGAAAGAACAAGAATCAAGAAGTTACCAAATTGGAAGCCAACCTTCAGTAAGCTGTTGGCCATTGACACGAATAAGGATAAAGAGTTATCCCCAATAGTACTAGCTACCACCACCGCCCTCCTCACCCAAGAGACATTTCCCAATGCGGAATGGAAGTCACCCGTTTTCTAGCATTGGCAGAAATTAGCGGAACAGACACGTGATCCGAAAATGGCAGAGGAATTTGGGTTGAAAATCAAGTTGAAGAAGAAGGTGTTTTGGGTGTCCCCTTGTTTGTTTGTATATAGATGATCCCTCTTTCTCTACTCTGTGTAATAATAGTGTCAATAGACTTGTAAGACTCCGAATATGTCCTCCCAGGTGTCACACAGCAGGTCCTTGGATATACCTTCCTCAAAGGATAAACAACAACCCACAGCTGCAACTTTGAAAGAGTTGCTTGAATCTTCAAGAAATTTACCCAAAAGATTGAATGATTTAGGCTCGATTCATCTTGGATTGAATGAGATAAAGAGAAAGTGCTATGACTTGCGTAAATTCAATAAGGATGACCAGAGCTTGAATCCTTATACAAAGGCACATTATTTGCTAGTTGGTAGTGGAATTACAATTGAAGAAATTCAAAATGAATTGGCTTCAATAGATCAACTGGTTCAAAAATCTTCTTCTTCTTCAAAAGTTGTCGATTTAAGAAAATCTTTATCAACGGATATAGAGTCTTATTTAACTACCCAGAAGGATGAAACTGTTCTTTCTGCAATTGAACAATCTTTGTTGAATGCAACTAAAGATTTTGATAATTATGTGAATCAAAATATATCAATCGATTGGAAACAGAGTAAATCTGAACTATATGATAAATTATCAAACTTAATAAACAAAAAGAGAGAAACTACAAGTTTTGATCTCGTTGATGAGAATAATTCATCTTCGAAATTCCCAAAATTGGATAAATCATTGAGTTGGAATTTTAAAAATAACAAAAAAAATTTAATTTCATCAAATTTTAAGTTCGATGATTCATTGAAGAAAATCAACAAGAAAAAAAAAGTTGCTGATAATTTACTAATTAATCCTAATCAATCATATATTCAAAGGCAGAAATTCGAAATCGATGCTCAAGTGATCTATGAATTGAATGATTCAAGATTAAATTCCTCATCATCATCATATCCACTAGCAACAGTATTTGCAGATTTATGTAAACATGACTTAAATCCAAAGTCAAAGCAATTTTATGAGTCATTATTAATAATAAGGGATTTTTGTGAGACTGGATTGAATGATGAAAGAAAATTTGCAAAATATCATTGTTCAACTGAATCATTAAATGATTTCAATTCAATTTATTTAAGAAAAAGAATTGTTAAAAAATCTAAAGTTTATTTGGAGAATCAATTTTTGGATTATATTAATGAATTATATCTAAAATCATCACCAAATGACAAGAACAAAATCATAACAAATATCGATAGAGTTAAAAACTATATTGATTTGACATTAAAAACAACCAACAATAATAACAACAGTGGTTATAAATTATCAAATTTAACATTTATTAATGGAATACCAATTTGGGCAATTATATTTTATCTTTTAAGAGCAGGTTGTTATCAAGATTGTTTAAAATTAATTAATGACAATAAAGATTCATTTCAAAAATTAGAAAGATCTTTTTCAATATATTTGAAAAATTATATTGAAAATGGTGATGATGATAATTATTTTAAATTATCAAAAGATTTAAATGGTAGAATTAATAATGAATTTAACTCAACTTTTAAACATTCAAATTTAAATTATGATCCTTTTAAATTTGCAATCTATAAAATAATTGGTAGATGTGATCTTGCCAAAAAGCATTTACCATCGATTAATTTAAGTATTGAAGATTGGTTATGGTTACATCTAACATTAATTATTGAAGACGATGAAATAGACGAAGAGATTTCAATTCAAGATATTTATACTTTAACAGAATTACAAAAAACAGTTTTACAACTTGGTTCTGAATCTTTTGATATTTCAAACAATAATCCAATGTATTTACAAAGTTTAATTTTAACTGGTTTATATGAAGATTCTGTTAGATATTATTTCGATTTGAATGAAATTGATTCAATTAATTTGGCAATTATATTAGATTATTATGGTTTATTAAGAGTTTCAAATAATACCAATAGTAATAATTTATTAATTATTGATTCAAAAGGTTTTAAGTCAATTTCATTTGCAAGATTAATTGGTTACTATACAAGTTCATTTAAATTTTCTGATCCAAGGGTTGCATGTGAATATTTATTTTTAATTTGTCTTGTTGAAGGATTATCAAAGCATTCCAAAAAGATTCAAATAGATCTATGCCAAGAATCAATCAGAGAATTAGTTTTAGAAACAAGAGAATTTGTTTTATTATTGGGTAGAATTGATAAAGATGGTTTTAGAATTCCTGGTATAATTGAACAACGTAAAAAATTATTATATTTGAATGATGAATTCAATTATACATATAAAATTGCTGAACAAGCTGCAATTCAAGCAGAAGAAGAAGGTAGACCATTTGATTGTATTTTATTATATCAATTAAGTGGAGAATATGATACAGTTATAAATTTGGTTAATAAACTATTAGGAGATTACTTAAATTCAATTGATTGGAGAAATCCTGTTGATGATGATAATGATAATAGTTTAATTAATCAAGACTTTTTCCAAGGTGAAACAAATATTGTCAAATTTTCTTCAAAATTACTGAAAACTTATAATGGCTCATCAGAAATTCTATCAAAAGTTTCAATTAAAAATAGAGAAAACTTAAATTTATTGTTGGAAATATTCAACATCAGAAAATATTTTTCAAATTTACAAATCACAAAATCCAACAACAATTTAAATAACTATTTTGAGATTTTAACAATGATTGAAAATCTAAACTTAATTCCATGTTCATCAAATTTAGATTTAGAAAAGATAAGAAAAATGTCACAAGATTTCAATACATTGGATGATTCAATTAATAAAAATATTCCAACTTTATTAGTCATTGAAATGTCATGTATTGCCCAATTATTCAATCAATTAAATTCAATTAATAACAACAACAATAACAATAATGAATTAATTGAATTTAGAAAAATGTCAAGAAATTGTATGATTTATTCAGGTATGATCCAATATAAAATGCCTAGAGAAATCTACACAACTTTAATTAATCTAGAAGTTAATATGTAATTGTATAAGCTTAAAAAATAATGTATATTTTAATGATTGTGTAATTCATGACAATGACTATGGCTATGCTGATCCTGTTGTTGTTTTCGTTTGTACTTTGGTTGTCGTTCATAGGCATTAGGTTTGCCTTTCCCACCTCCACTACCATCACCTTCTGAATCAGACGACGACGACGAAGACGAGGAACTACTATCGCTATCATCGCCCTCATCTTTCTTCACTTCATACTCGTCTTCATCCTGAGGATGAAATATACAGCAGACTAAATAAAACAAGTTAGTAACAAGTCAATAAAACAATAAAACAAGTTGTAAATCCACATCTGATACTCACTTTTCGACTTCTTCTTATTCATATCTTCATTATCAATAGTATCTGAACTCCAACGAACACCCAAACCACCACTTCCTTTCTTGTTCTTTTTCTTCTTCGCTGAAGTCAACTCACTTACTATTTTTGAATCATCAGTTGGTCTAAGCCTTAATGTTCCCGAAGTCTCTGATTTACCAGTCTCCGTTGTTGATGTTGTCTGAGTCTGGGTCTGGGTCTGGGTCTGTGAACTTCTACTATTAATCATCCTTTGTGAATTGCTGTGTATTGGACCCCTTATCCTACTTCCATTACCCCTAATTACTTACTTTTGAACTAATTAGTAACATCATCCCATAGCGAGATGGATCACCTTTATCAGTAGAAATTAGTGATTACATAATACACAGAAAAATTATAATTACATCCTTGCACCTATATTATTCACTATAAAAAAAAACAGAACTGTAAAACTCAAACCAGTATAGTAGGATAAAGTAATCCCTTACTCATATTATTCTCCTCTTTTTTATCCTTTTCCAAAACCAAACCTGTTAAAACACCATTTAAAAAGTCATTAATCATCAAGACTAATTCTTTATGCTTGTAAAATTCATCATTTTCTTCATCCTCTTCATCTTCCGATTGATCATAGTAATTCGAATAATCTTTCTCATCTTCATCACTTGGTTCACTATCATCAGATTCTGATAGATTGATAGATTCAAATCTTTCAATCATCTCAGATTGACTTGTCTTTTGACTATTACCAATGTTCAATCTCTTTAAATAATCTGATGAATCTCCTCCAAATCTTGAATTTAATGGAGGATAATAAGGACCAGATTGCTGATTGATTGATCCAGATGCAGTCGAAGTAGTTGAAGGTAGGATAGGATAGAATGAGGAATGATTATTCGTTGATGGAGTATTTGAAGGTGATGTGATATTATGGAGCTTTTGCTGCTGCTGCTGTTGTTGTTGTTGTTGTTGTTGTTGTTGTTGTTGAAGTGGTTGTTGATCAAACGAAGCGGACATTTGATTAAAGAATGAAGATGCATCCATCAACTCTTGTTGATTTGAAAAACCTCCATATTTTGAATTGTTTATCAATGGAGGTAATGAGAAATCGTTTGGTATCGAAACAAGATTATTTGAAGGATTGAAATTATCAAACGAATTCAATTTATTTGCAAACTCTAAATTATAATTAGGTTGTAATTTTGATCTTTTCAAATCATCATAGAATGAAGGTAATGATGTACTCATATCAAATGCTCTCTTTCTATTTTCATTTGGAGATGTTTGTGGATGAGGTAATGGATATGAAGTTGTTGTTGAATAACCCAAAATATCCTTATTTGGAATAGGTAAGGATGAATAATCATATCCACCAATTTGAGGATTTCTATTAAGCCTTTGATCCCTTTTAGCCTTATTATATTTTTTAGATTCTTCAGCATGGGTTTTTGAATGTTTTTTCAAATCTTGAGGTCTCTTGAATTTTTTTGCACATTGATCACATCCAAAAGGTTTTAGAGGAATATGAACCCTTAAATGTGATGTTATATGATCTCTCTTAATAGTAACAACTTCACAAGTATCCCATTGACATGCCAAAGACAAATTTCTGTTGCATTTTCTACCAACATGGAAATCACAAAGATGTTGATACAAAGATTTTGCATCTTCATGAACTGAAGAACAATCTCTCCATTTACAACGTAATCCTTCATCATAATTATTATATAAAGATCCTGATTGTTGTTGTTGAGGTAAATAATGTTCAGATAATTGAGGAAGACTTTGTTGATGATGTTGGGTAGGAAAGACTATTGAAGGTAATGGTGGAGCAGATAAAATCTGGTTTGTTTTATAAGAATTCATATAGGATGAGTTACTAATCAATAAAGATGATGAATCATAATTGAATGAATTATCCAAGGAAGGTAAATTTGGTAAAAGGGTAGTTGGCTGATGATGATGAGCTGTAACATTAGGTCTAACATTTGGAGTTGTTGTTGTTGCTGTAGTGGTAGTTGCAGTATTGGAAATATTATTCTTAGTGGTGGATGGACTTGTTGAAGATCCAGAAACTACCAAATTAACCTGTTGTTTGATACCAGGAGGAGTTGAAACAGATGCACCAAGTGGGGGAGATTGTGGGGCAGATGAAGCATCAGTATATGAAGAAGAAACAGAACCTAATGGAGATCCAGTTGATTCAGTTGCAGTTGAATCAAATCTAGTATTTGAAGATCCAGAGGATGATGAGTTTGTATTTGTTGAAATTGAAGAATTTCTAATCAATGGGGAAACAATTGTGGTATTATTACCATTATTAATAATGTTTGAAGATTCAGAAGAGATTGGAGATTTATTCTTGCTTAAAGAATCAGCGTTTAAATAAGCAACAGGATGAAGGTTGAAAGGTTTTGCAGATGATGATGGTTTAGACTTATAGTAAAAATCATATGGTTGCCCTTTTTGTTGCTGTTGTTGTTGTTGTTGTTGTTGTTGAACCTGTTGTTGACCCTGTTGTTGTTCCAAATGTGCCTGTAATTTAGGAAGCGAAGGCAGCGAGGAGCCGTTGGAATTAAACATAATTAGTGGTGTTTGTAGTGTTTTCTTGTCAATAGATAGTAATGATGTGGATGAACGAGTAAATAAGACAAGAGACAAAAAGAGGTAAATAAATAAAGAAAGCTTCTTTAGAGTAGTAGTGGTAGTAGCAACTTAGTATGTCCAACCACCACAGTCAGTCAGTTTTCCTCTTGTTTAAGTTAAATTTTGATTGTCTTCCTCTTAAAATGCCAAGAGAATTTTATATTAGCTAAGCCTCTCTGAGGGTGTAGAGGTGTGAGAAGGTTTATCCTTCAAGGGTCTTCTTACTTTAATTAGGCGAAGATAAGATATGCTTACCCTTGATTTAAGGTCTGTCTTTACAATATAATTGAACTAGTCAGTTACTACTTCTGATTGATTAATTGCGTTTGATATTGCAATCAGTTATAATGAGGCAAGCTAGTTTTACTGTTGTTGTTGTATTTCACTAGAAAGTAGTATTTTTTTTCTTTTCTCTTGGCGTTTTCACGGGGGCTGAGGTGAAGTGAAGTGAAGTGAGGGGTTACACAAGTTTCTTTTTCGATTACATAATATCTTATTAAGTAAGTAAATAGATTAAAAATTAAGGGGGCAAGGGATGTGGGAGCCAAATTATTTAACAATTAAATATCTTTTTCATTTTCCGGATTTGTGACCCTTAGCACTTTCCGACTATAATCTAAATCGTCTCTTAAAGACTTATTAGATTGATTGAGATTGACGTACATCGAACTATGTGGATCCAACCTTTGATCAACAAGTACAAAATTCGTATTTGCTCCTCCAACTGTCGATGATGATGGTTGTGAACCAAATGATTTCCTTTTACCACCATTTGTATTACTACTAAAGTTAATATTGCTACTAACTAAACTAGTATTATTATTATTGTTTAAACCACTTACAAATCCAAACAATCCTGAACTTCTTCGGCTTTCCAATCCTGTTTTCTCATTATTTTGGAATGAATCAGGAGATTTTGGAATAATTGGTAATGGTGATGGTGCTGGAGGTGGTGTTGAATTATTATTTTTTGTTATTGCAGATAAGATAATCGGTCTCTCGGAGCTTGGATAACTTTCCAGATCACTATCTATTTCAATTTCGCCCCTTTTCCTCTTTTGTTTAATTATTAAAAAGATAAGTAGTCCAATTAATATTGCACATATTATACCAACTGCACTGAAAACTCCTGCAACTTTTGAATTCGAGTCAAAAAATGAAGATCCATTGGAAGTTGATGATTTATTCGATTGATTACTCGATGAATCAAATGTGGTTGATGTAGATGATGATGAAGTTGTCGTGCCGGTTGTTGGTGTTATTGTTGTTTCAACCATTGTAGTTAAATAAACAGTTTGAACAGATCCCGTAATTGTTCTAACTGATATAATGGAACTGAGATGAGAACTAACTATATCTGTAGAAGACGAAGAAGATGATGTTATTATGGATGAGGTGCTACTTGAAGTTGAAGAGGACTCAGTTGAGATGGAAGAGCTTGAAGTTGTGGATGAGCTGGTTGATGTTGAGCTGCTGGTGGATGAGGATGAAGAAGAGGATGAGGTTGTTGATGATGTTATAGCCACTTCATAAATCAAAGAACTTGATGTAATTGATGAAGAGGTTGAGGAAGATGAAGAAGTTGATGAGGAAGATGAAGAAGTTGATGAGGAAGATGAAGAGGAAGAAGCAATTGAAGAGGACGAAGAAGAAGATAATGATGAGTAAGAAGTAGATGAAGAAGTGGAAGATGAAGAAGTTGATGAGGAAGATGAAGATGATGATGATGATGAGGAAGAAGATATGGAGGTTGATAAACTTGTGGAAATTTCAGTTGAACTATCAGCAGTACCGGCAATACTTGAGCTTGATTCTTCAAATGACGAACTTGATGAACTTGATGATTCACTTAAACTACTTGACTCATTCAAATCAACAGTTAATTCAATATAACCGAACAAATTTTCAATTGAGGACCCACAAGAATCAGAAGGATAGCCAGGACATGAGATATAACAATTTGATAAAGTCACTGTTGAATCAGGTTTATCATTTGAACACCAACATGAATGATTTTGAACAATTGCATAATTATAACCTGAACAATCATCAGTACACAATCCATTTGACATATACAAACTTGATGATTCCGATGACGAAGAGCCTGTATTTTCATTTGAACAATAGATCAAAGATCCTTGAGTTAGATTGTTAATTAATAGAATTAAAATTGATATGAATAACTGATAAGTTCTCAACATATGTAAAAAATTAATAGGGAACACAAGCAATGACAAAGTACAAAATTATCCCCTGGTTAGGGATGATGGGATAGAAGGGGTGAGATGATATAAAAGTAGATGCGGATTTGGGATAAACAGGGGTGACGTTAGCCAATGAATAAAATAACACAGAACAGATATGATATGATCTATATGATAAGACAAGATCAAATGACTCCCTTCAGGAGGTTTTATGAATTCAAAATTAGCAAGCAAAATATAAGAAAAGAAAAGAAAAGAAGAGAAAAAGTAAGAGAGAGAGAGAGAGAATGTTTAAAAATAAGTTAATCATCATAATCATCTCCTCATCCCTTTTTCATGCATAATAAACTGAAATATGGAATTTCAAAAACTCTATTATGTTGGTGATGATGATGACGGGTAAAAGAATAAATTACAGAAGATCCGATCCCATTTTCTTATTCTTTTGTATTTCATTTACTGTTGTTGTGCTTTCGTCAAATGTGAGTTGTCTAGCAGCAAATTTACAGTCCATTAATTTACAACTGATATTAAAATAATCAGCCAGTTGATTAATTAATTTAGCCAAATCAAATTACTCAGGGGGGATCTTAACCGATAAGGAAATCTAATTAATTGCATAATGTGCTGAAAAGAAGCAGCAGAAGCAACATTTGAGATGTTCCCAATTCGGTAATCGTGTGAGAATGCGGCTTTTAGGATAGATTCAAAATTAAACCTAAACGAAATTTGAATATTGAGGAAAAAATCAACTTATTAAAAAATGTACTTTGTATGTGTGAATGTATATAAAGACAGACAAATAAAAAATAATTATAAAGAAAAGGGGATAAGAGAACAAATGAACAGAAATAAGAGAGGTAAAAAGTATAAAGAGATAATAATAGCACCAAATAGACGAATGTTTAGAATACATCAAAAGAGAAATAACAAAATAGGTTAGGAAGAAGAAGGAGAGGAAAAAAAAAGGGGATACTTAGGACAGTGCCTTTTTTATTTTTGAAAAGAAACCCTTCTTCTTTTTTTCAACAGGTGGAGTTGATTTGGATTTTGGCTTTGGAGAAGAAGTAGTTGGGGCAGTAGTTGGAGCAGATGTTGTTGTTGGAGATGATGAATCAATTTCAGAATCTAAATCATCTTTTTTAACTTTACTAACAACTTTTTTGACAAATTTAGTCTTTTTCTCTTCAGCTGTTGATTCATCTTCAGTATTTAAAGTTTTTGGATCAACTTCTGAGATTTCACCAAATTCTTTAATTTCAAATGCATTATTTGGAATAACAACACCTGGTTCACCTAAAGTATCTTGTTTACCTTCAGTTGATGGCATAACAGTTATTGATAATTCTGGTTCTGGTTCTGGTTCTTCAACATTTAAACTTTTTGGATCAACGTCTGAAATTTCTTTAAATTCTTTAATTTCTTCAACATTTGAAGGAATAACAACACCTGGTTCACCTAAAGTTTCCTGTTTACCTTCTGTTGAAGGTAAAACAGTTGGAGTTAATTCTTTAATCTCAACTGGTAAACCACCAGATTCTGGGATTTTTGAACTTGAAGTATCCTTAACTGAAATAAAATCAGAAGGTATTAAAATATTATTTGAATTACCAGATTCATCAGTTTCTATATTTAAAGATTCATTAGTTAACCAATTTCCATCAACAACAAACTTGAATAAGATTTTTTCAACATTTGGAGGCAGTGGGAAAGAGATTGCGAATGAACCATCTGATTGTTTAATCAATGGTAAAGATTGTGACCAATCATCAAAAGTTCCAGTGACTATAACATCGGAAGGTCCAGAAGGCCTGTATATGAAATTTTTAAAAAGTGCATTGTTAGTATAAGAATGTTAAAAGAGTTAATTTTCTGACAAGTAAATAAACAACATACCAAGTGAATGTAAAAGAAGATGCCATAATTATAGTATTGGAGTAAATTTACCACAATTAAGTGAATAAAACAGATGAAATAGTCTAATAATAATGAGCTGAAAATTAAGAATATCACCTTCAAAAAGCAATCTCTCCTGTTGCCCCTTTACCAAAGTAGAACGCAGAAGTGCACTCCACTCCACTCACTCACTCATCATCTCCTCTTCCTGACAAATTGGGAAATGTGTCACTTCTCAATTGAGAAAGGTACTTATGTAATCAGAACTACCAGGTCGATCGACTCCCCCCATATTTTATATTACTTAATCACTTACACAATTATACAATTACCATTTCTATTTACACTATTATCGTTATTATCATTACCTACCAACGATAAATCAACTGGATTTTCAATATTTTCAATCTCTTTAACCATTGATTTGAAAACTTCATTTATATTATAGTTTAATTTGGCACTACATTCAAAAAATGGAATATTACCAAAATTTTCACTCAATTTTTCTAATTCTTCAAATTTAACCTGTCTTTGTAATTCTAAATCTGATTTATTACCAACTATTATGATTGGCACATTGTTTGAATCTCCATCCCCTGATAAATCCAATATCTTATCCCTTATTGTATTAAGTAATTTGAAACTCTGTTGGGAATTAATCGAATAAACTAGCATATATCCATGGACTCCAATTAATAATCTATTATTTATAATACTGAATTCATCTTGTCCTGAAGTATCTAAAATCTCCAATGAATATTCAATTCCATCGTAGGTTACCTTCTTGTTGAACTGATTTTCAATGGTTGGGTAATAATGATCGATGAAATTTTCCTGTACGAATTGGGTACTTATACTGGATTTACCAACTGCCCTTGATCCAACCATTACAATCTTACGTTCTTTAGTCATTTTTGCAAAATTCAGTGACTTAAATTAAATTGATTTGAAAATGAGAGAAAAGAAAGCTAAGTTTAGGTCCACGAGTTGAGAATAATTAAGTTATTCCAGATTCTTATTTCTTACTTCCCGTGAGTCTCTGTGTGAGTCTCTCTCTCACTCACTCTCTTTTACTGTTTCAAAATCACAAAAATTTATTATGTAAAGTGGCTAATTTCGCTAATTCCGGACACTCACACAACAAGAACAAGAGAAAAACTAAATTTCACAAACAACAGAATAGATAAAAATAAAATGAAATAATACAAATAGTAAATGAAAATTTAAAAACTTATCAACACTAAGCTTATCTCTTAAGTACCTAAATGCATCACTAAAATCAAAATACCAAACGGAAATAGCAGATTAAAGAAAACTCAAATGGAAAATTTCATAGGGGAAAAAAGGGCAGCAGCAGCAGCAGTCGAAGAAGTAGAAGAAGTAGTAGTAATCGTGGTAAATATGGAACACTTCCCCAATGGGAAAACGCCACTTGAGCCCGCGTCGACCCCTTACTATGATTTGAAATATATAATATATTTGGGTTCTTTTACATAGACGTATACATATATATTTAATTTTTCAATAAATAAACAAATTGTTAGAGACTTATCAACTCAATGCCCACTGCAAACATTCCAATGCACTGACAACAATTACAATTGTAACAGGTAATGTTAAAATAACATAACCATAAAACAACACACCAGCCATTTCTTTTTGATAAATTTCATTCAATTGACAAATTTGTGAAAGTTGAATTGCAGGAGGTGAAGTAATTAATAAGAATGAAGTAACTAAGAAAATTGGATCATCCAATATACTTAAACCAATAAATTTACAACATAATGTAATCAAAGGTAATAAAAAAATTGAAGGTAAAACCATTCTTGAAACTAATGATGCGAAAACCATTTTTTTATAATTTGGACAAGCAGGTGGTATATCTGATGATGGTGATAAATTTGCACCTAATACAACTAAAATTAAAGGAATTGAAACAGATCCTAATTGTTTAATTGCTAATGCAACGGTATTTTCAACAAATCCTTCTCTTTCATAAAATTCATACCTTATTGAAGGAATTGATGCAACAATAACAGATATTAACATTGCCCATAATGGAGGATTCATTGCAGATACGAATCTTTTAATAAATTTGATATAAAATGGCTGAATTGATGTTGAAACTTCAATTAATTCTTCTTCATTACTAATTAATTTATTTGATTCATTTGATGATATTGAAGATCCTTCACTCCATTGATTTTCCGATATTCTTGGAGGTGTTAAAAGTTGATTATTTGTTGTTGTTGAACCAAAATTCGTTGCTGATGATGATGATGTAATTAATAATGGTTGATTTTCAACATCGGATGTAGTTATTGTTTCAGTTTCATTATTTTTCTTTTTTGTATTATTTGAAATCACAAAAGGATGACTTAAACCATATAAAACTTCCAAAGGTTGTTTTTTTAATAATTTATTATAACCCCAAGACCATCTTAACATTTGACCTAATTGTTGAAAGATTAATAAATAAATTAAACCTCTTGAAGCAATTTGATCGGATGTATCATTTTCAACATCATCCCATTCTAAATCAGGTAATGTATAAGCTAATGCAAGTGTTAATGAAACAGGTAAAGAATTTGAATTACCAAAGACAGCCATTGCCGTCACAAAATTAGATTCTGGATCTGATAAATTTAATAATGATGAAACAAAAATTGATGATAAATATGAAACACCAGTTGTTACAACAAATAAAATTGGTATGATTATAACTTCCAATAATTTCTTCAGTGATAAAGAAGATGCCAATTTAGTAAAGATCAAAGCAGGTGTGAATAAATCAACATTTAATCTTGAGATTATTTTGGTACCATCATTTGATAATAAACCTGAATTTGCAGCCCAAAATCCAGCAATACAAACCAAGAAAACTTCAAATACAGCTTCAAAAGTTAAAAAACTAATTTGCTGATAAGATAATTCAACATTTTCGAGTATTTTAATTGATTTAGCTACTAAACTTGACATGGATAATCGATTTGGAATTGGGGTATATATGAGAGACGAAAGAGGGAGGGAGAGAGAGAGAGAGGGAACAAAAGGAAGTGAAATGGGGTAAAGTATCTTTAACCTAAGAGCAGCAGCAGCAGCAGCGGAGAAGTAGCAGAAGAGTAACAGCAGCCCGCCAGCCAGGCGGTTCAGACCAGACGAGACCAGACAAAACAAACAAACAAACAAACAAATAACAGAAAATAACAAATCACAGAAAATAACAAGTGAAATATCGACCCGGCCGATCGACTCCTTATCTTTGATCGATTCGCTTAGAGTCTCCGAAAATAGATAAGCCGGCTTGGCTTGGCCTGTTCTATATAATCAAATCATTGATACTCATCTTCCTCTTGATTTCTTTGTTTTGTAGCAACTGTCTTTGGGTTGAATTGTTTGTTAAAGCGGGTGTTAGGTATTTAGTTGGTGGTTCAAGAAGCGGCTGATGATGGGATATTTGATAGGATAAAGGCGGCTGAAGCTGTTGCTGTTGTTGTTGTGGCATTGTATTTGAACCGTTGATACTTATTATATGTAGTTTTGCGTAGTTACCAAATTCATTTATTCTATTTGGGTTATAGTATGATGAGGATGGAGAGGTAGTAGTAGTGGTGGTTGTAGTTGAAGGATTTATTATTGATGTACTTGTTTCGAATATTGATAATGTTGGTAATGAAGTAGTTGATGAAGATGAGGAAGCTGATGAGATTGATGATGAAGGAGATACCGATGATGAGGAAGTATCCATGAGACTACTGCTATTACTGTTTCTATCCAAATCTTGCGCTGCCTTTAATACCGATAATAAACCATCATTTTTCAGATGTGCTATTGGATGATGATTATTTTGAATATCCAAAGGATGTTGTTCTTGATAACTTGTTCTTGGCCAATATTGATAGATTGGTTGTTGTTGTTGTTGATGTTGTTGGACTAATGATGGTAATAACTCATCCGGTTGCAGTTGCTGTTTTTTAACTATTATTGAACTGATTGACTTACTTCTTTTTCTATTTCTTTTCTTCTTCAAATCTGAATCATTAATTTTCAATCTTAGCATTCCAAAACCTTTTTCAAAAGGTTTTAAACATTGATAAATGAATTCTTCACCAAATATTGGAATTAAAGCAAATCTAATCTTATAACAAAACCTACTTGCCAATTTTTTGGCCAAGTCAAATGAAATCCAAGTCCCTTGAATTTTCAAAAATCCACCTCTGACTCTTTTCAATTCAGGTTCTAATTCCGGTGATGATTCAAGTAGTTTAACGATATCAGCTTTTGAATTTCCAATTGCTTTCCATAAACCTGTTAAATGAACCAAACCCGAGTTATAATCCCAAATAACCCAGCTTTCATCAATCTTATATTCAAAAACAGTTAAGAAATTTCTTGGATCTATGGAGGTTGAGTATTTTCTTCTGTTAACATTTGAGATATTTGGAATTAAAACCAGTTGATCATCAGGAATTTTTGACCTTAATTCTGATGAGATTTTTTGAATTGGGTAGTTTATTTTACTTGATTGGTCATCCAGTATGGATGAAGAGGAGGAGGAGGAGTTATTATTGTTACTACTCATTATAATTGTATTGCTGAAACGACAAGGCACACAGAGAATAAATTAAGCAAACAGGTAAAAGAAAGAGAGTGAGAAAGAAAGATATATAGAGAGAGAGGGAGAGAGCAATAAGAATATAGAAGAAACACCCACAAGAGAGGGTGATTACCTTAAATCAACTAAAGGGAGGGAGCGATATATTAAAAGATAAGAAGAGTTAAATTTTATTGATGAAATTGAAAGATCAGCGGCTTTTCATGTATGTTATTATATATATAAATTGAAAGCCACAAACACTGTAGATAGTACAGATAGCACACATAACAAAAGATAGTGAGTGAGTGAGTGTGCTTACTTAAATAGTGACTGTGTCTGTCTGTCTCCTTTGCTTAATTTCCCACTTTTTCCTCGATATACATACATTCAATCAACCCGAGGCCGAGGAAATAACAAATCTTACCGTGATATTAGATATATGGTTGATTAATTAATTAACTTTAATTAGTTTAGTTTTTTTATTTAGTTTATTGGGTTATTTATCTATTTACTACACTATGCTGAATTATCTTCATTTTATATCTTAATTATAATTAATTCCACTTTAATTTACTTGATATATATCAGCTATCTATCCACCTATCTACCTATCTCTATTCCGTCCTTTTCAAAAAGCCGCAAGATTATCACCAAAAGATAAGAACAATTAACACTAACTGTATATTTTATTATATTATTATATTTTATGATACATCTTGATTCTTGATTCAGATTTTCTCGTGTCATTCAAAAGGGAGGATCAGTGTGCTTTTTTTGTCTTTTTTTACCGAGATATCCCCCAATTTAGTCTGTTTTTTTTTTCTTTCCCACTATCTCTTCCAATTGGATGATATAAATTTACCAATATTAAATGAATTATTACCCTTTGATTCATTTTCTTTTGTCCTTTTCTGTGAGAAGAACCCTTTCAGATAGTTATTAATTGCTGAACTTGATGATGATGACTCTCCAATGCCTATGTGTTTTGGCTCAAAAAAATTAAATAACTCATCATCTGTAAGATCATTGAATAATTTAAAATTTAAAGTCTTCTTATAATGAGCAACATAATTTAAATTGAAAAATTTCAAGTCATTATTGAATTGAATAAAACTTGAATAATTCAAGTCATTCAATTGAGAGTTTTTCAAAAAAAAATCATATTTTAAACATGATAAAAATCCAATTAAATAATCTTCAAATTGAAATCTAATAAAATCGTCACCACCTTTGAAAATTTGTGAATCCATTGATAAATTGTAATTTAGTGTATTTGAAATAATTTCATTTTCGTTTACTTTATTCAAATTTTCGTTTTTTTCAACTTGTTCAATTATAGAGTCAATGAATTTTTTATCTTGAATTGTTAAATTCAATTCATCTTTAATTGATTTATTAATTATTTCAAATTTAAATTCTCCTGATTCTAATTCAATTATAATCAAATCTGCAAATGATAATTTTTGATCCAAGATTAAATCATTTGAACATCCAATTAAAAACCATTCGGATTTTTCTAATTCTTCTAATTGTTGTAATGTTAAATACGGTTGAAAAAAACCTCCTTTATTAAATATTTTTAATGGTAATCCAATAAATTCTAACATTGAATTTCTATCACTTGATTTAAAACTTGTTGGCTTTTTTTCACTTGAATTAAGTTGGTTATTTAATTCATAATTACCACAGTTTGATAATTGAAAAATTAAATTTGGTATTAGTGAAATTAATGAATACTGTAAATTTGATAGTTTATTTAGATCTTTTGAATAGATTATTATCTTGATTTCCAATAATAATGCTTTGAATAAGATCAGTAAGTTTCTCTTGAATGCCAAAACTAATTCTTTAAGATTTAATCCGGTATAAAAGTCACTTTCTTTGATAATTTTCAAATTGCTACTACTTGTTGATGACGATGGTAAATCATATAAATCATCATCTTCAACTTTAAATCCGTTCTTATTATAAATAATTGAAATATTCTCATAGAAGCTCTTTATAATTGACTTATCATCGAAATTGAATTGATTAAAAAATGAACTTGTTATAATGCTTAATTTCTCTTTTAGTTGAATTGTGATTGGATATTTTGTAATTAGAACTAATGACTTTTGAATAATTGATCTTTTAAACTCTTTGGATTGATCAATCAATTGATCACTTTTCAATTGCCTAATACACCCACATCCAAATAAGGTTGAATTATTAATTGAATCGAAAATTGTAAAATTGGTAAACGTTTCATTGAATAAATGTGCTCCATCAGGCAAGGCTTGAAATGGTAAAGTTGGGAAGATATTTGAATATTTTTCAATCTGTTCCAATTGATTAGAATCATTGGATTCATCATCGATCCAATATTCAATTTCAGATCCTCTAATATGATGGAAATCAACAAGGCATAATCCATAAACGAATCCTTCTTGTTGTTGTTTAATTGCCTCTTCCTTTGCTGGCTCTTCTTCTTTGACAGCTGCCTCATCTCCAACAACCTCCTGTGTTATCTCTTCTTCTTTCCCTTCAAGCTCTTCATTCCAAGGATTGGGCTCCGATTGATCATCCGCTACTTCCATATCCCCTAACTACAGTCACCAACAACCACTACTTGCAATTGACCTTAGACAAAGACCTATCATTAGTAGTAGTTGATGGTAACTAACTAACTAACTACTGTTCAACTACAAAAAACACCCTTCCCAAAGATGACATAATCGCTTATCTAATATCCGGAAAATGAACTTTGAATTTAAAAAATGGAAGAAAACTATAAATCGGCTACTTAAGCTACCTTTACTTACTTATAATTTGGATAATAATTTTGGTGCTGTTGAAACATCAACTTCACCACCATTTTCAATTGCAGAAAATTCAACAATACCAGATCTGTTAACAATAATAGCAGATCTACCAGTTCTTAAACCTAAACCAATTTCAGTCAAATCCAAATTTGCAGTGCCTAATTTTTTAGTCAATTCTAATTCAGGGTCACTAACAAACACCAATTTTGGTGAATTTGCACCAAGGGATTGTCTCCATGCATTCAAAACTAATGGATCATTTTTTGAAACAACCAAGATAAAATCAACACCTTTGGAAGCAAATTGAGAGACAGATTTAATATAACCTGGTAAATGTTGTTCTGAACAAGGTGGTGTAAAAGCACCTGGAACATTAACAAGAACAAATTTTCTACCTCTGGTGAAAGATTTCAAATCAAATGATTGAGGATCTTTACCTTCTGGCTTGAAATACAAACCACCAACTGAACTTGGGAAACGATCACCTTTTTTAATTGCCATTGTATTGAATTTGTTTAGTTTAATTATTTAACTTGTTATAAAGAAAAAGAGTATCAGGCAGGGGGGTGGCAAAAAGAGAATAAACAAATAGCTCATTACTTATATATAAATAAATTGTTGACACATTTTCAAATTAGTTAATTAATTTGCAATTAAGTGTTGGTAGCACACAAGAAGTATTAGCCAAATAGGCTAAAATTGTTATTGTTTCAATTAGGTAATAATTAAGAGAGATGCGGGGGACTCATTAGGGGAGCAGGCGGTGCAGAGATGTGATATATTAAGATTACATAATCATACACACTCCCTTCCCTGCCTAACTTAAACCAGCTTATAATCATCATTCAAATATCTGACAATTGGCCCTTCACCAACAATCTCAATTATCTTCTCAAACCAACTTAATATAACACCACCGAATTTTTGTCCCTCTTTCAAACTCATTAAATTATATAGAAATTTAATCAATGTGTCAATCTCATCAGATTCCAAGTCGTTTTTAATGATTTTATTTATTTCAATCTGTTTAATACTTTGTAAAGTTTCTAAAACTGAAGTCAAATAATTCAATTTGATATCAGTTGAAGATCCATAAGGTATTGGCTCATTCAATGATAATTTTAATGACTCAATACTTGATCCTTTGGTAATCAAACTTCTTAATTGTGTTAATTTATGTTGTATTTCTTCATTGGAATAATTAGGTAAATCTAATTCATCAGCTTCATATTGTGTATCTGGATCATATTTGTCAATATCAATTCTTCTCCAATCTTCCATTGTTGCTGTATGTATCTGTTGTTATGTTGTCTATTTAATATCTCCCGGCTCTTCCCTTTGTAACAATACAAGATTCAACTTCACCCCTTTCTTGCCAACTTGTCATTTCAATCTCTCTGTTGTTGGCTTGGGTGATAACTGGTGTACAGATGTTGGATTCTTGGAAGACTCGCCGATCGACGTGTGGTCGATAATTCGGCAGAGATAAAGTCCATTTTTGGGATAGTTTTAGATAGTAGTTTAGGCAATTTAGCTACCTTTCATAAGGCAGTATTCTTAGTCAAATTATGTCCTTGGAGTCGTATTTGAACAATAACTATCTTATAAAGAAGAAACCAAAGAAGAAGAGACAGAAAATTATAGCTCAAGATGACGAGACGATACGAATAGAACTCCCCAAAGATGAGACTAAACCATTAAAAGGATCTTGGAGATCTGTGGAATCAAATGAAATTATAGACCATAACATTCCTGCTCCAGATACAATGCAAGATGGATCATTTGTTGGATTGCAGACAAAAGAACAGATTGAACGATCCTTGAATTCTCAAAGAGACAAATTCAATTTGGATTTGGAAAATACAAAAAAAACAAAGTTAAATCAAGAGACAATTATAAGGGATTCAAAAGGTCGTAAAATTACAGATTTACCAAACAGCCAGGTTTCAGATTCACAGAAACAGGAACTGGAGAAACAGAAGCTGAAAGAGGTGAACAGGAGTGAAATATCACAGAAATTAAAAGAGCAACAAGATGAAAAATTGAATCAAGTACGCAATGAAAAGCTAAACATTTACGAAAACGATTCAAAATTAAACGATTCTCAAAAACGTGAAATCAAACAAGAAGACCCAGCATTGTTATTTGATTCCAAGATTTATAAAAAGATTGAAAATTTGAAAAATTCAACAAATGTTTCAATAACGGGTAGAAGATTATACACCGGATCAAATAGCAGTAGTAATAGATTCGATGTTAAACCAGGTTGGAGATGGGATGGAATTGATAGATCAAATGGATTTGAATCCAAGTGGTTTGATCATTCAATCAATGTGAAAGAATCAAAAGTGTTGAGTTATACATTATCCGAAGATATATAGTTGAAATAGTAAATATTTATTTTACACAATAATAATGAAAATAAAATGAAATAAAAATAGGGGTGGGGATAAAAAATAAAAAGGGGGATTAAGGATTTTTTGATTTTGATTTTTCGTCGTTTCATCAATCTTTAGATTTGGTGGATTTAGAATTACCAATTTGAAGAGCTTTCATTAATTCATTTGAACCTTTCAAGTCTGTTGGTGGTTGAGTATTCTGTTGTTGTGGTTGATAATTACCAGAGTTAAATTGAGGTGGGAATTGATTTTGTGATGGATCAATCATATTTTTCAGAACGGAATTATAAATCATTTGAACATTTGCACTTTTCTTTGGATTACTAGTATTGTTATTAGACAATAACAATTCATCTTTTTGCTCCTGTGATTTCTCATCCTCGGTCTTCTTTAAACCTTCCCCCTTCTTAATAACTGATAATAGATCTTTCTTTGAATTTTCCTTCTCTTGTTTGGCTTTTGCAATTGCTTTTTTCTTAGCTGCTGCGATTTCATCATTCTTGACATTGGAAGTCTTTGATGAACCTTTTGGATAGAAGACTAATTGTTTATTAGAAATGTTTAAAATAGTTGAAGATGAAACAGTCAAACCTCTTGGAGTCTTCAATCTGCCATCAAAACTACTTGCTGTTAACAATGGTTGATCGAATAATACTTGAATTAAAATATTGAATTCAGATGAGGTGATTCCAATAACTGTACCTTTTGAAAATAATGGAACTTTACCAGAATCAGCAACATAAATCACCCTATCACCTAATTTGAAAACTTGTCTCTTCAAAATTTGTGATGGACTTGAAGGACTCAAAACTGCAGCTGATGGAATTCCTTTTAATGCCTTATATTCACCAGATCTTGGAACTTGATAATAATCAATTATTTGATCTTCAATTAATGAAATACCAATTCTAGTGAAAGATTCAGAATCTAATGAAACTTTTGAAAAAGATGATTTCTTTTGCTTCAAGAAATCATCAATTATCTTCAATTCAGATTTCAATTTATCAGGATCAGAGATCTTAAATAGTTCTTTTGCAGACGGAATATTGTTCATTCTATAATTTAATAATGCTTTGAATAATTTTGGGAACTTGGTAGAATATTCTTTAATTAAATTAACTGCCAAATCACTATATTCCCAAAATCTATCATTTCTTTTTGTATATCCTAAAACTTTCAATTTTTTACTTTCAAATTTCAATTCTAATCCAATATTAACTTTCTTACCATTAGATCCTTCAATCATATAACTTGATGTAATCTTTGATAAAAACAGAGGTGGTAATCCAAGCATTCTGGCAGCACTTCTTGAATCATGATAAGTTAATGCCTGTTTTTCAACTTTTGCCCTCTGAATACCAAAATTAGGTTCTGAATTATCAGAAGTTTGGAAAATTTTAACCTTTAATTTATTATTTTCATGACCAAGAACCCTTGCAGGACTTCCATATGCATTTGTTCCTAAAAATACAATATCGGTACCTGTTGGATATTCTTCTTCAACTGGAATAGGAGGTCTTTCAATATATCTTGCATCTTTGTTGATAACTTGATCAACAACAAGTTGAATTGGATAAACCTCAATATCTTTAGAGAATGTCTTAATATATCCCCTATCAGGAGTACGAACCAATCCTGTAACTGGTCTAACATAAACTAATCCTTGAATTGGATTACTTGGTCTCTTTGGAGAATCATTTTCATAATCATCCTCTTCGAATTTTTGATCCTCATTTTCATCTTCATCTTCAATTTTAACACCTTTAACACGGCCTAAATGATGGAAAATATTGTTTCTTGTCTTTTCAAATTCATCAATTTCAAATGGCTCAAGAGGAGATGAAACAACTTTCCCTCCACCTTTACCAAATGAAGTGATCTCATATTTCATTAAATTATCGGTAACATAGATCACTTTTGATTCTCTAAGGAATGGCCAATTTGTATAAACAACCTTGTTAACATATTGTTTAGCAAATTGTTCAACAGTTTTAGATCTATGCAGATTTCCAAGGGTTAAAACCATCGATTGAGAATTTGATGGTCTTTCAAAGACTTGAACATTTGCAAATTCAAGATTGTAATCTTTGATTGGAATGAAATTCAATGTTGGGAAACCTGCAAGTAATTGTTTACCGGATTTAGCACCTTTTAAAAATCCAATACTGAATTCTAAATTCTCCATCGATGGTAAAGCTGCAATTTGTTCAATACAATGTGATTCGAAATCTTGGAATGAAGAAGGTAATGGACTAGCCATATGCTTTGACGATTGAGCGCTGAATTTGAAAATTAAATCAGAACCAAATGAATTTCTTTGCTTTTCCTCTGGTGTTAATAAATGATCATAGGGAGTCATTGAATCGATTAATCTTTTTTCATCAACAAATGATAATAAAACGACAGCTTCCCAAGAAGCTCTCTTTCCATTCATATCAATATCACAATTTTCAGGATAAAAGTCAACTATTGGAGATGATGGATCAGTCATTAAAGTTCTATAAGCAGGAGGAATTAAATACCTTGATCTTGCAGGTAAAACGGCCATTAATTGTTGGAAAGGCTTAAAAGGTTTACCCTTTTCGAAATTGAATTTGACTTTTAAACCCCTACTAATATCGGAAATACGAGGAGCATAATGATATCTATAGTACCATGGCCATGAACAAATACCAGTATAATAATAATGTAAAACCCATTGTAAACCTTCAACATAATTTTCAGTCATATCAGTGATTTTTTCTTCATCTGATAAAGTGAATCCTAATTTGGATTTATAATATTGACTCTTCCAATCAACAAACTTTTGATCGTAGACATCTTTCGATTCTTCCAAAGCTTCTTCATTTTCAACAATGATTGCAGATTGATAAGTTTTAATTGTCTTCTTAATTTCATCTGCTCTCGTTTTAAAATCTTCCGAGGTTTCATTTGGATCAATACCATCAACATCAATTTTGGCAGTGTAGGTATCATTGGATTTACTATGAACAACAATCAAACCCAAATCAAACATAAATTGACCAATGAATTGCTTATTTAAATCACTGTTGATATATTCAACTGGTAAAGGTAATTCTGGGATTTTAGATTCATCTTCAAGCATTTCAGGAACGTTGAATTGCTCAGAATAAACCTTGTAAATCCATTCTCTAATATAACCGACCAATTTTCTTTGTTGTCTAATTAATAATTCCTTTCCTTGACGAAGTCTCTTCTTGGCACCTTGTCTTGAAATGGTATCAAGCTGCTTGTTGAACCATTCAACATCAACCGCACCTCTTTCGAAATTCTCAAGTTCAAACACAGATATAATATCCAGCCAAGCTCCTAATCTTGGAAGATTGATATCACCTGATTCATTGATGTATCCTTCAGCTGATTTCATAACCTGTTTGAAAGTTTCTATTAGTAAAGGGAAAGCGCCTTTATTTATATGCAAATCCGGTAAATTTGGTAAGAAATCATTACCAATGACATACATAATCAAGATGAAATCATCCAGAACTCTTTCAAAATCATATTCAAAAGATATTTGATCTTGTAAATCTGCAAATTCCAATCCTAAGTACTCTCTTAGTAAGGAAAGATGTAAAAGATAAAAGTTTTGTTTTGTTAAGTCATTAGATTTTGTTGATGATTGAGGTCCAAATAACACTTCTTCTCTTAAAATTGCCAAATGTGGCTCATGTGAAACTAATCCTAACATAATTAAATCTGCATCTAATCCATAGATACAATGTCTTGTATCAATATTATATTCTAACTGTGACTTTTGAATTCTAATAAATTCCATAATTTTATGTTCACCTTCACCAGGCACCTCATGGCCTGATAGGTAGACGTCGATATCCTTCCAAGCGGAATCAGACGAAACCTTATGGTTTATATAGTATTTCAAATTTGTTGTAAGCTTTGCCATAAATTCAGTGCCAGGTGTGATTGCATTTGAATCAAATGGTGGCTCCTTTGGAATTTCTTTACCTTCTTTAATTGCCTTTGCCATATTTTCTTCAGCTTCAACAGCGGTTCTAAATCTTCTTGCTCTTTGTTGATTCATCTTAGCTCTTGGTGCAACACCATCAATTGCCATATAAAACACTTTTTGAGGCTTAATAGTGGTGAATAAATGGTCAATGTAAGCAAAGATAGCACCAAACATTTGATCCTCGGTGAGGTGTTCAAAGCTTCCATCATTAGAATGGGTACAAGTGTGAAGAATTGAGTTCATATCAAGATACAGATTATCAAACTCTGGAACCTGATTTCCATCAACTTTTTGTGAAATCATCGGCCATCTTTCAGAGATGAATCTAAAAAATTTGGGAATACCTGGTAAAACGTGAGAAAATAGTTAGTATGAAAAAATTCGAAAGCGCCAACATAACCTCATACAATACACATACCCATGATTGCAATCTATATTTCTTGAATATACAATTAAGTACCAAAGGAAACAATTTCTGATAATAAACTGTGTCTCCATGATAAACATGAACAACAGGCAATAAGAGTAGCAGTGAGAGAAAGTCGTGAAATTGTCCAACAAAGCACAGAACAGGGCGTCGTCGACGTCATCATCACCATCGTCGTCGTCGTCGTCGACCTTTTCGACCTTTTCGACCTTTCACCAGTTTTCCTTTCTAATAATCGAACGGGTAACCTAATAGAGAGAGAGAGAGACTGAAATGATGGTTTTCAGATCAATCATCTTTCCTGGTACAACATTAGATTATAGCTACCAAGTGATATTAATCAACAGCGTGGTATGTTTGGCTCAGGTGGTACCGGTAATCTGTCCTTTGGAGGGGCGACGAATACCAACCAAAACAGTGGTTTCAACTTTGGTTCAAGCACCACCACCAACAACAACAACAATAATAATAC
Organism: Ogataea pinus; assembly: GCA_030567935.1. NCBI lineage: Eukaryota > Fungi > Ascomycota > Pichiomycetes > Pichiales > Pichiaceae > Ogataea > Ogataea pinus. The sequence goes on along the minus strand of JAJLSY010000001.1, from coordinate 931,290 downwards.
AACAGCCTTTGGTGGTTTAGGCGCCTCTAATACAGCTAATACAAACACCAATTCATTGGGAGCAGGAGGACTATTTGCTCCTAAGCCAGCATTAACTTCAGCAGCCCCGGCCTTTGGCGGTGGGTTCAATTCGAACGCACCTAAACCAAGTTCATTTTCTTTTGGATCAAGCACTGCTACTGCTGGATCCAACACCGGAGGATTCTCATTTGGTGGAGGAAGTACCAATAGTGCCACAAATCCTTCCGGTGCAGGCCTTTCATTTGGAGCCGGTAATACAAATAATTTGCCAAACTCTACAAATACTGGACTATCTTTTGGAAACACTTCAAATACTTCATCATTAGGAGGTGGTGGTTCTGGAGGATTATTCGGGAGCCAACCTAACGCTTCTACCAACTCTGCTCCAACAGGTGGTTTGTTTGGCTCAGCTGCTGCTGCAAAACCTGCTACTGGATCAGGTTCGGGTTTCTCCTTTGGTGGAGGTTTAGGTTCTAACTCTTCACAGCCAACTAGCACTTCAACAGGTCTTTTTGGTAACACTTCTGGAGCTTCAACTGGGGGAGGAGGGTTATTTGGTGCTAGTAGTACTGCTTCAAATCCAGCAACGTCAACTAACACCAGTGGTGGCTTATTCTCTGGATCTAATAACCAACAATCAGCAACCGGTGGACTCTTTGGAAACAGTAATAACTCATTGAATTCTGCAAATAACAACAATGCTACTACTTCGAACTTTGGGGGTTCGTCGATGTTTGGAGGTAATAAGAGTTTGACTACTGCCTCACAACAACAATTTCCTCAAAGCCAGCAAGGAAACTTATTTTCTGGTCAACAATTGCAGCAGCAACAACAACAACAACCACAGCAACAGCAACCTCAACTTCCTCAATTGAATGCAATGGTGAAAGTTAGTGACTTGCCTGCAGAGTTTCAAAGGGAATTAGAACAATTGGACAGTTATATTCAGACTCAGGTTGCAATATCTGAAAGCTTGAAAGACCATGAACAAGATCACAAAGAACTAGTTGATAGCATACCGAGAGATATTAATTATTTGGAGAAAAGATATTTATCCACAAATCAAGCGTTGAATGTCGATTTAAAATTTGTGGAGACTTTCAAAAACAAAACTTTGGAAAGCTTCAATGATTGGGTTGAAAAGTTGATCAGAGTTTACCTGCAGTTGACAAATCCCATGAACTCCAATGCTTCTGAATCTCAAGCTTCTGAACTTTCAGGCGGGGTGAAGGTGATTGGAGTGAATGGAATCAGATCCAGTCATCTACAACAATCAAAGCAACAGAAAATGAACCAACAAGATAACGAGACCAATTTCAACGTTACACATATCTTGAATTCATATTACATTTCAAAGTTGGATAACTTCCAAGAAAGTATTGATAAATTCAAGCTCATTTTACAAGAAGTTGAGAGTGCAGTTAATGATTTAGATAAAGTTTCCTTGAATACAGGTTTAGTTACTGCTGGAGGTAATCATGGTTTAGAAATGATAGTTAATACACTTCAGGAAGAGTTCAAATTGTATGTGGAGTTATCAAACGAGTTTGCCGAAATCCATCACCAAGTTAAGCGCCTAGGTGGTTCAGATGAAATGTTTTAAAAAATCTTTTACATATATGTATAAATATAATTTTCTGTTTTACGGAATATAAATCCTTTTTAACTGCCTTTTTTCCCACCAAAGGTGACAGAATCCACAACTTTCTGCACTTCTATTTTGGCTCGTTCATTTTTCTTTGCCTCATCAACCCTTCTCAAATATCCACCAAATACAACCACCTCTGCAACAAGAACCAATATCGAAAAGAAAAGACTTAATAATACACGATAAGCATCATTTATCCTCATTGAAGTACCAGTCCAATACCAAACTGCATACGCAACAGACACTACACTAACTGCAATATTGATGATTGTAGTTAATTGGTGCTTCAATTCCTTAGCTTGTCGAGCAGGTGTTAATTCAGTATATTCATCATTTAGAGACCTTAAATCGAAAGCTTTTTTATTGTATCTATCAGAATTGGATGATAGTTGCCTATATTCCAATTCCTGCTGTTGAATTCGAAGCTTGTCCATTAGTTTCAAGTACTCCGGACTCTTAGTGTCCAATGGAGGTGGAGGAACATATATGGCTGAATCATTCATTAGCTTCAGTAGTGATAAATCCCTCGTTTCTTCATCCCTTGTCAATTGATACAATGATATTAAATCCTGATGAGATATCCAACCTCTTCGCAGCATTCTGTCCTTTGTATCTTGATCAACTGTAGAAGACCCGAGAAGATCTGAAATTGGAGTTGTGATTGTGAATTTAACCATTGTCAATTATCAAAGATCCACCCTTTCCAAGTGATGAAACTTTCCAAATACACAGGATCAACCGGTCAGTTAGTAACAAGATATTGTACTTATACCACTTAGCTTTAACTGTGTTAGAGATTGAGCCTATGATTATGTAATCGCCCATTTTATTGGACAGTGAAACTCATTTCGAAGATGCCACCAAGTTGGAGTTTGAATAACAGTAAAGTGTTGTCATTTGGAAGTTATCTGATAAGGGTGAAGTCTAAGTTCAATTATAATATCCTTTTATACTACACATTATGCCAAAGTTAGAAGAGTGGGAAATCAAGAAATACTGGGAAATCTTCAATGGATTAAATCCTGTTAACAAAAAGTTGGATGGTGATAAGGTAGCTGTGGTTTTTAAAAATTCAAGATTGGCCCAAGATAAACTGACCAAAATTTGGGATCTATCAGATATAGATGTTGACGGGTCATTAGATTTTGAGGAATTCTGTATTGCCATGAGATTAATCTTTGATTTGGTCAACGGTAATGCGTCAGAAGTTCCATCATCATTGCCAGATTGGTTAATCCCAGGTTCTAAACAACACCTAGTTCAAGCCGATAAAGCAGTTTTAAGCAATTCAACTGGATTTGATAACGATGTTGATGAGGAACTTTCTTTAAGTCCTGATTTTGACTGGTATATCTCCCCGACTGATAAATCCACCTACGAGACCATATATTCCTCATCTTCCGATAGATACGGCAGAATCAATTTTAATTCATTAAGTGAACTTTACAAGACTTTAAATAATGTTCCGCAGACAGATATATCATCTGCATGGAATCTAGTGAATCCAAAGCAGTATGAAACTATTGATAAGGATCAATGTTTGGTGTTTTTGCACATTTTAAATCAAAGATCAAATGGCAAAAGGGTTCCAAGATCCGTTCCTGCTTCTTTACGTGCAACTTTCTCAAAAGAAACTCCAGATTACAATATTGATTCCCATCAAGGTATTGTTCAAACAAATTCAGCTCTTCCTGCTACAAAACAATCCTTTGCTGAGAATTATTTAAACAAATTGGGAACTTCAAATTCAAATAATATTGTGAAGAACGGTACCGATTTCAGCTTAACAAAAGGCACCGATTGGGAAGAGGTGAAGTTGAGACGTGAATTACTAGATCTTGAAGATCTTTTGAAAAAAACAGAAGCAGAAAAGACGAACAAGGGAAAGGATGATAAATTAAGTTTACTCAAATATGAGTTTGAACAACTTTTGAAATTCAAGGAAGCATGTGTTGTAGACCTTCAGAGAGGAGGAGATTTGAGAAGTGCTATAGGTAATGTTGAGTTAGTTGAATCACAAGTCAGCCAATTGTCAACATTCTTGGAATCTAAAAAAACTGACTTGAGCAATCTTCAAAGAGAGTTGGCAGCACTCCGATAGGAGTCAAAAATGATTATACTTTTAATATCATTAATCTGTTATAAGAGAGTTCTACAATTCTTCCTACTCGAGGGAAACAGTTAGAATAAATAAATAATAAATAATAATAAATAGTGATAATAATAAATAATAAATATGTAATAAATAAGCACTTGAATTCAAGTGAAGAATAAAAAGTAAAAACGCAGCGATCATCAACCACAAGTTCTGTTGAATTTCGATCTAATGACTTGCATTTTGAGTTCTAAATTATTTTTTTGGCTCTTCTTCAGGGAATTCAGGTTTTGGCAATTTGAAATCTTCTGGAGTAGAATCAACGCCATCACCGACTTGTTCCCAAACAGAGGAACCAACTGTAAAGTTTCTCCAGCCTTGTGTCAATTCTAGTGGCTCATAAACAACTCTTCTCTTTTCAGTATCATATCTAACTTCTGTATAACCAGTTGTTGGGAAATCCTTTCTTAAAGGATGACCTTCAAAACCATAATCAGTCATGATTCTTCTTAAATCTGGGTGATTTTCAAAGAAAACTCCAAATAGATCATATGTTTCTCTTTCAAGCCAATTGTTTCCTTCAAAGAGGCTGACTAAACTAGGAACTGGTGAAATTTCAGAAGCATAAGTCTTAATTCTTATACGGGAATTGAATCTAACAGATAGTAAATCATAAACAACATCAAATCTAAAAGTTCTAGTTGGGTAATCTGCAGCTGTCACATCCATACATGCTTTAAATTGGCACGATGTGTGCTCCTTCAAGAATGTAGCAACTTGCATTAATCCAGAAGGAGGAACATAAACAGTTAGTTCATCCTTCCAAACAGAAAATTGTTGAATATACTTTGGCATACATCCCATAACATATCTACCAAATTTATGTAACTCTTCAGATTGTTCCTTATATTTCTCTTTAGGGTTGTAAACAGGGTGGTAAAGTTCTGTATGTTCAGGTCTCTCAAAATCCCTAGGATTAGGTAAATCTTCGTAAGTTTTCACTTCGGATGACCCTTTTGTTTCTTGAAAACTTCCAATTGAGTGGAAAAGTCTCACTGTTGTGGATCTTGAGGTTGTTGTGGCTAACCTATTCCAAGAGCCTCTGCCCACGGAGGCAATACCTCTTGAAAAACTAGAAACCTGGGGCAGCATAATTCTCCTGTTCCTGAACTGATACAATCGATCGATTAACGGTTAGAATTCTAATTTCTATTGATGTTTTGAAATATAAATATCTAATAACTAACTATTAATCCATAGGAAAATGAGGGGTATAAATTAGTTATGGCAGAAATGGGAGTCAGATCCATTTGGAACATCTTTGCACCGCTGGGAAGCTTCTCACGAGTTTTTGGTAAACGTACACGAGTTTTTATCAAGTTATTATCTTTTTATCTAGTTTACATAGGCGAAAGTGAAGGGAAGGGGAGTAAAGCATTTCAGATATTCTTCGGCTGATGTCTCAATAATGGCCCAAGTGTCTAAGTTTCGTCCTGGTGATCATGAGGTGATTCCCTGCCTGAAGGGTCGTAAAATGTTGTATTGCGCTTATAGTTTGTTGTGTAGTTTTTGCTGAATCGGGAGCTTTTGTTGTATGGACTTCTAGGTGTCTTTGGTGTCCTTGGGGTTCTTGGAGTTCTCGGAGTTCTGGGAGTCCGTTGCCCAGTCCTGGAAGATGCAGTCGAAGCTTCACCTATAGTGGATCCAACTATTGTAGAACTTAATCTGGTAGGTCTCTTTTTGGCTTTACTTGAAGGTCTCAAGAGCTCGAATCTAAATAGGCCATCATTATCTTCTCCATTGGTACCACCAGTGATAATAGGTGATGTCAAAGGTGCCAAGTCTCCATGATGGCCATTATGCTCAGCAATTGATTTATTAGAGAGCTGAATCGATTGAACGATATTTCCAATTGAGGACCTCCTACCAATTCTTGAAGAGTTCCTATATGTGGAAGTGGATCCAATCAAATGTGGTTGCCTTGAATCACTGACCAAGGTGTTAAAGGAAGCAGTAGGTGAGAATTGCATCGATTGCTCAACTTGAGGCGAATCGAAGTTCCAGTTACCATCGGTGATATTTGTGGCCATTGTAGATCTTGTGTCAACAGAATCATTATATTGGTGACCATAAGAGTCTGAGAAATCCATAGTGTCTTTTGTGAAAAATGAGTCCAAATTTTCCAATGTTGCAAGCATGTCCTGCAGAGAGTCTTGCTCTTCCACAAAAGTACCATCTTGCATCAGCATATGTGGTTGAGGAATATATGATTGTTGATAGTGTTGTTTACCGAGTTCAGACTCAGGAGAAATATGATTGTACTGAACATAATCATCTCTATTAAATTCAGGTTGAACTTCGGGATTTTCTTCTCCTTCTTCAGTAGTAGACGAAACAGTGCAAGTCAAAAACACTGCATAGATGTTATTTCTGGCTCTAGAAGAACTCATCGTTGGTAAAGGAACGGACCAACCACTGTCTTCTGGGATACCAAATAGAGTAGCTATTTTCTCATACTCTTTCCTCATGGTTACATCTCCTGAACTCATCATTAAGTAATGCTTGTCCAATGGTGATACAGAAATAGATGATGCTTCATCCAGAACTTTCAGAGCCTGATCCGCATAATCAGTCATGAGTAACCGTAAGAGAGGAGAAACTAAATCAGCTCCCAGTCCTACGAAAGCATCACCTTTTAAGTCAACAACTCTGAGAATGTGCTTTAATAAATCCATCGTCTCTGTTTTGATCCAGCCAATCTTGTTGAAAAGCATCCTCATCAGGAAAATGAGAGTATCAGCAGAATATTCAGGGAAGAACTGCACACTGACAACATTAACAATTTGAGAAAGGAAATCTTCCTTATTTCTGAATCTCTTCTTGACAAAGGATGTGATAAGACGGGATAGTGCAGCCATTTCAGCATCGTTGGCCATTGTACATAAAACATTTGCTGCATTCACAACATCTTCAGGAAATCTTTTCGTTGATTGTGCATGTAAGAATCTTGGCATGTTAGCAAGAAGTGCCATTAGAACTCTTGGTGGACCTGACCCTATCATCTGACTGTCCTTCAATTGATTCAATCTGTCAAGAAGCTTCATTGAAGACTCATATGCATTTGCTGAACGCAAACCAATCATCACAATGGATTGCAATCCGTCAAATCGGCCTTCCCATTTGGAAGGGAAAGTAGCAACTAGACATTTAACTGTATCCTCAGAATCTAAGTCAATTTTGGAAATGAATTTGGATAAGGTAGAAACCACTTCTATGAATTCAGACTCATGAACTGTATTCATCGATGCCACTACAGACCAAAAGAGCTGCGGGAAGTCTATAAGCTGCTCGCTGTATAACTCTGCTGTTGTAGCATTCAAAGTCATCAAAATTTGCATTGCAAAACTTTGAATTCCTGTATTTTCATCGGATATGGTGTTGGCAAGGCAGGAAAGCATGTCTCTTAACATATTTAGATCCAAGAAGGAAATCAAAGAACGGAAGATTTGAAAAGATCTAGACGCTATGTGCATCACCTTGCAGGAGGTTGCCCACGACAAAGCAGTCTTACTCCAATCTTGCTGTATACCTGGAATTTCAGGCTCAAATAAGCTGATCGCCTTTCTAATCATCAGATCCATATTTTCAGGGATACGACCACCATTCTTATCTGACGAGCTATCGCTATGAACCCATAACTTCTTTTGAAAATCAGGACTTCTTAATGAATCTACTAAGTCTTGATACTCCTGAGTGGTGTCACCAAATTGATGGACAAGCTGGATAAACAAAGCACACGACTGTTCTTGGACTGTTGGAAGTTGATGATCCATAAGAACAAAAGAAATATGTAGCAATAATGGGAGATTCTGCTTAGCAATATCACTTGGAGTAATGATCAAATCAACCAAAAAGATAACTGAAAGCTCACATGTGGAGAAGGGAGCTGTAACCAGGTATTCTGCATTTTGAAAGATAGGAGTCAAATCAGCAACATAAGGAAGATCTCCCGATTCCTCCTTCTCAAGCTTAGGTGACTCTTCTATAGCCGAACGTCTCCTATCAATTGGAATCATTTCCTTTGGTTTTAAGTTGGCCATAAGTAGTTCAACAAGACCTGTTCCACCAGGAATCGTGAACAGAGAAGCCAAGACTTGTCTGGCACATTCCACAAACGCTAGATTCTTCGTACTAAGGGATTGAGCCATTATAAAGTCGTAGATCTCTTTCACGTTCAATCCATTGGCACCATTTCCTAAAGCGACCCACAATGCCTCAACCTCATTTTGGATCTTGTGGCTGAACTTTATTGTAATTTCAAAGAAGTTGCATAGAACCATCAGTGAATTGCTACGCTTCTCTACATCCTTGAGGTCCAATTCAACAGTTTGAACCCAAGGAAGTAAAACCGCAAGAATATCTCTCCTAGGTCCAGAACCAACAACATGAAATAACATAGTAAGCTCTGATATCATTTTGAATTTCTCTTCAGGATGAGTGGTTGCAAAATGAGTGGATAGTTGAAAGAGAGTTCTTTTATAAATCACTCTGGAGTGGCTGCAGATACCATCACTAAATCTAATACTAACATTGCTATTGAGATAGGTTTTCTCGGTGTACTCCAACAGCCTTGCGGCAGCAGTTCTCACGTTAATGTTGTCGGAACCAGAGGAAAATAAACCTAATGCCAATGGTCGATAGACTGAAAACTTGAAATCTGCTCCCTTTACATATGCTTCACTTAACGTAATGAAATAGCTGCCAAGGTCCGGATGATGAGTGTAACATTTCTGAATCACCTCATTAACTATCATGTCAGAGTCTGGATTCACAGTCAAGATATCAGAAAGAGCTTTTTTAGCCAACAAATGTATTTTATCGTTATAGCTACTGAAGAGTGCATCAATCCAGAAAATGACCTTCTGGATGTCAAAAGAGTCGTCAGCGGTAGTGATTGGAGTGGAGCATAACACAGCCATACAGCTAATAGCGCTATATCTCAACTGCTTTCTTTGCAGCTCCAAAGAAGCTTGAGTAGAAACTGAGTCTTTCTTGGATGATGCCTGAGTTAGCATTGCCTTATAACGTTCGTCAAATAGAGAAATACTTTGTCCATAGCCGCACCATTCTTCCACGAAGTCAAACGCTGATCGTCTAAACTCAAAGGGCAGCCACTTGTCGACTTCCCCTATTTTCACTATCTCGGTGTGATAGCTTTCGAGCAATCCGCAAAAGTATTTTCTCAGCCTCTGTAGCTCAAAGCTTGTCTGTGACTCTGGCTTCACCAAAAGTTTATAAATATTATCAATAGTGAATTGAATTTTTCCTAGAACTGCATTGTCCGCAAAGTCAAGATTACATTTCGAAAACTTTGCCACCACCTTATTCAATATTCCTGTCACTTCAATTCTTAACTTCATATCATTCTCGCTGTCTGAGGCACCATCAAGTAAACTTTTATGCCATTGCTCCATTATTGGGTCAATGCTCTGGAGGAAACTATTGAAAATGTTTACGTTCAAGCAGCTGATTCCTTCCACCAAAGCATCCTTCAATTTACCATTGGCAGTAGTCAACAATGGGACAGTCATACGGAATATGGATTTGGCACTGGTGATTTTTTGATGTTGAACTGTGAACATTTGCTGAGACTTCTTTCTCATATGGGTCTTCACTAGCGGCGAATATAAAGAACTTGATTGAGATTGAGGAGATGATATGGTTGGAATGTGTAACCTTTGCTCACTAGTAGAAGTCAATGAAGAGCATGCAATCTTCAGGAAAAGCATGTAGTCCCAAATTAAAGAGTTCATATTTCCAGGTTTGCTTCCTGAAGCCAAGTCACCTATTTGATCATATAATTGAACCAAACGAATACAACTATGAGAGCGTGCAATAGCAATTTGAATTGGACAACTACGAACTAAGGAGTCTAAAACCTCTTCAAAAATCTTGAACCACAAGGCTGCGTCCACACCATGGTTACTTTCAGCTAATCTAACAATGGCATCCTTTCTCTGTTTGTGTTGTAATCGTGCAGCTCTCTTGGACTCTGCTTCACTGAGAATAGGCAGTTTCGAATTGATGAATTCTATGAATTCTAGTGATTCTAAAACTTGAATGGCTCTAGTTCCAAACTCTGCGGCAAATTTTGATGGCATACGATTGTGGGCCTTCTTGTGCTTCTCGGTTTCGATGGGATCTCCTTCTAACGTGGTCAAGTCGTAGATTACTTCATCAAATTGAGCCACTAATCTGAGTACTTGGGATCCTAAAAACCTGATCCGTGAATCATGACTCAAGAAAAAGAATAAACCGTTTCCTTCTACCTCATCTATAATTGTAACAATGTTTTTCAGTTCAAGTTCCTCAAAAGTCTTCACATCCTGTATTTCCTCTTGAACAAACCCATGGTTGACATTGTACATTTCGTTTGGAGTTTCTAATGAAGCCTTCGTAGTCTCGGTTAGAGACTCTAGCCAACATTGCAATAATTCCACATACACTTCTAGAAGCTTAATATACTCATTAGAAGTCAAGTACTCATGGTTCATAAAGCTCGCCGTTTTCTCATCTAGGTAGAATGCTGTTCTAGCAAAGGTAGTCATGATCACATTGGGGTTCTTTTTGATCATTAAAATTTTTAAAGTCTCAATGGAGAATGCTGAAACATTTTCATCGTCATGTATACAATTTGTAACCAACAATTTGATAGTTTTTCTATACTGCGTTGAATTATTGTTGAGACACCATGTAACACCAGAAATAACAGTTGCGAACAAGTCCACACTTTTAAGAGTACTGTCTTCTCCATGAAAGTAATTCGAAATCTTAAGATTTAAGGTTGGAGTCGGCGTCGAATTTGAAGACGTTGAATTTTGACTGGTGTTGGTAGAATTGGTATCAAGAAGCTTGCAACCAACTTGTGCATCCAATAGAAACAAGTAATGGTTTAAAATACCTGACATCTCTTCATGAACAGCGGAATTGGAGGAACTTGAATCAAAAACATTCATATTTTCACTGTTGCTGAATTCCATAGGATCAAGAGATGAATGAATAACATCATCTGTTGGGAATGGGGGTCTTTCACCAGCTGAATAATCAGATAAGATACATGAAAATGTTCGAGTACATAAGGTCATCTTTTCATGTGAGAGACCTTCGAGATTAGTGCCGTTACATGAACTTTTCAAAATTGGCAAAACAACATTCTCCAACGTGAAATTCAACTGGGAAAAGGCCATAGATCTTAAAAGTAACACTGTGGCCTGAATTAGCAGTGGATCGTCAGTTATCCATTGATGTTTTTTATTCTGTGGGTTCTGGAAAAGGAGATCTGCGATCAGCTCTAAATTTCTTCTCTTGGCATTTAATGTGTCCGAATATCTGTATAGATATGCCCAAATAAGTCTTGATAAACAGGTTGTTATAACAATCTTTTCATACGTAAGCAGCTTTGGTTTTAGTGCCTTGATATTGACATCAACAACCTTAAGCCATTGCTTTTCAAACAACACCTTTGGAGCAACAGATAGTGCCGAAGAGACCAAAATTGTGGCACTCTTCCAGAATTTATGAGGTTTATTCAATGAGATTTCAACTGCTTTGTTATAAATCGTGGTGACAGTATTTACCCAAGTCGGATGGTTGACTTCTGCTGTTAGGCTTCCTGCCAACGATAGCAAGAGCTGGTTTATGACTTCACAATAGGAGATTAACAAGTTTTCATTCTCACACTGTGAGAAGAATTTAGCAACACTCTTCATAAAATCAGCACCTTCTTCAAATCTTTCCAATGAAGAATTGGAAAACTGCATGTATCTCATTCCATGGATCAATAAATTCAAGCTAGACTCACTCATATCTGAATCTGTACTGAAACCATTTGGATATTTTTCTAAATCTGCTATGAATCTATCACTAACAGTCAGAAATGATTTCTCTGACATATGACCCAAGAGTTCAGCCAAAAGATTCAAATTGCATGAATGGATAATGCTTTGACTTACTAGATATGGATCTATATTCTTTAAATAATTGTACATCAGTTCCTCTAATCCTGTCTCTTCAATAAGGGTGGCATTTGGAGCCTGTCTAACAACTTCAGTTAATACTCTCCAAAGGATATATGTACTTATAGTAAATTGCCTATCCGCCTGAGTAAAAGTAATTTCAGATTTTTGAACCTTCAGTTCAAGTTGTTTCAATAGATTTTCATCTCCTTTTTTCAAAGTAGGAGAATCATGAAGTGATTTGGATGATCTTGAAAGGGAAGATTTTGAAACAGATTTCTTATGCATGTTTACCTTTGTTTGTGATTTGCAATTTTTCCAAAGGGTTATATCCTTCTCAAGCATGGATCTTGCCATTTCTCTCAATTCTGATTTGCCTCTTCTCCAGTGCATGACTGCATCAGTAACGGACTTAGGCTTTCGTCTTGAGATATAACCTAAAGAATAAATGATCTTATCAAATGTGAGATCCACTCCTTCTGACAATAGATCAATCACATTTGGTTCTTGATCAAGAGGTGAGCTATTGAGACAAAGATTCAACTTCCTCTCGGCATGCTTTGTGAATTGCCGAACCATTATGTTAAGCGTATAATGCAAAGGTGAAGTTCTCGGTTTTAAACTTGCTGCCCTTCTTTGCTCTATGATTGTCGCTGGAGATAGCTGTTGATTTAAATCCGTGGATGATGACGATTCGCCTTCTTTTGAAAGTAGATTACCCAACTTGAAATCCAAAGGTTGTCTCCCATAGTCGTCTTCACGTTCATTATCTAACTGGACATGACTTATAGAGATTTCTTCGGTCTTAACTTTCGGAATCTTTTGTTCTTCTATTGATGCCTTCAGATCAGCGATGTCAACTACCGGGAAAGATCCAATACTGTTATGCACATTCCAATTGGGACTATTCAAATCGGGGATCTCAATCGTTTCCAGCTTTGTATCGTGAGAGTTCATGGTATCTCTATTTGAAGTTTCAATCTTGCTAGCCATCTTGGTGCCTATAAATGGAGTCTTGTGTACTGTAAACTAAACAATGAAAGGGCGGGGGCCAGTTGTTGTGAAAACAAGGTTACAAACTAACCCAATCGAGGCACGCACAGTGTCAACTTCAGGATACCGAGCTGCTGACTTTGAAGTAGAGTTAAATAATCCCTGAGTCCTTTCTGAAGGAGAAAACAAAAAAATTCAAATTGACTATGCATTTGATCGGTGTAGATCTAAATTATTAGTACCGCCAGTTTCTGAAAAAATATGTAGAGGAGAAAATACCGATCTGCCAATTCTGAGAGCAGTGCATGGAAAGAAGTGAGAGAGCGGCCATTATTCTGGAGTGCTTAGTGGGAGCATTGGGAATGCTTCTGTGAAGAAGTTACCGCTTTGCCAGTTGGCCAGACCTAATTCAATTAAAAATATCTCATCTACGCAAAGAGAAAAAAAGATATACTATTTAATGGGTATATAGATACTCAAGTAGCGAATGAAGGGCTTTCGATCATTTTATCCTCATAAAAACATCCATCCCCTCCAAATCTGCCTATTAAACCAGAATCAAACCACATACCATCATCCACGTACATTCCAGCACACTTCCCAACACCAAAGCCCCTTAGTAACAATCTACCAGTAGAATCTTGTTCGCTTTCCTTTAATAGCTTCATCTCCAAGGAATTGGAAGCGACCCCAAATAAAGCCAATGTCCTATCGGGGAATTTTTCCCTTTCTAATATCCTATGATCGTATATGTTAGTCTTCAAAACAGGACCCATTGATCCCAAAATCCCCTTTTCCCTTATAATTCTCGAGTGCAACATAGTTCTAAGAGTGTTATATTCTTTAGACAATAAAGGTGAGAATGATTGATGAGCATAGACCAATTTCAGCTTCATTGACGAGATAACTTTACCCAAAGGATTAAATATTCCTACTGAGTTTAAAGAAAGCCCTCTTTCAATCATGAACTTCCTCCAGAAAGGAGACTGAACTTTGAGAAACAAACCAAGGGTTGAATCTGTCGCCGATAAGATTGTTGGACTGATTTTTATTATCGTATCTATAGTTATGGAATCTTCAGATTCTATCACTATTTCTTTCACACTTGAAATCAGTCCACATAGGATTTTAAGTAGCATGTCTGTATTTTTGATTCTATCTGTTGGAGAAGCTTCAATTAGTAAAACATCGGATGTTTGCCAGACGAATTCAGATGGAAGGGACATCAATTGAGAGGCAATGGAAGAGACAAAGCTTCTCTGATAAAAAGTGAACTGATTGAAATTATTGACTTCTGTATAAGGATTGTTTTGAAAGTTTTCAGAATCATTCTTTGGATCATATGAATAAGAAGTATCCTTAATGATATCATTGAATACAACGAGAGAATCCAAACCAATAACTCTTGTGTTTCCGACAAACTCAGGAAATTCCCCTTTCCCATTAACCACCACTGTTTTTAGCCCAAGTCTTAGCGCAAAATGTAAACGATCAATATCTACTATTATCAAATCCAGATCATCTATTTTTTTCCTAGGTAACGAATTAAAATTTATAATTGTTCTATCAGATATAAACCAGGTTGAAAATAGTGGTAGAAAACTTCCAATATCTTTGAAGTTTGTCAGCAGTCCAATCTTTGAGCAGGAAGTTAGTTTGGACAATGATGAATCCAATTGCTTTATCAGGGAATTGATTTCGCCTAGTGAATATGATCTTGATTCCCCAACTTTGAACAAAGTTTCTCCTTCTGTCAATGCTGTAAACCATACATCTCTCAAAGTTCCATCTCTCAGGCTATATCCTGATTGGATTCTCAATCCAGTATTCAATGGTACTCCATGTGGAACATCAACAGATCTATAAATTGCAGATTCATTAGGCTTTCTTGTTGGTGAGATCGAGGATTGGTTGGACAAAAGGGCTGGATCAACGTCTCTTAAGCAAGAGAGAATACTTGATGACGATAATGCCAATAGGATTAAAAGCCCAACAGCTATGGTCACCAGGAACTCCATCTGTCTTATAGTTGAATATAGCTTAACAATTCATAAACTCAGTAAGGTTTAAATCATTAAACTAATGATCCAGTTGGAATATTTATACGAAGAGCGACGCCTTGAGGCAGATGGAGAAAACCCAGTCGCGTCGATATGCGAACTGATTTTATCCCATTTATTCTCCCTTTTCTTCTGCTCCTTCTTTCTAATGACCAGGCATCTGTGATGAATAATTATAATTATTGCCAATTGGCTATGTTGGTACTGAAGTTTCTTTTATAACATAGAACAAAGAATATATTTTTTGCAAAACAATTGCCATTTCCTCAGTTTCCCAATAAATTGCTAAAATAGAAAACTGAGAATCTCTAGCAAAGCATTTCAAACTAAGTTATATTTTAATGGATTGGTACCCATCCTAACTCCTGTAATAATAAACTTCGAAATCCAACCAAGACACTGCTTTACAACACAACATAAAAGAACCGTTTCTCATTTCTCATTACGTAATCAAGTATCCTACCCTCCATAGTAAACCGACCACTTATAATGTATTTTGAACCCATGTAAGGTGGTGCGCACTTTTGCAAGCTGAGATGTAGCGAGTCTTAACCGGTTGAATAAGGAGAGGAGAGAGAGGGACAAAGGAGGGGTGAGGCGCAGAATAACCAATTAATTATTTACCCGAACAGATATTGATAATATACTATTCAATTTGTTCTTTGCTGCTTTCGTGTTTTCATCATTTATGATAGCCAGCTCTAGGGAAGGATGGGATATAGGCTGGAGAAAACTTCAAAATGATTAAGATTGGACTTCGAAAATTGCAAAGGCTTTTTGAGACAGTTTGTGTTCAGCATCTGCTTCCATCCTTGATCTATTGGATATGTTTATTCACAACTGTTGAAAAGCTGTATCCCTGGTTCAATCTATCCAGTTGCAGCTTTGAAGAACCAGGAGAAGGAGCTTATAATTTGCTACTCATAGCTGATCCCCAATTGATAGATAACCATACTTATCCCGATCGAAATCCGTTTCTTTTACAGATGTCGCAATTCACCGTTGACCAATATTTAAAATCAGAGTTCAAAAACCTAATGTCAAAACTGAAACCAGACGGCTTAGTATTCCTTGGTGATTTGATGGATAATGGTAGATCATCACTAGATCCATATTATTCACGTGAATTGGAAAGATTTTATAGAATATACCCGCTTGATTGTTATCAAGATATAGATATCTATCTTCGAACACCAGGAAATCATGATATTGGATTTGCAGATGGTGTGAAACTTTCTTCCTTAGAAAGATTCGAAAAGAATTTTGGTGATACGAACCACAAGGCAACACATAATGGGCACGATTTTATATTTTTAGATTCAATATCCTTATCCAATTCAATCGATGAGAGAATTTATTCATCCTCAAGAGGTTTCCTTGAAAAACTTGAGATGGAAAGAAAGTCAAAACCTAGAATTTTGTTCAGTCATGTTCCATTATTTAGAGATCCAAATCAAAATTACTGTGGTAAGAATAGAGAATCCAACAGATTCAGACTTTTAAAAGGTCATCAATATCAAAGTGTGATTGACAATTTAATAACTGATGAAATTTTGAACAAGGTTCAACCCGATATAATATTCAGTGGAGATGATCATGATTACTGTGAGATTATGCATCAATATGGGAATGATCAACAGGCTATAGAAATCACAGTTAAATCTATATCGATGGCAATGGGAATCAAGAGACCAGCAGTTGAATTAGTAACACTTTTTGATAAACCACGTGAAAATGACAAACCGATAATAATCAATGGGAACAAGTTCAAAGGTGATAAAACATTTTCTTATTCAATTTGTTATTTGTCAATGCCATTTCTGAGTGTCTTTGTATATGTAATCTCTGCCATTATGAATCTGTGCTTTAATGCGTTTGTTACTTCAACTGATCCAAGATATATAGGGAAAAGGGAAAAGTATTATAAACAAAAGGCCGAATATTATATTAGAAGGTTTAGACTAAAACCTTTCCTTCAGCTTTCCATAGCAGAGTTTATAGTGACATCCATATTTTATACCTTGTTTCTAGACTAAAAAACATAATACAAATTACGGTGGTTGGAGGGGATTTTATTATTCCTGTAATCATTATAAACTTTCATTACTATACATTATTATCGAATTAAACCTTTAGTTTCTTAATTTCTGGGATAGTTGTTTCTTCGTGGTCATCATCATCATCATTCACCTTTCTCTTCAAACGTGGTTCGGAAATAGTAGCAGAATTTCCAATCACACAACCAACTTTCTTCCTGATTGAAGCTAAATAATCATCAAGACAGAGCGCCAACTTTGATTTTCCAGAGACAGATTTTGGTGTCAACTCAACATTCAAAGGAATGGAGTATGAACGTCTACAATCACTGACTCTAGGGCTGTAAAGTGTCGACTCTGGCTTAGCAATAGAATAACTTTCAACAGTAGGTGAAGAAGGAGGGGTTAGAAGGAGAGAATTGAATCTAAATGATGGTGTTTGGATCGAAGTAACACGCTGGTTATCCAAAATCAGATGACTATCCTCCTTTATCAATTCAAAGCTGGATTTGATAAGTCGCTCTAAATCTCTATAGTTATCAATGTTGACATTCATTTCAAAATTCAACATTTTTAACACCTTGAATTCATTTGCATTTAGTTGCTTCGATGATAAACCTGTTATTCGAGTCCATGTTTTGAAAGTGTAGTTGCAGTCCTGGGTATACTTTGATGATAAAATTAAACAGGTCAAAAAGCATCGTTTCGGACACCGCACAGAAAATTTATCACCCTCATTTTTGCGTATTGCATAAAGCTTCAATAGGTAGAAGATAGCAATATATAGAACAGGAAAAGTCATTCGAGATCTCTTCAATACTTCTTCAATGTAAGTTTCAAGTTCATTCAACTGCTTAATATCAAAGATGAAATGTAAAAGAATAGCACAGAATTTGACAGCCAAGCCAGCATTTTCTGAAGATTTATCAGTTGACGATGAGCTTGTGCTCCCTAGTCCATCTCCAGTCTTCAGCTTAAGTGATGATGTAGGTCCTGCTGAAATCGTGCCCGTCTGACAGGGTGTCAATATGGTACCCTCGGTCATATTCTTCTCAGTCTATAGATGGTTATTGATACCGTGAGAGAAGGAAGCCAAAAAAAGGAAGATGCTCGATGAGGTCACACAGCTTTGCCAAAATTTGTAACCAATAAGCTGAGAACCTGTCAGATTTCCTGACCGTTTATGGTTAGTAAGTTACGAGTATATTCTTTATAACACCTGCCAACTAAGGATAAAATGAACACAAGAAGTAATAACACAAGTTTTCCTTCTGGGATGTAGACAAGTATCTATAAGTGATGCTTTCCTTAATTCTTCTCTTCCCCTGTTGGATGGGTGACGTGGCTCTCGAAAAAGGAGCGACCCCTTCTCGAGTCGATCGACCTGTTGAGTATTGTGATCACTGAAATAAGCATCTACTATTAGTATGGAGATCATGTTTGGATAACAAAGAATTACCACTTACTGGGTTCGAATTGGGATTATCAAACAGCTTCTAGCTCTTCCGATAGAAGATGAATCTACTATACCAATTGGATGATGATACTAAGCGGTTGTTGAACTTGGATAACTTTTTGGATGGGCTCACCGTGACCGAGTTTATTGAGACATTATCTAAGAATCTCTCCATAAAGTCCGAACTTTATAATGGTATTGATTACTTGGATCCAAAACCTTATATTCGGACATTTGAATCTGCTTTAAGGGAATTGAATCGTTTGAGTGAGGATTGTCTCTCCAAAAAAAACAAGCTGGAAGTTACATCGAGTATGAAACAAGAATTACACTATAAGAATGTTTTGAAGTTGGCACCAAAGGCTAATAGTTTGAATGCAAAATTTGACACTTTGAGTACAAAAGTTCCTAGAGTTAGTAGTAAAATTAGTCCATTGGGTAAAAAATTGACAGATGCAAATAGTCTGAAAGAAAATTCTGTCTCACTTATTTTTCTAACCAAATGCTACAATGAATTTTATACAAAACAATCAACACCTACAGAACTTGTGAATTATAGACCTCAAGATATGGAGAAGATTGCAATTGCCTTGAGCAGGCTAACAAGAATCTCTTCAAATCTGGTGTGCAATGAATTACCAAATTCCAAACAGGCTCATAATTTGATACTGGATTATAACGCTGAATTCGAGTCCAATCTTTTGGAAAATTTCCAAAAGTACTATGCCCTTAAGGATTATAAGAAGCTGAAAGAGATCTCTGATATTTTATTTAAATTCAACAATGGACAAAATATAATCCAATTTTTCATTGGTAAAAGTTCTCTTTTCTCTTCTTTTACAGATAGTGCTTCCAAAGTCCCCGAAAGTTATTGGAGAGATTTAAGCAATCCAGATATCTCAAATATTACACTTGATAGTTTTACATCTGCAATGCTAAAATCAATCAACGAGTTTCTTAGTGATGATCTTTCTGCCATCAATGAGATATTCCAACAGAATACAACTGCCGTTTTGACACTTTTCTGCGAGAAATTTTATAGCGAACTGCTATACTCAAGAATTGTGTATCTAATGAAAATATCTTCATCACATTCAAAGTTGGCAAATTTGAGAATCCTGCATCTTTTATCAAATGAAACTTTTGATTCAATGAAACAACTGAAATCGACCTTGAGCGGATCAAATGTTGATTTATCATCGGAATTAGACAAACTATATTCGTCATTATTCCAAGATTATTTGAAAAGCGGGACTTATTTCAGTGTGGAGAAAGATTGTCTTATTGAACTCATTCAAAATCTCACATATACCTTTGAAGTGCAACATGAAAAGGTGATTCAAAAACATTACTTAGCCAGCAAGGTGATCTCATTTAAAGATACTCAAAATAGTGAAATTGAAGAGATTGAAAGAGGAGTAGATTCTACATATTCTAGTGAGCCACCTGTACCTCACCTAGAAGGGTATACATCTGAAAATAAGAATACCTCAACAACCAGAAGATTCTTATCGTACACAAAGAAGACAGGTAAGCTTACTTCACTATCCAATTTTATAAAAAATGTTGAACGTTCCAAATCATTCAAAGATAAATTGACAAGATCTGGATCTTCTGGAAATTATGGAGCCGCAAATTCCAATGGTGCAAGTAACGATTACAACCATACTAGAAATACATCAGATGTTGGAAACATGGATGGGCTTGGTGATGATGATTCCGAATTATCCTTGGTCATATCGGAAAAAGTATCCAAATATGCGGTTGAATCTTTAACCAGATCCATTGAATTGGTTCCAAGTAAGATAAATGAATATTCCATGGAGATCTTTGAAATAATATTACAAGAATATGGTCAAGGTTATATAGCCACAGGATTAGAAGTTCTCTATTACTCTGGAATATTCGTCCAGCAACAAAAACTGAACTCTTTCTTCGGCTCAAATTCAAATGAATTATCCTTACCTTTCCTCTCCAAGTTGAATATATTTTCAATTCAAATAGCTTTATTTTCGGTGGTGGTTAAGAAATTTTTCTATCCATTGATATTGTCAAAAGTTTACAAGGTTAAATTAAGTCAATTGCTTAATACATTTCTCCAAGATATCGAAATTGCATTGAATATAATTCTAGATGAACTTGTTCAAATGATTGAGAAGAACATCAAAACAATCTTAAATAATCAATCAATCGATGATTTCCAACCAAAACCATCATCTCAACCAAATGTTGATAAAACTGAAACTTGTGATAAATTGATCAATTTCGTAGACAAAGTACTACAATCAATTGGTGAATATCTAGCATTCAGTCCGGTACTCAAGTCTGATATGATGAACAAGATTTGCTCCATGCTATTGACATTGTTAGTGAACCATTTCACAAAGTTTAGAATTAGTTCTGCTGGTTCTTTGATCTTGACACAGGATATCATCCATTATATCTCCATCGTCGGTGATTATGTGGGTCTTGAAGACTTCAAGGAGAATTTCGCTGTTTTGAAAGAATTAACAAACCTATTCTCATGTCAACCAGAATTGTTGAAAGATTTATGCGGGGAAGGTAAACTAATTTATCTAAAGAGAAGTTTACTAAGGTCCTACATTAGACAAAGATCTGATTTTAACAGCAAATTCTTGCAGGGTATATAAATGCTAGGGTAATTAATTTTTTTTTTCTTGATTATTATGCAACATAAATCTTAGGATTTCGCCAACATGCCGGTCAAGAGTCTCATTTCAACTGGGCTCCAATCATATCTCCAATC
This sequence comes from Ogataea pinus, assembly GCA_030567935.1. Classification (NCBI taxonomy): domain Eukaryota; kingdom Fungi; phylum Ascomycota; class Pichiomycetes; order Pichiales; family Pichiaceae; genus Ogataea; species Ogataea pinus. Next base: position 910,199 of record JAJLSY010000001.1, on the reverse strand, counting down.
TCAGTACATTGATTCTTGAGCATTGCGATATCTTCTGAATCTGTAATATATCTGTAGCTAGATGGCTGTACAACCTTAAAGTGCGTTTTTGTAACAGCAGTCTTGAATTCCTTTCCGGTGGGGTTCTCCTGATATTTCAAGATTTTCTCGCTTGTGATACTATAGTTTAAAATCAAGGAGTCTTTCAAATCAAGAAGAAATAATGCGGATGTACCGAACATACCAAGTCTGTACCACTCAGAGTCATTCACACAGGTCTGAATCAACTCAAATATGCGCATGACATTAGCTGACTTATCGATGGATGTTATAGCTTCGAGCACTTCGTCTTGAGTTTTCAACACCAAGCTGGAGATGTTGGAACTCAATATTCCAACATAATACATCAGAAATTGTGCTTCATTAACCTCTTTTTCTAGCTGTGTTAGATCTAAAGACCTCAGAGCAGACCTCAAGAACTTTCTTCTTGCTACCTTGTCATTTTCAAAGGCCTTCATTGTGCCCTTAAGGAAGCATCTCTCTCGAAATATATCATGCGACAACTTCATTCGGTATTTAACAGCTAACTTCAATCCTTCAGTGTAACCACTTTCAATTAATGACTCATATTTTTCAAACAACACTTCATGCATAGAAATTGCTGCAATTCGGAACGATTGAGATCCTGAAGCTTCAAGTGCAACAATGGTTGGAAAGCAAAGTTTTGGATTGGCAAATCCTAGCTTTACAATCAATTGCAAAAACCGAATTGCTTTAGAAGAGTGCCTTGATTCATCGATCAAACAATTTTTTAACACATTATCTAAATATCGCTGAACTAATGAAGAACAGATACCATCATTCACATAATTTGAGGACTCCCCATGAAGAACATCAACATCCAATACCAACTTTTTCGAATCTTTATCACCTAAACCATTTCTATCAATCGAATTTTGTTCTTCCAGTTCCAAAAATGTACCCAACCCGTCAAATATCACTTCCTGAAGTTTTGGATCAGATTCTGCAGAAAAACAGGAATCAAGTATTGATAGAATGATGTTGTTCAAGAATAACTTCGGATGTGACATGCAAACATTAATGACATTTCTGATTGCTATTCTTCTCAGCTGAGAATCCAATTCAATATCACAGAATATTAATAGATACCTGATAATTAGGTTTGTCACTGACTCGTCAGATTTAAGTCCTAGCTTGGCTTCACTGAATGAATCTCTATTTTTTTCAAAATTGCAGTATCTTCCAACAGAGCCAAGCAAGAAAAGCAGTCTTGGCAACTTGGAGTCTAGAGTGAAGTCCGATGATTTCGAAAGCTGGATGTAAGGTTTCAGCAATGATATAGAGGAAATGCAAACTCTTGTTAGTTTAGAAGAATCATTTTGATGCCCTGCCAAGATCCAAAGACAAGGAATTGCTTCGTTAAGCTCTGAGGCATTGAATTTAGTAAGTCTTCTGAGAATTGATTGTTGGCATTGTGCGACAAAACTTTTCTTCAAGGAGTTCAAATGGGAGAACGAAAGCTTCAAAATTTGCAAGACATAGAGGCAGAAGTTGCCACCACTCTCGCCTTCATCAAATAGGTATGGTAGGAGGGAGACTAGATGGTCTTGCGAAAGTAACGAACTGTCACATTTCAAAAATATTGATAGCAATCCCATCATCATTTCAATTGAATGAGTAACATTTGTTCTATGGGAGTTCTGAATCAAAAAATCAATGATAAATTCAGTAATTCTTGTTATCGCACTCCTAATTTCTTCGTGGATCATCCGATTAATCCTGGTCTGATGAAATACTTGACCTTTTAAAAAGAGCTCCATATACTCCCAGTTTTTCTCTCCCGAAAAAAGAACGCTGGTCATTGACATCACAGCTCTTTCCGTGATGCTGAGTTCCTCGTCAACCTGGCAGCTTTTCTCAACTTGGTGGATATCAGCTTGACTCTTGAAACCCCAGATCTCTAATAAAGATGTCGTAGCCAAGTCTATTATACTGTCTTCCTCGTCATCCAATCTTCTCATTAGTTTTTCGCAAACAAGTCTCCTCACTTGATCTTCTTTGGTGGAGAAATACATGGTGTTAGCCAAGTGAATTGCCTTTCTCCTGACTGATATGCTACTGTCCGAAATTTTCTCGCAGGTTATAGTATAATACTCAGTTATCATACTTGGATGGCGGTTTAAGTAGCTCTGTAATAAATCCAAAATAGACTCACTAACAGATGCATATGTCTCGTTCAATCTTGATACAATAACTGATTTAAGATAGGGAACTGTTAGCAAGGAAGGCTCACGATCGATTAATAGAGTAAGATTTTTGATGGCACCTTTCCGAGACTTTGCTTTTGTGTGGTCAAGAGACTTTATCACAATATTCAAGAAGCTATCATAATTTTCAAGAAACCTTTGTGATAGTAGAACTGATTGATATGAGCTTACAGCTTTCTCGAGGGAATTATCACCTTTCACTGGATTTATGCCATTCATGAGTTCAACAAGGTGTAAATAGAACTTGTACACCGCCTCGGAAACTTTATGACTAGTGGTACTCTCGAGACCCTGATCAGCATGCTTCTGCAGCTCATTTTTCAATTGAAGAGTCTTCGACAGAATCTTAAAATGGAAGTGGTTGAATTGACTACAATCATCCAAAGTTGACAAATATCCAAGAACAGATATATATTGGGACTTGATATGATAGAACTCATCACCTGTCATTTCCGGTGAGAATGAGCTCACATTGCATTGTTTCTTGAGAGATAGCATCTTAGATCCTAATAATCCAAGCATATCGAGGGAGAAAGACTCAACTATGTTTGAGTATTGCTCTGAGGTGCAGACAAACAGAAGATTTGTGAGAATCGAATCTAAAAGACTTTCACTACCAGGATACTCTGGGTAATCTAACATCATTAATAGGTCCTGCAGAAGATTCTCGAAAAGTTTTTTGTTCGAAGAGTCAGGAGACTTAATAACTCTGGATATCAATGAAAAGGCTATCTCATTATAAGACTGCTGAGAATCTGTAAAATTCTCTAGAATATATGATTCAAACTGACTATTCATATCTGAAAAACCTTTGCTTTGCTTGCCGGACAAAGGAAAAACCCTCCAGTACAATTCATCAAACTTATATCTCATTAGATTGAATGACCCAGCCAGCCTTACAAGAAGTATGCTGATGAGTTGAACACTAAATCCTTGGGAAAGTCTAACTTGTCTTGCATGCACCTTGTGCTGAGAAAGCAGTCCAAAATTATTAGCAATTTCATCTATTATGAACTCCTGCTGATTCTTATGGTTTTTGAATACTGAATAGATAATTTCTGAACAAGCTGTGCGCAGTTTCTCAAAGAGCGCCATCGGTAACGAAGAGCTAGGTCTGTCTTCAATCTCAAAGAACAGAACCTTAATGGCAAAATACTCAACTGTAGTAATCAATTCCTCACTAACTTCTGAGATGTCAATGTAACGAGAGATCAGGGTCAAGACACGACAATAATGGCTAATCAAATTTTGTAACTGCTCTGCAGATGCAGATGTGGCAATTGGCAGGCTTGTTAAATTTGCTTCCATAATATGATTCCCAAACGAAACAGCAAAATCTAAAACAGCAATCAAGTGAGACTCCGCATAAAATAATCTCTCTTCAGTTCCAGTGCTATATATTACCAGAATTATAGCAGATAAAAGACAGCAGTTGGAGCCTAGATGTATAATTTTTTCAACATTGGAGCTCTCATCTGTCTGCATTAAAGCTTTCCAGTCAATAATATTGCATTCTGTTACGTAACTCAATGAAAGAGCTTCAATTCTACCGAGATATTGGAGAGCTAATCTCTCCAACGAGTTAGTATCCCAAAGCCTAGAAATATTTTCCCACAATTCCTTCACTAAATCACCTGAAAGTAATCTCTTGTCGGATATACCTGAGTATGTGATCCATATATTAGCGTCATAGTGGCATTCGTCACCCTCTAATAGCCCAATTGAATCGACTAGCAGCATAATTCTCTCAACCGATGTTCCAATCAGATCACATTTGGAAATAGCTGGTTGAGTATTGCCGACACCAACTGTTTGGTGCCTCGAAGGGTGATTGCTCAACAACCGGAGTTCCTTGGTCGTTTCAGATGATGTGGATTCGGGGAAAACATTCAAATCAGAATCTATGGGGCCATCTGGGAAAAGTGATATTTCATCAAATGAAGGATCTGACATTATTTTGACACGCTTGACTTTTATGTTCTGTCTGACTAACTGTCCCCTCTTTTGTGTTCCCAGCATCTCAAGCAGGGATTGCTCCAACGACGGAAGTAGTGACGTATCTTGTATTTGAGGTTCTGAATCTTTGAGACTAGAAGAAGGACGCTTGAAGTCCACAAATTGTAGCTCCTGAGAGGGTTGTTGTTGGATCAATTCTTGAATCAATTCTTCATCCTTTATAGCACTGGATTTATTTTTCAGAAGTTCTCCTGAAATCGAATTTGACAAAGATATCTGAAACCCTGTGCTGAATGTGGAAGCTTATTGGAATAATTTTGAAGGTTAGTACATGAGTCAGATTGAAATTAGTGGGGGAGGGATCACATACCATCTTGCGTGGGCGTCACATGTTGAAAGGGAATGCTTCGGAGAGAATGCGGGAAGCCCAAATCGGAATTCATTGGGATGTGATCTTCCTGTACATCTGACATATCAGCTCTTTATCATCCAAGAAGAATTGGCATGATATTTCTCTGTTGCTTGTTCAAATGTGACTCTCTTGTTCTAAAGGATTCAGAGGGATCAAATCTAAAACCCCCCAAAAAGATCAAAAAGTCGCGAAGACTATCGACGCACATTTTGGCGTCTTCTTCAGTCGCATCATTTTATCAAATGCCTTTGATAAGTAAGAAAGGAATGACAAAAGGTATTGCTTTGACCTGGCCCCTCATAGTAGTATTCAAGGATATATATCAATGACGACGGAAATTTTAGGCAGAGGTCAGCTGTCTCAGGATGAAATACAGCACAGACTTCAAGAAAATTTAGATTCAGAGATTGCTTGGTTAGTGGAAGACATCATTAGGCCTCAGTTGCCTGCCATTATAGATAGTTTACGCAATTGCTTTTCCATGATTGACGAAACCAATGAACAGGAATTCAAACTACCTCTATCGTCACTTAACTCTGAGTTACTAAAGGGTGTTGTTACTAGAAAGAATTTCAAGATCACTAGATTAAACATCTCTCTTAAGTCCAAATGCCTCAACAACGGGAAACCGTTCGGCTTGAAGCTAAAGGAAGGCTCATTTCTTCTTGTTAGGCAGGTTTTAGATTGCCATGATTCAATAAACAACTCCATTGGCATTGTTGAAAAGTTGTTGGCGACTGATTCTTTGGATAAGGCTATATTACTAAAGTACTACGAAAACCTATACAATCAAATCAGTTCGGCAAAAGAATCTTTACAATCACCACGAAGTTCCTATCTTTTTCCAAAATTTAGACCAGCTGCCTCTCTATTTGAGCCAACGCTTCCAGCTAGTGTTTCTCTCGATTTCCTTGTAAGCAATAGTGATCTGTCTGTGGATTTTAAAAGTTTGAAAGAAGTGACAACGAAACCATGGGATACAATTGTGGATGTTCAAGGAAAGAAATCATTCGCTGATTGTGTAAGAGCTAGAATCTCAGAGGACAGGGGCACTTCAATATATAACATCCTTTTTGCCGAATATTCAAAGCTTCTCGAATGGAAGAAAAGAAACCTGGAACAACTTGAAGCAGAAGAAAATTCTGGGATTGCTTCAACTATCAAATCTATTTTCATTGCCAATTCCGATCCTTCATACTCCACCTTAATGAAAACTGCGACAAAGTACTTGGAGGAATGCCTAACGTATGTGGACAATGAAGGAGCCCCTGTTGTAGTAACTCTACAAGAGTCTTGCGATGTTGTCACTTCTGATCCGGTGTTGCTCTCAATCAGCATTAAACTCGAAAGCTTAGAGAAAACGGTGCTCAAAATTCTAGAAAATTTTCGAGATTGTATGTAGTCTCTCACTTTAATGTATGGCCGTCGTTGTTTGAGAATCCTTTTTTGCTTTCAGAGCGGTCAGTTTTTCATATAAATCGTTTTTCCTTAATTTAAGCTCCATCAAACTCTTATTTTCTTCATCTGTAGCAGTGATCGATCTTGAGCTACAATTCTGAAGCTCCAATACAGAAGTTTCATATTTAGTTGAAAGGATTTTTCTTTCCTTCTCGGATCTGGCTAAAATCGAAGTCAAGGTTTGATAATCGTGTTGTAACTGGGGAGCCACTAATTTTTTCAACTTTTCAGTCTTCCGTTGCACTGCAGATTCAGATATCACATCAAATATTGGCTTAGTATCTAATAGTGTATTAAACTCTGGAAGGTCACAGGTGACTTTTCGAATTGGTTCACTGGACTCTTGAAGTAATCTAATGGAATTTTTCAGTAGATGGATTGAAGTACTTAGATCTTTGGAACGTTCACTCATTTTGTTTCAATTTTTGAAGTTTTCGGGTTCTGGCTAGTCAACTGTGCATTATTACTTAGGCAAAAACCCAACTTAGATTAAGATCTGGATGAGTATAGTGTGTTTAGTTGCAGTAGTAAACAAGACGCGAACTTAGGAATTGGGGTTCCCTGTCAAATTACAAACATGGGTGAGCTATCAGTCAAACGTTTAAGGTACCCTCTCGCGCATAATCACGTAAGCAACAGAGAAAGTTTAAAGAGTGTCTTTTGGTGCATCTCTTTTAAAAGCCGTTTGACATATAGAAGGCTTTTCATTGAACGAGAGCTCGTATGGCTGAGAGAGTTTTAACTTTTGGAAATAGACTATTTGTTGGATAAAATAAAAGCCGTTTTGTGTCTGTTGCAGAGCTGTCAGTTTTTAGCTCTAAAATGCGCCTGTTTGAATTCGGAATTCGCTCTCGGTCTCGGGGGTTGCATCGCTTTTATCGATATTCGGATATTCGGGTCTAGTTTCATAAATCATGGGGGCTCTTAAAGTTCTTTACAGAATTAATACTTTTTGCGCAACTTTTTCTACTAATTGGTTATCTACTGCAACAGATGGTATCTTTTCTTTGATAGCCCAGATTTAAGAGATTAATTGAACCGATAAAATCTTTTACCATCGAGCAGTTAATATAGCTATGCATGGTGTCATCAATTAACAAAATCAAGACAGTGTCTTGTTACTCGCGCACACTCTTTCTTTCACCATCTAATAATAAGGGGAAATTTCTTTGTCTCGCAATCAGCGAAACTTATTAAATTTAGTTGTTCGTGCTGGAGGTGTTAAGTTTATGAAATTCCGCTTCTTTGGATATATACCTGAAATTAACATGATGTACGTTCATTGCTTTTGTGTTTATAGTCTAAGATTATCAAGTTTGTATATATGTGCAGGAGGGGCTTCATAAGTCAACAAGAAAATTAGAAGAATAACAAATAAACTTTGTAGTTCTAAAATCCGAAAGTTTTGAAGAATTGTTCTTCTTTTGTAGTTGCCAATTATCCAAGACGGGTCAACTAGACTAGATAAATCACCCACGGCTCGAATTCATGAAAGTGACAAGGGAATATTAATTTTCCATGCAGGATTTACTAAGTTCCTTTCATTTATGCATATTCTTTAGAGACGAACGTTGCTTATTATTACAATCTCCTCCATATATTTTTTCTGATCCCCGATTGTATCTTCCCAGGATCGTCGGAGGCTGTTAGACTGTTAGAGCTCTATAGTAAACATGTGAGGCTATGCAAATCACTATGATGAAGGAAATAATTAAAAAGGTTTACGAATATTACGGCACGATTAAAAGCAATCTTAATTTAGCAAACATCAGGGATGTGATAAAATCAATTAGATGAGTCTTCTGAGTTCAGCAGCAAAGATGTAGTTCGGGCTTATTGCAACTGGAGCAGAGCTTACTTGCTAATTATTTCCCCGAAGTGGAGGTATTTTGTTTTATTATCGCGAGACTTGGCTGTGTGTGCAGTCAAAATTGCGTTGGTATTTATCTTAAATTTTCGGTCTATTGATACTGCTTCTGGAAGTGCGGCACTTGTGCTTCATGTTTGAATTTGGACAAAAAGGAAGATAGATTAAAATTTTAAATGACTTGATTGTAATTTTGATTATGAAGTTGAACTCCTCTCCCTTAAAGAACTTTTGTGTTGCCTTTAAGATTCAAATCAAGATTCAAATGTTTTCGAGGTTGTGCGTATCGGTTAAGTCGGCTAAGTTGCTAACCAAATATTAAGATAAGATCAATAACTGCCTAGTCGTTTCTGAAAGGCTGATTTTGGCCCAAACAATTGATAAATTAGACAGATTGTTTGAAGGGTTCCAGGATAATCAACTTGCATGAGCTCAAAAGCTTGTTTGAACATAATTAAAAGAATCAGTACAAATAAATTGTTTTCACATAGTTAAAAACAGCACTAATTTAACATTCATAACAATAGGGGGGAGATCAAAATCACCCGACAATAAAAATGGGCCGTCCGTTCGCTAATTAGTCCAGGGAACCTCAAGCAAGGAGGTTTCTGACTCACATTTGAGAGGCGTATATTTGTTATTCGGCTTGAAGCAGTTCTTTTTATTGCCGGAAATCCAAAGCAGAATTGTGTAAGAAATATTTCCGGAAATGCTCAGCTAAAACTGTCTCTTCTTTATTATATTCAGTTGTTTGGGTATCAACGGGTAATGGCCATCAAAATTAATTGACGACCGAAATTCTTTGGAAGATAAAAATACTCTCAAATCCTATTCATAATAAAGATTATCATATAAGCTAATAAATTGCGTGTCGGCAAGTAGTTCCTTGGCAGAGACGACACTTACCGATTGTGGTTATACATACAGCCTTGGCTAAATTGTAGCATTTGCATATAATTAAAATTACACTATTAATAAATATAGCAAAACAGTATAGATGAGTGAGAATTCAGCAAGTTTCTATTAGCTAATAATGTACTTCAGTTTCCGACAAGAACACTAACTAACTATTTATTTCTTGCTCTATGGGCAAATCCTCCTTTGTAAAGTGTTTTCCGAGCTACCTTGCCCTAGAAAGTAGAATAAAACACTATTTTAATCAGCAAACTTTGAAACTCCCTTGAAGATAAAATATTCCTCTTGATTCAACTAGATAGAGGCTTGCTTCAAGTGCTTCAAGTTGCGATTCAAAAATAAATTTTTAGTCAGAAAATTACGAATTTAGAATGTTCAATTCGTTTATTATTTGAGTGGATTTGTGTTCTTTTCGACTCAGTTAGTTGCTCCATTGCTGAAATTTTGGAGCCTGCAGTTATAAATAATCCTTCATCAGTACCATCAAGATAAGAAATTTGTCTTTTGCCATTCTATATATGAGATATAATTACATTTGCCAATCAAGAAGCCATAAAAGTTAGATATTCTCGTTCGCTTCAGTCGAACATCCATGAAAAGTTGACAAACGATTATTTACGAGATGCAAATAAGAACTATTCCCCATGAAAGCCATTGGCCTTTAGTTCACTTGTGATATTCTCGCTCTTCGCCCAATCTATGCAATATTCGTGGAAGCAACATACCTATATGGTCATTCTCGAAGTTCAATGGGATTTAAATATTGATATCTTGCAATCTAAGGCAACTGATTCTGTTTCGATCAAATCGAAAAAATTATTACTGCAGAAAGTGAAAATTCAAGTAATGAAATTCTGATTCTACAACAGTGTAGAATGGAAGTTGCCAACTGTGGAGTTACTGAATCTGCGAAACGTATGCGAGCCCTCTTGCTACCCTTCCTTTGGACTCTTTACTGTCTCTATTATCAGTATTGAGCTGATTATTCAGTCAGCGTTCCTCTTTTTGAACTTAGAGGTCTGTGTTTTTAATTGTGATGGACAGTATTGTGGTTCCAACGATGGTTCCAACGAAACGAGCTAGGATGTGAAAAACATAGGCATCAATTAACTTCTTCCATAGCAGTCATTGACTTTCAGGGTTATCCTTGATTACCTTGTTACCATTAGCTGTATAAACCATGTTTCAACTTACAATTGCGGCCATTCTCAGCAAGCCAGTTGCCCTTTCAGAAGGAAGCAAGATGACACTGGACAACTGCTCATCTACATGTCTCATATATTTCGATACGTGTTATCCCTTTTCTGTACGAGGGATACTGATTACTAGCTTCTGATGCAAGAAGCAGGCAGTAATCGTTGTCAAGTAAGCAGGCCAGAATCCTTAGAGGTTAGACCATTCACAAAAATGCTACACCGTAGAAAAATCACTCTTTTAAACTAACCTCATCAATCTTAATTTCTGTCTTCACTAAGGAGACCAAGTATAACGTTTGGAGTCACCGGCCAGTATTCCAGATGGGGACTAATAATTTATATATTCTACTATTCAACCCTTTCCTTGGCTATTTTTCTTCTGTTGATGTTTGAGGTTATCCTCTATGAATTCTTTCTCTCTAGGATCTATCATGCACTCACCAAAAGATAAATCAGGCGTCGATCGATGCCATCACGCGTCTACCGCCTGGATATTCAAGCAGAGAAATACAAATAGAAAAGTTATGGCTGGGACGGATGGGGCATCCGCCCAAATTCTATTGGCTCGTGATACTTACTTCGTACCGAGGACCTCACTACCTTCCAGAGTGCTGTCATCCTTGCATAACCACCTTAGTCTATTCATTCTTTACAATATATAAATAACAATTGAATTTTAGGCCAATTATTTCATATGTTTCCGTTAATCCTTTCCAATGGAATAAAACAATAAACTAAAACTCCTTGTACTATGCTGTTACCGGATTCCAAAATTTCTATATGCGGTTTCCCATGCGTATTGGATTTCCTCGAGCCGATAGAAAGCCTACAAAGAAATAGAGTGAAATTGAAAGCAGTGAGCAGCAGACCACGACCCCTACATCAAAGGACTACCACGCATGCGCGAATTCTCGGTGTTCCACTGCATGAATTTATGTGTTCCGTCAGATAATTACATTGTTAGGATTTCTTCAGAATTATTAATTTGCAGCAATTAAAGTCTAAATCACTCGAACAGGATTGTTCTACTTACAGGCAACTATTTTGGAATAGAAAGCTTCCGTGCATAATCATTTATTTCATCCAAACGACTGTTGGGCTAGGCCGCGGTTCCTTGACTGCACTGTCTAGTGTCCAAAACCTCTTGTATAAATATAACTGATCCTCCAATCTAATCCCCATCGCATCGATTTCATTATAAACATTAAGACTTCTGGCGTTTTGTGATATTATTCGTTTAATTGATTCTTTCTATATTTGCAACAACTTTTTTTATAATCTGATCTGGCTTTCTTACAAACTTCTGCTTCAACATGGCCGATCCTTCAAACAATAGTCCTGTCAAATTCAAGGGTAACAGAAACTTCAATAATTTTACCGGCTACCCTTCACTTCAATATCAGGGACCTCCACATCCACTGGTCAATCCAAATCAACAATATCAAACTGGGCAACAGCCATCTCAGCTATTATACAGTGAAGCACTGAACAATAACCCAAACCTGTTGCCAGACTTGACAGTGGGCTCAAATCATGTTGGTCCATCTTCCTCCATCTTTAGTTCTTCATACTCTGGAGGTGGAAACTATCGTTACAATCAACACCCAACAGAACCTTTGGCCGGTGACTTTTCCCCTACATATGTCAGTTATCCAGGTGCTACGACATCCCCAAGAGCCAATCAAGCGAAGACTTCAAAATCACAAAATGCCTTCATTCATCAATCTGGAAACAAATCTCCTCTAGAAAGGAGAATGAGCGTCGCCAGTTCGTCGGTCTGGAATTCAGCGAATGAATCTCATGGTGAGAGGGATGGTCCAAATAATGGGTTAGTTTCTCCCGATCTATACTATAACTACGAAACAAAAACCTATAAAAGTGTCGGGAAGGAGCCTTCATCTAATCATTTAGGTATCACATCATCCCCTAGGTCAGAGAATTACGAGACAGAAACTACTGCACACTCCAAGGGAAGTCGATCTTCCTCTGTTTCATGCTCCTCGGTTGGCGCAAAAACTAGAAGGTCAAGAAATGGTTGCTTGACCTGTAGAAAGAGGAAGAAGAAGTGTAATGAAACTAAGCCTATTTGTGCAGAGTGTTCCAGGCTAGAAATTAGTTGTAAGTGGCCAGCTCCGGGTAGTGAGCATAGGAACAGATCAAAGAATAATGATTTCAACCATGATGAAATGATCCATGAGATTTACGGTACTATTAGAATCTTGAGAGGTGTTGTTGATTACAAAATCGAAGGATAAAGACTTTTGTAATCCACAAAAATCATAATATAAGCTTTATTAGCGCCAAAATCTGACGGGTCAGATTTTGGTGTTTAAACATGCTGCCATACATAATTCGGTGTTACCTGTTAACTGTTTTTTTATTCGTTTTCCTTCTCATATATAAATATATACAATGTTAGTAACATTGATAATCGCTCCATATTGTTAATCAGCTAAAGCTATTGAACCGAGGGGTATGAAAGCTATGTAGAGGGCCCTACTCTTTAAAGTTTTGCGACAGAAGGGAGAATGACAAGTGGGGATGGACGACAAAAGTTTGGAAGCCACAACTTAATTTCACTTTCGTGCATGCGCTGCTCATTTTCGGTTGTCACACTACTAAAAACACATATTTTATTTGGCAGGGACAGCAACTAAGAATGTTCCATGCTTGGAAGGTCACATTCTTGAGGCTGACCTTTATCTTTCTTTAAAACTTTTGACTTTGGTCTCGGAGAACTCTTCTACACGTGTGGTTCTCGTCAGATTTTTGGATCTCTTTATATATCCTGGTATTGCTCGCTGAAAGATAAATTACAATAAAAGAATAAAAATAAATATTCTATGCAACGGAATTTTAGTACTCAAGCGGAGATTGTCATAATGGAGGATTAATCTTGTATCCAAGTTAATTTTCCTGATTTATTTCCTTACCGTCTTTCAAAAATACAATATCACTGAGGCTTGATTTGTTAATTTAACTGTTGACATTTACCTTTTGTTATTCTATGTGTTTCTAAGTTTCAGGAGGCCGTACATAATAGGTATATATTTCAAATTATAAATACATGCATTGACGGCGCGTGTTAATTTGCCCGAACAGGTGTTAAAATAGAATATTATTTTAATAATACCTCTCCTCTTGATTCTCCGTGTACCTGCCAGACTGCGAACTTTAGCCACCCGCCTTGATGAAAATCAGTTTCACTGCCCCAAATAGTACAAGAGCTTGTATTATAAAACATTATATTCTATGTCTGGTGAACTCAATAAATCCTTCTCTGCCTCACTGTTTTAGAAAGGATGAATACTTCTCTGAAGAACAAAGCCTCCCCCAACTTTCTTTGTGTAACTCTCTTGAATAACATACTAAAGGAGCCTGAGAAAGTCTGATAGCCAATCTAAGCTATCTTCTTCTGCTGCGATTAGGAGGTGAGACATTCTATGAAGCAGGAGTTAGGAAAACTGAAATCATCTTGGAAAAGTAATACCCTCTGCATAAACACCTCATGCAGAAATGGTTCGATTTTATAATCCATTTCCATTCCCCCTTTTACGCAACTTCTTTTTTGTGGGTGACTTCTCCAAGGCCGTGATTCGTGGCCTGGACCGCTGGCAGAGGGTTCCACTCTATTGGAGCATCATTTCAGCTTATTGTTTAAAAGCCATTTGTATATGAAACTGGTTTCTACTTCTATCGCTTTTTGTTGGAGCAAGCTTCAATATTCTTTTATTCTCAACTTAAAATAGAGCTAGTTTCATTTGTAACATTAGAAGTGTAGCTAAATAAGATAGCTAAATATATTATACGAAAAAACAGTCTGAGAGGCTATGCTTTGATACCAATGATAATTATTAGCTGTGAGTATGCCGGCAATAGCTAATAGAAAATTATAACACTAGTGACATAATCAGAGGTAAATCTTTCTGTATATTAGGCCACAATCTCCTCTAATAATTCTTTTAGAGCAAATCTAGCATCCAATTTGCAGTTTGTTTCATGTGTGCCTGGCTTTTGTTCATCTGAACACTCCTCATCTAATTCTCTTTCCCCATTTTGGCTTGATGATTCTTCATTGATAAGGTCTTCAGCAAATGCAGGATATTCCCTACCTGGAGTTGCAGCAACAGCAGGAGTTCCAACTACTGTGGAGCCAAATATTTGAATATGTGATGCTGGAGATGTGAGACCTCTTGGAACAAATCTTACGTTTGCTGTCCCTTTTTGAAGAGTGTTTTGCAATACTAGCCCTGGCGGATATGTTTCAAACTCATTACTGGAAATCCCATTGACAAATGGATCGACGCCAACTTTTAGACCTGTATACTGCTCTGGATGTCGAGACTTTTTGGAAACTTGTTGGGATTTCTTTGTAAGCTGATGGTCTAAAACTTCCCCTTCATGTCCCAAGGAATAACCATTCTGGAAGGAATGGAATTCGTTTTTATAGCGAAATTGAAATGAAGGTGTAGAAAGTAGAGAGTATGGATGAGCTTTCAAATCTTGGCGACTAGAAGGTAAGTTATTGTCTGTAGCGTATGTGTAACTGGCCAATAATGGCGATGGCGAATTGGGAGATAAGTAAGATGGTGACAGATGAAGAGGTGCTCCACGATACGCAACTGAAGAATTAAGTTTGCGATGCTTTGTAACAATCGAGGCCTTGCCTTCAGAATTGATTTTAACAGAAAGTTGACAGTTCGAAGGGAGTAAATTTCGCTGTAGATCTAACACCCCACTCTTATTTGAAGATTGCCTTTCTGATCCTTGCATTGGTGTAACAGGTTGATTTGGATAATTGCTTGCCTTTAGTTCTGACACATCTTCTCTGGCTCTCTTACCTTGGGAAGCATTTGGAAATATGCCTAGCCCTGCAGCTTGTGCATCTGGGTGTTGCTGAATTATCTGAGCATTTCGTGACCTTATAACTCCGACGGGAGTTCTTACAGTATCTTCTGCTTTCGATCCTTTTAACATGAGATGATTCCCAGGAGTAGAAGGTAATCTACTCTGCTTTGGAGTTTGGGAGTACCAATGCATGTACATTGGTGAAGAGTTCAAAACATTCGAGAAGTGAGATGTAGGTGTTGAGGGCGGATTATCAAATTTCTTCAAATGAGTAGTTGGCGATTGAAGACAAGATGATGTATTTATGTTCTTTGGAGTTAGTGGTGGAACCTGTAGTACTCTTCTAGAAGCATCCTGTAAAATCAATGATGGAGATGACTGAAGAACAGATGGATTCAAGTTTGATGCGGCCGGGGATTCGAGTATTGAATGATGAGAGGGAAATGATGAAAAACCTTGTCTCTGCCTTCCCATTATTGTTGACTTTGTATAAGGGTGGACAAAATCGGATTGAAATGCCATTACTGAGCTGTAGCTTTTAAATGATGAATCTGACATGTTAACAGGTGAAGTCTTCAAAGGTGACGATGAAATCATCTGTGGAGAGGAACGAGAAGACTTTGAAGATTGTTCCGATGACATTGGTGAAACATCCAAGTGAGACAAATTGTCGTGATGAGTTGCCCGCATTGCTGATGTTGTGGTAGATGATTGAGTAACAGATGCCAGCTCCATATGCGCCTTGCTAACTTTCTTGTTGATGAGATGATTAGACTCGTTGATTGTTGATAATTTGTTATTTCCTATGCTAATTCTGGTTCCACTGGGCTTTTGAGGAGTTGAATGAGCAGACAATGTTCCACTTGAAGAGATACTCGACCTTCTCTTATCGGGGCTCACTTTCATTACTGGTGTTGAACATACTCCTTGTTTAACTGTGGCTGCGGAGTTTGTTGAAGCATTTAGGTTGCTTATAATCGATAATGTCATGGTTGATTCGCCAACTCCATGGTCTTTGGGTCTGGAGGAAGGCCTACCTCTCCTTCTCCGCTTTGCTGGAGATTCGTCCAAGAAACTTGCGTCTACCATTCTCTTATGATATCAAACGCAACAGTGTCTCTTCAGAATATCAGGTGAAAATGAAATAATAGTACTAGTCTTTGCGAAGTATTTAAATAAAAGCCAGTCTGTGGATCTCAATAAGGAGACCTTCTGCTTGCTATACTTGAATTAATCAATTGCACAAACCCTATTTTTGATTGAAAGTAGTTGGGTAAAATAGCAGCTTTAGATATGGTTAACCGATGGGCAGTGCTTTTTTTTATATAGGATTCACAGCTTGCTGCTTCAATGTAAAGTTGGAAACAGATTTGATTTGTCAAACTAATAGTGTGTGTGTGTTTGTATTTGAATCAGGTAGAAAAAGTTTTACTTATACAAAAATTGATCCGAGAGAGTGTTTCAGGACTGTTC
Source organism: Ogataea pinus (assembly GCA_030567935.1). Lineage (NCBI taxonomy): Eukaryota > Fungi > Ascomycota > Pichiomycetes > Pichiales > Pichiaceae > Ogataea > Ogataea pinus. The sequence continues at coordinate 893,807 of JAJLSY010000001.1, read as the reverse complement.
TATTGTTGAAGAAAGGTATTTTTTTGTATCTTCAAAAAGATAAGGGCGTGCACCAAACAGGAGAAAATGGGTTTACAATTCTGCATTCAAATGGACTGTTTTTTCACCGAAATTTAAAATTTGGGAAGCGATCCAAACCTGTAATTGGGTAAGAGAAGATTATTGCAAGATTCACCAACATTTACTGTCCAATTTGAATTCGAATTCGTTTCTACTGACCTCTCTTATTGGTACTTAGAAAAAAACGGGTTGGTTGGTGGTGCCTGTCTGATTTGTCGACTTATTCGCCGTTCTTCCAATTACATTTCCTATTTGGGAAAAACTACCTATTTAGGAAAGATGTATACTCTTTGGGAGTTAATTGATTCATGTATAACTGAGTATAATTCACAATTACGTGTTTTGTCTTCTTAAATGTCCAAAATTAGATTCACTATTGCGCTCAGATTCAAATTTATGTGCTAATTAACCGTGCATCACTTTCGCTGAAGATATTTTGGAAAATTATTCGTGATATGCTATACAGCATTAATATTAAGTTAAACAGCATAATCACTCGCCACGGATCAAGGTTTCAGCCACGTAAGCCACTTTCAAGCCACGAGTGCTGTCATATAATATTCATAGATCACAACGGAGGAAGCCGTGCTCACATGGAAATACAAATGATACAACCTTGGGGAATAATTGTTGATTGATCAGCAAATTCCTTATTTCATCACTTCTTTACCTTAAATACCCGTTAGTATGAGTATCGAAGAGCAGGAGATTAAAAATTTGTCGGATCACTGGCTAAGTCTGGACGTTAACCCACATACAAGAGCCCAGATCCAACAGCTTGTTGCAGAGTCAGATTTTGGCCAGCTTTCAAAGCTTCTTTCAAGTCGTATTTTATTTGGAACTGCTGGACTAAGAGCCAAAATGGAGGCAGGATTTAGTAGGATGAATGATGTTACTGTACTACAGGCATCTCAAGGATTGGCCGCTTATGTTTTGAAGTATAGAATTAATCAAGAATTGGATGGTACACCAACTGTCGTGATTGGCCATGATCATAGACACAATTCTTCCAGATTTGCAGAATTGACTGCTTGTGCATTTCTAACAGCTGGTTTTGATGTGAAGTATCTTGGTCCTGAAATAGCTGCAACCCCACTAGTGCCTTATGGGGTTGACATGTATCATGCTGCTGCTGGTGTTATGATCACTGCCTCTCATAACCCAAAGGATGACAATGGCTACAAGGTGTATTGGAGAAACGGATGCCAAATTATTCCTCCCCTAGATTCAGGAATTCAAGCCTCTATCCTTGAAAACCTAACCCCACTTTTTAAGGACACTGTTTGGAGCACTTTAAGCATATTTGAGAAATTTAAGGATCAACTTTTCTATGTTCAAGAAGAAGTGGTGGATAGTTATACTGAAGCTGTTCTTTCTAAGCTAGTGGGATCCAATAAAGTCGGTGGCTTTAGCTGTGTCTACACGGCAATGCACGGTGTTGGTACCAAGTTTGTGGAAAAAGTAGTCAAGAAAATGAATGGTGATGAAGAGATTTTGAAATTTGTTTCTCAACAATGCACTCCTGATCCTGATTTTAGCACAGTTATGTTTCCAAATCCTGAAGAAGTTGGTGCTTTGACATTAGCAATTCAATATGCTGATCACTTGAATATTCCTGTTGTTTTGGCTAATGATCCTGATGCAGATCGATTCTCTGCTGCCGTCAAAGGAGTTGATGGGGAATGGAAGCAGTTAACAGGGAATGAGATCGGCTTCTTGTTCGCAGAATACACGATCAGCAAGATTCCACAAGAGGAACTGAGCAAGACCTTCTTATTGAACTCAACAGTTTCTTCTCAAATGATTGCATCCATGGCAAAGATACTGGGTTTCAATTATCAAGATACCTTGACCGGTTTTAAATGGATTGGCAATACTGCTATCGAGTGTGAGTCCAAGGGTAATTTGGTACCATTTGCCTACGAAGAGGCCATTGGTTTCATGTTCTCTGTTGTTCATGATAAAGACGGGATATCTGCGTTGGTAATGTTTCTTCAAATGTATTCCGAATGGCTGAGTAAAGGCAAAAATGCCCTGGATATTATAGACGAAGGTTTCAAGAAGTATGGTTACTTCAAAGAGTGTAATGGATATTACATTGTGCCAGAACCTGAAATTACAGCCAAGATCTTCAACGACACAATTAGAACCTATACTGCCGAAGCTTATCCGAAAGAACTGGGAGATTATTCTGTGACTTCATGGAGAGACTTGACAATTGGTTTTGACTCTACAACACTGGACAATAAGCCAATATTACCTTCGGATCCAACCTCTCAAATGATTACATGTTCTTTAACTCCCAAGAATTCTAATCCAATGGAAGAGGAAGCAATCAGATTTACTGTCAGAGGTTCGGGAACTGAGCCAAAACTTAAGGTTTACATTGAGGCAACCGCAAAAACTGAAGAGAGAGCAATTTTTTTAGGGAAAGACGTTTGGAAGTTCTTAAGAAATGAGTGGTTCAAACCAGAGTCTAGTGGTTTGGTTGAGCGTGTTTAGTTTGTGAGAGTAACGCGTAGCAACTCATCAAGGCGCGGACCTAAAATCAACCTAAAATCTTATCGTCCTTTCTGTTATTTGTTGTTATCGTCGATCGTCGATTGTTTACCTAAATTTTGATCGGTCGCCAAAGAAAAAAAAGGGTGTTGAGCAAGTAACGAGTCGGAACTTCTCTTGCATAGGTTGCAGTTTGTCATTGATTTATTTAAAGCATATAGTGTGAATGATAGTTTAATAGTGTACTGGATCAATTCTTTCTTCCGTACCATATTGAATAGCTTGTCTTTATATTTTTGTCCTGATAGAGATTATGCTTAGATTTGGACAGCGGTCAGGAAAGGCCGAACTACCATTGTAAGTAACCAGTTTTAGATTTCACTCTTCTTGCAACGCATGCTCTTCTAACACAGTATTCTAAATTTACTAGATCGAACGAGGATATTCTCAAGCCCAAAAGTCGTAAGGGATCTTATGATAAGAAGACCGTGCGAAATGTTTTGATTTCAATAACCTCCGTCCTTCTAATATGGCTTCTATTTTGGCCATCCAACCGATCAGATGTATCAAATTCAGCCCTGGAGTCAGATAACTCCTCAGCTAGCTCAGAAATTGAAACGGTATCTTCTACCGGGGTGGACACAAATGAAGGTGAGTCAAGTCACTTGACGGATGATATGTACGATCTCGAAATCTACGACTTGAATCAATATACGGCCACTCCAAGAGGTAATGAGAATGATGAAATTGTCCTATTGTGTGTGCCACTTCGTGATGCTGAGCATGTTTTACCTTTGATGTTCAGAAATATGATGAATATGACATATCAGCATAATCTGGTTGATATTGCATTTTTAGTCAGTGACTGCTCTCCGGGAGATAAAACATTGGAAACTCTTTTCAAATATACTCAGGCAATGCAACGAGGTTCTCTAATTGAAGTCTTAGATTTGGAAGAAAATAGCATGAAAGCATCTGGGCGTACTGGATCAAAAGATCTATATCTCAAATACATGCCACAAGATTATCGTGATAATGTTCGTAAAGCGTATTCACCACCTTATCATGAAGAATATCTCAAGCCTTTCAGATCTGTTAAAATTTACCAAAAAGACTTTGGTCAAGTTATAGGGCAAAGTTTCAGTGATAGACACAACGTGAAAGTTCAAGGAATAAGAAGAAAATTAATGGGAAGAGCTAGAAATTGGTTGCTGAGTACGGCATTACAACCTTATCATTCATGGGTCTACTGGAGAGATGCTGATATTGAAACTTCACCTGGTGATATCTTACAAAGCTTGATGAAATTTTCAAATGATTTTGATGTCTTGGTTCCTAATGTCTGGAGGCCACTCCCTACTTTCTTGGGTAGTGAGCAACCGTACGACTTAAATTCATGGATGGAATCAGAGGCTGGTTTGGAGTTAGCCAAAACTTTAGAAGAAGATGATGTGATAGTGGAAGGATATGTGGAATATCCTACTTGGAGAGTCCATTTGGCATATATTCGTGACCCAAAGGGTAATCCAAATGAAGTTGTTGACTTAGATGGTGTTGGTGGAGTTAGTATTTTGGCAAAAGCAAAGGTGTTTAGACAAGGGTCTAATTTCCCTGCATTTACATTTTTGAATCATGCTGAGACTGAAGCTTTTGGAAAGCTTACTAAAAAGATCGGTTTTAGGGTTGGTGGGCTACCACATTACACGATCTGGCACATATATGAGCCCAGCGAAGATGACCTGGTGTCTATATCTAGAATAGAAAGAAAGAAGAGGCGAAATAGAAAAGGTAACAAAAGCTGAATGGGTTATATTCATCCCCTCGTTTTCATTCAATGCCAATTACAAGAATTGGCATTTGTGTATGGTCGAGGGATATCACAATTATATACTATACTAATTGCTTTTTTACTTTAAACATGCTAGATGATAAATGCGAGTTGTAAATATATGAAGGTACAAAAAAGTTAACATGCAGATATTAGTAGATGGGGGAATCAATCAGACATCAAGGCTGTTGAGATGGCACAAACCATGATTAAGCGCCTCAGCTATTGATAAGAAATATTTCACAGCAGTGCCATCAACACCATCAATGTAGTAAAGCTGAAGTTTTTGAAAAATTGTCTAGATCCACCTGCGCTTGATACTGAGGTGAAGGAATTCGATGATTCGACACTCGAGCTAGCAGAGCGCAGGAGCCAATAGGAAGCAGAAGTGGAGATTGACTCTGCCGATGAAACAGTTGATGATACAGTGGAGTTCAAACTCACAACATGTAGGGTTGTAAGTGGAGTAGTGGCTGAGGTCAAATCAGCAGACAAAGTGTGTAGGACAGAAGTTGTTGCTGATGACGATATAGTTGACGTTGAAGATGTGATTAAGATTCCTGGACTGGAAGATGAAGTTCCTTTAATGAGTTCAACGTTTGGATTTCTCATTGCGATACCAACTTGAGAATCATCTAGGTCGAATGAAAGATAGAAGTTTTTGATAAATAAAACACCAAGGATCCATGATTCATCAGGAGTTGAATCAGTTCCTTGAATATTGCTAACGCAATAGCCATAATACTGAGAATCATCAGCGTACGCCTCACCAAGGTATTCATCTGCTGTAAGAGACCAGTTTGCTGAGGCAATGCTAAAGATCAACGTTTCTGATGAATTACAAAAGATGGCGTAGTTTGTTCCATCAGTGATAGCACTTTCAAAATATGAGTGAATAACAACCGCATCATCTGATGGGACCAGAATAGAAGTGGTTCCGGAATCGATTAACCCAGTCCTTGCGGAGTTCGTGAGGGTGCCATTCACCTCTGATGAATTGAAGGTCAATATTTGGTCATCGATGTAAACATTTTCAACTTCCACTTCCCAATAATTGTCTGAGTTTCCAATCAATGCAGAGTAATAAATGAGACCTTCGTATAGCTGATCATAATCCTCACCAAACACAATGATTCCGGAATTTGACAAGTTGCTTGCAGATGAAGAGTAAGATCCCAGACATATTGAGAACTTGGCATTTGAGATTAAACTCTGATCTTCCATAAGTGAAATAATATTCTGCAACCCAGAAGAAGATTTTTGTGATGAAGGTAGACCAAGAACACCACTGAAGTTATAGGAACTGAATATCTCGGGAGCTGCATCTGCAGCACCGAAGCTGACATTGGTTAAGTCCAAACTAGCAAGCAAAATATCGTCTTCAACAATGAAACCTGAAGCGGAGCCTGAGGAATAGTCTAATTTAAAGGTTGAAGTTGATTCACCATCTTGAGACGCGCTATAAAGTGACTTATTTTCACAGGCAGTATCGTTACAATTTGAGTCATATAGCCATAAATATGGAGAACCAGTATCCAAAAGTAAGGAGAATTCATTGGAATTAATTGTAACGTTAACCGTGTATGCTTCGCCGTCTGATTCTGAATAAATTAAAGCCATACCATTTTCTAATGCTAGCGAGGTCACCAGTTGGGTTGAGGACTTCTCACTCAAAACCACGTGTTCAGCAGTAGGCTTCTTTGAAGAGCTCGGCACCCAATATGTTGAAGCAACTTGATGAGCATTACCATCTGCTATAAGTGAAGGAACAGATCCATAGAAGCCGAATGTGAGTGAAAAAAAGTGGGTAACAATTAGGAGAATGCGAAACTGCAAGTTGGGAAGCATGATTAATCAAACTTATGATTAATTCTGAACTATTATCTTGGTGTGCTGAATGCAATAGATTTTGTAAGATAACGGTGAGGAATGAAATTAATAGGTGAGAGTTGAATATCGGAGCTCAAAATACCTGACAAAATGGCAGAATCACCCGAGTCTCAAACTATCGATCACCTTTAGCCCCCCTGTTTTAATCGGTTGAATCACGCAAAAAAAAGTAGCCTTACTACTCTCGATGGAATTAGAATGCAAAAACTTTTTGAATAGTCAGGAATCAGAGAGATATACTACTCAGTTATGTTAGAGAGAGTTATAATATCTACTCCCAATGAATAAAGAGGGTCAGTATATACTACACAAATTAAATTAAACATATATCTTTTTTTCAGTGCTCCTATCCGTTCATAAATCAGCTTCGGTTTTTACTTGGGTTTCCTAATCGGGTAAATTCGCTGTACTTCAAAACACGAATTTTTTTAAACTTCTTTGGTGACTATTGTCTCAATGTATCCGAACTGAGGCAGATCCTCAAAATTTGGTGATTAGGTTTTCATTTCGTCCCATTTGGGTAACTATCTAAAATCAAAACAAGATTTTAATTTAATATTAGCTACGTAATGGAATATCTATTTTTAGGCAGTTTATCTCAAATAATAGAATTACGAAAGGTTGATAGATTGTAGTACCTTACGATATCGACACATCGGTTCTAATGTTTTGATATTCAAATGATAAACAAAACTTATAAAGCTAAGAAATTCAGATTTTCTTGATGCAGTAATTAAATAATCTATAGTTTTTCTAGAAATCTTAAAAAATAAACTTTTGGCAGATAATTTGAGAATATATACAATAATCATTTTTCAACCAGGAATTACAGAAAAGTTTAAGTTAACTATTAAAAATAATCTGCAATACTGGATTTTCATAGTATGATGTAAAACGATAAACTTAAATAAAAGGTTTGTTTTTAACACAAGTAAATCGGAAGAATCCGAAGATGATTGCAAAATTTGAAAGTCATGTAACTTCTTTTGTTAATTTACAAGTAATTAAATTTGAGGCTACTACAAAGATAAGTAGTAATTGAATATCTATAGTTACTCTTATTTAGTTAATGGTAGCAACAGAACTTCTGGTAGCAATTAAAATCTAAAATAAATAGAAGAGACAGAAAACTTTGGGCATATTTTGGTGTAATGATGTGAAAAGTTATATTTTATTATTATTCCCCGATTGGTAATAAATGTTGCCGAATTAGTCAATTTACCCGTCATAACAGGATTAAGCGTACCAAAAGGGTCGAATGGCTATGCTGATGAGAGATTTTAGATATCTTCCCTTTTTTTTTCGTCGATGTGTGTGAACTCTGCTAGTGTTGTTGATTGATTGGAATGATATACAGAATCAAGTCGAAGTTTTAAATCACAGTAATCAATCACTTTAGTCATAAATAAAAGTAAAGACAGGCGCAGATCTTGTCAAATTGTCTCCCAGTTTAATACCAACACCCCATAATTTTTAATCCAATACGAGTGATGGAAATTTGTTTTCTACACCTGCTGATGTCAACAATTTTTTCTTATAGCATAGATTTTTAAGCGAGAGCTTAATAATTAATTACAAATCACTGCTCTTTTTACCTTCTTCTAAATGTATTAAATTTAACACCAAAGAAGAAAGAGATAAATTACGATTTCGAGCCACTAAACACCCCCTGCCCCCTTGCTTATCTTCGCTGCGAACCAATTCAGCTGACAATTTTCCATTAGCCAGCACAGATATTGATATAGGGGAAGAAGTAGAGAGTACAGAAAGCTGGAAACATACCGCTGCAATGCCGTTTATAGAAAGCACTTCCCCAGTGAAAATAAGTTCTTCAAAGAAGGGATAAAAGAAAGAGAGTAGTAACAGCATCATCATCGGAAGCAGTAAACTATAGAAACCTTTAGAAACAGTACCGAATATGTAATGGTAATGATTACGTAATCGAGAGTCCCTAAATAGGGCATGAGCTTAATTTGGAAATTCCATCTCTCCAAATACTGAAGTGGGTTTGGTACCCTTGTTTTAAATCTAAATTATTTGATAACTGGAAGAATAATTTCAATCAAAAATATAATGGGAGAATTTCATAACAATTGTAATTACTTTCTCTTAAAGCTATTTACAAATTTACCTAATTCATCTAAAATAACAACAACAACAATTTAACTAAAAGATTCAATGATAATATCCCTGACTTCCATATTAGGCAAATTGTAAACATCCAGATGGCATCCTGTTATAAGAGATTTATATACCCTTTTATTTATTTTGTATGGGAAAAATTCGGAATTAAAAGCAACTTTAACTGTATTTATAATAATGGTGCAAGTTCCAGTTTTCTTCTGCTGTTTTCATTTTTAATCCTCTCTTTTATTTTCCTTCTTTTGTATTTATTTGGAATAATTCAATCATTTGTCAATTAATATTCAAGACTTTTTTATTTAAAACACAATTATAAAAATGCTTTCTTACGGTGACATCTCATTAAAGGCTATTAACTTTATTTTCTTGGTTATTATCCTCGGTTTAACCGGTTCATTAGCAGCCACTACTTCAGCTCAACACAATCCTCAAGTTAGTTTCTGTGTCTTTGCAGCAGCTTTTGGTCTTTTGACTTCAACATTCTATGGTGTCGCTGCTTTCTTTGTTTCATTCTTAGCTTCCCCATTATTCTTGGCTCTTTGGGATTTCTTAAACTTTGTCTTCACTTTTGCAGGTGCTACTGCATTGGCTGTTGCAATTAGATCTCATTCATGTTCAAACCAAAGTTATTTGGACTCAAACAAGGTTGCTCAAGGTTCAAAAGACAGATGTAGAAAAGCTCAAGCTTCAGTTGCTTTCCTATACTTCTCATTCTTTGTCTTTTTGATTTCATTAGTTTTCAGCTCTTTATCAATCTTAAAGAATGGTTTCTTAGGTACATCATCACCATCTCCAGCTAGAACTGGTGTTCCAACCATGTCTCAAGTTTAAGTATCTTTTGATTGTTTTTAATGCCCGTTCTTAAGATTGGATGGAATTTGAAAATTTTTAATGAGCCTGAAAAAAGTACACCCTAAAACATTAGTTTTATGATATTTTCGTTTTTTTTCAATTACTGTTTTTCATTGTTATTTTTTACTATTCCTCAAATTGAAATTGCTTTGTTAACAAAACTTTTGTGCTGTTATAATAATTTTTTTTTCTTTTATGAAAGAAATAATTGCTGTCATTACTACAATTTTCTGCTTATGCTTTTCGTTCGTTAAGGTTCTGATTAACTAATTAGAACTTGCTTTATTATCTTATTTTTGTTTTGTTTTCAGCGTTTTTTCTTTTTGTTTTCCTTCTCTTTATATTGATACCGAATGGTTTTTTACCCTTTTATATTGAGTGCGTGTTTACAGTAACTAATAATCTACATGATATCAATGTATTAAAAATCTCTCTAAAATTGATTATCTAAATTAATCAATTCAGATTAAGGTAGTAATTCTTGCCTTCCCCAACATTTGGTCAGTTAGTGAGTGCCTCTCGCTCTAAGAGTCTGACAAATATCGGCAATTTTAGAGCCTTCTCGGCAAAGGTAAACCGCTTCGGGGATGATTACATCATCGTATTGTTCAGTCAGAACTGTACTTCATTCACACCATGACTACTTGATATTCAGAGTTTCAACTGTTTTAGATTACTAGAAAGTTAGTTACTTAGAATGGCTAAATACAGATATAAGAAAACAATCACCTATAACCTTTCGCAACCATGAATTTTTCAAGTGATTCCCATAAAAACTCACTAATTTGTCTGTCCTTAAATCTTTGATTTCTATCGATTCCAATAGTTTGAACGTTCCAACTATGGATCTTTGCAGGGATAACATCACCATTATAATGTATATAGAATCCTTTCACTTTTTGAAACAACACATTCGGTTGATTAAATTTGTAATTCTTGAATTGCCACTCTTGACCAGTTGTGAAAACTGCAACAACCCTATCCCAATGTTCAGGCTTTGTGAAGAATTTCTCAACATTGTTAACCACGAGGAATTTCATCTTTTTGTTGAATTGTTTCGATTGTCTAGCGATCTGTAACATATTTCTGGAATCTGCAGAAGATTCCATATTGACAAGGAACTTGCCATCTTGCAAGAATTCCTTAACGTTGGCCATTGTTAAGATAGATGATGCTGAAGGGGAAAGAATGATAATTGGATCTTTACCTTTGGCAGTAACAGAGGAGCCATTTCCTTCGGACGAGGACCTACCTGAAGAACTAGGCTTAGATGAAGCGGATGAACCTGCACGTTGAGGTTTTTGAACTGATGAAGAATTTCGAGAAGTTTTTGACAAGCTGACTTTGATAATCTTATATTCACATTCTTTTGCAACACTTGAAAAATCCACCAATTTTGAACCTCTTAATGCCTTATTATGATCAATCAAAACAGTCTCATGACTCAAGATCTGCTTCAAAAACTCATCAACTTCACCTTGTTTCTTTTTACTTTCCAATGGTTCAGAAGAAGATTCTGTTGCTATATTCCTGCTGCTATCCTTGGATTCCTTTCCAGAATTAGACACAGGCACTGCAATTTTCAAATAGCTGCAGGTTTCAGAAGAGCCATTCAAGTAGGATATTAGCTCAGTTCTTTCAATGAAACTAATCACTGGAATACTATGCGCCTCACAGTCTGCAATATAGTCTGTGGTATTGGATTCACTATGCAACCAACACTGGTAAATGGTTCTTAAGGTGTGCTCAACACCATCACTTGTAATAAATTTAGTTAGATCTTCCAATGGGAAGTCTTCAGTATTAAGTATTAAACTTTTGCCAGTGGATATGTTGGCCCCTTCTGGGGAAAATTTTATTGATTTATTCCCCTTGATACATTGCCTTAGCTGTATGACTGAACTCATGTCCACCTTGTGTACTTGTTTTGTAGTTAATTATCTACAGGCACCTACTGGTTTTTGTTCACTTACAGAGATTACTCCTTGATACACTCTATTTTAATGCTATAAAATTTAAATGTTCTCAATCTACATGTCGACCACATACTCCATTTTTCGACGCCAGAGATTATTAACCTTCTACTGAATCTGGGAGATTACGTAATCATGAATTAAGTTTAGTTTAGTTATGGCACCTTGCTAAAGAAATATTTATTATACATCCAAGGAAGAGGAAATCCTTAGTGTTTCAAAGAAAGCAGAGGACAAACAATGACTTAACTTGACAGAACACTCTAGATGAACTAATAATACTATTGACAACTATCAGATTACATCAACTTATCGTCTTTATCTACCGCGTGGTCTATCGACTATCGACTATCGAGACGACTATTGTTATCTTATACACGACTCCCCAGATTTCTATACGGTTGTTAGGATAAGAAGGGCAAAACAACTATGTTATATAATGACATGGATTGATCATACCACTTGTATCAATCAAGTACATACTGTTGTGATTTCAGGAGCGATTAGAAAATGGGAGATAGTGTGGATTTAAACAAGCACACCTTTCTATCGAGGGTGTTTGGCCTGAACTCCACATACAACCCTTCAAACTCTAATCCCATGTTAATGGATGATAACAATGACCTACAGTTCAGTATACAAAATTTACAAGAAAACTTCGAAGATGAAGATGATGAAGAAGACGATGAAGCAAGTGCTTCTGAAGGACATAGAGATAGGACGAGCCAACAGAATTCCACAGAGAATCAAAATTATAGCGATCTCATGAATTCCAATAAAAATCAGGATTCCGTTCTACTTGATACTAATGCTGTCAAGCCAGGAAAGCGCTCATATCTAACTGGATATACGCATAGAGACTTAAATGGTAACTCATCCGTTGCTCTGAATTCAGAAAAGGAGGATTCATCTGACGAATCAAGTAGTGTAGAGGACGATCAAGAAAGCACTCCTAGACCAAGCGATAGACTAATCTACGATCAAAAACAAGAGCTAAGGAACCAGTTACAATCCGAAATGATGGGAGATGATGATGATGATGATGATGGATTTGATACGGTACCTGACAGTCTGCTTTTAGAGGGAAATAGGTCTCGACCAGTGACACATCAGCAGCCAAAAACCCAATTTCCGAACAATTGGAGACCAGATAGGAACAATATTCTTGGTCAAATACTTGAAACTGAAAGAAGCATCACTCCAGGAATAGCGCATTTGGGTGAAAAGGCAAAGGATTTCGCAAGCTCAGCCTATAACAGTATTCCAAAATCTATTCCAAAGAATATCTCATTCCAACTTCCAAGTCCTTTACCAACCCGAATGGCACACGACACAGAGCCTACATTTCATAAGAAGGAAAATCCAAATCGGAGATTGGATCGAGCTCAAGCCATGGCGGATATGAATGAGCAAAGACACTTGCGAGGTAGACTTGGATTATTGAGTCCCATGGAGAGGGCTCTTTGGCTATGGTCAAATGTTTCGAACTTGGATAAGTTTTTGGAGGATGTATATACCTACTATACCGGCAATGGATTAAGGTGTATCATGCTATCAAAAGCTTGTGATTTGTTAATAATCATTTTTGTCGTTTGGATCTCCAGTTTCATGGGAAACTGTGTGAATTATCAAGCTTTAATGAATGATGAGGTGACAAACTTCAGGCAAGTGAAAGTGGAACAGTGCTATGCCAAGATTTCTTTTGCTCAAAAGTTTCTTTATTTTCTTTTGTCTGTGGTTTTGGGACTTAGAATCCATACTTTTTATCGTACATTGAAAGATTTAAGAGAGATAAAGAATTTTTATGGTCTGTTGTTGGGGGTTTCAGATAATGAATTACAAACAATTAGTTGGTCAACAATTGTGAAGAAAATAATGATCTTGAGAGATCAAAATACAAATGCATTAATATCCGGAAATCAAAATTTGCATGGAGTAGATGATATGAAGTCGAAAACAAGACTCAATGCTCATGACATTGCCAATCGGTTGATGAGAAAAGAGAACTACATGATAGCTATATTCAACAAAAATATCCTAAATGAAGCGTTAAGAATCCCAATGACCAATAACTATTTTCTAACCAAGACTCTCGAGTGGAATTTAAAGTTATGTATTTTTGACTTTGCATTTGATTCAAATGGGCAGTTAAAGCCCTCGATTCTGAATGAGCACAAGAGGCTTTCCTTGTCCATGGAGTTGAGAAAAAGATTCAGATTAGCTGGATTGCTGAGCATTTTTTTGACTCCATTTTTGGTGATTTATTTCTTGCTATATTTCTTCCTTAAGTTTTTCTATGATATAAAGACCAATCCGTCTTTATTAGGGGCACGAGAATATTCCCCTTATGCCCGTTGGAAACTCCGTGAGTTTAATGAATTACCTCACATTTTTTCAAAAAGAATCAAATTATCTAAAGAAGGTGCAACGAATTATATTGATCAATTTCCGAAAGAAGCAACAAATATTGTTCTTAAATTTGTCTCGTTTATAACTGGATCACTCGTTGCAATATTAGTCATATTGACTGTTCTTGATCATGAAAATTTCTTAAACTTTGAATTGACTGATGGCAGAACTGTTTTATTCTATATCTCAACATTAGGTGCTGTGTTTACTATCTGCAAAGGATCAATTTCCGAAAATGAATCTGTATTCGATCCTGAGGCATCTCTAAGGTATGTTGCTCAATTCACCCATTACTTACCTAGTGAGTGGAATGGCAAATATCACACAGAGGAGGTGAAAAATAGCTTCTGTGAGTTATTTAACTTGAGACTGGTATTAGTTCTCAAGGAAATAACTAGTTTAATTATGCTTCCATACATATTACACTACAAACTACCAGATTGCTCAGAGAAAGTTATGGATTTCTTTAGAGAATTCAGTGTACATGTGGATGGACTGGGGTACGTTTGTACATTTGCGATGTTCAATTTTGACAGTGACAAAGACAAACCTACCAATATGTACACACAAAATGAATCCCTCAATGACCCTGATAATCTCAGACACGATTATTTCTCTTCCAATGACGATAAGATGGTCAAGTCATATTTGTACTTTTTGGAAAGTTATGGAAATGAACCAATTAGACAACAACAACCTCAACAATTCAGGGCTGGTGCCAGGTCTCGTCCATCAGCGAATAAAAGTCTGATGAGATCTGCTATCTTGAATAACTCCATGATGGATAAGAGAACAGGTGGAGCTTCCTCAGTTCGTTATCCACCTCAATTCAAACATCAAAGCTTGAATAGTTCAATGTATTTCAGACCTACAAATGCAGTCAATACGGTGGAGGATACTACTGCAGGACTCTCGAGGGATACCAAGGACTATTTGAATGCTTTGAATAACAGTATGCTGTTGGGTGAATCCTTCCAGCAAGGATATCCCGTTGATTTAATACGAGGTGATTACGCAAAGAATGTATCTGGTGGAAGTATGGAGTCAGATAATGATGATGACGATGATGATAATCAAGAAGATGAAGCTGGAGTCCTAGGACTCATTAACGAAATTTACAAGCATCGACAAGGAATTAACTAACTTTTCAATTCAAGTGTCTCTTTTCTATTCTTATATAAATTTTCTTATCGGATCACGGAGAATTATTTATCTTTTAATTCATTAACCAGTTTAGTGCGTGAACGTAAAGTGTATCTATATGCAAAAAAAACTAACAAATCTAAAAATCCAAAAGAGCATCATCATTTTCCTTTTCTCTGTCTTTTCTCCTTTTCGTATTGATTTTTGGCAGCACCTTCTTCTGTCTGGATAGAGTTGATGATTTTAGACATTTTGGCATGGTAACTTTCATACTCTTGTTTCTTCCTACTGATTTGTTCTCTTGCTTCAAATTGAGTATCTCTTCTAATTTCACGCATTGCTTGTTTTCTTTCATCTTTGATTTGATGACGCAATTTACTGACTTCTTGTCTTGCTCTATCAGGATCATAAGATTTCTTATCAGGATTGAAGTTTTCTTCAAACTTAGGAGCATAAGTTGGGATTGCAATTGCCTTATGTGCTTGAAGTTTTAGTGGAATTCTTTCTTTGATTGCAATTCTCTTCAAATTTTGAATCTTTGATAGCAAATTTGGCAAGATGGAAGTTGATGCGTAGTATTTAACCATATGTTTTAAGATAATTTCAAACGGTGTGACAACTTCCACAAATGAAGATTTTTCTTTAAAGATTAGAGTAACATACTTTTCCAAAAGTTCAACTAGTCTTAATAATAGTTGCGCATTGTGTTTCTGTGTAGTGTTTGACCAAGATGAAATGCTCAATGGTGCATTCTCCAGTGGCAACCCAACTGTAGGAATTAATGTGAAGCCAGTCTTCTCGGCAGCTTTGTTTCTAGTGGCAAATTTCTGATATTGTATCGTTTGTGGTTCAGGGACCAAAGCAAGAAATGCTCTCTCAAGGAAGCAGATAACTTCTGGAATCAATCTCTTGGAATATCTTTGATACTGTAACAAGAGATCACTTATAAATATACCAGCAAACAAATGGGTTGCGTGTTGTGACGGCTGTAAGAATTCTAACATCTCACTACACTGAAGAATAGCTGGGGTGACGACAAGATGATATAAGTCGGATGATGAGAATGTTCTGCCTATGATTGTGTAGAACACAAGGTCTGATTTCTTCGGATATTGAGTTGCGTCTCTCTCTTCCAAGCGTTGTTGAATTTCCTCAAGAGTAGCACGGAACCCATCACACATTTGCTCTGGGAATTTTTCTGATAAATCTCTTATTGTTTTGCTTAAAAATTCCATGATTCTGGTATATTCATTCTTATTTTCTTGTGAGACTTCTTCATTCGCTAGCTGAAGTGTGTAATGAAGGAGAACACGACCAAAATTTGCCACTTTTTCTTTGTTTCCTTCTGCCAACTTTGGCTGATAAAGTTGGAAAATTTTAGTTATTAAACGAATAACTTCCGCATGACTCACACCTTCAATTAACTTTTCAAATGCTTCAAAGCTATCAGGACATGGAATACTAGCACTCTTTTGACTGGAAAGCTTTATCACTTTTCCTCCAATTGTTATAGTTGAATCGGAGGCTGAAGGTTTAACTTTGAAATCGTTGCCATTCTCCTCTTCAGCATCAGAGCTTGCTTCTTGTTCTTCATCATCACTTTGACGTACTCTAAACCCATCCTCCTCATTCTCGCTCTCATCCCAGAAGTCGTTATCAAGATCATCTGCATCAGGAACATCGCCATTGTCCATTGCTTCCATTCTCTTTAATCTATCTGATTCCAAAGTTTTTAATCTCGCCACCCTTTCAGCCTCCATCTCCTCATCAGTTTTTGTCCTCTCAGCAGGTGCTGCTCTCTTGTCAAAAGACACTTCTTTGACCTTCATATCATATTTGATATCAGCGTCTGATTTTGGGTAAATTCCACTGCCCTTTGGATGTTTCACTTCACGTAAATCAGACATAATATCATCGAACTCACCATCAAGCTCTATAACTTTGTTCTGATTCACTTCATGAAGCTTTTGTCTTTCGTGCTTATAGAACTTGGATTTGGCAATGACTTCTTTCATGACTTCAGCTTTGGTTTTCTTTCTTTGGCCCTCTCCTTCGGGGGAATCTTGAGCAGTCCTTTTTGCAGAGAAGAACTCTCCATCATCATCATCATCATCTGGTGCTTGAACAGTCTCACTCCCAGTGAATCCCATGGATAAGGATTGTCCCAAATGGGTCAAACCACTGTCATCTGCATCATCGTCTAAATTGAATAAAGAATGTCTAGAAGACTGCACTTGTCTTTCCCTGGTGAATCTTTCAAGCATCTTCTCTTCAGCAGTTAATTTATCATCTTTTTCACCAAATCTTCTATCTATCAATCCTCCAGACTTATTCTTTTTAGACATTTTTGCATCCCAAGCTGCCCTTCTTTGATCTTCACCGATTTGTTTTGAGATTCCAGGTTTTCCTACAGTTAGCTTCTTGGCAGGGGCATCTGGTCTTTTATTTCGTGTGACCTTAACATCAAAGGGATTTAGCTGTTCCCTGATCGATTGGAGCACCCTTTCTTTGTCATCTTTTCTGGATTCGTTAGGGGTACTCTTTGTGTGTCTCTTTCCCTTCTTCTTGGAGTTGGTCTGACCAGTCAATCCCGCGGATTTAAGAGACTCCTTCAACTGCTTTAGCTGTGATCCACCCATGGCTGCAGTAATCCAACTAAATTTTCTCTTTACTTATCAAATCGTTATGATCAATGAAAATTTTCATATCAATGCTATTGTTTAATATCCAAGCTCTGATTTTTTTTATCTAAAGTGAAAAAAAAAAAAAAAAAAACAGAATCATCACGATGAGGTGCAAAGATGTTTATTTCTATGGGGTTAGCGATTTTACTATAAGTCTGAGTTGGACTTGATTTTGATCAGATTATATGTTGTGAATACTTCAAAAAACAATTTAGAAATGCCTCCAAGGAGGGTTGTTGTTACAGGTCTAGGCTTGATTACACCACTTGGTGTTGGTGTGAGAAAATCGTGGTCGAATTTGCTATCTTCTCAGTCTGGTTTAGTTTCAACTGAGCAATTACCTAATTCAGAAGACTATAAAGATATCCCTTCAAAGGTTGTAGGCCATATTCCAAGAGGTTCTTTAAGAGAAGGGAAATTTGATCCTTTGGATCACTTTGAACGTCATGAGCTAAGAAGACTATCTCAGTTTGTTCAATATGCCTTGGTAGCCACGAAGCAGGCTTTGGATGATGCAGATTGGAACCCCGAAGATCCAGAGGATCGACTGAACACAGGAGTATGCGTGGGGTCAGGTTTTGGCTCAATAGATGATATTTATAATAATTCCATAGGATTTCGTGAAGGTGGATATAGAAAGCTTCAGCCGTTGATGGTTCCAAGAATGCTTACTAATATGGCAGCTGGAATCATTTCAATTAAGCATGGTTTTGGAGGTCCCAACCATGCCGTTGCAACTGCATGTGCCACTGGGCTACATGCAATAGGTGATGCTGCTAGATTCATTAAGGATGACTATGCTGAAGTTATGGTTGCTGGTGCTTCGGAGGCAGTGGTGCACCCAGTTGCATTAGGAGGCTTTGCTAGAGCCAAATCTGTCTGTTGTAATTTTAACGAGAATCCGAAGCTTGCCTCGAGACCTTTCGACCGTGACAGAAGTGGCTTTGTCCTTGGAGAAGGGGCAGGGGTAATGGTTCTAGAGAGCTTAGAGCATGCCCAAAAGAGAGGAGCCAGGATATATGCTGAGGTTACAGGGTATGGTTTAAGTGGAGATGCTAATCATATTACATCTCCAGCTGCCGATGGAGATGGAGCAAGAAGAGCTATGAAGTTTGCAATCAAACAAGCAGCATTAACTCCAAGCGATATCAATTATGTAAATGCCCATGCAACTTCAACTTTGCTAGGAGATAGGGCAGAGAATCATGCTCTTAAGACACTATTTGCTGAAGAGAATCCTAATTTGGCTGTTTCCTCAAGCAAGGGATCAATGGGTCATTTGCTTGGAGCTGCAGGAATAGTGGAAGGAGTTTTCACTGTCCTGGCAGTCAACGAAAACATTGCTCCTCCCACCTTAAATTTGGAAAACTTGGGAATGCATGAAGAAGACAACACTGCTGACTTCATGTTTAACTACGTTCCACAAATACCGCAGAAAATGACAATAAATCATGCCATTACCAATAGTTTTGGATTTGGGGGTACTAATGCTTCTGTGTGTTTCTCTAAATTTGAATAATGATGTAAATATATTAAAAAAGTTACTGTTTATATGACTGTTATAGCGTTTATTAGCGTGAATCGAACTTTTAGTAAACCAACGGTAGAATCCTCTTGTATGACCGCAGAGGATTAAGTTCCTGAGCTTGATAGAAGTTGAATGATTGGTTTGCCGATACCGAGAGATTTACCACAACCCAGATTAATTCTAAAGTCGCAAAATCTCTTCCTAATACAAGGGCATGGCAAAAGTATATCACAATTTCATCAAGATAATGTGCACATGAGACTCTTCTAAAGAGGCCCTTATACGGCCTAGCATATTTCGGAAGTGAGGCTAAATGAATGTGGTTTATGAGTTGATCACACGAAGCAACAATAAATACAGTCAGTATTGATACGATCCTCCAGTCCCCAACTTCATCAGATTCAATCTCTGGGTCTGTTAAAGAAGGTAAATAATATAGCACAGGTTGAATATTGATTGCGGAGTAGAAAAAGAATCCAACCAAGTAGTGTGACAAATGCATTTTTGCGGTTGAAGAAGGCTTCAGAATATAGCAACATTCCAGAAACCTTCTGAGGCCTTGAATCATATTCAGTGAGATAATTAACCTAAGTTGTGCAAGACTGATTGGGTCAATATCCTTAGAGACTAGGCATGGTATATAACTTGGTAAAATCTTAAGCAAGCCAAATATAATAGCCCCCTGAATGACAGCAGATAACAGAAATGATAGCAGATAAAAATGACTGAACCAAGATTTCTTAACGTAAATCAACTTGAACCTTTCAAGGGTGCTACCAACAAATTTCTTCTTTCCCCCAGGTTGATCTGGAGAAATCGTCTTACCATATTTTAAGAAGTCATTCAAAGATGGGATATAGCAGGCGGAAATCACAGATCCAATGGCAATCAAGTAAAGACAATTGATAAGTGATGTTACACTTATGATCATTTCGGATCTATACTTCTCCTGTAACATATATCATTTGTACCTGAAACTGATGCCATCTAGTTTATAGTTAAGTCTTACTATAGTGAGATTCGGATCCCCGAATGGCCAGCCGATCGTCCTTTTCGCGGCGGGTATCAAATTCCACATCAAATTTGGACGGAGAGAAAGGAAAACAAGGGGAACTTCACTTTGTTTTAGGGTAGTTTGACTACTATTCTTATTTTTTCACCTGCTAGTTATTTCAGTAGAACTTTTAATTTATAGGTAGCCTAATAATACTGTGGTAAATCTGCAAAAAAATAGGACAAGTATTTTTGATCGTCACAGTCTTTTGCTTATTCTATTTGAAGCGAGTGGTTATCTATAGCACATTCAAAATGGCTTTCCCCGTCATCGCAGTATATTATGCGTTAATGACTGTTTTTTCGTTGCTTCTACTGTCAAATTATGAGAAATTTCCTCAGTTAGCAGGAAATGTTGTGTATTATATCTCCGCTGGAGATTCCACCGCAACGGGTGATCAGTCGGTGTCAGTTTCTGATTTTATTCTTAGTGTGAAGACTTACATTTTGGATCTGCTTCAGAAGTTAGCACATTATTATACCGATGAGAATAAGCATGTTGTCAAGGCATTACAGTTTATTAATCCTTATTGGACTAGTGTCAAACATAGCATCACTTCCCATTATCTCATTGTCACTACTCTTGCTGCTCCATACACGTCAAGAATGTACTCAGTTGTCAAGTCTTATGCTATTGAATTATGTTATACCTGCTCACCATATCTGCAGGTTATAAGCAATTCTACTTCCCCTTGGATTGCTAATGGGTATGAGTTTGCTTCTAAACATTACGAAGAGTCTGTGAAGCCACTTTTCTCCCACACTTACGAATTCCTTATAGATTCCACCCACTTCTTTTATCCTAAAGCAAAACACTATTATCAAAAATATTTGCAAATATATGTGGGTAAGATTGTGGAAGCTTATTCCCCAATTTACTCTGATTTACTCGATATTTATGAATCCAAATTGTTACCTTTCGTTTCTAAGAACCAGGACACTTTGACTTTAGTGCTTGCCATTATTGTCATTGTCGGTATTGTGCCAAGAGTGATCTTCCCTATACTTAAAGTGGCTACTACTGATGCATACAAGTTAAATTCAAGTATCAGCACTATGTATAAAGCCGACTCCGAAGAAATATTGAAAGAGTTTGGTTCTCCTGAGTTTGAAGATATGTCGAGTGAGAGTGGTGGATTAAACGACGGAATACTGGAGAAAGATGAAGCAGTAAACTCAGACGCGAGTTGTCGCAACTCTGGGCAGCAAATCAATACTAGGAGTGAAATCATCAACTCAAACAAACAAAACGAAGAAGAAGAAGAGAGTGACCATTGCACCAACGGTTACCTCAATCAAGCAGACAGAGGATGGGAAAACCAGAGCGAGGGTCAATCAATTAATGGCGAAAGCTCTGAATCTGAGAGCACCAGAGGAGCAAAAGAAAGTGAGAAGTTCGCGGAAAGTGTAAGACAAATCGTGGTTCGAGGTGAAAGTTATGAAATTACAAGTGATATCTTGTCTTCTCAGGATCCAAAATCTTTTAGATTTCTTGAGAAGACAACTGTGCCACTTTCGCCTTCGGGACCATCATCATCAACTTATTCTTCAGACATTCAACAGCTCCTGAATCTTCATATTAATGACATTGTACCAGAAGAGAGTAATGTATCACTAGGTGATCTGGATAGTTTATCTGAACCTTCAAGCATCGATCACGTCCCACTAATCGTCCGTGCCGAATCGATAGCACGAGTCCTGAATAGTCCGATCAAAATGGCGCAATCGATAGCTTCTAATGCTTCAATAAAGTCCGGTCATAGGTCAATGGTTGGATATATTCCTCCAAACTTATCCCCTGGCCATGGTCAGGCGACTACTCCTACAACAATAATCAATGACATTAATGTTTATACTACAGAAAGAGTCCTTAGCAACTCATCAAGTCAAAAGTATCTGAGCGACATATGCTCAGGCCGTATGATACCTTCAGGCAAGAATGGCTCTTCTGATGGTAGAAGTGGCTCATCTGGCAGTGATATGTCTCATTCAAGTTATATTAATCTTTAAGTGCTGCTACGAAATGTTTGCAGTTATTCTGTTAACATTTCTCATTCGTAGTGTTGATGGCTGTTGGCCCATGGCAACAGCGTGTGATATATGTATCATTTACGCAAGTTATTGTTAACTTTCTTTATTCTTTTCAGTTCGTTGTACTGTTTTTTTAACTTATTTTGTTATAGTACTTTTCAAACAACTTATAAATCTTGTAGAGATAGATTACGTCACCCCACAAGGATGATCCTAAATAAGAAGGTGCCAAAAAAGCTTAGAGTGAGGCTGATGCGATGGGACGTTAACTCAGGTTGCTATTAATATATCCTAAAGAATGGAATTGCTAAAGATGTGCAAGATCATTAAGGTACAAATTTCAGTTTAGGAAAAACTATATAAATATCTGGAATTTCTCTCATCCCATTATCACACGGCATATTGATTACCTCTTCAATCCGACTGTACACTATTTTAGGTAGCTTAAAGACAACAAGATAAAATAACTACATTAACTACAGCGGGATAAAATGGCAGAAAATGGACAAGAAAAAAGATCATGTTGCTCAGGCTTTAAGAGATTTCTTAAAAAGTTTGGTAATGCTGTAACATTTGGAGCAGGGGCAACTGTTGGTAGCAAGATTGTGAATGCAGTTATTGGTTAGCACAATATTTACAGTCAAAATAAGAGTAGGGAGCCAGCGAGTACAGCGATAGAGAAATTCAATAAAAAATATTTTCCATTGTTAAGTGAACTATATACATATCTTGATTTAATTAATAGCCATTCTTTTCATCACAACAAGACCCTTGATTTTATGAGTTAATCTATAAATTCAAAAAAGGAGCGTAGCAGTTTCTGATTCTTTGAATACTTAGCTGTTTGTATTCGTATGATAGAGGTGAATTGCCTAGATCATTCAAGTCTCTTGTCCAGTCTGACTTTGCAAATGTTGGTAAAACTCTTAATCCCAATTCTTTTAAATTTGCAAGCTCTATGTAAAGCAAACCCTCATTAAAGTAATCAACTTCTGATGCAGTTTGATCAGTCTCATTGACCAACTGAATATTAATAATTCTTTCCAGGTTGTTCAAAGAGCGGAAGATCGAAATTTTAATCTCTTTAGAGAAACGAATGAAATATCCGTTCCTAATATATGAGTTAAATGATTTCAGTAAGTACCAAATAATCAAGCAGCTGGGAGAAGCAGCAACAATTCCAAAAACTAATTCCTGCGATTTCAATATCTTATCAATTCCAGACATCGCAAGTGATCCATCTACCTTTGTCTTTTGAACTTGAATTAAGATGTTTCTTAATAGATCTCCCATTAACAAAGATCTTATTGGCTGTTTAAGATCATGCTCATAGCCTTTCATTACAACCTCAAGGTTGCCAGATTTGACATCCTCAATCAGAAGTTTGGTAATATATGCATTCTCAGATGTAGATGCAGGAGCATCTGTGACATACTGTAAGTTGTCCAAAGCATATTCAATAACCATTCTCTCTAGGGACTCTAAGTCAGAGTCGAGCGAGCTTTGTGACATTATGGCTATTCTGGAAGTATCATCATGCCTAATGGTTTTCAAGATGTTATTAACGGGCTCAACTATCCAATTATTCCAAAATCCAAAGGCAGTTTCAACTAAATTAAGTCTTAACCATTCATATATTGCTTCTCTATTGGATATAAGATCATGAATAATACCAGGTCCATATAGCCCAACTCCAACTATAGGAATCCAATATCGGAAAAAGCTTGATGGTTTGGATCCCTTCACTAATTCCTCTTTCAATTCATGTCTGAATTTAGGTAACAGCTTGTTGCATAGAAGGGAAACTCTTTGCAATGATGTGCTTAATTCTGGTGAAGCTGAGTCCATAGCTTGGTATTTGTAATCGAAAATGGCTTCAAGAGTGGGTATAATTGAATTTTGAAGCTTCAAACTAACAGATGACATTGTATCACCTTCGTCATATAGCGGTATCTGGTGTAAGAGCATACCAAGATTAGAGGTGTTGCAATGCTGAAGACTTATAACAATTGTTCTTCTTCTCTCCAAGTCAGTCTTTGAAAAGTACAAGGGAATTCCGATTACAGAAGATATAAAAAGTCTTGCTTTTCCAACCGTCCTTCTATTTTTATCAACTAAAAATGAAGTAGATCTCCTCTTGAGTTGTTGAAGATTTGCCTTGGTCTGAGTGGCGAAAATGCTTACCCATCGGACAACAAAAATATACGAGTCTTTAAATGATGATGGAATCCAAGAAGGAACTGCAACTGATTGGACACTAGCCTCATCAGATCTATTGCGTTGACCGTCTTGGAAAACGCTAGTTATACCATCGGCAATCTGAATAGGCAGACCTTGAATTGAATATAGTGCCAAAGAAACAGTCGAAGAAAGGATGCTATCGTAGTACGAAAGATCATCAATTAACGGCAACGTATTCGACAAGAGTGTTTGAGCAGTCAAAACGGTTAAAATCATAATTGAGTATGTCAAGATCAACTCCTGAAGTTCTACCAACTCAGGACTAGAGCTAGAAATCGCTCCATCCTTGAACTTAGCCATGATGTTTTTCAACTTCTTGAAGGCTTTCTTGTCAATTTTGAAATGTCTACTATCATAATTAACTTGTGTTCTGTCGTTAGAGTTGTACTGTTCTTTGAAAGGTTTCCAAATTATATAAAGCTCTGAAAAGCTTTGCCTTAGGAACTCAGAGCTTTCGTTTGTACCAGGAGACTCTGTCTCCAACTTGTCCAACTTTGAGAGGACATCAAGGGAATAAGTCTCGATTACCTCAAAGTTTGAAGCGAGCTTACTCACTATGATGTCGTTCGACATGTCTTAAGTTGTTGTTAATCAATTCTGATAGTTTCAGGAATCTGTTATTTGGAGAATTAAAGGTAAAGAAAATAGCAACTGATTAAACTGATGCGAGATAGAATCGACGCACCTAATATTATCGACGGTGAAATCGACCTCCGACGATTCTTCCTTTTTCAGAGAAGATCAACAAGGGAGTTAGTTATAAGTACTTTCCACTTGAATACATCTGAAATCAGCTGAAACAAAAAGTCACAGAACGAGAAGCATTCTTTTGCTGTTTGTCATCTTCGTTTGCGAGAGATGTCTAACCAAGCATCATCAGAGGTCTCCAAGCCTCCCGATGTCCTTGTGGGCGAACCTCATGAGTCCACCTCAAATTACTCTTCGAGTTCCAATAAAGAACCACTAGAAACACATGCACTTTCGGCCTCTAAGAACAATACTGAGCCAGACGACTTAGGATTAAAGAGTGCTTCTACTATATCATCATCTTCGGCGACTGGTTCAATGGCCACTACCTCAGAAATTGAAGGAAAAATATTACTACTTTCTCGCTATTTCCAGGCTGACAAAAATGTCACCTATTCCTCCGAAACACCTGAAAATTTGAAGGCCAAGACTGAAATACCTATCTCTAGGGAGGCGAAGCAAAAGATAAGATATGAAGGCAGATTAGATGTTTACCATGATCAGCTACAATTACTAGATCCATCCTGCTTTCTTTCATCACGAGATCCTATGGATTCTCTGCTCGAGGCTTCAGTTTGTTTGATGTTGGAGACTGTCAATGTCGGTGGTATATGCAGCTCTGCATTACAAGAGCTCACAGATTTGACTGTCCAGTATATGGGAAAGCTATTTGGGAATTTACACAAACTTGCGGAGGTCCAAAGACGAAGAGCTCCTTCTCTCTTTGACCTAGAGTTGCTACTTCGAGAAGGGTATTTCACAATTGAAGATCTTTTGCAACAATATGAATCAACTAGAGTGTCCATAAAGTCAACTAAAGAACAAATTGTAAACATAGACAGTGATGCAAAAACGATGCGATCAGTCCTGGAGGCAACGATTGACATAGAAGATGTTACGCCGGACGATCCTTCATACGTTTTCTTCAATGACATATCGACCACAATCTCTCAGATTGTGTCCACTTCGGGTGCAGCAAAGAGTCATATTCCGGGCTGGCTTCCCGCATTTCCTCCAGACCATACTTACAAGTCGACACCTGAATATTTATCTGTCGTGAGAGATCCTCGCTCAATGAAGAGGAAACTTGTAGAGGAAAGCAGGATGGGGGAGAAGGCTCTACACCGCTTAATCGAATTGAAAGAGAATCTGGTGGTCGATGACCAAGCTGTCAGTGATCCTGAGATCCAAAGTGATGGTCTTGATTCCACATCCGATTCTGAGAGCGAAGTGAAGAACGCAAAGATTGCCACTGATCCAGTTAAACCTACAGTTGGTGACCAAAGTCAAGAAAATGAAAACAAATCAACAGATGAATCAAGCAATCTACTGATCAATTTACTTCCCCATCAAGGTGATGTTATGGAAATTCCAAAGCCGTCGGAACTGATTTCAAAGGAAGAGAACCCTAATAGCTTTGATGTGGTTGAATTTGCAAAGAAGAGACTCGCTATACTTGCTAAGCGACATGAAGCCGAAGAAAAAAGGTTCAAAGAACGTACCGAATCTGATGAAGCCAAGTTGGGTAAGAATCTTGGGTTTTATACAAAGAACGAACATCTGCCCGAAAATTATAACGAAGTCTTAGCACATTACCTCCAGGACAAATACACAAAAGTTTATGAAGGACTTCGAAAGCAGAGGAAGAGAAGGGCATGTGCAATTGAAAAACTTGAGAAGAAACGTCAAATTCTCGAAGCTGAAAGGTCTTCATCAGTCAAGGACCAAGGACAATTTCGGTTTAATGAGTTGGATGAGGACGTTGATTTTGAAATAGATGATGAAGAATTTGCTCCTTTTGATCAGTCCGAAGATCTGGAAATTGTTAATGAGCCAGATTCTGAAATCAAGCAAATAGACAAGATCAAGGAAGACACCGAAAATATCATTGAAATTGAAGGGGAAAAAAGTGGCCATACCAGGAGTATTAACGATGAAGATGATCAGATCGAAGAGGAATTTGAAGATGATAATGACGATGTTGATCTAGAAAAAAGGGAGAATATTGTCGAGGAACTTGTGCTTCCTGAAAGTGATAATGATCATGGACCTACCATCGAGACAGTTTCCGGTTTATCTGCCCCCAAGGAACAGGAGAATGATTCAAGTGATTCTGAACTCTTGGATGCGGAATTTTATGATTGAGAAAGCTCCATTTTAATTGACATATGTTT
Source organism: Ogataea pinus (assembly GCA_030567935.1). Classification (NCBI taxonomy): domain Eukaryota; kingdom Fungi; phylum Ascomycota; class Pichiomycetes; order Pichiales; family Pichiaceae; genus Ogataea; species Ogataea pinus. The sequence goes on along the minus strand of JAJLSY010000001.1, from coordinate 866,553 downwards.
GTATACTAGAGTTAAATTTAACTGATTTATTTTGTAATTGATATTAACACCTTAGGAGATATCCATCGCAAGCCACATGCCAGATTTCACAGCCACTGCCTTGTGCTCTGTTTCGTGTGGGCTTCTATTGTCGAGGGTGCACACTCCCACACAAACACACAACAGAACGCTATACCCATAGCAGGTTATTGTGGAATAATATTGAATCACTTAAGCTTTTCACGATTCATATTCGGCCAGCATTTCTTTCACCCTTTCATAAATATCTTCTTGGTTTTATTTCAGGTCGGTCTGATTTGACACACTTCAAATTCCCTCTGCGAAGATGTCTGAGAGTACTCCGGTACAGCTACCTTCAAACCTTCCATATCCTTTGACAATACTGAAAATTGATGTTCACGAAGGAGATATAATTAAAAGACATTCCACTGTTATTCATTACAAGTATTTTGATTTTGAACCTGTACCATTGAGCGAAGAAGATGAAGATAAATCACAAGAGGCTGAAAGAAAATTAGTAAAGGTTCAATATGTTGGATCCTATGAATGCCCACTTGAAGGCACAATCTCTAAGATAAATGTTAAGCCTGGCGATAAGCTGAAAGATTCTTCAAAGGTTGTTCTTGATATTTTGGAAGTTTGTACACACCCTATTCAATATGGCGGTTTATGTGCAATATGTGGTAGAAGCGTGGAGGACGGAGATTATACAGGATTTAATGACAAAGACCGGGCCCCTATAACAATGTCTCATGATACAACAAACTTGAAAGTTTCTGCTAAAGAGGCTGCTAGCATAGAGAGAAGTTCGACCCACAGACTGTTAAAAGAAGAGAAATTGTCTTTGGTTGTGGATTTGGATCAAACTGTGATTCATGCCACTGTCGATCCAACTGTTGGGGAATGGATGTCAGACCCAAATAATCCCAATTATGAAGCAATAAAAGATGTGAGGTCATTTTCTTTAGAAGAGGATCCTATTTTGCCTCCAAACTATACCGGTCCAAGACCGCCTTCACATTTAAGATGGTACTATGTGAAGCTAAGACCTGGATTACAGGCATTCTTGGAGAAAGTGTCCAAATTGTACGAACTGCACATATATACAATGGCCACAAGGGCATATGCAATATCAATTGCCAAGATCATTGATCCAGATGGAATTTATTTTGGTGACAGAATACTATCGCGAGATGAAAGTGGATCTCTTACACAGAAATCGTTAAAGAGATTATTCCCAGTGGATACATCTATGGTTGTTGTTATAGATGATAGAGGGGACGTTTGGAATTGGTCTCCCAATTTGATTAAAGTTGTTCCATATGATTTCTTCGTTGGAATAGGTGATATAAACTCCAGTTTTCTTCCAAGGCAAAACGCACTTCTTGGACCATCCAAAAGAAGAAAATCGGTAAGTATGTTAGAAGATCAACTGATGTCTTCGCTAGGGGAATTCAGAAAGGAAACTGCGAAGACTAATGATGACTCTGTTGAACCTGGAGAGGAAGCAGCAGTCGAGGACGATGATGATGACGATCAAGATGAATCCATGAATGGAGGGGGAAAGCCAGACACTGGTATTAAGAGAAGATCTTCATCTTCAGCTCAGGAATCGATACCTCGAGGTGGAGACGATGCTGAAGATGACGAGGATGAAGAAAAGGACGAAAATTCTGATCCAACGTCGTTGGATGGTTCTGGGGTATCACTTACTGATCACTCGTACTCCCCAGTTGAACGAATGATGGAATTAGCGGAAGGTGAAGATAGCTCGGAGCTTTTAGCTGCACAAGAGACCGAAAGGACTACAGCTTTGGAGCAGCAACAGCAAGAGAGGCCCTTGGCTAAGCTACAGGAGAATTTAGAAAAGCTTTTGGAGGAAGAAGAATATAAAAATCAAGACTATTCTCAAAATCCTGAAGATAAAGAGAGTCATAATTTACTATACGATGATGACACTGAGTTAGAGGAACTTGGACAAGCACTACTTAGAATTCATAACGAATTCTTCTTTGAGGTGGAGAGAGCAAGTAAGACCTTACCAGACGTAAAAGATATTATGACAGCTATGAAGAACTTGGTGTTCAGAGAATACGTGTTTTTGTTGAGTGGAATATTACCTTTGGGTGTTCCTTTAGAATCTGCAGACATAGTCATCTGGGCAAAATCATTTGGGGCCTCATTTGTTACTAACTATAACAGAACCGTGACTCATGTGATCTGTAAGAATCCGGGAACTTTCAAAGTTAAGCTTGCCAGATCGATTGATCCAAAAGTTAAAGTGGTGGATCCAAACTGGCTATTCAGTTGCATTTCACAGTGGGAGAAAGTTTCAGAAGACGCCTTTGCGATTCCTGTGAACGAATTGCTTTCAAAAGAAGAAGTAGATGCGTACATGAGAAGCCACGATATTGAGGGAGATGCAAAATTTGACGCGGATGAGCTTGATTGGGGTGAAATCGACGAGGAGATGAAAGAGTTTATGGGTTCTGACTACGAAGGAGATGATGATGAGGACGAGAATGGCGAAAACGACAAGATTCAGGAGAGTCTCAAGTCATTAGAAGACTCTACTTTGAAACGTGAAAGAGATGATGAGGAAGAAGAAGGTAACGGAGACAGTGTCTCAGACATTACTTACGCTGAAAAGAGACAGAAGATTGAATTTGGAGACGGAGATAATGATGATGATGATTTCCAAAGATCATTATTAGAAGATCTTGCCGATCTCGAGGAAAGTGACGAAGAAGAGTAAGTAAGCAAGTAGATAGGAAATAATTTTGTATTGAAGTGTATTATGACTACACAGAATGTAACGTATGACGTAATCAAATGTCGCTCTTCGCCCCTTTCTTCCCGAGTCGGTGGGTGGACACAAGGACAACAACAAACGAACCTCTGTTGATATCTGTGTAAACAAGATAACCAAGACACAAAAAAGAAGAGTAATTACACAGATAGCAATCTGTTGAGAATTTGATCTATATCTAAGTTTTTCTTTCTTTGAAAGTGATCAGGTACCCAATTTCTTGCTAAATCAACGACAAAAAGGATCGTTTTCTTCAATAAGGCAAACAAAAGATTCAACGCGGGCCAATCAATCCTTGACCAGCTGATATTTTTGTCTATCCTTTTTGTGATTTAACTACTCTGTTATTTCAGCTTTAGTATTCTTTGATTTCAAAAGTAACATATCATTCGTTCTTGTTATTTTTGCAAACCAGAATAAGAAATTCCAATAGTTTGTGTTTTTCTTTGTTTGTTTTGTTTCCTAAAGAGTGTGCCTGTGTGGGCAGTTGTTGTCATTGATCTTTCATTACTTTTTTTGTACCTTAATCTGACATCTGATCTTAACCATGTCTACCTTCACAACTACCGTGATACAAGAGGCGAATGAAGAAGCACCACAATTTGTTATACAATATGCTTCATATGCTGTCAATCGATGGAATAGGTTCCTACAAGTGGTGGAAACATTGCCAGGAGGTTCAATAATTTTAAACTATATTAGAGCATCACATAAGAATGATCCATGGAGAACACTATTTGAAATTCTGTTGGCATTGTTAGCATTGCGTTATTTCTTAGCATCAAAATATTCTCAGGATGAAAATGAAAAAGTTCATTTAAGTGAGAGTGCAATTGATGAATTAATTGAAGACTGGGAACCTGAACCTTTGGCACCACCTGTTAGAGCTGAAGAACGTTGGCAACTGGATTCAATTCCTATAGTTAGAGGGTCTGCCTCCAAGCATTGTACATTAGAAGATCCACAGACTGGAAGTTTAAGAGAAAATGTCTTAAACATGGCCACCAGAGATTTCTTAGATATGAGTAAAAATGATCATGTCATTGAAAATGCCACTCGTACAATCAATTCTGTGGGGGTTGGTGCATGTGGTCCTCCAAATTTCTACGGAACACAAGATGTTCATGTTCGTGTCTGTGAAGATTTGGCAAGCTTTTTAGGTGCTGAAAAGGGTATCATTTATGGTCAAGATTTTGCAACTGCCATGTCTGTTTTACCATGTTTTTTGAAAAGAGGTGATATTGTGCTTGTTGATGATGGTGTTTCATTAGCTCTACAAAAGGCTGCAATGATTTCCCGTTGTCATATTGAGTGGTTTCACCATAATGATATGAATCATCTGGAACAAATTTTGGAGAATCTTCAGGAAGATTTGAATGATGGTCCTCTGAATAGAAGATTCATTGTTACTGAAGGATTATCTGAGAATTTTGGAGATTCACCAGATTTGGGTAGATTGGTTGAAATTAAAAACAAATATAAATTCAGGTTATTCTTGGATGAAACATGGTCAATTGGTACTTTAGGTCCAAATGGAAGAGGTTTACCAGAAGTATATGGAATTCCAAGAACAGAAATTGAAATAACCATGGGAACACTTGCACAATCATTTGGTTCAAGTGGTGGATTTTGTGTTGGTTGTAATGATATGGTGTATCATCAAATCTTGTCATCATCTGCATATGTGTTTTCTGCTGCATTACCACCATATTGTGCAACTGCTGCTTCAACTGTCATCCATTTACTTGAATCATCAGAAAAACCAGATTCAATCAATCCTTTGATTAAACCTCTTCAAGAAAATACTCAATTGATGTTTGATCTATTCAAGAATTCATCAAAACTTTATGATTTAATTCTAATAAGATCATCATCTTATTCACCAGTTATACATTTAAGAATTAGTCCTGCACTTCGTAAGAGTCTTGATCTACCTGAAGGTTATGGAGGACCTGGTTCACTAATTCAAAAATCGGTTAGAAATGGTCATGAAGAATTATTCTTCGATAGAGAGTATAATACAGAATCTTATATCTTACAACTTATTATAGATGATCTATTACAATCGGATATCCTATTAACAAGAACAAAAAGAATACTTCATCATGAGGTGTTACCTGTGGTTCCTGAGCTGATACTGAATATGAATGCTGGTTTAAGTAAGCAAGAATTAAGTTCTGCTTTTGAGATCATTGAATCTGTAATCTTCTCTCATTTAAGCAAATTATCATATTCTTCATTCGAAAAGATCTCAGACTCACTTGAAAGCTACTAAGAAAGCAAACAAAAAGAAAGTAACTAGAGAGATGAGCCCTGTTGTTTTTGAAATCTTTTAATTATTATTCCTTTTTTGTGGTTACTTTATATTCCACTAATTTCTTTTACAAAGGGCCATCGTCATTAAGTTGTTTTTTTTAAGTAATTATTTCTTCTTCATATTCTTAAAGTTTCTGTAATCTATTTTACTGATTCTTCTATTACCTCTATCCACTATTAATAAACAATTTTTCTTACTTATATAATTTTCTCTTCAATAATGTGTCTATCGTCCACTATTTGAGTACTAAATATACAACGAATGACCCAATTCCATTCAACTATTCTAAAACTCTCGTGGTTTAATGTCTTTGTGAATTTTTTAATTAAGTCAACTTCTTCAGAACTACAAAGAAGGTAAGTTATTCCATTATTGCTTTGAAATTTCTTTGTTTTTAAATCAACAACATTACAATTTGAACAACCGAATGATTTTATAATTCCTGATATTTGATTTGAATCTCCTGGGATTTTGGAAGATATATTGAAAACAATTGATGAGAATAATTTATTGTTTGATTCATTGATCAATTTCTTGATGCAAAATTCAGGACCTTTTGAAGAATCCAAAAATAATTCTTTCACCCTTGGTTCATTTTCAAAATTTGTATCTGACCATAAGTTATAATTTTCCAACTTTGGTTCAATTGATGCAAAATCTGATAAATTTTTACAATTATCAAGGGATCCCAAAACATCAGTTATGATTCTTGTTGATAGGATATATTTTGGAGAGAAAGTTAAAGCTTTTAGGAATTTTTCAGTTCTTGTTATACTTGGAGCTATGATACAATTGAGTTGTTTATTTGGCTGATCTAAAACTTTTATTCCAACTCTGCTTAACTGCTTACGATCAGTATCTGAGAGATCAGCTCCAAATCCCGTTAATACTGTTGTGATATTGTAAGGTTTTGTGAAAGAAACTTTCTGTTTCTTCTTAGGAGTTTCAATGGTATTCTTTTTCAATCCTTGATTTTGAATATTCTCTTTGTCGGACAAAAATTCAGCAGTCATTATTCTTTTCTTATTGGTTGATTCCTTGACCGGGCTTTTCTGTTCGACTGTTGGAATCACTTCATTTTCTTCTAAACCAGAGTTGATATCTTCATCTTGTTCAATCTTTAAAGGTTTGAGGGATTTTTGATCGATGGAGGTTAATCCAATCACTTGCATCAAATTTGAAGACTTTGGGAATGAGCTATAACGTTCCAAATTTGAATCTTGACTCTCCCAACGAGCATATGATTCCTCAATCCATAAATGATTAACACAGTTGACCCCCCATTCTTTGGCAGCTACATATTTTTTACCTTCAGGTTTGGCAACTAATAAATGTGTGTTCAAATCTTGTCTCAAAGTTTTTGTGAAAGTTGCACCCATCAGCTCAGACAATTTTTTTAAGTAAACCCTTGAGTCTCCGGTGTAATTAGTCACAGCGATAACAATATCTTTCATACCATCCAAATGTTCAGTTGGATATGGATAATGTAAAAGCTTTTTGAATGGAGAAATCCATTTCTTATTCTTTAGCATCCAATATACCCAATTTAAATTTCCTATTTGTAAATTTCTCACCAAAGCATAATTATAATCATCTCCAGCACGATATTGGCTAATCAAGCAATTGACTTGGTCATCACAATTTTCAAGTTCACCAACAATTATACATTCACCACCTGATGATTTTATCAAAGACAGTATGGACTGAGACATTCTAGCTGATAATTTCAAGTCTTGACTTAGGAAAAACACTTTACCTTGCAAGAACTGATCATCCATTTCTGGAATATCATCTGAAATGCCTTCAATAAAGTCAATATTCTTGCTTCCCAAATAAGCTGAATTCAAATTCTCAACCTCATCAAATGACGAATCAGCAACTGATGTCTGTAAGTAAACTGGATTTGGGAAACTATAAGGCTTGACATTCAATTTCTTACCAAGTTTAACACAATCTTCTAACCATTGAGGTAATGCAATATGAATTGATGACTTACCATTTGAAATTTCATTATATTTCTTGGCCATCATACAAGTATCATCTTCCATATTTAAGGTAATCACATGGGTTGTTCTTTTACTCAAGTGATTCAACACGATTCCTCCAAATGTCACAATACTACTACTTAGTGCTTCAACATCGCCATCGCCAATCGAAGGTGCAATACAGATCTGTTCCCCACTTAAGAAGAATCTCGGATCTGGTGAGTAACTTCGAACATTAGGAAGGCAATTTGAATCAATGGCATCAGTGATCCAAGAATCACGAACTGTTGGAATCATGAACTCTTCAGTCATATAGTATTCGACAAAGGAAGTTGTATTTGAGATGACATGAGTTAAACTATGAAGGATCTCTGATTTGAACGGCAACAAATCACTATCATTTTTAACAAGGATTGAGTTATTCCCACCCGATATTCCACCTTGAAGAATCTCACGCTTGATAGTTTCGACTCTTTCCTGAGGCAACTCTTCCGACAGAATGATCAAGAACTTGGATGAGGCAAATAGTTTCGACATTGATGTACTTACACGGGGACAGAGAAGGCAGCGACAAGAATACAGTAATTCAGGGTAGGGGAGGGGGATAATGTTTATAGAACAAAGTCCTCTTCTCAAGAGATACACAAACAGATTCTACAACGCGCAATGAGAGACGCGTGCTAAACACAGCCTTGGGGAAAAAAGAGTGATTACGTCAGTAATTACGTAAGTAGGTAAGTACCATATTATTATTATAGAGACATGATGAAGGATGAAGAATTAAAGATAACACTGATTATGAAAATGATGAGTCGTTGCATATTGATGATATATATAAAGAGATGGTAGCAGTATGGGGAAGGGGAGCACAGATTAAGCTCTGAGGTGTGCAATTAAAGTAATCTATTCAAATTCGCCACTTCCTTTATCTTGTGAAGAATGGGTGACTCATTGCCTCACTTGCAGTCAATCTCTCTTGGTGGTCGTACCTTAAAAGATTATCAATCAAATCAATCACGAGCGGATTTTCAGTTAATTGTTTGTTTGATTCATTGATGAAACTTTTCCAAGGCTTTTTTGGATAATCTCCAAGAATATCATCGTAGTCACTACTTAAAACAATGCCATATTTATTGGCATAACGTAGTAATCCTTCAGTACCTAAAACTTTTGCAATTTTAACCAATTGATCATTATTTGAATCTCCTTTGAAGAATGGTTCCTTTTTGAAAACAATTGCAGCAATCATAGCCCCAACTGACCATAAATCCAGAGAATAATCATACTGTTGAAGATTTATTAATAATTCTGGTCCTTTATGATATCTAGAAGCAACTCTAACGTTGAAATCCATTCCAACATGATAAAATTCAGCAAGACCCCAATCGATCAGTTTCAATTTTTTTGTAATTGGATCAATCATAATATTTTGAGGTTTGACATCTCTGTGGATAATTCCCATCGAATGTGAATAATCTAAAGCAATTAATAATTGGGTGAAATAATATTTAATATCTTCAGTAGTGAATTTTGGATATAAGACTCTAAAATCAACGTTATTAACTTTTTCAAATATTAGAGCAGGAATCTTTGAATTTGGATCTTGAATTAAATCATATAATTTAACAACATTTGGACCACCAGTTAAATTCTTGAGTATCTTGATTTCTCTATGGATTTTTTTTAATTTAACAGGTTTTAAAACTTTGATCACACATGGTTTATTATTTAAAACGTTGACACCAGTGAAAACTTCCGAATATTTACCACGTCCAATCTTTGAAACAATCTCATAATGGTTGATGTTACCCCATTCAATTTTATAATTTTCGTAATCCCAATATTCTTTCGGTCTAATCTCATTGGCATTTGCATAAACTCTGGCAACAGAGTAAACTTTTCCGGATGCAAAATCAACACTTGCCATTGCTAGAAAAACTGAGGAAGAGGCGTAGGAGGATGATAATGGTACTAGACTAAATATGAAACCAGAGGTGGCCTTGAAGGGAGAATGCAAAAGATATGGGATGTTTGTATGTCAATCACCCTTTAAGTAGTAATCACCTTCCTTTACTCTTTCAGTAGGTCACTTATTTCCCTCCTTTCTTCTTTGCCTCTCTGTTCTATGAGTGTCGATTGCACCCAACCTTATCGCATTTTAAAATTTTTGATTTTACAGGGTGATCGATACATCCTTACACCCTTCAGGAGGGCAACTCAAAATAATTTCTATTAATAGAGGGACTTAGTTAGTTAGTAGTTGTATGTATGTATTTTACTTAGATCTACTGTTCCATCTTCTTATAACAAGCTGTTCATTGTACATGACAGAAGCTATCCAAACCAAGACATATGAGATTTGTCTTGATAAGTTTGAGCTAGAATATAACATTACTGGTCGTGATGGTGGAGGTATAAACAGACACACTTTACGCGATGTGCGATTTCAATCTATGGGGAACTTCAAAGAAGATATTGGAAATATGAGTGCAATTGGAATCTGTAAACTAGATCAAATTCCAATTTGGTTGATTGATCTTGAAAGTTCATGTCCTGTATTTACGGCTGATATATCAACACAAGAATTTTTCCAAGAATCTGTTGTTGAATTTTCAAATTTTGAAAAAGATAGCATATTTGGATTATTGATCCAAACTGATCATCCAAATCTTGGTTTAATCATGTATCCAAAATTACAGGATGAAACAATTACTATCAAATGTTTAACCATTAATTTCCATTCAAGGTTAAATTTAAATATCATGAGTCTGTATAAACTATGGGAGCAGAAGAAAATCTCAACTAATCCAAATTCAAATATAATATTTGAAGATTCTCAATCATTTCCAAATAGAGAAAATAATTTCATCGATCATTATCTGAAAAAAAGATCCAATAATATTTCTTCAGTTGCTGTTAGTCGAATACATTCAGTGTCATTACAATCCAACAATCATAACAGCAGATCCAAAACTTCAATTGAAAAATTCAATATTACATTAGAAAGATTTATACTTAGTGAATTTAGACTTCGAAATATTTTTACAAAATTAAGTAAAGAGGATTATAAGGATCTTTATTCAATTTTATTCAAATCAATTAGATTCATTTTTCGATTTGAAATTAAAAATGATAAACTCCCCAGTATTGAAGAATTGATGAATGTTGTTAATAAGCTTTTGCCAATTTATTTAAAAGAGAACGAAGATATTAAAGAGGAGAAATCAATATTTTATAGATGACCACAAACTAATATCTGCATAGTTGTAAAGAACTTTATACAAATACATATAAGTTGCCTAACCTAAAACATTACACTAAGATATATGCGGTTTTGGAGTGTGGGGAAAGATTCAGGTTATATGTCAAAAAATTATGGTGGTGTAAGTTTGTTATTCTGCAGTGATCCTTAAAGTTTAAACTGGCAGATTTACACCAAAACAAAACCACGAAACACCGTAGAATAAATTTTCCAAGAGCAAAGGAACAAAAAAAGCAGAAAACAAAATCAAGGAGGTGGTGATAGACTAAGCAATTTGATATGCTTCCTTACCAAAATTATTCAAATCATTCATACATTTCACCTTATATATAATAAAAATCCATGCGAAATAACTAAGGTCTCGGCCCCTCCATATTTTTCCGTCTATAAAAGATTGTCCGAGCAAGCCGCAATTTTTTTGAGATAATTGAAATAGAGAGAGCCAAACGGGCAACAGATAATAGTTCCGTGTGGCTAATGAAAAGATAAAATAAAACCTTAACTATGTGTCAATCGCACAGTTGAGTGAGTGACAAAAAGATAAGGAAAAAAGAACAAGTAAATTTGATTTACATAGTTAATTATTTTTAATATCGGGATTCGCTTTTTGTTTTTTTCGTTCTTGGACTCTTTTCTCGCACAGAGGGGGAATTTAAGCTTAAAATATTCAGCTTAACTTGAAACGTGCAAAATAGATGACTTAAAATTTTGATATTGACTTCTATCTTATTTAAAGGGGTAATTAAAAATAAAACTCAGTTTTTCATGAATAATAAATCACCTGCATGCGATGTATGGCTTTGTAGCAAAAATAAAATTCTTCTTTTACATGATAATGTCTTAATAGAAGGATCTTAATAATTGAGTGAATTTAGCTTTTCAATAATTCGATCTTGATGATGATGATCTTCGAACTTTTTTTTTGCTCAACTATAGGTTCCTTACAATTTCAATCTCAATTAGGAAATGATATATAATATAATACAAGAGCCGTCATTCTTTGTTGGATGTTACGTTACATTCAGACGCGCTTCACTCCAGGTTTTTTTATATATAATATCCTTTTTAGGGGGGGGGAAGAATGTATGTGAAATGAAATTGATAAGACAGGAGCAGGATGATGGGGGGGAAGAGGATCTCTAATTTGAATTTTGGGTTTTTGCTGAGGATATCCCGATTTTCGTTTGAGTTGTTTCTTTAGTATTTTTAAATTACAATAAAAAATTAAAACCTTCATTTCCTATTTTGGTACTGTGTGTGTGTGAATGTTTGGCTGAATCCCCCATTTTAAAAAATGCTTCTCTCAAATTCACTTATTTTATTCCACTTTCACCTCCTTTTAATAACGCGACTTTGGTTAATTTTACCTTTGCATCACCTGTTTTATAGCGTATTATCACGAGATTTTAATATTTTTTATAGATATACCTATTAATTATAATTCATATGGGCTGATAACAGATGTGTACGATATTTATACGAGATTAGAATATCATTATTGCATTTTGAAAGGAGTGATATGGTATGTAGATGATATGTAAAAAAAAAAAAACTAAAAAAAAGAGCGGCAAAAATCGAAAATGTTGCATATTCCCTAAACAACGAAAACAACAGGGAAAATTAGAAACGAGGTGAAGATGAATGAAAATATAATAATTGTACAGATTCCAGCTGCACTGAAGCAACTTTAATTAAATTTGATAAAGTAAATAAATGAATAAGTGAATGAATGAACATGGATATTTTTCTCTATCGTAAAAGATAAGTACAATCATATACCAGGTTACCAACAATTTCTCTTTTTTCAACATCCATTGAGAATGAAACTCTTTTATTTTTCTTATAATCGCTTGTCCAAGAACATTTTCTAGTCTTTTGTAAAATTGATTTGGAATTTGTGGAATATGAAGCAACTGATGATAATGAAGTAATTGAAGAATCTTGTGATATACTAGTTGAAATTGATTCATCATCTGAATCGTCATCCATTATGGCATCTTCATCGATTGTGGAATATGAAATTGGATTACTATTTGATGATGATGAGATTGTTGAATCTTTTTTCTTTTCATCTTCATCATTTGATATTATTAAAGGTCCATATAAAACAGTTATATCATTCTCTTTATGCCAATTAATTTTCGATGGATCAAGTTCTGGTAGATTATCTTTTGATTTTTTCCATGCTCTCCAACAGGCATTTTCTAATCTAGTTGCTGAGGTACATGGTAATATAAGCATTAAATCTTCAACTTGATTATTTGACTTAAGAGATCTTAAATTGAAAATATTTGATAACTCATAAGGTTTCATGAAATTGTTATTTCTAATTGATCTCCAGCATCTATGATATTGTTGTTCTGTTAATTTACTTGAGAAATAATCAACCGCTTGAGGAGTTCGAATATCCAACATTGAATTTAAAATATTGGATGATATAAGTGGTAAACTTGTAAAACTATCTGCAGATGTACTATCTAGAAAATTATCATCAAGAAACTGATGAGCCAAGTTAAGATAATTAGGCTCTATTGATTTATACATCTTGAAATTAATAATAATAAATTTTTTTTTATTTTTGAGTGAGAAACTTATCAAAAACAAGTAAAAAATAAAATAATCATTCTTTTCAAGAATTAAAAAGGAAGAGAGAAATTTAAAAAAAGGACGGAACAATTAACACTATATAAATACATATTCCATATAAGTCAATTTCATCAAAAAGTATAAATTATCTATGCAGATTCACAATTATTGTAAGTGCATCATCCATCCCATGACAGGTGTAGCAAACAATAAGAATAGATTCACTGCATATAATAGATTCCTGCTCCCCTCCCTCCATCCCTCTATAGAGCAATCAATTAAATAAAATATAAATTGAATCAGGACACCCTCCCTTACTATACCTATACCACTCTTCACCAGCCACAAAATTGGTAAATGTTTGATTTGGCCGGGTGGGTTAATTTTAAGGGGGGAGGGAAAGGCAAAGTTGCTTATATTTTTGTGTGTGTGTGGTTAGGTGGGTGTAAATGTTTCAGCCGTTTGTTTGTTTTCTTCCCTTTCTTTCCCTGTATTCTCTCCCTTTCCCCCCCTATCTATTTCTTCCCTTTCTAAAAATGCGAGATCCCGCGAATGTTCTATTTTGTTAAAAGCAAATTAGTTCTTAATCAGATTTCGTTTGGGGGTATTCTGCCCCACTTCTACCCCAACCCAAAATAATCGGCGTTTGATGCAAGGTTGCCAGTTACTATACAATATACCTATGGTCATCTTCATATATTATAGATGCACAGACTCTAAATAGATCTTTATAAAACTAACTTGAGTTGAAAATTTGTGGAAAAGTATCAAAGTGATCCGAATTATTATAATCCAAAAGGGCAAGTAAGCTATGTTACTGTAAGTGCTGTTTGATAAGTGTGGGGGATGACTTATTTCAATTTCTTTCCCTACCAAACTCTTTTTGTCATAGCTTGTAGCAAACTTGCTATCTTATTTAGATATATTTAAGGTTTTCCAAAAAAAAACAGAAGTCAGAACCTTAATTTAAGAGAATGTCCCTGATGGGCATTTTTGATCATCCTGGTGACTGAGAGAAGGAAGGTCGCAATTTTGCTATTTTTGATGAAAGTCTAAAACTTCCTTTTCCTTCTAAAATTCTTCAAAAATGACAATCATATGTTTTCAAAAAGAAAAAAAGAACACCAAACATTCCTTTTTACTTTACGTTGATCATGCATATATTGCTTCTTTGATTAGTTATTGCAACAAAATTACTACTTTGAAAATAGCTATTAAAAGTTTGAGTTTTATTGTAGTATGATCAGCTGAAATGTGGCTTATGCAACGTTTAGAGTTTTCACTGCCCTTTTCCTCTAGCCTTTATTAATATTTCTTTTAAAGTGATTTATTCAGTCATGAAGAAGAACAAAATCACTTACTTGTAATTTGGTTTTCCGATTAATGACAGATGGCTGATGTTTCCCATGATTTAATCAGTCAAATTATACAGAATTTTAAGAGTATATTAACAAATAAGAAAAAAGTTCTATTTTATGTGGATTTGAGTATACCGAGCATTAAAAATTACGTACTTGATCAGTATAATTTTGAAATATGTTTAAGATTACACCCTTTAGATAAGCAAATTAAAATACTGAAAAAAAAGTCTTCAGATGATAAATGCAAAGCGTTACTAAATTCATTATTGTTCAAATTTATTGCATGTTGTTATGAATCAACGAACTCTTCAATCACAGCTGGAAAACTTCGAAGTTTATGGGATGAAATAGATATTGGAGTTGAAATTTTTGGTAAACCCTACGTTAAAAATAGAAATTATAAGTTTAACTTATCTGATGAATTGGACTGTATTGCAATAGGAATTAACTTTGATGATAACGTTGGTGAATTAGGTCTTGATTTAGCAAATCCATTAGATTTTAAACACTTTGATCACGATGATAATCCAATTAATATATTGTCCCAATATTCGGATATTTTCACAGATCAAGAGCAGACTGATTTAAAATTGGAATTTGAAATGGTTTCAGATGATGATGATGATGATTCAAAATATAGATTACTTGGGCAATATTGGTCCTTGAAGGAAGGTTTTTTAAAGTTTCAAGGGATTGGATTAAGTCAAGGATTAAGAAAGGCATCGATTAAGAATGTTAAACCATTGAAGGAAATCCCAATCACACACCACTCTAGTAATTACGAAATTATTGATCCTTTCACATTAATATTGGACTCAATTGAAGAATCTAAAACTTTAATAAATGATTGTTCGAATTTATCAATTTATGAAATGATTTTACCTACAAAGGATGAATTAGTTTGCTCACTAATTTCAAACAATGATGATGATGGCGGTAATTTAAGTCTAATACAAGTGAATCCGTTCCATATTGTAGAATTTGCAAAATTCATCCAGAAATAACAGATACATTAACCATAAATCAGTCACTTTCAATAATAGATCAGTCAAATAGAGTAAACAATCTGGTGTATGGATGATGTTAACTCTTATCCCCGTTTTCGTATTTCGGTTGATAATATAATCAATTAGGGGATTTTGCTTAATTATAGAGAGAATTGAGTTAGTCAGCCAGTCAATTAATACGGAAAATCATGATATTTTATCTTGAAACTAGTCTTGTTTTCGTTCAATCAATGTCAATCACTATATTAAAACAAATAACAAAGACAATATATACAGTATTTCAATGATACTTATATACCTACATATAAAATTCATTGTATTTAGTAGCATAGTAATATGAACTTAAAGCACCAAGTCCAAGTAATGAGATTGGAACAGGTTTTGTAAATTTTGTACCAATTGATCTTTTTAAACCAGCTCCGAATAAGATCAATGATGTGACTAATGCAGTTTGAATACCATATTCTTTATTACCCTGTAATAAATATCCTGCTGTAAAATACAATGCAGAAATTGATGAACCGGCAACTAATGAAGGTAATGAGCCTTTCTTAACGTAACCCATGATACCACCAATCAATGATAAGCCACCTAATGTATATGCTGGATGTTCCTATATTTGAAAAAGGTGTTAGTCATCGTTGTGATTGAATTGAATTGGTCTATTCACTTACCATCTTCTTTCTTGTTATTATTATTAATGTTAGTTAAACTATTAAGGTAGTAAGATATAGCAATGAAAGGGTGAGCAAATAAGAGTAGAGTAGAGTGAACTAATTATCGTCTGTTTTTATCTCTTCAGCAGGGGAGCGGGATAGTGGTGTACGGATGTTAGGGGAGTCGCAGATCAGCTATTAAAGTTAATCTGTTGGTATGTGATAAGTAACTGTGAAGTAGTACTATCTATCATCTTTTGAGAGTGCTTTTTGGTGATATTACCATGATAACAAGGGTATTGTTCGCTAAATCTAAGAGTGTCAATGGGAGTGATGAGTTATATGTTCAAATACGATCGGATATGATCAATGAAATTCCAGATATAGGTAAACAGCATGCAGATTTTGATGATGATGAAATTGATGATTTCTTGCAAGGTAAGAAATCAAATAGTAAATATGAAAATATCCCTGATAACTTCCAGATTGAGATAACTACGTTTCTTGATGATGAAGAATACAAGGGAATTTATAAAAGCGCAGAAGGAGTCCCGGATGTTGGGTTATTAAAGAATATGACAATGGATCAATGGAACAGATGGATTTTGAAAATTTTAATAATTGGTTTATATTCATACAACTATTTATTTAATTTGATTGAAATTGATGAATTCAAAAGTGAATTCTCCATTTCAAAATTAATTAAAGGGTTACCAAGAAGGTTATTCAAGTTAGATTTGATAAAAATTGATAATTCCGAGGAAGATCATAATATTTTACCACATTTAAAGCACTTATATTTTGAGAAACTTGAGTATCAAAAACTGATTGATCAATTAACTAAACAACTTGAAGAAGAGAAAAGAATTGCAATTAAATCCCTGGATGCTTTTAAATTAGCAAATGATGAATTAATCAGCCATAAGAATTCAAGTGAGAAATTATTTATTTCATTGATAAATGAGAAAAAGGAGAAAATTTGGGCACTTGAAGCGGGTGGGGAATTGGACAATAAGAAGTCACTGAAATTTACAAGTTTGAAAAATGGGGGAGAATTGATAAATAGACAAAGACCAGACTATCCGATTAAGTTTGAGAGTTTTAATGAATTAAGAAAAGAGGAATATCTAGCGGAGATTCAAGAATTAAGTCCCAGAAAAAGGAAAAAAGCAAATACAATTGATATTAAAGTGGAAGCAAAAGAGCAGCAAAATTTATTAAGTGATAATGATTTAATAAGTGA
Source organism: Ogataea pinus (assembly GCA_030567935.1). Classification (NCBI taxonomy): domain Eukaryota; kingdom Fungi; phylum Ascomycota; class Pichiomycetes; order Pichiales; family Pichiaceae; genus Ogataea; species Ogataea pinus. The sequence continues at coordinate 849,327 of JAJLSY010000001.1, read as the reverse complement.
AACAACAGATTCAGAAAAGACTGATATTTCACAATAATTTTAGCTGTATGTACATAGGCTATAAATACCAACTGCACCCCCACATTATAAGAATCTGACGTAATTGAAATTTATTTTATTTTATGATCCGCTCACTCACTCAGATTTAGTCCCTCCACATTATTAATACTGCTATTTATTTATATCAATAGCTCATCCGGTCGGTCGGTCGGTCGGTCATAATTCACATCCCCGAGTAAACAAACAAACTTTATTATTAAGCTAGATAGACTTTTTTTCGCTCACTCACTCACTCACTCAATCTCTCACTTAGTCTCTCCCCCGTGCGGTATTTCTCACACCCCCACTTCCCACTTGTCCCCCTGTGTCATCATCCCTCCCGCATTGTAATTTGCATTTTTCACACTCTTGTTTACTACTAACTGCTGGAAAATATTTCACGTGGATGACCTCTCTTCTTAAAGAGTTTTTTTCTTTTGTGTTCGTTTTGTATTAATCATTTGTTTATTATGGCAACTCCGGCTAATCTATTCCTACATACATAAATTTGCAAAAACTATAAATATATTATAAAATCTCTCTTTGTAATTAGTAATTGTCTAATATTTAAATCTTCTTCCTCTCCTTAATACTTATTTATTCCTTCACCTCATAATCCATTAACATAATGCAATCATTTAATAATAACAACGCGGCATCACAAAGCATTTTTACCAGTGATTTACTGGACCATCAGGACGAAATGGTGGTGGCAAATCATACTCTACAACAACAACAACATAAAATTAATAGATACTTGGATTTATCAAATACAGTCAGTGAACCATTCATAATTCCTGATGTTTCACCATGCTCACCTGAATTTCATTCGCTATTAAGGGATAGATCAGATAGTGAAGTTTCTGATAAATTGCTATAATTATCCAACTAAAAAAAATAGATTTTCTTTGTCTTTTTCAAAACGCTTATTCCACTCATTCATTGCTCCCCTTTTCTATATAAAGTACTACTGTTGTTGTTGCTAAAACCACAACCTTCATTACATACTATTCGATTAATTTCAACAAAAAAATATATATTCTTATAATTATTATTATTGTAATATTAGATTTATGAATTAAAAATTAGATGACTATAAACAAAAATAAGAAAACAAAAATTTCAACTTAATTCCGTTTTCCTTAACTTAGATCAAATGCATAGGCTGATTTTTGTCTCAATTTCTTACCATATTTCATGAATAATAATGGACAACCAACCATGAGTAAACCAAATAATCCAAGTAATAAACCTGCCCAATTTGTACCCATATTATGGAACATAAATGATGCAAAAATTGGGAACACTCCACCAAATAAACTTCTTAACATTGTATTTGCTGCAATTGCAGATGCTGCAAATAATAAATATGAATCAATAATATAATTAATTGCTGGAATAAAAATTGACATTAAACCAAATCCTGTAAATAATCCAGAAACTGTTGGAACCATCCAATGAATTGATTCATGATAATTACCAGTCCAACAAAACCATAAAATTCCAATTGGATAAATAATTGCACCAGCTAACATTGGTGGTAATCTACCTTCAGGAACAGGTTTACCATTATTTGCTTCAACTTTTAAAACATATGCTCTTTCACACCAAATACAATAACCACCACTAATTAATTCACCAAGAATTAATCCAAAATATGGTAATTCAGCAACACCTGTTTCCATACCATAACCTTCTTGAAAAACAATTGGATAAGCAGTTAAAAATAGGTATAACATACCATAAATAAATGCTGTATAAATTGTTATAAATAATAAAATTGGTTCAGTAAATAACATTCTAACTGGTCTTGTTAAATTTTTTTCAGCAATTTCCTTAATTGATAATTGAAATTCATCATGTGGTGCATGAATACCCCAAATACCTGTCCTTCTTTTAATTTCTCTACCTTTTTCAACTAAAATAATTGGATGATGAGTCTCTTTTGAAAATAATAATCCAAATAATCCTAATGAACCCAAGATACCATTCAAAAATGATGGCCATCTCCAACCTAATTTATGATTTGCAACAATAAATCCACCAATAAATGGTGCAATCATTGGTCCAACAAAAACAGCCATTGAAAATAAAACAATTGCTGTACCTCTTGTTCTATTACCAAACATATCAGCAAAACTTGCAGGTGCAACAACCAATGGTGCACCACCCATACAACCTGCAAAATAACGACAAATTAAAACAGTTTCTAATCTATCAGCAGTTGCAATTGCAAAATTAAAACAAATAAACATAACACTACTTATCATCATCATTGGTTTTCTACCATATAATTCAGATAATGGTGCCCAAATAATTGGACCTGTTGCAAAACCAAAAACATAAAATGAAACACCTAAAGTTGCAACAACATTTGCAACATGAAAAATTGCTGCAACATCAGGAACAGCTTCTGCCCAATCAGCAGAACCAAATGATAATGCTAATGTTGTAAAACCAACCAAAAAACATTGAATAACTTTTTCCTTCACTGGCCAATTATGAGGATGGATTGGATCATCAGGTCCATCAAATTGAACAACATAATTATCAGATGCAGGTAATTCAGCAGGATAATCTCTACCACCACCCATCTTTGGAATTGGAACACCAGCTTCTTCAGCTTTTCTATTTGCATCATCAATCGATTTTGCATTTGTTAAAATACGAGATATTTGTCTTGAGTTATCAATATGTGATTCGGATCTAATTAAATCACGATCTGCCTCATCAATTTGATTAAGAACAGATGATGATGATAAGGAAGCTTCTTTTGTACCTGGGGTATATTGAGCAGGTGCTTGATCTTCAAGATCGATTGATGCAGAATCATTACCAACAGTCATATTTAAATTAGTTTCTGTTGCGATGGAATGTGATGATGATGATGCAGTCCTTTGACTAGTTAATGGAATCTCAGTTTGTTGTTGCTGTTCTTCGGATTGTGAAGCTGCAGTGTGGAAAGAAGCACTGTTATCAAATGATGAAGATATTGAGCTTCTACTTTGGGAATAATGGCTCATAATCTAGCGCAAGTCTCTTTTTTTTCAAAAAAGGTAAAAACAAAGATAGTAAAACTAAAAAGAGGGGAGGATAAAGTATAGTACTTATACAATTAAAAGCAAATGGACAAATTAGGCCAAGTAAATTAATACAAAGACTAGCCAGAAAAAACAGAAAGGATTCAGCAATAAAATATCTCAAAGTACAAGGTGCAAAAGAATACAACACAATGAGATCTTATTGGAATGGCTGAATTAATAATAAATAAAATCCTTTATTAAACTTGTTATAAAATAGGGAGAAATAACATAGAAGAAAGAAGAATAAGAGTAAAATACTGGAAAGAAAACAACAAATATTGAATTTTACTATGTAAACAGCGATAAATTTTTTTTTTCGAGAGACTAAAAGAGACTAAAGAATAAAAGCCGCATTTTATGTCGGTGGATTCGGTTCTGTTGCGATTCGGTTAATTCGGTCGCGAGATGGTTGGTGGGGGAGTGGCAGCCGGAGTTAACCCTCATATCCGCCGGATAAAAATAAGTATGGATGAGAGAGATATAGAACCGAAGTTTATTCAAAATATGTAGATTTATATGTAGAGATATATATGCAGATATTTGTATCTCGAAACTGGGATTATATAGAAAAAGAACCAAATTCTATTAAGCCCAAAATTTTCTTTAAGTTGATATCTAATTTGATTACTCTATTTAAAGTTTCTAACGAGATTAAATATATTTTCGGAAGCTAATGCTTCTTTCTGTGTTTTGTCTTTGTTTGTTTATTTGGTGTGGTGCCTTGCGCGCGCGCGCGCGCAATTTGGGAAATCTGTGGCGGAATTAGTGCAAATTGAATTAGTAATAAATACCAAAAGATACTTTATTGTTTTGCTCTGGCTTGAATGTATTCATTACTTGCCTTAATCCGATCGGTGTAAATCTTGTAAAGCAGTGAACTATTCACAACACTATTATTATTTATTTTAAGTCTTTATCTGCCAAATCTAATCTTTCTTGTAAGTTCAATCTTTCAGATCTTCTGGTATTTAATAATTCATCTATTTCGATTGTTCCCATATTTGATATGAAATCTTGATAAAATTGTAATCCTTGATTAATATTGGAAACAATATCAAGATAACCTTGAACTGTTTCTTGTAAAACGGTTAATGCCTTCTCACGTTTTTCTGATTTCTTCAAATTCTCTGTTATTTTGATGAACTGTTTTGACATTGAGTTTAATTTATTCAATTCTAAAGTTTGCAACTCCGAAGTCTCATTCAAATATTCTAAATTATCGTTGAATAAATTACTCAATTCTTCATTAATTATTACTTCCAATTGAGATTCACTCACTTTATTGAACTTTCTACTTTCTTCAATAAATCTTGGTAAAAGATCAGTATTCTTGACTCTAATCTTTAATTCATCCAAAAATTTGATTCTTTGAGATTTGATATCTTGAATAGCTTTGATTTGCTCCCTTATATTGAATATCTCATCCTTAATTTCTGGATTTAATTCAATTATATTCGCATTTGGAATATAATTCTTCAAAGATTCTTCAGATTCATAAATATTCAAAAATGGTTTCAGATCAATTATTTGTTGAAAAATTACCTGGTCGCCAGATTCAGCTTGTAATAGATAATCTCCAAGTTTTGCCAATTTTTCAACAAATGGATTTGATAATTCATCAAATTCAACCAGCCTCCATCTTCTTTTACCATAAATTTCTTTCATTTCAATATCAGTTGACTTTTCTTTATTAATTAATGACTTTTTCTCTTGAATTAATAGTTTACATTTGGATCTAAATTCTAAAAGTTTATTGTTACCCTCATCCAAATGTAATAAAGCATTGGAAGATTTTATCTTTTCGAAATTTTCAATTATAAAAGATGGAATTGATTGAGGTCTTAAGATTGATCCAATTTGAGCTTCAATATTTGAATCTAGTATTCTTTGATCTATTGAATCATTCAAGGTTTTTAATGGTTTTTCAAAATTTCCTTGGAAATAATTACTTGATCTATCTTTGAATGAATTTGCAGTACGTATCAAAATAAATGGTATTAAACCTGCAAATAATGGTTTACCAAAATCATTGGTCTCTTCCAATGCATGAAGTGGATCACTAATCTCTTTTAAGATTAATGGTTTAACCATTGGTGCTTTTTTAATTAAGGTTGCCTGATTTAAAGAATTTGGAACCTCTTGAATATAGATTAAATCATTTTCTCTAATTGCTTTTTTATAGAATTCTTTTAAAACTTTGTCCAAATTTGAAACTTCATCTAAAATTGATACATTATTTAGCTTGAAGTTATTACATCTTTTAATTAATCCAGATGCATGCTTTAAATAAAAAACTTGTTCTCCAAAATGTCCTTGATCACCAGCATTTAATGCTGCTCTATAGTATGATGCACATTCAAAATGAATGCCTTTGATACTAAGATATGATAACCATTGATCTGTGAAACAAACAGTTCTATTTGAACTTTCCCATGAAGTCCTATAAAAATCAGATACTTGTAATGCCAATCTTGAAACAATACTATTTTTCATCCCTTCTTTAACAGCTTTTAACCAAAATGCTTCTTGTGCTTGTGCTAACATCAAAAATTTTAATGAAATTAGGGATTCAGATCGAAGTTCAAGTGGTATTTTATCATTATTATTTCTATTATCCGCCATTGATTTTTCCAATTCAGGTATTAATTGCTGATTTAAAATATCTATACACCCTGCCGAATATTGGAAATAGATGCAAGATTTTCTAATATTTTCTTCATCTGATGATGATGATGATGATATTCCAAGGCATGAAACTGCCAGTTGTGAATATGCTGCAGCAATATTGAATAAAATATTGCACTTTTCGTAAAGAATCGAAGACAATTTTAGATGATAATCAAGATGGGTCCCAAGATTTCCTGACCATGATACAGTTATTGAATCAGATGGGAATCGTTGTTCTAACGAAGATAATTGAACATAATATCTGGTTAGCAATCCAATATACTCTAGTGATGCAGTCCTATTACTGTTACAAACTTCTTTTCTCAACTCATTTATCTCATTCAAATTTGAATCAACAGATGATGATGCCTGACCAAACTCAAGATCTATCACTCTTTTTAAAGTATCGTACAGATTTAAATAATCTGTTTTTCTAACAGGTATAGACAAGAGATACGATTCCATCTCTGATCTCCAATTGTGTTATTACTATCTTGAAGAAAAAACTATCCGAAATCAAACTAGCTAACTGACTGCTTCTTTCCCCCAAATATCATCTCCAGACAGAAGATCTGTATAATTCAATCAATCAAAGAACAATAGAAGTTTTATATACTGTCAACAAAGGGCGATGGAAAAGTCGATTACATAACAAAGGTCGATTGACCGGTTCGTCCGGTCTGCCATTAAACAATTTCACCGGTTGGGTTGCCGAATTACCACACTCTCCGTCTCTGTGAGTGTGAGCGTAGATCATCCAAATGTTCCCTTCACCGAGATCCCTCTCGCAGATGACTTAAAACCACATGTACAGAGATTTTCTGATCTGTAAAATCAGCAAAAAAAAGAAAAGAAAAGAAAAGAAAAAATTTCATCCGTTTGATTTGAATGTAGCATTAATTATTCCGCCGTTGAAAAGTTTAATGGCTACCTTGGATTGCAAGTTAATGGTCACTCTACATCCTACACTCATCCACGGCATGGATGTTACTGTCTGAACAGGATAAGCTTTAAATATAAATAAAATTAAAAATTATACTGTAATTCTGGTGGTGCAAATTAAGCCCCAAACTAAGCTCTTTTCTTACCTGGATAGAAGTACAAAATGCGTAAGTCTGGCAAAGTCTGGCCAACGAATTGAAATATTCGAAATATATACTCACTGTATATCAAGCCTTAGCCCCCCTCTCCTACACCCCTTTTATTATGCAACTTAACTTCTGAATACAATCTGCCATAACAAAGAGTGTTGAATTACAGAGACGAAAATAAGGGGGGCTTCAAATATGTGGGGGAAAATGCTGTTCCATTCTTCATGCTCACCATATGCTTATTATGCATATATTCATGGCACTACCAATTTATTTTGTCTATTAAGAACTTCGAAGAGTAAGAGGATCCTAATGTTTTTTAATTGATTAGAAAATATGAACATTACAAGGCTATTTGATCTTGTGGATTTGTAGATTTAAGGAAGCTAAATTACAGGCTGGTTATGTTACTAAAACCTCGAAAAAAATCTTTTTCTTTAGCTGCCAAATTTTAACGTCTTTTTGCTAAGCGCGAAGAAAAACAAATATTTTGAATGTAATCTCCTAACCACAAGAAATGATCTCCATTTGTATCTCGTAAAGTAGTCTGGCATTATTGATCAGATGAAATCACAGTTTCTTTTAGTTTCTGCTTCTCCTCCCCTCGTACAGCTTCATAAATGCCATGGTTAATTTAATTACTTACTCTGCTGCTACTCCTCCCTGTTTATTAAGTTGGCGGCTACGGCATATAAAACTTTGAAGAAAAAAGTTAATCTCCTCGGCGAAAACGAATCAAGTATTAAGTATCGAAAAAAGCTACCCTATTATAGTGTGACTAAGTGTTCAGTATTCAAAAATGACGTCGATGATCAAAATCAATATTTCAATACAATAGAGAGTAATCAGGGTAACCATGTGTTACGAGAAGGCTCCAAATGTAAAAATTTAATAACATTACCTAAAAGGGTAAGAATTTTGAAGTGGAATTACGGCAATTTCTGACTTAGGAAACATGTAAACGTTTAATAAATAAATAAACAAACAAAAACGCGCCGCCGGTTGCGAGCAAGTACACAAACAAAAAAATAAATTATGTTTGTTTTTTTAATTCATTGCTAGTATGCATGTAATTTAACTTCATTTTCTTGTCCCAAAGATACTTTTCTCATCCCCAGAAGGCCGCGGAAAGAAATTCGATTTGGATATAGTTAGGGTATATATATATCTGCTATTGATATTTAATCATTGGGGGTACTAACTAATCTTCAATTCGCAACAATTGGTATCATTGCACAAGAAACTCAATCTCTTAGATATTCCATATTCAGTAAATAAATCGCGGACGATTTCCACATTTAGAACGGTTTCCCGAAACGGCAGTGCAAGTTAATGCAGCGGGCAGGAAAAATTTTCAAAATAATAGCATTGAACAATAAGTATGTACCAATTAAGCTATTGTTAGGTTAAATTTTAAGAGTTTAGGCCTAGACTCTTAAACGAATACTTATAATTCCCAATGATTCCTCAATATCAAAGTTCAATAAATGTTTTAGCTTTTACCTCCTCTTTTTCTCTTCCTTTTTCCTTTTCTTCTTCTTCTTTGATTCAAAATATCATTATCAAATTTTCATCAATCCAACAGACAATTGTCTAATTACATTCCTTTATAACCAACTCCTCAAAACATCAATCCCAACTGTTTGTTTCAAAGTTCTTCCGTTAGTTGATAAATCATATTTTTAACTACAGTCCTTCCTTATTTCGAAACTTAAATCAAACAAGTCACATTCCTTTTTACTAGTCCAAAAGTATTTTTTCAACTTGATTTAAATTACTTTTATTACTATAACTTTTTGATATCCCCTATTATACACTCCTTTTGAAAACAAAAATGAAATTCTCTCAAGTTTTATCCTCTTTATCTTTAGCTTCCTTGGCTGTTGCAGTCCCAATGGCTCACAACCATCATCTCCACAAGAGAGAAGCAGCTATGGTTATCGTTACCAAAACTGTCGTTGTTGATCAATACGGTGAAGTTGTCACCGCAGCTGATGATGCAACTTCATCAACTTCATCAACTTCAACTACTGCTCCAACTACTACTCCAACTACTACCTCCACTTCAACTACCAGTAGTGAAACCACTTCAAGTACTACTTCATCCACTTCATCAAGTTCTACTACTTCAACTGTCGAAACAACTACTTCATCAGCAAGTACTTCTACCTCAACTTCTGGTATCGACGGTGATTTAGACGATTTCAGTGACCCATCAAGTACTTTTGTTGATGGTACAATCAAATGTTCTGATTTCCCATCAGGTCAAGGTGTTATTCCTTTATCATGGTTAGACTTTGGTGGTTGGGCTTCTATTATGAACATGGATGGTGATACCAAAACTTCTTGTGAAGATGGTTACTACTGTTCTTATGCTTGTCAAGCAGGTATGTCCAAATCTCAATGGCCATCATCTCAACCAGCAAGTGGTATCTCCGTTGGTGGTTTGTTATGTACTGATGGTTACTTATACAAGACCAACTCTGATTCCGATTACTTATGTGAATGGGGTGCAGAAACCGGTTATGTTAAATCTGAAGTTGATGAATCAATTGCTTTATGTAGAACCGATTATCCAGGTTCTGAAAACATGGTTATTCCAACTGAATTAACTGCAGGTAGTACTAAACCATTATCCGTTGTCCTTGAAGATACTTACTACACTTGGAAAGGTGGTTTAACATCTGCTCAATATTACGTTAACAAAGCTGGTGTTTCAATTGAAGATGGTTGTATCTGGGGTGAATCAGGAAGTGGTATTGGTAACTGGGCTCCATTAGTTATTGGTTCTGGTTATACCGGTGGTCTTACTTACTTATCTCTGATCCCAAATCCAAATAACTCAGATGCTCCAAACTATAATGTTGTCATTGAAGCTACAGATGGATCTACAATTAACGGTGACTGTTCATATATTGATGGTTCATTTACTGGTAGCACCTCAGATGGTTGTACAGTTACTGTTACCGACGGTACTGCTGTCATCAGATTCTATTAGACAACACATCTTTATATCTCTTGATTCCTTTGCTCCCTTGTTTAACCTTTTTTTTTTCACCCACTTTTGCTTCTTGAAAAAATAGAATCTCATTTATCCCTCCATATGGAATCTTTTGGATAATATTTTTTCACCTTGTTTTATGATTTGCTTATTTTATTTTGCTCTCATTCACCCCTTTGGGCTTTTTGTGTTGGGTTTGTTTTTGAACCTTTTCTCGTGGAATCTTGATTAATCAATTCCCATGACAAATGTTCCGGTCTATCTTACGGGTTGGGTTATTTTTCTCGTTTTTGTTTAAAACTTGTTATTCTCAGTGATATGTTTTTTTTCTCTCGTTATGGCAGTCTTGCGAACTGGTTTTGGTGTTATCACCAAAACTAGTCCCGTGTTTTTACTAGCAGTACTGTTTTGTTTTTTTGAAATAGCAAAAAGAAAGAAAGAGAATAAAAAGAAAGATCGATACCATTTAATCATTTTTTACTTTGTCTTTTCGATTGCGTTTTCAAAAAAGCTGCTGGTTTCGGAATGTGCTTTTTATTTATATTTTTATAGCTTTTTCAAAAGAATGTTATATTGCTTCCTTATCCCATATTGCATACCTAAAGCACCTTAACTTAAAATGTCGTCCATGAGGGACGATCGACTCAAAATTCCCCCACAATTTCCAATTCCAGATAAAGCGGCTTCTCAATGCGGTGTATTGCCTGTTTTGGAGATTTTGGGGGGGGGAAGTTTAATACCCTGTCAGGTGTATTAATAAAAACTAGATGACTATAAACTGCTATAACGTCATTAAGAGCTTTTGTCATTTAAAAGTATAATTGCAATTAGAATAAGGTATTTATACGGAATTTCTAACGGGAAATTGAATCAGTTACTTATCAATCAGTGAAGTCAACAGAGGAAATAACTTATTTCAATTACAACTTAACGATGCCATTCCCTCCGCAGGACTTTGCCTCCTCGTTATCGAGTTCATTAGCAAACAGTCTACAGTCTACATCAGCGATGGGAATTCCACAACAGGGGCAAACTTCACAATATCCTCAACTTAAAACTAATCCAAAATTCAAGCCTGTTGACACATTGTATGAAAATAGACTTCGTCAATTCACTAATACAAGTGGTGGTTATGAAGGTCTCAATCTACCAAAATTCTACATCAAGCATAGCATTGACTCTCCAAAGGATAAAGAAAAGAATCAAGCAGGATACATTAGCATTAAACATTGGGCTGCACCAGGATTAACTAAACCTTTCTTTCATGATGTTATTCCTGATAGGTTACCAGATTTTGAAACTTTTACAAAAGGCCATGGAATTGGACCTGCTTGGTCTTCTCATTGGTTTGAATTAAAGGCAAAAGTTCCTGAATCTTGGTTCAGTGAAAAAAATGTTATCTTACATTGGGATGCAGGATGTGAAGGAATGGTTTTCAATACCGATGGGTTACCAATTCAAGGTCTAACTGGAGGTGGTGAACGTGCAGAATTTATTATCCCAAAAGATTGGTATTTATCGGGAAAAGAATTCACATTCTATATTGAATCTGGATGCAATGGTATGTTTGGTTATGTGAGAGATAACTTCAACCTTGATAAGGCTGATTTGGAGATTATAAATGAAGAAGCGAGAGCATTGTATTACGATTTTTGGATCATTGGAGATTCTGCAAGGGAATTATCGGGTCCTCAGAAATATAAAGCTCTGGAAGTTGGAAACAGAATCATGGATACATTTGATGAAACAGATGTCAATACCATTGGTCCATGTAGAAAGATTGCCAAAGAGTACTTGGGTGTTAACATTGATAGCGAAAAAGTTTTTGAAGAAAGTAAAGGTAATGCATTTTCAAGTGTTTATGCAGTTGGTAATTGTCATATTGATACTGCATGGTTATGGGATTTTGCAACTTCAAAGACAAAGGTTGCAAGATCTTGGTCTTCTCAATTAAGATTAATTGAGCAATATCCAGAATATGTGTTTGTAGCTTCCGCGGCTCAACATTTCAAATGGTTGGTTGACTATTACCCAGATTTATATAAAAAGCTTAAACAATTTGTCATGCAAGGTAGATTTATTCCATTAGGTGGATCTTGGGTTGAAAATGATACAAATATTCCAAGTGGTGAAGGAATTGTTAGACAATTCTTAATGGGTCAGAGATGGACTGAAAATCTGTTTGGATTTAAAAGTGATATTTATTGGTTACCTGATTCGTTTGGATATTCAAGTCAAATTCCACAATTGTGTAGATTGGCAGAAATGCCAAACTTTTTAACCCAAAAGTTATCCTGGAATAACATCAATCAATTTCCTAATTCAACTTTTAATTGGGTTGGTATTGATACATCTCAAGTTTTGGTTCATATGCCACCGGCAAACACTTATACAGCTGCTGCTAACTTTGGTGATGCAATGAGATCAATTCAGCAACATCATAACTTATACAATGATCAAAAGGGTTTACTATTGTATGGAAAAGGTGATGGTGGTGGTGGTCCAACTGCAGAAATGATTGAAAAATTGAGAAGAGTTAGAGGAATGTCCGATACAGTTGGTGGTACTATGCCGACTGTGAAAATTGGTTGTACAATTGCTGATTTCTATAGCGATATCAGAAAGAGTACAAACAATGGTGCTTCATTACCAGATTGGCGTGGAGAATTGTATCTTGAATACCACAGAGGTACATATACAACCCAGGCAAAAGTTAAGAATTTCATGAGAACTTCGGAAATATTGATGAGAGATTTGGAATGGTTAGCAACAAAAGCATCAGTTGAACTAACTGACTATGACTATCCTCATGCAAAAATTGATAGGTTATGGCAAGATATTTGTCTATGTCAATTCCATGATGTTTTACCTGGCTCATGTATTGAAAAAGTTTACAAGGATGATGTTTGGCCAATGTTAACTAAAGTGATTGAAACTGAATATGATATGATTAATGGGATTTTGAAATTATTTGGAGTTGTTTCATTTGAAAGATATGATCCATATTCGTTTGAAATTTATAAGTTGAATACAATGCCTTGGAAAAAATTCCAAATTGTTGAATTACCAAAATTAGATTCATTCAGTTCTCAAGCTATAAGGGAAGGTATTTTCATTCAAGACGATAAATTTGTTGCTATGGAAACTATTCCAGATAATCATTCTAAAATGGTACTATCCAAACAAACTAAGAAATCTGTGAAATCACCAATCAACTACCCTGCTACAGTTGAGAAAGTTAACGACTTATATGTTTTACAGAATGGAAAATTAAAGGCAGAAATAAACTCAAATGGTGTGGTTGTTAGCTTATTGGATTTGGTCAACAATCGTGAAGTCATTGATACTTCAAGATTAAAAGGTGGTAACCAATATGTGATGTTTGCTGATACCCCATTAAATTTCCCTGCATGGGATACCGAATTGTTCTCTTTAGACAAATTCAAATATATTGAATCTTCAACCAGCTTTGAGATTGTTCATGAAGGACCTCTTGTTGCAGCTGTGAAAGTTGCTCACAAATTATCTGCAACAAGTACAATTACAACAACTATTTCTCTTGATGGATTAAACGATTTAGAAAATAAATCGATGCTGAAATTCGATTGTAGTGTTGAATGGCAGGAAAGTTACAAGTTCCTAAAGGTCCAATTCCCAGTTACAGTTAATAATGATACTGCCAATTTTGAGACCCAATTTGGTATTACAAAGAGGCCAACTCACTATAATACTTTTTGGGATACAGCCAAATTTGAAGTTTGCAGCCACAAATTTATCGATTTCAGTGATTTCAACTATGGTGTTTCTATTTTGAATAACAACAAATATGGAGGAAATGTCCATGGTAACACCATTACCTTATCACTCTTGAGGGCTCCAAAATATCCTGATGGGCATGCAGATTTAGGTGCTCACCACTTCCAATATGCCATCATGCCTCATGCTGGAGCATTAGGTTCTGAAACTGTTCAAGCAGGTTGGGAATTTAACGAAAGAGTTACAAATGTTTATGCCGTTGATAAGTCTTCCGTATCATTTGCTAAGGAATTGGTCTCCATTTCCGGTGATTCAAGTTTAATCTTGAGCAATATCAAAAGAGGTGAAGATGATGATACTGCAATGGATTCAAAAGGTATGCAATTGGACAACTTACCTAAGAAATATTCAGGTCATAAGACTATAGTTTTAAGACTTTATGAATCATTGGGTGGATCCACAAATGCTACAATATGTATCGGTAAGCCAGTTAAATCTGTCTTCAAGACTAATTTATTGGAAGAGGAAAAAGAAGAGATTGAAGTTTCTTCTGATGGTTCATTCAAGGTCTCCTCAAGAGGTTTTGAAATTAGTACCTATAAGGTTATTTTGGCCAAATGAAAGAAAAAAAAAGGAATGATGATATCATTCTTATTGCGTTTGTTTGTTTTGTTTTGAATTTTTAAAGTTTTGTTGTTTGGTTTCTTTGAATTTATCCCTGTTATAAGTATCTCTATAAATGTTGAAAAGAGTACAATTTTTTAAAAGTTGAGATTATGTAATCCGATGTCTCCCCAATGGGCGTAGAAGCCATATCTGTAGATGGAGAGAGATCTTAAGTCATGGTTGGGCTTGTAGAGACCATGATGTAAGATATTTCAAGATTCTTCCGTTGGAATCTATAACTTTAGCTGGTCTACTCCAGATATGACGAACAAGACATTGGAAATCCAAAAGCATATAAAATATTTCCAGAGATGTCTTGGAATCTTGCCAATGTCAGTTGAAAGTGAAGCTTCTGCTAATACTTTAGCTTTGATTTATTTTGCATTTGGTGGATTAGATCTATTGATACCTGATCTACCTGAGTATTTGACAGTTCAAAAAAGTAAACTATATATCAATGAAATAATGAGGTTGTATCATCACCCTTCCGGATCTGGTTTTAGGGGATCGGAAATTTACGATGGATGTTCCAGTTACGATAGACCTAATTTGGCAGCAACTTGTTTTGCACTACAATGTTTAGTTATTTTGAATGACGATTTGAAAAGATTGGACAGGATAAAGATAATGGAATATCTAATACGATGCCAGCGACCAAATGGATCGTTTGGTCCTTATCTCGATAACGATGGGGAGCCATTTGGAGATGAGGATCCAAGATATTGTATGATGGCTTGTACTATTAGAAGATTATTAAAATGGGGTGGTTCGAAAGAAGAGATAGATAAATACGGAGACATTAATCTTGATTCATTGGTGAGGTTCATTGAGAAGAAGAGAAATTTCGATGGTGGGATTTCTATGGAAGATGGATGCGAAAGTCATGCTGGATTAACCTTTTGTGCAATTGATTCATTAAAATTAGCTGATGTATTGGATCATAAAAATGATAATTGGCATGGAACTGTTGATTTCTTAGCACATAGACAAATCAATTACCTAAATGATGATGACTTTCATGATAACGAATATGCTGATGAAGATGATATTGGAGGATTTAATGGGAGATTGAATAAATATGCAGATACATGTTATGCATTTTGGTGTATTGGATCATTGAAGTTATTAGGATTGGACCAGCTTGTTGATCAGCCAAGTATTATAAGCTATTTACTGAATCAGACGCAGAACACCATGATAGGAGGATTTTGTAAGACTAATGAAGAAGATGGGTTGCCTGATCCTCTACATTCCTTTTTAGGGTTGGCTAGTTTGGGTTTATTAGGGTTTGATAATTTGAATGAGTTGGATGCGGAATTGGTTATCTCCAAGAGAGCTCGTTTGAATTGGGAAAAGTTGGTATTTAAATGAGTCAAAAGAAGCGAAGAAATCGATTCATATTAGCTGTCTGTTTATTTTAAAAAACAAGGGTCATAAGTTGTGTGTTGGGGATAAATATGTCTCTATATAATGCATTATAGAGGTTATTGAATTAGAGTTTAATCAATTCTTCATAGATTCCCCAAGCAATAGCAGCACTAAAAGCTTTTCTAATCAATCTTAAACTTAATCCATCAAATAATCTGGACCAACTTTCATCTGTAAGTAATTTGAAAGTTCCCAAGAAAGATTTATAAATTTGGGGATTCAATTGCATATTGGTCTTTATTGTATCAAATGGAGAAGTGATTGATGTTGCCAGGCATGCAGATGAGGCCGCTGACAAACTGTTAATCAATGCTGATCTTGAAGTATTAAACTGAGCTACAGGAGAAGATGAGGTTGAAGATGTAGGTATCGATGCTGTTGTAGTTGTAGTGTTTGGATCTAGATCGTGACTCATAAATATTCTAGGGATCCAAGTTTTGAATTGTCCATAGAATAAAACGTAAATTCCAGCATATGGAGCATCTCTTAAAGCAGTTGCTCCAAAACCTCTAAAAAATCCAGCTAAACCTTCATTTTGATAGATTGTTTTAGTTGCTGAACCAATTGATTTGTAATTGTACAAATCTGATTCGAATCTAACTTTCAATATCGTTACTGGCATAGTTATAAAACCAACCACTGTTCTAGCAACCATACCTGATATTAAATCTTCATAAGCTTTCAAGATTGGTAACCTTGAAGAAGTTGGTATTGATGATTTTTGTTGATGAAATCTAGTTCTAATAAGATTCAAAGAGGTTAAATATAATGCACTACCTACAGATGTACGTATTGCACTAGGTAAAGTACCTCTCCATAATTCACTAATTGATGTTAAATCATGATAGATTGATCTTATTGAACTTTTTTGTGATTGTTGTAATCTAGTCTTAATTAAATCCAACGGTTGTAATGATACAGCAGATAATAAACCACCTGTAAACCCAGCAACTAAATGATGCCTTGAAGTTTTTTTTTTATCCTTTATATTATTGTTCAATTGTTCACTATTGGATGATGACGGTGAGGATGACATATTTTTCACTCGATATGGATGTCTTGTAAAGAGAGAACGAAGATTGTCATATATTTGAATACCAGCATGAAAGAGTTACCAACTTTAGATTATGAATGATCTGAAAGGCTTCTGATTAATGAGTTTAAATTACGATGATGATGGGCAATTTACTATTGGACATGAATTTTGAAAATGTTGAAAGCGGCGTCCGGGGGGTTTAACAGTAAAGGCTTAAAAGCGAGAAAGAGTGTTGGAGTCCTATATATTGAAAAAGAGGGGAGAGTGGAAAGAAAAGAGAAAAAGATAAAAGATTAGAGTGTTATATAGTTGAATATACAAAACTAGTAATCAAACGAAGAGAATTGAACAAAAGAAGAAGGGGATGACTCAAAATGATTTGGTAGTATTTTTTAAGAGTTGAGTAATTTATCAGAAATCTCCTCCTCCGCCATCATCTCCTCCTCCTCCACCATCATCGTATCCTCCTCCTCCACCATAGTCACCACCATAATGATCTGGAGTTAAAGCATCAACCAGTAAGGCACCACCTAATAGACCAACCCCGGCACCGGCTAAACCCATACCCATGCCACCAAATCTTGACGACCTTTGTTGTTGTTGCTGTTGGGCGTACATTGGCTGTTGTTGGCCATACATCGGCTGTTGGCCGTACATTGGCTGTTGACCATACATTTGTTGTTGGCCATACATTGGTTGTTGACCGTACCCTTGTTGTTGACCGTACATTGGTTGTTGTTGCCCGTATATAGGTCTTGCCTGTTGTTGTTGGTGTTGTTGAGGAATGTAACCGTTGTTGTGATTTGCATAACCTGCTGTTTGATTCTGGGCGTATCTCTTTTGAGAACTTGTATCACCTTGTGTAGAAGGGAACTTTAAACCAGTATCTGCCTCAACCTTAGTGGTAGATGATCTAACTGGGGCTTGCTGTTGTTGTTGCTGTTGCGGAACAGATCCACCTTCAGTATACGCCGGAGGTGGCACACTGCTACTGAAGGAAGTTCCTGCTGGGGCTACCCATTGTGAATTTCCTGTTGATTCATCAACATAGAACCATTCTATAAAAGTGGATGTTAGTTAGAATTTCGAAAGAAAAAGTTCACACGAAAGTGTAAGAATCGTTACTTACCTTGATATTTATCATCCCAAACGGAAACCCATCCTTTTGGGGGATCTGGCTGATTATTTTTATCACCCATTGATAATTGAAAGATTGGAATTGAATAAGATTTACATTGAAGGCAAACGAGAGATAAGGTTAATGTGAATGAACCCTTAAAATGCACACAATGTGGAGGGGAAACAGCTGCTGCGCAACACTATTACCGCTGTCAATCCAAAATAATGTGTCAATAAAGATCACAAACTTACTGCGCCTCATATTTATAGGAGTGGACACACACCCGAACACCACAGCCAAATCGGCATGAGCACAGCAAACCAGCTTTCCAAGACTTCACCGCCTATATCTAGCTAGCTTCATAACCTTGAGCTTCTAATAATAGAAGTAATGCAGTGTTATGGATGACATAATCTCCCTATATTCAATGCTCATCCTTCCTTAATTAAAGGAAATATTTTCTGTTCTCTCTCCCTTGTGTCTTGTTGTTTGTTGTTGTTGTACGTACCCTTTTCTCTCCCTCTTCTTCTTCTCATTCTCCCATTTTCATAGGTTTGGATTTTTTAGAGAGGTTAGGAGCACAAGATATTACTCACCCGTCTAGTCAGCCACAAGTTTGATTGCATTTGCATACACATACACATATCACAAATAACTTTTATCTCATTTCTGTCACTCGGCTTGTTAGTTTCTCACTCCCTCACTCCTCTACCCCATTTGCCCCGTTTGAGATTTTTATACTTGATCTTCTGTTTTATACCGGCTCCTTGAACTACTTCACTTTCACACCACAAAAATGTCTGAACCTTCGTCACCGGGTAAGGCTACATTATCAAATTGGTGGAAACCGTTCAAAAAAAATGATTCCCTGGCTTCCCCACCAATATTACCTCTTTCAATCAATTCGCCCTCTTCTGGTTCAATCAATAATGTAAGTCCGATAATAATAAATCCATCACCACAACAAAAGCATCATCCACAACAACAACAACAGCAACAAGCACAATCTCCAAAGTTTCAACCAATATCACCTTCACCTTCAAGACCCTTTTTAGGCTACAAATCTCGTTCTTCTCATAGTGTAAGGCCCTTATCATCATATTCAGCAGATGGTACTAATAACAGTACGCCTACTCCAACAGCATCAAGTGATGAAAAATTAAAGCATCAAATGGATTCTTTTTTGCAACAACGACAATTAAACTATGCTGGTAATTCAACAGTTTTTGGAGTTTCATTAAATGAATCGATAAAAATTGCAGAAGCTAAAATTTGTATAAGTAGTGATAGTGATGGGTTAATTAGATATGGTAAAGTTCCAAAAGTTGTTGCATTATGTGGGTTATATTTGAAAAAAAATGGATTGGATGTTCAAGGAATTTTTAGAGTTGCAGGTTCAACAAAAAGAATTAAACAGTTACAATTGATCTTTTCAACTCCACCAGACTATGGCTCTAAAATCGATTGGGATGGTTATACAGTCCATGATGCCGCTTCATTATTGAGACGATTTTTAGGTTCATTACCCGAACCATTGATTCCATTTTCATTATATGAATCATTCAGAAGACCTTTAAAAACGAAACCTTCAATCATTAAATATTTAAAAGAAAAAGAGAAAAGAATGATCCTTGAGAATCAAGGTTCAACCAAGCTAGAAAAATTTGATGACAATGATGAGATTAACAATCTATTAGATTTAACAAATGAAGAGAAAGCTTTTAAAATTAAAGAAAAGAGACAAAGATTGAAAAAGGATAGAAAAGAAGCATTAAAAGAATACGCAAATTTATTTGATCAATTACCTGAATTACAACGTCAATTATTATTCTACTTACTGGATCTTTTAGCAATTTTTAACTCTCACTATGAAAAAAATTTAATGCCTGCCAAAAATCTTGCTTCAATCTTTCAACCTTCAATCTTATCACACTCTGATCATGATATGGCACCTGAAGAATATGCTTTATCCTCTTTAGTTATTGAATTCATGATTGAATATTCTTATAAGATATTACCTGCTGCTCAAGCAATGGCTAAATCTGTACCAAAATCAATTGATCAACAAAAAAGGGATGAAATATCATCTTCATCATTGCAATCGGATCAAAAGGTTTTAAAAAATGTTGGCGATTCTTCACTTTTAAAATTACCTCCTCCATCGGATAAAAATTATTTCTCAAGGCAACACAGTAAATCAATGTCTTCTGTTCAATCACCATCTGATATGCTAAGGGTAAACAATGGGAAACCTATAGTATTAAATCAGAATGTAAAAATTGCTAACAATAAAGGTCTTATTGCCAACAAGACCACTGAAGAGATTGATTCTGCTGTTGATTCTGATGAGGATGAACTTACATCTGCAGTTAAGCCTTCCATTAATTCAATTATTGATCAAGGTAACAAGGATGATTTAAAATCAAAATCGCAATCCACTTTTGAATTACAATCGCCACCGCCAATCAAAATTGAAAGATTTGTAAAATCCACTACAAATAGTGCCACAACTACTCCAATTCAAAACTCTTTTAATTTATCATCTCCACCACCAATATCAATTGATCTTCAGTCAAATAAAATCCATGGATCTCCGAATTCAAGCAGTCATCATATCAATTCAGGATCACCAAATGGGACTGGGATCTTGCATGGATTATCAAAACCTTTAAATTTCTTGTCATCTCCACGAATGAGAGCTTCTTCAATTGATGATAATTTAAGCCGAACAGGTTCAAATGTTGTGGTTGCTACTGATGATGATTCACAAGATGATGAAAGAAGATCGAGATGGGAGAATGATAAAGATGATATTAAAAGTTCAGATGGTGGATCAAGTAAGAAATGGTTTCAAAGGTTAAGATCAAGATCAAATTCAAAATCAGATAAATAATTATTTGCTTCACATTACTCAAGTTTTCTGGTAAATTTTGTTTTTGTTTCATTACCTCTTTTGACAGTTTTTCTTTTTCCTTTTTTTTTTTTTGCATGTTTTTATGTGTATATATTTATTTTGCTGTTTATTATGAATAAATTCACCTATACAGAAATCAATCTAAAATAACCATATCATCATCTTCTTCAAGTTGTGCCTTCTGTCTCTTTGGATCATTTTCTTCCCCATCTATGGTATCTAGTTTTCTCTTGTTGGTGGTTTCATTTATTCCTCCAAGCTCAACCAATTCATCATCATCACCGTCTTGTTCATCTTCGTTATCATCACCTGATTCTTGACTCTTGAACTTTGGAATCACCAAATCAGGACAAATTATTCCAGTTGTGGTAATATCTATATACAATTCAACAGAATCTAAAACTTCATCTGAATCACCAACGTAAATCACATCTCCAAAATTAACAAATGCCGATAATTTTTCACTTAAATTATCATCGAAATCATAATCATAGATTAATTTACCATTGTTACCGTTTGAACCCCCATTTCCATTTACTATCAATACTATGTCATCTGAAAATCCATACTTTGAGATCAATGAATCTTTTAAAGTTTCGATTGTTGTATTTGCTAAATCAACTTTTAAAACACCCCTTGTTACACTACATGCCCTGCAATTTTCTTGTGGTTCAGCCAATGTTGTACTTGTAATGTATCTTTCTAAAACACCTGAATCTGTAACCATTCTAGAATCAGATACCTTTTTTGGCCCATCTTCAGAGAGAATATGAATACTTGAAACTGCTGAAAAGCCAGCCATTATTGCATTTGTAGTTGCCACTGCAGGTATAATATTTCCTGCAATTTGTTTGATTTGGAATTTTGAGCTAGTTGGAATATCAAATATAAAACAACGTAAGTTAGATGCAGAAACAACAAAATTCAAGGTATCTTCATCATCTTTATCAAATTCTATTGGATCCTTGATATTTTCTGAAAGTCTATTTGCTAGTCTTTCAATTGAGTCCGTTAGAATTTTCAAATTTTCTTCTGGGCTCCACTGAATTTGGTTATTGAATTGTGAGACATCAGGTAAATTAGACAATCTTGATCTTAAATTTGAATAATCTAACGGTATTGGTTTTGTCCTTCCTGTCCAAAGTGTTTCAATACGTAATAATCTTTCAATATCTTCACGAAAGATCTTATCAATTATTTTATAGATATAGTCTTCATCTTTTTGGAGATCTTTTTGGACTTGAAGATTCTTTGCCCTTGCCAGTATCAGCCTTTTCAGTTCGATTAATTCATTTGATTCTTTTAGTAAGGCGCTAACTTCTTCTTTATCATCTGAATCCAACTCTGTTGGATTCATCTTCTTATCACTATTGTCATCACCGGTGCCATCATCTCCAAATAACTGTAAGAATAAGAAATTTTTAGCCCATGTTATACAATGGATTGGCTTGGAAGGAGTAGATCTAATCGTACAAACAGGGAAAGTCTTTGGAGTCTCCTTTGGAATGCATTCAAAACACTCGGTTTGGTATGGTAAAATTGGTTGGACTTGACCTTTCGAACCGGTTGTACCTGACTCCATCAATGGTTTCTTCAAGAATAATGCCATCTTATTCACATAGAATCTTGCCTCTAAATTATCCAAAGCATTGAAGATGATATCAAATTGATCAAAAAACGATAATGGGAACAATGTTGAATTCATTATATTTCCATTGTATGCAATAAGCTTTGTACCACAGTTGAAGTGTTCAACTGCTTTGATGGCAGTTAATGATTTTGGTTTCTTGATATCCTTCTGTCTGAACAAGAATTGTCTATTCAAATTGGATAAATCTATGGTATCTAAATCCAATACATGAATCTCACCATAGTTCATCATTGTTAAATTCTTCAATAACTCACATCCTATACCACCTGCTCCGACCAACAGAACTTTCGACTTCTTCAGCTGATCAACCTTCTCATCTCCAAATATTCTTTTCATATAACTATCATATCCCATATTTACACTCCAAATATGCCACAGTAGGAAATTGATTCAACACATGGTATCCCTCTTTCAACCCATATCAGTTTATCCTTTTCCAATCTCAATCAACTGCTCTCCAATTGACACACTAGTGAAAGATGGCAGAACATGGGAGACGTGTAACTCAAGTCAACTTGCAAGTTGACTGGAATGAGAGGTGAAGAAGATCAACAACAGTTGATTGATGCTATAGGTAAGGAATCAGCTGCTAATCGCCATAATGACTACCGATAAATACTCTGTGATTCTCCCAACTTATAACGAGAGAAAGAATTTGCCTATCATCACCTACCTATTGGCCAAACATTTCAATGCGAACAAACTTGACTGGGAAGTTGTTATAGTTGATGACAATTCTCCAGATGGAACACAAGAGGTTGCCCAACAGTTAATCAAAGTCTATGGAGATGACCATATCCAACTAAGAGCCAGGGCCGGTAAATTAGGGTTAGGTACAGCATATATCCATGGATTACAATTCGTTACTGGAAATTATGTCATCATAATGGATGCAGATTTCTCTCATCATCCATCTGCAATTCCAGAATTCATTGCAAAACAAAAAGAAGGAGACTATGATATTGTTACTGGTACAAGATATGCTGGAGATGGAGGTGTTTATGGTTGGGATTTGAAGAGAAAGTTGATTTCAAGAGGTGCCAATTTCTTGGCAACTGTTGTTTTAAGACCAAATGTCTCAGATTTAACTGGTTCATTTAGATTATATAAGAAAGATGCACTAGCTAAGATCATTGGTGCTACCAAGTCTAAAGGTTATGTTTTCCAGATGGAAATGATGGTTAGAGCAAGATCGTTTGGTTTTACAATTGCTGAGGTTCCAATCTCGTTCGTTGATAGACTATACGGTGAAAGTAAATTAGGAGGTGATGAAATTATTGGGTATTTGAAAGGTGTTTGGTCCTTATTTACATCGGTCTAAATTTTGTTTTTCGCCAGCGATTGATTCGATATATACCAAAAAAAAAAAAAAAAACATTTATCATAATCACATTAAAAATTTGTACATCTAGTTTCATTGTGTGTTCCCTGGCATCTTAATGAGCAGACCCTTGAACCACATTTAATACACGAACTGAATGATTTATTCCCACAAATCGAGCAAAGTTTCCTAGCCTTGAATTGATCCGGATTTGCTTCTAGCCCTGATTTCAATAACTTTAATTCGGACTTATCCAATTCATCATAGTAATTTGACCAGTTTTTCTTTGAATTTAAAATTCTTTTAACAGCCATGCTGGGTTTCGTATGTCTTGTTGTTGTCAGGGAAGACATTCTTGGAACTTCAAATTTGACTTGATCGTTATAATTCTCACGATTCAACTCATCAAATCTTTTTGCAACTTTTCTCTGTTGGTTAAGACTTATTCTATCCATTTCGGAAATTTCAAATTCAGAAATAAGTGCATTTTGAGACTCGGATCCATCTGTAGATCCTTGATCAATACGTTTTTGTAACTGTTGTTGTTCATTCGATTGTTGTAATGCTGTTAAATTATAGTTTATTCGTTTTCTTTTACTCGAAGATGTTCTTTGTGAATTTGCGCTGGTTGCAAGGGATGAAGATGGTGTAGCATGTGCATAAATAGACGAGAAATACTGATTGGGATTTCTTCCCTTAACTAGCTCCTCTACCGTTGGCATGTTTGGGATGATATAAGATGCTTATCATTTTTCAACGATGAATGGTTATTAAACATGTTGATTGATTCTTAAAGTTGAAGAAGGATACTTGTAATTTGCCACAAATAATAATTGTGGCTGGTTAGTCTAGAATGGCTATTCTGGTTACGTCATCACTGTGGCGGTGTTATAAAAATGCTATTCTTTCCGCATTTGGTGGGATAGCTTTTAGTATAAATTAAGGGGGCATTCCCAATATTACTATCCGTGCCATATTTTAAAAAACTGACTCTTTTCTTTCTTCAAAATAAGTGATACTAATCCAAATAGTAGCTTCGAAAACTTTGAAATCGTTGAAACACCAACCAAATCAGAAGATGACTTTTCATCAGAGCCAGAAATAGGATCATCAACTGAAAGTGGTCTGGAAACACCTCTTGAGAAAGGTGGTGAGGAGGGGTATAAGAAATTGACTTATGATGACATGAAATTGCCGATAAAATTTGCACCTCAGATTACAAGGCGAATGGGAGCTGTGAACCGCCATGGATCCTACAGGCTTTGGTTCTGCAAATACTTGAAACACCTCAGATCAATCTTCCCTCAATGCTTTGACTCAGAAGGAAAATTATATCAAGCTGCATCGGCGGATGATTCACTAGTTAACTTGACATTGATGGTATTGGAATACGCTTTTCCACTTTAAAAAAATAGTGGTGTGCCCGGTTGCTACCTATTTCGATATATAAAAGTAGATGTTGACTGTGAGACCATGATGGATGTCTCTTATCTCTTAACTCGCGGATTCGATGTGGGCAACTTTGATTGGAGTTGCTTCTTCAACTCTTTCAGCGCTTACAGGGATTATGGATACTTGATAGTATATCAGTTCAGGTGTATAAAGGAAATGGCTTCTATTGCTTGGGACGAAGCAGCTGATAGCAGGGATCCCGCTAAGAAGGAGCAAATCACAAAGATGATTTATGAAAATATACATAAATGCATGACTTCTCTTCCTCAAGAGATGCGTGATTTGATAAGAGAATCCGAAGAGAAACATGAGCCAATTGAGGAACTCCTTGAATCGCTTTCAGACTTTGCAGAGAAATATTACAATAGTGAAGAATGGATCTCTAATAAAGGGTAATAATATATTTGAACAACAAAGTATAGTTAAGGTGTTTATCGGTGACGCAATACGAGAATACCAAATTCGTAACTGTTATAATCATACTAGTTAATCAAATATATATAGCAAACTCATTGATATTTAAATATACATATATTGAAATCTTCCAATCAATCTCCATGGATATATTCCTTCATTAATTTATGGAACAATTCAATAACCTCTCCAACACAGGTGTAGCTACATGCCACCGAATTTCTTAAATATTTAATTTGACCTGTAAGTTCAGCCTTCTCGCTCAACTCCAATTTCTTATCACCTGTGAAATACCTTGTCAGCTTCTTCATCAATTCTTCACCAAAATGCTTAACTGTATCATCCGATGTTGTTTCCAATACTGGAACTTCTAATGAGATTACAAAGAGTGATTTTTCCAATGACAAAGTTCTTGTTTTATGACGCACTTGAATCACCAAATTGGCATTAAATTTCTCAAATTTTTGTTTCTTCTCCAATTTCTTATCTATTAACTTGTAGTATGAAAGAGTAAGAAATTCAAATCCATATAGATTTGTTTCAAATCCGTCAGGTGGAGGCATTCTTAAATCATTGACGGAATTATTAGGTTTGTTGTTTTGATCAATGAAATCTTGAACAGCTTTGCTATTCTCATTAATTAGTGAGACGTAGATCTTGTAAAGAGGCAAGGTCAGTTTCAAGTAGGTAATTAACTGCTTTATCTTACCGAAATGGAAATCATTTGAGACCATTCCATTCAAGAACTCATAACAATACTGATGTGGGTTGTCTGATGGTAATGAAATTGATATAGAGTCTTGGCTTTCATTCAAGATGATCAAAGTTATTGACTCATTTGAATTACTTCCATATTGGAAAGAAATCTGGGTTAGTGAAATGTCAATAACTTTCAAAGATTGGTCATTACTAATCAATTGTAGCAATGATAATAAACTTGAAAGTTTGCTTAAAACCAATAAGGTGTTACCCAACAATGAAACTTCACCAAATGCTCCCGCAGGAGAACTTGTTGAAGTTGTCACTGCTCCTGTCGCTGAATTTGATCCCGCTGCATGTGTTGACATTGAGTTTGAGAAGGAATTAAACTTCAAAGTTTCAGCCAAATTAATCTTTGAGCTGACTTTGAAGATGGATGTCACCGGATTTAGAGCTATCGAGTTATTTTTGTCATCTGAAAATGAAATATTTGATAGCTTCAATTCCTTTTGAACTTTACCATAAATAGAGATTTCTAACTGATTTGATTTGAAGCTAACAGGTAGTATCAAAGAGTCATAACAATTTGGAATATCATATAGTGACTTATTGCTCAATATAATCAGCGTATTTTCATCCTTTTTGTCTTGGTCATTGAAATCGATTTGAAAATTTTCAAGCATAAAAGCTTTAGTTGAAGGATCAGATGTACTTGCAACCTTCAATCTACACCCTAAATCACTCAATTCTTTAATAATCAAGTTTGACAACAGCTTAGATGTTGTCACTTTGACTAAGGACAGAAGACTTGCATAGTCATATTCTGTATCTTTACACTCTAATTGAACCTTCTCTGCCCATGAAACAGACCATTGGCCTGAAGAAGATTTTATTCTTGAACACCACCACTCAATATTTGAACAATACCCAGAGACACCAACTGTTAAGAACCATCCAGATGGCCATTCCTTTCTTCTATAAAATCTTAATGCCAATAGTTGATTTGAGAGGTCTTTTTGTTTTAAACTGTCATAGTTAATATTAAGTTTTGATATTTCATGATTGTTCAATTTAACAACATCAACACAAATCCATCCAGTTGCCTTTAACATTGATGATAATTCTTTCAATTGAGATTCTAATCTTAGGCTCAATAACTTTAATCCACTAAGACGAGGATCAAGATTTATTTGTTGGGAAATCATATTCATTAATGGAGTTGGATTTTGGAAATACCCAAACCCTGATAAAGTTTCAATACTGTAAATAACGGTCTTTGTATGGCTCACATTCAAAATCAATTGTGAATTGTTATAAATGGTTAAGATTTTTTCTGCTCCTTCAACTTTACTCATCATATCAGAATATGTTTCATTGATGTTCATTTCAATATGGCTTTTGATTATGTTCTTAATCAAAGATTCAATGTTTATTATTCCTGTAATAGGATTTATTAAATTCCAGTCATGTTTATCGCACACAACACCTTCTTTAATCCATCTGAAACCTAATTCATTATTTCTCATTCTTGCAATCTCAATCGTTGATTTGACTGATTTCCGCTTCAACCAATAAGTTACCACAACAAGACATTTTTCAGCATTGTAAGAATGGGTCAGATATCCTTTCCAAACTCCTATTCTTAGTTGAATCAATTGTCTATGAAGAAGATATAATTTACAAGTATTGGAGTAGTTGTGCAATAATTGATACAATCCAGTCAAGCCATTATTATTCAGTTCTATGTTTGCAAATTTTTCAAGACTATGAAACGTCTGTTTGGGCAATGAAATTTTAGATGGAATTAGTTCGTTTTCTTTGGACTGAAATCCAAGTTTGAAATCAACAAGGAAGAACTTTGAATCAGGAGAATCATCGGAAATTGAGATTGAGCATTCGAACGAATTGTGAATATCAAATGTTACCCGTCCATCTTGAACTTTGTACTTATAGAATGGTTTCGGTAAGTTGTCTTGCAATGACATCTTAGTCGATAATTCAACATTTAAACGTTTTAAAGTCCTCAGAATCAATTTGGGATCCAGGGGCTTCTCTGGAATATAGTTATATGTAGGTAGTTGTGGCCTTCCTTTCAACAAAACTTCTAGCGCAGTTGAAAGATCAGGGTTGGGTAATTTTGCAGAGACTAAAGAAGGCTTTATGGATCCTAGAGCCATTAAAGAGTTGGTTATATTTTGGTTTTGTTCTCTTAACCACACAAATAAATCAATCAATTTTTCGACACTTTTAGAATTCTTTGACCATTTGCAGAGAACATACAATCTGACAAAATTCTCTCGTATGTGTAAGAGTAATTCCAAAAAATTCTTCTTCTTTACGTTATCCGATTGCGTGTTGAATTGCAATGTCTTTATAAACTCTTTTAACTGTTTGTATGTATCTAGTGATTGTCTTTCCAGTATCACCGATAGTGGAGTCATATTTGCCGATATATGAGGAATGGGAGGCGGGTTCCCATTATATTGGTCCCCCACTCCTCCTCCTCCATTGGGTATTTCCCCTGGGTTTTGCGTCATTTTGCTAAGCTGTTTTTCGTCGCTGTTGATATTCTCTTTTTGCAACTGATGTTGATCTTGAGGAGAGTACGACTGATGATTTTGTGGATGGTGGTGCTGAACCTCTGCTGACATTGCCATCAATTCAAGAAAAATGGCCCTGTTTTCCTTAACTGTATTTCTTGTCTTTCGATCAGACTATATCAAAAGTAAGGGGAGATCAAACAATTACCTTCTGCTTGCAGTCACCAGTATCTCAAGCAAAAAGGATATCCCTCCACAAACAAAACACACACCAAATCCAATGGTAGTCGATTCTTGTACTTTTACCTACGTGAAACCTCTCCAACAAACAGTGAATATCCTTTGTCAAAATCCCTCTTTACATCTAGTTGATGAGCTCTCTCTCTCTCACTTTGTCCCTTGTTGGTAAGTTGCACGCCTAGATAATATGGCAGTGCCCAATTAGGAAACCAGACGGAGATCAAAAACACTCCTGACATCCGGGGTATATTTACAGATAGTAAATGCCAAAAGTATTATAGATTTTTTATATATTTAGACTGGAATAGTACTAGATTGGAGAAGAAGTTGATGGGTCAATAATGGTGGATGCTGATCTTGACTTGCTGGGGAATCAAATGGAGGTGGATGGTCCTAACTCCACGGTGGACTCCGCGATGGACAATCAGAATTTAGAAGATGGTACATCAAAACAAAATGGATTGGAATTCCCTGAAAGAATTTCAGAGGAGAACTCTATCCCTTATCCTGCACAAGCTGAGGACTGTTCCATGGATGATTCACAATCGATGGTCGAGCAGTTACAGAGCAATAACAGTAGCAACAGTAGCGATGGCAGTCCATTTAAATATAGACCAGAGATGGCAATGCAACTGAAGAATTGGAAACTTCGAGCTTCCAAACCTGAAGTATCAAAGGCAAGCGATGGGATAAGAATCATGTCTGAAATGAAACCAAATGAGCTGAAATCTGATGCCTTAAGAAATGGTAGACCCCTTTTCAACATCAGACCTATTGAAAGAATAGTCTCCATTCCGATCAGGTCTCCATTTGTTGATGAAGAAAGGATGAATTCGATGCAAATTGTAGCTGCACCTTCATCCATCAATGAAGAAGAGGAAGAACAGGAGGAGGAAAATGACAAGCAGGAAAAGGATGGTGAAGATATTACAACCTTTGATCCGATTACAAGCACGGAGCAACACTGGAAATGCATTGACTTGATTGGCTCAGGGTCTTTCAGTTCGGTTTATCTCACGACTGAAAGGGAGGTTGCAATCAAAATATCTCGAATACCAACAAATGATAAAGAGACAAAACTGCGAATTCAAAGTTCATTGATTAGAGAGTTGACATTATTAAAAAGTATAGATCATCCATCAATTGTTAAATTGATTGGATCAAATTCAAACCTTACAGGAAATAGAGTGATTATGGCAATGCCATATTATGAAGGAGGTGATTTATTCAGTTTTTTACAGGTTCATAAACCTCCAGCTGATATTAATCCTATAATAATCCGAACAATATTTAGAAACATTGCTTCTGCAGTTAAATACTTGCATGATAATGATATTTGCCATAGAGACATTAAATTGGAGAATATTTTATTGAAGGAAAATTCTTATAGACTCATCATAGAAGCGGCAAACAAATATGATGGTTCAATCGCAATCCTATCTGATTTCGGGCTATCTAAAAAGCTAGATTCCAGTTCATCCCTACTTACAACAAGATGCGGATCTGAAGATTACGTTTCTCCGGAGTTGTTATTAGGTATCCCATATGATGGGAAGCAGAATGATTGCTGGTCACTGGGAGTTTTGTTGTATGCGATGATTGAAGGACGTTTACCATTTGATCCCTTACCGATATCTGACGCCGTTAACCATGGTGGTAACCGAAGAAGAATGAGGAAAAACATTAGACCATCACATAGAATAGCCATTGTTGAGTGGGATTGGTTCAATTTGAAGCCTAAACATGAGTCATCTTCGGTAACTGTTGGATTTGATGATCATGAAGGTGGTGTTGGTGAATTTGATTGGAAAGATGCAATGGAACTGGTTGGCGGATTGCTCGTTAAGAGAGACCTGAGATCAAATTCAAACGATATTTGTAATAGTAAATGGTGTAATTATATAACTGAATGAAAAAAAGGAGCACTCAATGCTGAGAAAATAATTTGCTAATTTTGGAATTTACTTCCAATTGTTTTTCAATATACTCAGTCATTATGTTGTACTTCAGATCCAACAGATCCAATAAAAGTTGTTCTCTACTCTTTTGAAAATCAGGGTGAATCTTCGTGAATGTTGTTTGATGATTGCAAGATCCAGTGATTGAATATTCTGATAATTTAGCACAACCGACTGATCCAGTTAGTTTGGAATCCAATCCGTCAAGAACAACAACATCCACCTCGAGCCTATATAAGCATACAGCTATCAGATTCAAGAGCCTTTTATTCTTAGCCTGACTGCCAGAAACTATCAAATGTTTCATTTGAAAGCCTTTTTTAATAAAGCATTCAACCATTAATTTCGTTTGAAGTCCAAGGTACTCCAAGACGAGTAGATATTTTTGAACAAGGTTAGAAACAGAATCATTGGTCAAGCAATCACCAATTATTAAACTTGATAAGTTTGAATCATTATATGGAGTTCGATTTCCAAAATAATCGCCAATAAAAAATCTGTTTTTATTGATGAACCATTCTGAATCTAATCCAGTTTCCACAAGTTGTGAGTCAACCGCCGAATCCAATAGGTGAAATATATCTTCGTCATTATTGGTACCAATCATATTTTCAACGACAGATTGGAAGTTTTGAAATAAAGCTTCAAACAGTAATCCTGAGCAACTTAATCCACCTTCGTAAAACCAATAATCTTGAGTTAATTTGAAAGGACCCCAGATTCCATTTGGAGCTTCTTTTTCAGAGCTAGAAACCGTGAGATAGCAAGTTGAAGTGCCAGCAATCATCAGCAATGAAGTAGAAGGGGAAGGAAAATCTGTATCCTCTTTAACTCCTAAGAAGTGAGTAAAGAAGGAAGAATAGCAATCGATCAATCCAGATCCAACGATTACCTTTTCGTCATTAATTAATCCAAATTCTCGGCAAAGATCAGGATGGAGTAGTCCAATATTTGATCCGTAAAATGGTAATTTGGGGTATTCTAACAGATTCTCCACCCTTCCTATCTGATCAATGGTAATATTCAGTCCAAGGACCTGATTCAAGAATTCAATGGAGAATCCCTTTAATGAACCATCTATTCCAGTACCTTTTGGATTCTCGTTGAAATTATCACCCAAATCAAGTCCTGAATATTCCAACCCATCATTATTTGTGACTAGCAAATACTCAACAAAATCGTGAAAGTCAAAAAACACAAGATCCTCGGGATTTTTCAAACCTGATAGGATTGATTTTACTTTAGGTATTGCCATTTCCGAAATCATTGAACCACCAAGGATATCAAGACAAGGTCGAACCCTATCATCTCTGGAAGGGTCTTTTAATATTGAGTTAATTTCATCAGTTTCTACCTTTGCGGCATTATCCATCCAAAGGACAATGTTATCATTGTCGTCAACATCAACCTCATCATTATGGATAGATACTGGATCTAAGATGTTTCTGTTCTCAGGAGATCTTCGCATCACCACTAATGAGCAAGTAGCACCACACAGAATTCCTCTGACATTACCCAAACAGCGATTTCCCTCAATCGCTACATCAATTGCGCCCTTGATTGTATTCTTAAGAACATTCCAAACCTCCAATCCATTCTGAGAAATCCTCGAATTATTCTTTGAATTGACCCTTTTGGAAATAGGTAGTTCGAAATCACCTAAAATCTGAAAACCATGATGTATTGAGGAGGAGGAGGAGGATGTTACAGTTGTCCTGATGGATGATGTTCCTATATCTATACCAATGAACCAATCTCCGCTCATTATCAGTCCCCAACTGAGAAGAGAGTCAATGAGATGCAACCCAAGTAGACTTGTCTTCCAAGTTGAATCAAATCGCAGAGACCACAATAAGCACAGCCTGGAAACTTTATCTTTTCGTTTCTTGTTAAACCGATACATACATAGAGCTAAAGTGCTACCATTATCCAAGCAGGACTTGGTAAGTGAAGGATGGACTATGATGTGTGGCATTGCAAGTGATTCTGTATCTATGAAGTCAATTCAGTCTTCATAAAGCATTCAATGAGTTGAATTTCTCAAAAATCTCAAATGTTTGATAATTTTGGAATTCTCAGATCTATAGTCCTATTGAAGTATTTTACTAAGATTAAATCTCTACTTACATGATAAAACTTTTCATCGTAACAGTAAAAGAAGCTTTTTTCATTAATTATATAAAAGAACAGTAAGTGCAGTAACGGAGGGCAAAAAAAAAGAAGAGTATCCATGTTGTAAAAGAAAAATGTATATATAGCAAAAAGTCAATCCGGGATAAGGGAAGTAAGGTAACAAAACATCTGTTTTTATTAAATTGTTATTAAGGAAATAAAAAAATAACCCAGTCAATATATTGTAAATAGTGATTATCTCCATCTTTCTCACTTTAAAAAATTGAATCTTTCATCAAGGATTGAATCATCCGATAATTCAAATTTAAGCCATTTGATCAAATTTGAGAAAACTTTAGTATGGAAAAAGACAGGATCAACTGATTTACTCAATGGAATTAATTTATCTGAATTAATTGGTAAATTATCATCAACGATTAGATAATTTTTTTCAAATTTAAGCTTATCTGTAAGTGAAGTTAAAGATAAGGAAGATGATGAATTAGTTTGATAATAATCAAACCATTTTAAAGGATCAATTGATATTTCAATTGGTAAAATTGCACAAATCCAAATTCTTGTTTTGTAAATCTTGAATAATTCTTTAATTAAATTTCTAAAATCTAGTCTTTGAATACAATAGTAGTAAATGATTAATTTCTTTTTATCAAATTGGAATTCTACATTCTTAATGATGATATCCAAATTTAAATTTTTTGCATAATTTAAGCAAATTTTATAAGCCATTAATTCATCGTTAAATTTTGAATTTAGTTGAGTTAACTCATGAGGTTTTGCAAATCTCAAGACTTGTTTATTGGGTAAAGTGATAAAATTTTTATCTTCATTAATAATTGATTTTGGTTGTTGGGATTGACCCTGGTGATGGTGTTGTTGTTGTGGTAATTTTTTATTTGAATTACCAAATTCTAAACTTTTTAAATGTAATTTTTTTTTCAAATAATTGAATAGCAAAGCCAGTTTGAATTCAATAATTGGTTTTAAAACCATAACTAAATCTTTACCTCTATCACCTTCAATTATGATTAAATCTTTTGGCATCAATTGTAAATTTGAATTTTTAGGTAATGAAATAATATCCAATTTACCATTTTTATTGACAATTAATGAATAAGTTTTATTAGTTAAATGGTTACTTGAATTTAAATCATCATTTTGGGTCAACAAATAATCCAATAAGTTATTAACTTTTAAAGATTCTTCTTCATCATTCAATAATGAGTATAGCTCATCAACGATTTTTAGAGATTCATTAAAATCTCCAAAATAATTCTCAACTCTGGAAAATTGATTTTTCAATTCATTTGAAGTGATGATAGTATTGGTTGATCTATCCAACAGTAAACCATTATCCAAAGGAATACAATTGTCCAATGAACTAGATTGATCAACACTGAAAGACCTTGAAAGCTGTTGCGGTTCAAAGAATCTTGAAGTACCATTTGAAAATAATGATTGTTGTTGCTGCTGTTGCTGTTGTGGGTGATGCTGCTGTTGTTGAGAATCCAGCTTATTATGCGTAGTGTAGTGTAGTTCAGCAGCATAACTTGGTCTTCTTGAAGAGATATTACTTATACCACCTTGCAATTCCAAAGGTAGATTGAAAGTATTGTTGGAGATATGTTGTTGTTGTTGTAAACCATTACTGGTAGCGGGATGGTTATTGTTATTACTGAAGATTGAATCCCTACTTATTGAACTTATGGATGAATGAGGTGAACTCGCACCTTCAGAAATGTAATTTAGCTTTGAAGTTAAGAGATCAGAGAATGAATCCTTTGTAGTGTATGGTGAAGATTGAAACAGTTGTTGATCTTGTTGCTGATGGAATTGATTATTATTGTTATTTTGGTACTGGTATTGGTATTGGTATTGCTGCTGTTGTTGTTGTTGTTGTTGTTGTTGCTGTTGTTGTTGTTGTTGTGGGGGAATGTTCTGTTGCTGTTGGTAATGTCTCAGTTGATAGTTAATTGAAGTCAAAGTTGAAGGATCATCAAGTTGAGGAAAGCCAAGCGAGGGTCTTTCATTGTTTTCAAATTGGTGGGGAAGTGCACCATTATGAATATTCTGATTCATGAAAGGAATGGAGGCAGGATTTGAATTACCGAAATCATAATTATTAAACGAGGACATTTCTATTCAAATCACTATTAACAACTCTTTCCAAAAAGTCAAGCAAGTAAGAAGAATACTAAATGCTTCAAATGAAGGAAGAGTCTAATGTCAATTATACATAGTGATGGTGGTGGTGGGGGAAGGGAACATGGGAGTCGTATCGGATTTATAGAGACAAAGTGAAAAAAAAAACAGACTAAGCATCTATTATATAAGTGATTACATAATTGCATCTTCCCCGCTTTTTTCCTTCTGGAGTGGGGAGAGCGTCCCAATTTGGTAACAATTACCGAATTTAATACCATCACCATAATTAAGAGTAGAGAATTATATAATATACATCCTTACATCTCTTTCAACAGTCACTAAATCTCCATTCCCATTCAATCCATTTCTTATTTCCGGAACTATTATAAGGTTTAACCAACATCCAAATTTGCTGTCTAGTTTTAATAATTCTTTTGATTTCTGATTTAATAGTTTCATTCAATTTCGAATAGTATTCCAACTGTTTGTTATCTGAATTGAATTGAATCTTTAAAAATTTAGGTATATTATCACCTTTGATTAATACTCTTAATTTTTCAGATGTTGTATTATCAACAACTTCAATTTTTAAATCTTTAAATTCATAGTCTTCAGTATCGTTATCAATATCATGCATTATTAAAGACCCTGATTTGTTCACAACTCCACTGATCCTTGCCTTGATGAACCATGGTGGATTATCAAATGATAAACTACTAATCTTCAATAGTTGATTAACTGTATTACGTCTTGGTTCATCGAGCTCACAACTATCATCATCCTCAATCTTCTTTCTCTTCTTTGCAGGTGGTTGAAGTTTGATGTTAGATCTTCTATTTTCCTCCTCTTCCCCATCCTCTTCTTCTTCTTCCTCTGCAGAACTAACAGCGTCTTCAAAATCCGAATCCTTCGTTAAATCATGCTCACTTTGAGATGGTGGAGTCTGAATCATCTGAAATTGTGACATATTGTGGGATTTTTTTGTTACACCGCCCGACTTCCATCTGTTTTTCGATTCACTGGGTAATATTAATGCTTCACTATCTTCTACTTGAATAACTTGTTTCTCGTTGACAATATCCAAATAATCATGGGATTCATAATCATACCCTAAATTACATCCAGGTGCAATAAAATTTGCTAATGTATGTGGTAAAACTTTCAATAAATGATGATTTTTTTTAAAATATTCAATTCCAAAATATTGAACCCATCTTGTAAAAAATTTGAAAACTTCTTTACCATTAGGTATTCTTGGATCATAAAACTGTCTAATTGAATTATCAATATGAATCTTTGATGGATCAATCAATTTATATGAATCAGTCACAGAATCTGCCTTTAATGATAGTGATGATTTATACGCAACACCTTTAACACAGCAACTTAAAACAATACCCTCAGAGAATAGAAGTTTACCCAACTCTGCAATTTTATATAGATCTAACTTGCTATTGATGCTTTTTATATGTTTGTTCATTGTTTTAAATTCACTATCAAAAACCTGAACATCGACAATATACTTCCAATCTTTGAATTTTGACTGCTTTGCATTTGTTTCATTATTCATTACAAAACCAGCAAGATTAGTCAAAGAACCTATTGGATTCTGCGTGAAGTCACAAATATGCACAGAATGGGCCATCTTGTCATTTCTTGCCTTGGTTACACCAACTAATAATCCAGTCACTCTCTTATCATAAAATGCAGGCCTCGGTAAATTAACCATCGATGTAGTGGGAACCAAGGCACCAATTACTTCCGCTTCATCCTTATTTGTACCATGTTGAAGACTCATTGTCTTGATATTCCCGAAACGTAATGCCAAAGAGAGAAAGGATAATCTGAGTTAATAAAAAAGCAAAGAAAAAAACATCATCATGTACAGCATCATCTACATTCCTAGGTTGGCTGGCTTTCTCTAGATCCAGAATGTCTAAATATATCAGATCCTTACGCGTTAGTAAACAATAAGAGAGGCGGGATTCTTGGGGTGAGGGGATTACATAATCGGATAGGGGGGCGGGATTAAATCTGGGCTGTGGGATTTGAAAAATAAGCCGTTGAGGACTTTATTATACACACTTTATATAAGAGATGCAAAGGAGAAAAGAGGAAGGTAACTAAGGGTAACAAAAAGAGCTGAAAATAAAATAAGGAGGTGGAGGAGAGGTAGGAACACTGAGAGAAGGAGGAAAAACAAATTCATTAATATTATAATTATTATCTATTGGGGGATTATCATCACGAGTTGAGCGTAAAATAATTCTATGTTATTTTTTTTTTTTTATTTTTTTTCGTTTTTGGAGGGTTATTTTGTTTTGGTCAAATTGATTTTGATTCTATAATCTAGTATTTCAATTTTTTTGGTTGTTCCCATGGGTAAGATTGATCTGTGAAATGACCATAAGAAGCTGTCTTTAAGTAGATTGGTCTTGCTAAATCTAATTCTTTAACCAAAACACCTGGTCTTAAATCGAAATTTTTGTTGATGATGGCAACCAATTCATCTGATGAATAAGTTGAAGTACCATAAGTATCAACATAGATTGATAATGGTTCAGCAACACCAATGGCATAAGAGAATTGAACTAATGCTCTTCTTGCTAATCCAGCATTAACCAAAGATTTTGCAACCCATCTTGCAGCATAAGCAGCAGATCTATCAACTTTAGAGAAATCTTTACCTGAGAATGCACCACCACCATGAGCACCCCAACCACCATAGGTATCAACAATAATTTTTCTACCGGTTAAACCAGCATCACCATGTGGACCACCAATAACGAATCTACCAGAAGGTTGAATATGGTAAATAGTTTTATCATCCAATAAATGTTCAGGAATAACTTTTTTAACAATATGTTCTTTAATTTCACTTCTTAAATCTTCAGTTGAAATTGAATCAGCATGTTGAGCAGAAACAACAACGGTATCAACTCTTAATGGAATAACTGCACCATTATCTTTAGCATATTCAATTGTAACTTGAGTTTTTGTATCTGGTCTTAACCATGGTAATGAACCTGATCTTCTTGCATCAGCCATTGCTTTGTTTAATTTATGGGCTAATAGAATAGTCAATGGTAATTTTTCATCGGTTTCATCGGTTGCATAACCAAACATGATACCTTGATCACCAGCTCCTAATTCTTCTAAAGCTTTTTCATAATGTAAACCTTGAGCAATATCTGAAGATTGTTGTTCAATTGCAACTAAAACATTACAAGTTTTGAAATCAAAACCTTTTTCAGAATCATCATAACCAATATGTTTAATTGTATCTCTGATAATTTTTTGATAATCTAAGTTAGCTTTTGTGGTAATTTCACCAAAAACCATAATTAAACCAGTTTTAGCAGCTGATTCACAAGCAACCTTGGATAATGGATCAACAGCAAGACAAGCATCCAAGATAGCATCGGAAACTTGATCACAAATTTTATCAGGATGTCCTTCACCAACGGATTCAGAACTGAAGTAGAATAAGAATTTTTTTTCTCGTAAGTTAGTAAAATTGACTCATAAACAGTTGTCAAAAACAAAGACTAGAGTTCCACATACGTAAAGAAGAAATGTTCAGCCATTGTATAATAGATTAGAATGAATAAATAATACTGAGATTAAAAAGACAAAGGGGAAAAAAAAGAAAGAGAAAGAGAAAGAGAGAAAGAAAATAAAGGGAGAGACTTATTAATATATTGAAATTTTTCTCTCATTTTCCCTCTTTGTTATGTAAATGTTTATTATGCAATTCATTGCACATGTGTTTTGTTGAGTGAGAATGGGAGTGCGAGAGAACACAAACTGTGGCTCTCCTTTATTAGATAAGGTGTTATATAACTTCTTAGCTTTTGTACCAATTGGGTAATTGCATGTGAGAGCGCAGAGATCTCTCAGATCTTGGTGGGGGGTTGGGTGTGTGTGTTACATATATTTTTAGTATTTATTAGTAGTACATGTGGGTAATTCAGTCATTTCTTTGAAGGTTTTTTCCAAAAGTACTGTTTATGTGTCTTTCTGCAACTTCTCAAATGACTTGCGGATCCTTTTAACTCTTCAACTAGTTTGACCCTCTTTTCATCGTTGTCCTTTTCCGGTATGTAATAATACTCTTCATCCAACTGTTTACCACTTGCATCTTTACCTTTTCTGATTATAGTTCCAATACATTCAATCTTATAGACTAATAGGCATCTCAATTGATCACTTGTAATTCCATTTTCTTTGATTACTTTTAGATTGATTAAATTGTTGAATGGAGTTTGTAATAATCTTGAATATGCCAAATGATTAATTAATATATTCATTAATGCAACCAAATTCTCTTTGATTGGTTCCATCAATATATCAATCTCTTCATTCGTTAGATCAATTATGTTCTGTTTCTGAGATATTGTTGTTGATGTTGTTGATGTTGTTGTTGTTGTTGGTGGTGCTTCTATATCTTCTTCAATCTTTTGTCTCTTGACTGTAATAGGTTCAGCAGACGATGATCTAAATATTGGAGATGATTTTTCAATTATTTTGCTGTTGTTGTTAAATGAAGGGGTTGATGGCATAGAATTGATCAAGAGATTCTGCTTCTTTGGAGTAATTGGTAAGTCCAACAGTTTGACTGGTTCACTAACAACGGGAGCAGCCACTTTCTTCTCCACCAATTCATCATCGGTAACCTCGACATCATCTTTGTATTGAATCAAGCAAAGTTGACCTCTAATATCTAGTAATACACCTTCAATTAATGGCATAGTAAAAGATTCTCCTTTTAATATATAAAAATTGGTCAATGATTTATCCTGTGATATGATCCTATCATCATTCACACTTTTTTCAAATTCTTCACCCTCTTTTCTAGGCGATATTTTATATTCATTCTTCTTCAAGCTTACAACATCTATTAATTGAGGTATTGTAACATTGATACCATTCCAACCTTTACATTCCAATTTAATCATCGCTTCCACATCATCCTCACCATTTTCTTCTTCTTCATTTGGAATATAGGTCAATGTACAATGAACTCTGGAGATCATCTTGTTATGTGAATTCAGCTTGCATTGGTTCAATCTACTCGATCTACCAATATTGATCTTCTGTAATTTGTTATTTTTAAAGAATTGAATTTTTGAAACTTGGGATAATGGTGAAATGAATTTAACCAATGCATCCTTGGATCTACCACTATAATCATCCATGGCCCTCAAACCACCACCACCACCAACACTTCTATCTGTATCAACATCCAATTTAAAGTTGACAACTTTCTTGGTTGGTGTTTCAATTGATGTCTTTTTTATTTCCAATTGAGATTTTTTGGCAATTGGTGAAGTGAATAATTCTTCTTCAATTGTAGAAGATGGGATATCTCCAATTGATGATGAAGGATTAGGTGTTGGATATTCCAACTCTGAATGATTGAAAAAAGGTTGTTGATGTCTTTGTTGTTTCTTTATTAAAATCCCATCATCTTCAGTTGAATGAATAACTGGAGATGAAGGTGGGAATCCAAAATTAGGCTGGGTATCCATAGCTCTGAAATGATATGATAGTGATCGATATATTCAAGTTGAGTAAACACCAATAACTATATCTTTACTTAGTATAACCAAGAAAAAAAGGGAATTCAACACTATACTAATAAGCAAAACACGGTATCTGAGTATTAGAAAGGAAAACAATAATAGTAAAATATACAAAACCGCGTATCGACGCGTCTGTTGAATGTATCTATCCAAGGGGACATTATGTAAGCGACTTGGGATAGTGGTGATTATTTACTAATTGGTGAGAAAACAGCCAAATTGGGGGGGGGGGAAAGAATTTCGTTCAGAGAGTTATTTAGTAGTAAGTAATATAATTATAGACTGTATCAGTGATGTATATACCCCCCCCATATTCCTTCGATAAAGTGACAAACCCTTTACTCTCTGGCCATAGCAGAGATATCCTTAACAACAAAGCTCCCAAAAGCAAACCCAAACGGATTCTAACCCTATAGTACAGTCACGTGTCACCACTCCTGCCCTGTTTCCAAACCCTCACTCCCATTCTGCACACCTCACACCGCTCAGCTTCCAACATCTCTGCACCCTCTTCCACCGTACAAACATTTGAACAATGGGACTGTGAAAATTTTCCCGTACTCTTTCTGCGCCTTAGAGCGAGTCTCAGCTAGTAAGTCAGAGACAGCAGAGAGAGAGTTGCGCTGTTAGTGAGAGAGAGCACTCTCTCTCTCTCTATGGGATGTTTACTCTATATCTAAATTATCTTCAATAGGTCATTTAATAATCACCTTGTTAAAGTCTTAATAGTAGAATCTTTAAAGAATATAATATTAATCAATCACAATGTCTAGTATGTACTCATCATCATCTTGTTAAATCATTTGAAAGTATTGGGTGTAATCAATCAAAAACAGCATTTTCAAAATCATCATCCTCACGATGAAAAATTAGTTCATTTGAATAAAAGTTACTTATGACATGGGAAAAAATCACAATAATAATTATCGTTTCAACAGTGGGGATATCATGTTTCTTTCGTATACCAGCAAACTACAATCAAATACCTACCTTGTATCTCCAATATTCAACCGATGTCAGATGAGGATAAGCTGCTAGCTTTCTTG
This sequence comes from Ogataea pinus, assembly GCA_030567935.1. NCBI lineage: Eukaryota > Fungi > Ascomycota > Pichiomycetes > Pichiales > Pichiaceae > Ogataea > Ogataea pinus. The sequence continues at coordinate 807,345 of JAJLSY010000001.1, read as the reverse complement.
AACAGTACAACATCACTACAACTGCAATTAGTTCACAAATACTCCATATGAATTACTCCTCAGCAGCAACAAAAAAACCAAAAAAAACCACAACATTGCAACCTAATCCAATACTTTTCAAATCATACACTACACCTATTGACTTATACTAACCCAAAATCTTTTTTTCTTTTTAATTTAGAGGGTACTCCATCTTTCGGTAAAAAACATAACAAATCACATACCTTATGTAACAGATGTGGTAAGAGATCATTCCATGTTCAAAAGAAAACTTGTGCATCATGTGGTTATCCAGCTGCTAAATTAAGATCCCACAACTGGGCTTTAAAAGCTAAGAGAAGAAGAACTACAGGTACTGGTAGAATGCAATATTTGAAACACGTTTCAAGAAGATTCAAAAACAACTTCCAAACTTCAGTTTAAGATATGTTTTTTTTATCCAATTTTGAAAGAAAAGAAAAAACAATCTTAAAAGATAAAATCATAAAGCATGACATTTAAAGTTAAAGTGATTTGTTAAACATAAGATATCACTTGGAAAAGAACAATGATTTCTGCAAATAATTATATTTTATTTTTTTAGTTTTTTATTTTGTATAGAAAGAAAGAAGAAAAAAAAGAAAATAATAAATAACCTCTCCCATATATTTAGTTCTTGAAACTGCAAAAAAGCAAAAGTTAATTAAAAAGCCATCATCATTTCATCATCATCATCATCATCATCGTTAAGATCGATTTCAATACCCATGGTGGTATCAATATCATCATAGTTTATACTATAGTGTAATTTATCAGCCTCATCACCAGTAATACATTGACCTAAGATATCTCTTGCAAGATCAATTGTATCTTCAGTATAATTAATTTCTAATCCATTTGGCAAAATGATTAAATCATCATCATTATCATATTTAATTTCATTATTATCATTAAAGATTGAATATTTGAATTTATTATTTAATCTTAACTCTGAAATATATTCAATTGATAATGGTTTAATTGAATTTGATGAAATTCTTAATAGACAAATAACTAATCCTCTTAGTGTATCATTTGGTAATCTTGAAATTGATAAATCTCCAGATACTAAAAATTGAATTAATTTAACAGTTTCATTTATAATTTTTAATCTTTTTGGAATATTAATTGATCTTATAAATCTTAAAATTAGATCTTGTTGTTTAGTTATTTGAATAACCAAATTTGAAATTAAATTAATTAAAGTTTCAGATCTAATTGAATTCATTATTCTTTTGTTAATTGAAAAGAATTTGCTAAAGAATTGAATAATCTTTAATTGAATAATTAAACTATGATCTGTATGTTTGATTCTATATTTTAACTCATCATTTGAGTTATTCAATATTTTATCGTAAATATCCAATGATTGAGGTTGTGGTTTTAAAATTAATTGATTACCATCTTTTGGAATTAAAATATCCAATAATTTTGAATTCGAATTGGATCCTAAAATTCTATTCAATCCAAATATTCTTAAATCAGATTCTTCTAATCCATTATTCATTAAAAATATTAAATTATCTAATAAATCATTCAATTCTTTAGTTAAATTATTATTCTTCGTTGAATTATTAAATGCAAATTTATTTTCACTTATTGAAAATGTTAAAATTTCAACAATATTAAATACGAATCCAACAGGTGTCTTTGTTGATAATCCATTTATAATCAAATGTTTTGGACAATTCTTCCAAAATTCAACAATAAATTCATCATTAAGTAAATTCTTTTGAAAATATGATGATAATTTGGATAATGTTTCCAATATATCCATTGCAAAAACTGTTGTAAACACTTCCAAGATTTTAACATGCATTGTTTTTGCAACATAATCTAATTCTGTTGTTGTATTAGTTTGTTGATCAAATTCTCCAGATTGATTATAGTAATACCCATTATTATTTGAATATGAAAGATATGGGAAATCTGGCTTTAAGATCTCATTAAATTGATTCAATATAAATACAATATCTTTTGTACTTTGACTCAACAACTTACAACTAATTGCCTTTGATTTGTATGCCAAAGAGAATTGAATTATTGAAAGTAAGAATGGAACAGGTAACAAAGATAAATTGGATTCAAATATCTTTATTATATAACGGAATAAGATGTCGATAAAGTCTTCAAGTAAAAAATCAATTCTATTCTTGTTTTCAAATCCAACCAAATAATTGGTTATTGATGTTGAAATTGAAAATTTGTTAAAACCAACCCTAAATCCTTTATAATCAAATTCAAAACTTGATGATATTCTAGAAAGATAATCCAATGTTGGCCTTGTCATTCCTGGTATCACATGGGAATATATATTCTCAATAAAGGTACTTTTCTCATCATGCAATACAGTAACTTGATTCACAATTGTAAGATGATTTGTGTTACTTCCACCACTAGATATACTGGTATTATAATCACTTTGGGTCTTGGTAATGGATTGATCAGATCGGCTAATCTCAACCACATCTTTGGATGATTCAGTGGATTCACTAACATCATGCAATTTCCGCTTTTTGAAAGGCTTAACATATTTAGTACTCAGTGTCTTGTTTTCAGATACCAAAAATTCATTCTCTTCTTTATACTTGCCCAAGGAATCATTCAAGGCATCAATTTTGGAATTCCGATCTTGCAATAAATACTGGAAATGGTCTTTCAATTTCCGATTTTCTTTCTCATAAGTATCGTTGATGCTTTGTAATTTGGCCCTTAAGATTGCATTCTCACCTTTCAAAACCATGGGATCAACAGAAGCTCCCGTCTTCATCATATTAATCACATCTTCTTCAGCATCCTCTGCCGCAGCCAGACCTGTGGATGCTGGGATCTGAGTAGAACTCCTCGCTGTGGTGTTCTCGGCTACTTTGAACAGCTGCTCAAAATCAACCCCTTCATCGTCAAATGAATCCTGTGAATCTTGAGACATTTAGAGGCACGCGTAGTCGTAATTGTCGCCTTGCAAAGGAAATACACCCATCTGGAAAGGGCAGACCACTATGCCACAACAAGAAGACACAAAAGAAACCCCTCCTCTATATACAAATGTGAAGTAAGGACCCAGTCAGCCTTTCTTACCATACAATACTACAACAGCCATCACCGCCAACCACCAACCACCCTGTTGATGATCCATCCCTTCCTCCCTTGTTTGTCTGTCTCTTTCGGTGGCCCCCAATCCCAGGCTGTGCACTTTTCCCTCTCTCCCAAATTTTGTCGTGTCCCGATTCTAATCTCCGAATGGAAAATTTTAGTGATTTGCCAGGGTACTGCAGGTGGTGATGATGATTGATATCTAAGTGTCAAGGATAGATTATCATATATATATATATATATAGATACATATACGTACATACACACACACACACGCACAGATAGACGATGGTTTCCGATTCCAAGGAGAGAGATTTGATCAACTCGAGTCAGAGTTCCAGTAAGAAAGGATCCTCGCTTAACAGAGATGTTCCTGAAGCTTCATTACTTCCAACACAACCTCAGCCATTAAGCTCAAAGGATAAAATAACAAAGAGATTAATAGTTGTGTTGTCACATGCATGTCTTGAAACGCATAAGATGAGTACAGGTACTCCAGGAAATGAGAAATATGCATTATTAAACTGTGATGATCATCAAGGATTTTTAAGAAGAATGGGTAGAGATATTTCGGAGGCAAGACCAGATATAACACATCAATGTTTATTAACACTATTGGATTCTCCAATCAATAAAGCTGGTAAATTACAAGTGTATATTCAAACGTCAAAAGGAGTTTTGATCGAAGTGAATCCATCGGTTAGAATCCCAAGAACTTTTAAAAGATTTTCAGGATTAATGGTTCAATTATTACATAAATTATCAATTAGATCAGTTAATTCTGAAGAAAAATTATTGAAAGTTATTAAAAATCCAATAACTGATCATTTACCAACAAAATGTCGTAAGATTACATTATCATTTGATTCAACAGTTAGAAGAGTTCAAGATTATATTGAAACCTTGGATGATGATGAAAGTATTTGCGTTTTCATTGGTGCTATGGCTAGAGGTAAAGATAACTTTGCAGATGAATACGTTGATGAAAAGATAGGTTTATCAGAATATCCATTGTCTGCTTCTGTTGCATGTAGTAAATTTTGTCATGGTACAGAAGATGCTTGGGATATACTTTGATCCGTTTGTCTATTGCCACAAACCACATATTATCCAATTGCCTTTTGCATATATGTTTTTCTTATCCCTCTTTTTTTTTTGCCTATTAGTTTTTCTTTTTTTAAATTAACACCAAAAAAAAAACTGTTCGATTACAACATAATTTTAATGTCGCGCATCTTGTAACAAAAAAAAAATAAGGGATAAAAACAGATACACTTTATAATCGTGCTCCCGAATAACTTTGAGCGCTATATCATCTTTTTCTCTCCTATTTCTCCTCAATAAGATAATTTTAAATCAAAAACTAATCATAGCTATTGAACTTCAATTTGCTAAAAACATTTATTAAAATAGGAGAATACTAGAATTTAATTTAATACATTTTTTGAAAATATGCCTGTTTTTGAAGCACCTGCAGTTTATGTTCAAAATTCAGTAATTACATTGGCAACTTATTTTATTCAGCATGCGTATTTGAAAGATTTAATTGATTTTCATTCAACTGATGCCAATTTCGTTCCATTAAATCCAACAAAAGCAGTTTTCATAAGAAGGGATAATGATAAAAAACAAACCCTTGTTAATATATTCGATGAAAATGGTGAATTAATTTATCTCATTAAAAGAGAATCATCATTAAACCCAGTTTGGTCATTAATTAAAGTTTCATCAGGTAAAGAAATTGCCACTATTAGAGCTGGGTTTTTCTTAAAATCAATTGACTTTCATAATAAAATTGGATTACAACATAGAGAAATTAAGAATGAATCTGGTATTTCAGGTAGATTGAGAACTTTTTATCTCAATGATGGATTTAAATATGGTTGGACAAGAGGTTCAAAATATTTAGAAAAATTTACAAATCCAGGATCTAAAAATGACGAAGAAATTAGACAGAGAGTTGCAAAAGTTAGATTAATGAGACAATGGAAATTTGACTATGAAATGATTCTAGATGAATCAAAAATTGATTTAGAAATCGCTTTGGCAACTGGATTTATTTCAATGATGACATTTTGGGGTGTTGGTGATATTACTGAAACTGTTGGTCCGACAATGATTCCTAAAGCGGATGAAAAAACGACTATTTCTGATAATACTGACAAAAAAAAGGATAAATATATTGAAAAAAATACTATTCCAAATATTACAGTTGTCATGGGTGATGGAAATAATGATGGGGATCTAATCATTGAAAGAATTGTTGGTTGAATGAAAAGTCATTCAGGTAAATATGAGGAGAAGAAAAGTAGATTATCTCTTATTAGATAATCTAAACAATGCATATATAGTAATTACATATTAGTAGCAAAAAAGAAATGGTCTCTCCTTTCTAACTAACAACTATCTCTTAAATTTAAACATTCAATGACCACACAGAATTTGTATTATTAAGGGAGGGTACAACTTGTGTCTAAGAAGGTAAGTTCTTAAAGCTTAAGCAGATAAAGGTGTCACGTTAAATCGGATTAGCTATGGTTAATTTCCGTCCCGGGGCTGCAACTTTTGAAGGAGATGATATGAGATTCCCGGAGGTGATAATGAAGTACTGAGACGGGGTGTTTCACCCACCTGTCATTTGACACACGTAGAGGGAGGCCTCACACAAGTGAGAAATGTAGGCAAAGAATGCAGTGGCAAATTTATCCTAAATTGAATTAATAGACGGGGGGTGTTTCACGGAGTACAATTAAAAATTTGATCTGATTCAATCCATGTAGTGTTAGTAATTATTGAAAGGATGATATATTTAGATGTGTTTGGATAAATTGAGTGAGAGTAGTTACTTCATTAGTAGTATTCCAATTTTAAAGGAAGTCTCCTGATTTCTTCTTTTAGTACAGCAAGCATATGTTCGTACCCATTCCACTTTTTTTTTATTTGCTTAATTAAGTGTTTTAATCAATAAGATTAAGCGGAATTTTGGAAAGTGATTCATTCAAGGGGGTAATTATCTCATCTGAAAAACCCCATATAATTCAGAAATAAAAAGAAACTTTTATAAAACGGGTATGATGTGATGTTTCACATGGATTAATACCAGCCAAAAAGCAGCCAAGTAATAGCAAACCACCTAAGTAAAAGGGGGAATTTGTAAAATCCGATAAGAACTTTCAGAAATTACTATTCTGTGGGGAATTTCTATTGTTTAAATTCTTCTTAACTCACCCCATCTCCCACATTTTAAGTCTTTCTCTCCTCTTTTCTTTTTTTAATGGATACTTGTCCAATAAGAATCTTCCTTTGTATACATGAATGACTTTATGGAAAATTCAAAAGAAAAAACAACTATATAAAGGTGAATCTAATTCTTTAATAGATATATTTTTTTCAGTCTCTACAACTTCTTATATCTTCTTTTTATACTTAGTCTATCAAAACTATCAGTGTTAGAATCATTTGCTAGTTTTCATTTATAAGTAATCAACCACTACAAAACTACTACTATTATTATGTGCTCAACTGCAATTTGCCCACTTTGTCAAAAGAAAGCATGGTCAGGATGTGGCAGCCATGTTGCTGATGTTATGTCTACAACTCATCAAGAACTTTGGTGCACCTGTAGACATGCAATTGATGGTGATACTAGATATCCTCCAAGAGCTGGTACTGGTTCTGCTCGTAAATCTGTTTGTTCTGAAAGTTCAATCAATTTTAAATGATGATCAGTAATCAATCATCATCCTCACCACACCACCACCCCCTCCCACCACTATCTGTCACCACCCCCCCACTTTTTCCCCCTCTTTACCTAACAGATTACTACAATTTGTTTGATGGTATACTTTGATGTATGTGTTTGAATTAGGTTTACGGTATGGATTACTTACCTTGTTTTTTGGTTGTTTGCATCTGGAGTTGTTGTGTTTGTCTATTTGGAATCATTTAATTGTTGTTTAACGGTCTTACTTAGTTTTATATTTCTATCTCTTTGTTCTTTGTATAATGAATGGAATCGAATTATTATCCAATGATTATGTAATTGAAAGGTAGCTATCGCGAAGGAGATTTCCTAATCTGGAACATCCATTACTAAGATTATATAAGTTTACTAATTGAAGTGGTTTGATAGGCATCGTAAGACGGTTTACTAAGTGATGCATAGTGGATTTGATCCGAAGAGCCACACATTGTACGGGGTTGATATGTTGTCTATAAATATGGAGATTTTCGTGAATTATAATTTAAACCATTATTAGCGAAGCATTAGTTCCAATAGATATGTATTCCAAGTTGTTCATTGGATTCTCAAGTTTGGTGATATTAATTTTTTCCTACTATCTGGCAACCTCTCCATCAACCATGGCTTCCACAACTGCGCCATTATCAACAACTACAGGGATATTAAAATCGGCAGTTGGCGTCTCATCTTCAACTGCTGGTAGTGGCTTCCAATTTAAAAAGACTTCTCCATTACCTGTTTTTTTCTTCTCTCATGGAGGTCCAACATTTGCTGATAGAGGTGCTCAAGGCTCAGAAATTGGTGCTTGGGATAAGACTCGTGAGATTGGTAAATTAATAAAAGAGAAAATTAAACCTGATTTTATAATTTGTATTTCTGCACATTGGTCATCTTCAAGATCGAATTTAGTTGAAATTGCAGTCCCTTCTAAAAATCCATCACCTTATATCCAAAATGGAGTTAGTTCAAAATTAATTCTACCAAGAGGAATTGAAAATGAATTAATTTATGATTTCTATAATTTCCCAAGAAGACAATATGAAACCCAGTTTCATTCAATTGGATCCGATGAACTTTCAAAAGACATTCTTAAAACATTGAGTGAGAATGGAATAGATTCAAAATTAACAGAACGTGGAATTGATCATGGTGTTTGGGTTCCATTTAGAGTTGCATTTGGCGAACCAAATCAACTGGATACAAAGAAATTGGATGTTGAAGTTCCATTGATTCAATTATCACTTGATGGATCAGAAACTTTTGAGTCTGCTTATAAATTAGGCTCGGCATTACAGAAATATAGGTCATTAAATGGTTTAATTATTTGTTCTGGAATGTCAGTCCATAATTTACGTGATACTTTCCAAGGCTCAGGAGAGACAAAACCTTATGTTGAACCATTCAATCATTTATTAACAGATATTTTAACATCTTCAAAAGGTGAAGATGCATTGGATAAAATCAAAACCTTTCAAGATATAACAAAGGATAAAATAAATTGGAGTCTGTTTAGAAGTAGTCATCCAACAATTGAACATTTCTTACCTGTTTTAGCCGGTGTTGGATCAGGTGGGGATGATGATTGCCATGAATTACATACTGCTGGAGTTGGAGGTTTAGGTTGGAATATTTACTCATGGGGTGATCTATCAAATTATTGAAAGATAAAAATTCACATATTCACACTTTGTTTTAATATACAGCTTATTTATATTTTATTATTATAGAAATCTATTATCTTTTACCAACTTTTTTCTTTGGCTTTGCTTTACCTTTTTTCAAATTGTTATTACCGTAACTAGATTTTGAAACAGCTTTAGAACCTTCATAATGTGAGTGTCCCAATTGTTCAATGGCTGATGAATTAACCCATAATTGTAAAATCTGTTTACCTTTACCAAGTTCTAAATTGGCTAATTCATATCTTGCATTTTCAACAATCGCTTTTCTTTCATCTTTTTCCTTCTGCTTCCTTCTGTTTGCTATTCTTTGCGCTGGTTTAATCTCATATTTGGCCCTCTTGGCATTAATTCTCTCAATAATTTCTTCCTTCTTTCTCTTTTTATCCGTAATTTCAGCCATTGCACGTCTTGTTCTTGGCTTTTCTTCTCCATCTTCATTTTCAGCCTCAGATGATGAAATATTCAAAATCTCAAGATCACTTTCAGTCTCACCATTTCCATTCTCAGATCCTGCACCTCCTTCCTCGTTCTCATCATCCAAATCGTCAACTATATCATTATCATCAATTATCTTCTGCAACCTGATTTGTTCATCAGACAATTGTCCAATTCCTAATGATTTTATTCTCGAAGTTAAACTATTCTTAATTTGATCATGCAAATCATTTAATTCTTTCTTTAATGATCTTTCTCTCTCTCCTTCAGGATTCAACCAATTGATCAACTTTTCAACTTCATTTGGCTTCTCAATATAGGCCCAATCTGTAGATGACATTAAAACATTTTCACCTTCTTCTAAGATTTTACGCTCAATTGGGAGATATGATTTCTCCATTGTGGAACCAAATTTATCAACAATCACAACTCCATTGGAATCCTTCACTTCTCCATTGGAAAAAGTCAAATGACAGATCTCGTTGGCAGCTTTAACAAATGAGGATGACAATTTGTCGTCATCATCAGCAACTTCATCATTATCAGCGACAGCAACAGTATCCACAGTCTCCGCTGGTTCTTCCTTATCATCATCACCTTCATCTTCCACATCTTCGACTTTTTCATCATCCCCATTTATTAGAGTATTCCATAGTTTCAGTTTATCATTATCAAATTGCAGGAAAACTTTCCTATCTTCCTCAGCTGGACCTTGAATCCATAGTCTACCCATGAGGTAAGTATCTTCTATATAATCCGACTCTTCATCATCTTCCTCATCAACATCAATTCCTGCATCTTCATCATCTTCACCCGATTTAGAGGAACTTAGATTTGGTAATCCATTTTTTTCAAACCACCAATATCTATTGAAAAATCTGTCTCTTCCGATATATTTAATTCTATGACAGTCAAGTTCATTCAATTTTCTTTCAATCGCCTTTCTTTTCAATTTGAATTCATCAATAATCTTGACCTTATCGGTTCTCACTTTTAGCATCTTCAAAAATTCAGGGTTACTTGCAGCAACAGCTTTTTCTAATTCTGTTGGCTCTAATGGTATGTAATTTTGTGCAGGTCTACCACCTTTACGCTTTTGTGAGACTTGCTGTTGCTCTAACTGTTCAGTCCTTGGAGAGCTTGGAATTTCGGCAGCAGCTGCAGCTGCAGCTGCTTCGTCAACTTCTAATCTCTTTTTAATCTCGGTGGTATCAATGCTTTTCAAAAATTCGACAATATCCTTTTGATATTGGATACCTTCATCCATTGAACTTTTCAATTCTTTGATAACATCCAGTCTTTCCCTTCTTAAATTTGTTGAGTCTTCCAAACATTTATCCATATATGATCTAACAATTGTTCCATTGACTAACAAATCCGATAAAATAGATAATGACCTGCTTCTAAGTGCTGGACTTAGATCATTGAAATAATTTTCCATGACTGTAGTTTGAGTTGGAGCATAATCACCAGGAGCCAAAATTTCATAGATGCTTCTAATATCATCCTTAAAGCAAGGAACATCTTCCACAGTGGATAAGATTCCCATCAAAACAACTATCCAACTACCATCTTTGAATTGTCTTTTGTTCAACCTATCCTTCCAAGTGGATCTTTTTCCTTCAATTATGGAATATGCATTATGGTTGATCACCTCTTCATCATCTTCATCATCTTCGTCATCTTGGTATTCACCATCACTGAGTGATTCTTTGACTTCAATAATCTCCTTACCATTCTTTTGTCCTTTGCCATCCGTCTCATCATTTCCTCCATTTCTTTCGTCTTGTTCCTCATCCTCCCTTTCATCGTCTTCATCGTCTTCATCATCATCCTCGTCATCTTTATCATCAGGATTCTTGGGTTTCCTTGGTAGCGTGACAAGTAAATTTCCCTTTTCATCCATCAAAGATTTGAACATTGCGCAATGAATCTCAGTCAACAAAGTACAGTTCTCATTTGAATCACTCCAATTCAACGATTCCAAGAAATCATCAAATGTAAAATTGTCAATCAAGAAAGCCTTTGAATACATATTTATGAAAATCCAAGCTTCAACTGCATCTGAAGCATCTCTTACTTCATTCAATTTCAACAGACTTGCTTTTAATTTGGAACCACCTTTGAAAGGAATATTCAAATCTTCAATTGGCCCAACAGGCAATATTTTTGCTTTACTTGAAGAAATTAAAGGAGTACCACTTCTTGAATCAAGAGGTGTCAGTAAACTATTGCTTAGACCTGGACCGGCAGGTAAGATATCAACATATCCATTAAAGGCATATTGAGCAACAGGTTGATGTCCAATGAATCCACCTTGCATTTGCTGTTGTTGCAGTTGATACTGACTCATTTGTTGTTGATGTAACTGTTGTTGCAATTGCAACTGTTGCTGTTGTAATTGATGACGTTGAGTGGCCTCTGCAACTGCTCTTTCCCTTGCAACTTGATGAATTTTTCTAATGGTTATATTTAAACTTTTAAAGAATCTAATACATTTTTCAAGATGCCAAACTTTGATTTTTTTAGAAGAGACAAAATGGAAGAAATCGTCTTCAGGATATTTCAGTTTGGAAGCAAATGATCTTTGAGTGACAACAAAATTAACTCTCTCAGGATCAAATTTATCCAAGATTGTAACTTCTGCATATTGGAATAGTTGGATAGCTTTCTTTTTATTTGAAAGATACGTGTCATTGACTTTCACATCTTCAGTTCCATTTTCATTCTCATTATTAGAATTATTATTGTTATTAGCGTTATTATTATCTTCTTCAGTTGGTGAAGGTTCAAAGTAAACACAAGTTTTCTTCAAAGCTTCATACCATTTATGTTTCCATTCCTGTAAGGATTGTCCAACATCTTGCTCACTTGAAGTAGGGGGAGTTTCTTTTAGAGTATCAAAAATATGATCGCTAGCCACCACAGTAGACACAACTGGTTGTTTCTTCTTAGACTTTCTCTTTTTCGGTTGTTGCTGTTGTTGCTGATCATTTTCATTATTGGCGTTTGCAGATGATATTATCGAATCAAATTGTTTCAAATGAGGCGGATATTCTAAGGATATTCTATATTTTTTGGCAATTGAATTTTTCATAATCCAAGGAGCACCTAGTCTATTCGATCTTGTTAGACTCATTTTTAAGAATGTTTTGACAAACCACTTGGTAAAATGGTTTCTCTCTCTTGAAATATTATCTGAAGAGGTGATTGTAATTTCATTCCCATTACCTAGTAATATTCTATAAGAACAATATCCAGGTCTAACTGAGCCATCAGGTTGGGTGATTGCATTGAATCTTGCCTTTTCACGGACAACACCGGCAAATCTTTCACCATCAACTTTAATTACAACCTGATCACCAGGGAAAAAATCATCCTTGAATTTATTATAAACTTCATCAACCAAGGAATCAATTCTTGGAGTCAAGGAAAACGAGACGTATCTTAAGATCGGTTCTTTAACAGGTTCAGGAAATTTCTGTTCCATCAATTTTAATTCATTTTGTTCAACTTGAAATGCTTCAAAAAAAGTGAAGTTTGAATTCCCCGATGTTTCACAAACAAACTTCTTTATATTATAATAGTCCATCTTCTTCAAATATTCATCATACGAGATGAACCACTCTCCAGTTTCAGGAATAAACCAAACCTGATCATCTAAATCAAAATCATCAGGTAACTGTGGTGGTTGTTGATAATTCACGGGTTTACGTCTGAATAAAACCTATTTCAAAAAGATCACAAGATGATTGTTAGTACCGAGTATCTGGATACCAAACTCAAGACGTCTACTTACCATTATTATATGACTGAAGATACTTAATGACACCAGAACGGTAAAAGGAAACAAGGGGGAAACAAACAAAACAAGTGATACGTGATTTGTTTTCACTTGAGATCGAGTGAGTGGGAGCGAACTTTATTTTGGTGAGTGAGCAAGACAATAGGAGACAATCCAATCACTTGAATACTGAACGATTCAATAATTTTAATTACTTTGGTGGTTATATATTTACAAGATATGGGACGGAGGGGAGGAAAGATCATTTATATATAAATCCAAACCAACTATCTTTTTGAGAATCTCTGATGGCTTTAGGCTGATAAGCATCGATATGACCTTTGATTTTCTCAATTGCATCTTCAGCTTCATATTGTCTACCCAAGACATCTATAAACTCTCCTTCTTTATCCATCAAATAAAAGAAAATCGAGTGATCCACCAAATAATCCTGTCCCTTTTTAATATCCCTTGGGGTTGAGAAATATACTCTATAACTCTTACAGCATTTTTTGATTTCATCATAGTCTCCAGTCAATCCGATGATATCGGGGTGGAAATCAGTTAGATATTCCTTAATAACTTTTGGAGAATCTCTTGCTGGATCACATGTTATGAAGATCGGTTGCAAATTAATGCTGTACTTTGATTTTAATCCATCCAAGATCAAACCTAATTTATCCAACTCATCAGGACAAATATCAGGACAATTTGTGAAACCGAAATAAACAATTGAAAATCTGTTCAATAGATTTGAATCTGTAAATTCAGAACCATCTTGATCGATTAGATTGAATGGCCCACCGATTAAAGGTTTTCCATAACCTCTATTTCTTTCAGCTTCTTTTCTTAATTCAATTTTTTTCTTTTCATTTGTAAAGACATAAGTTAGACCCGAAGCAACTGCAACAAATAACACCAAGGATTTCCAAGTCAAAAACTCAACTGGATTTGTTTTTATTGACTGTTTGGAATAATCATCCGATGATCCACCAACGGGTAATCTACTCAATGGTTTTCTTGTTGGCTTTTCACCATTATCAACCTTATTCAAACTTTTGAAACCAGTAGAGAAAAATCTACTGGAATACAGTGTCCTTGAAGGATAAATAGAAGACTTCAACAAGGCCAATCTAATCATCTTCACCTATATTGATACTATGATTCTTTTACTAATCAGTCCATTACCATCGAGAAAGAGAGAGAGAGAGAGTACGAGAAGTTGAAATATAGTAAATTTCGGGGTTTGTTATTGACACATAAAATTTTGTTGTGTGAGACTTTTTAGATTATTCAAGCTGAGGAGCCATATTATAGATAGTTGGGTGTATTATAGAGATGTACATCTACAGAAAGAAACCATCAATCAATTCTTACCAGCACCAGCTCTGAAATAAACAACATCACCATCTTCAACTGTGTAGGTTTTACCCTTTTGGTATAATTTACCAGCTGCTTTAACATTTGCTTCTGAACCGTATTCAACCAAATCATCATATTTCATAACATCTGCCAATATGAAAGTTTTCATTAAATCTGTATGAATAACACCTGCAGCTTGAGGAGCTTTTGTACCGTTTCTAATTGTCCATTCTCTAACTTCTGTCTTTTCACCGGCTGTAAAGAATGAGATCAATTCCAATTTCTGTCTCATTAAGGTAATCAATTTAGGTAAGACTGATTGAGCACCAACCTTCTTTTCTTCTTCTTCTCTTTCCTCATCAGTATCTAAATGGGATAATCTTTCTTCTAATGAAACACTTAATGGAATAATTGGATCACCTGGTGAATATGCATCAACCCATTCTTTAATCTTTAATAAACTTTTATTCTTTTTTCTAATGAAATCTTTTTCACTTAAGTTGATTAAATAGATGGTTGGTTTAGCAGTCAATAAGAACATTGAATTGATAACTTCAATCTCTTTTAATGACCAATTTTGATTTGCAACTCTGTGACCATCTTTTAATAATTGAATAATTCTTTCAACCAATTCAGCTTCTTCTCTCTTTTGTTTAACTTCTAAAGATTGACCACCTCTTTTGGTAATCTTTAAGACAGATTCCAAATGACTTTCAGCGAATTCAATATCTTTTAATCTTAATTCATTTGAAATAATATCCAAGTCTCTGACAGGATTAACATCACCTTCAATATGAATAATTTCTGCATCATCAAAACATCTAACAACTTGATAGATAGCATCAACAGCTCTAATATTTGATAAAAATGCATTACCCAATCCTTCACCATTTGCAGCACCCTTTGTTAAACCTGCAATATCATAAATTGTAATAAAAGCAGGAACTTTCTTTGGTCTGTTATACATTTCACATAACTTATCCAATCTTGGTGATGGAACAATAACTCTTGCTTCTTCAGGTTCAATTGTTGCAAATGGATAATTTGCTGGATTTCCTAATGGACATCTTGTAATTGCCTGGAAAAAAGTTGATTTACCAACATTGGCCAAACCAACAATACCAGACTTTAAATTGTTACCTGGTCTTCCAAGCAATATTTTTTTTTCTTCAACTTGTTTCTTTGGAGGCATACTTATTATAATTAATTTGAAGAATGAATCAGAGATATAGAGGAATATATCAAATTCAAAATAACCAATTCAATCATCTTCCCCCTCTCCCTCTAAATGAATGAATATGGAAAATTTGTTCATCTATCATCTGTGGACAAAATAATTCTCAGATGTGTGATTATGTAATCCAAATTCATTCGCTCATCTCGACTTTCAACCTTACACCATCAAAATATCTATCGTTCAATCGATCGACGCAACTCAAGGCATCAGTCTTTTTTGAAAACCAAACTTTGATTAAACCATCTTGCGTCGATTCTTCGAAAACTTTAATTTTCAAGATTTCACCAAATTCTTCACAGCCTTCTAAAATGTCCTGTTTAATCTCTATTAAATCCGAAGAAGTTGAGTCCTTGTTGAAACAGTTCTTTAATGATACAATATATTCAGGTGTTTCCTCATCAGATGATGACCAATTGCTCAGTTTATTGTTAACCTTATCCCATTCCTTTTGTAATAACTTCTTCTCCTTAAGATTCATCTTCTTTTTCGTACTTTTCTCTTCTTCTCCATCTTGCACCTCTGATTTTTTATGCTTGAAATCTGCAATCGATATACTTAACTGGTCCTTATCGTTTATATTTAATTTTGTATTATTTAACATGTCAATTGCCAATTCACAGCTTTCAAATTTGACATATTCAATTAAACAATCACCTTTAAATTGATCGTCGGAATCTTTATACATCTTTATCTTCTTAGAGTCATTTTTGAAATCTTTTGAAATTAATCCATATTTTGAAAATATCGAGTCAATTTGCTCAATTGAAATATCTAGTGGTAGATTATTGATATAAATGGATCTATTCTTTTGTTTTAAAAGCTTTGAATGTGCATCTTTTTGTAATTTGAGGGACTCTTTTAGTTTGATAATCTCTTGCTTCTTCAGTCTCTTGATCTCATGTGTTGAATCTTGCTCTTCATTATCGGATAATCCATGTGACATCCTTTGAAGTTTCTTTTCAAGATGAATTTTCACGTGTATAATAAATCTCTGTATATACGCAGATACAAAATCTAATTCTTTTCTAATCTTTTATGTATAAACACTGGAAATTCAAACATCCGTAAACCACTGAATTATGTAATCAAACCCACCCGTCATTCTTACTGTAATCTCTTAGGTAATCTGTACATACTGTACGCAAGCGAGACACATACTCGTCCTGTCACACACGTGGGGTCCTTCCTTCTCTTTACTCTCTTTTGTAATTACGGGGCCCCTTGCTAATTAATTCTGTTCGAGTATCTAACCAATAAATCTATTGTAAAAATTCCCATCTTTAACAATACAAAGGACGACTTTTATACACAATTTAAAGTGGCTGGCTATTAAAGTTAAATCCGTCTAACAATATCCCAGTATTATCCACTATTATAAACTCTTTATTCAATAATATATCACATTTGACTTCTCTTTGATGGAGTTTCCTAATTAGGATACCGTACAGGGACGATCTATTATTATACAGCCATCACTAATTCTAAGAGGTACCCTTGTTAAGAGTACAAACTCTTATTATAAGTCATTAAGTGTGATTTTTTTTTTCCATTCTGATGTATATGTACATATATATTATGTATATATATTTATAAAGACCTGTTTTAACTATTTAACCTCCCATCTTTTTGTCCCCACTGGTTCTCCACATTCCCCTCGTGTCTTATCTTTTGGATTGCTTCTCGTACAACTCCTTATCTACGCTCACATTTAAATGAAGTTTGGATCGGAACTGAATGATAGATCTATTTCAAAATGGAGAAATTACAACATAGATTATAACGACCTAAAGTCGAAGATTAAATTGGCTACTAATGGTGGTAATCAAGAACGATTGAAAAAATCTTTGGCTTCTTTAAGTTCAAATGATTCATTGGATACAACTTACAACAACAACAACGATAATTCAACAATCTCGTCCGATTCAGTAATTCATTTCGAAAAATTGTTGAAGAATTTGTATAAATCATTTAAAAATCAGATTGAATTTGTTTCTTTGTTTGTTAATTCAAAATATGGTGAAATATCAAGAAGGATTATATCAATTAAGAAACAGTTAAATAATTTCATTAATGACTCGAATATAAATACAAACCAATCTTCAATTTCAAAGAGATTAAGAGCCAAAAAACTTAATTCGATTCAATCGGAATTGATCAATCTATCACAAGAATTACAGTTATTTTCAAGATTTATTCTATTACAAAAAATTGCCATTCGAAAATTATTTAAAAAATTCTTGAAGTATAGTGATTATCCGTATAAACAAGAATTAGTTGATAAAATAACCTTTGAATTTTTGGATGGTAATCCAGATTCCTTTGTTAATCTATATTTCAATGATGCTGCACTGGAATTAACTCTAATGTTTGATGTGATAAGCAACTATTGCTCAAATGATTTAGATAAGAAAGTAAATGAAAGAAAACAATCCCTGGTAAATTTGGATTCTTCAATGGCGTTGTTACCAAATGATTCATCCCAAAATCCCTTTATACATTCAAAAGCTGTTACATATGATCTGGTGTCCCATAAAAAGGCCCCAGTAGTGCAAAGATTTTGGATCCATAAAGACAATTTGGATGAAATTAGATTCTATCTCTTGCGTGAATTCAAGTTAATTTCAGATGATACAGGTTTAATAGATGAAGATGAACAACAAAGACAAGAACTACAAGAGCTACAAAAGAAGAAGAAAATGCATCATTTATTACCAGCTTCTCATCCTGTTTTATTGAAACAAACCAAATCTTCTCTAGAATTATCAACACAGAATAATGAATCCTTACATTATGCACAATCAATCAAAAGTAATAATGAAGATGCTCAACCAACTGTTGATGATGATCATCTTAGGTTCCATCCACATACGAAAAAAATAACCCTTTGGTTAAACAATATGGACGACCCAATGATCACTTCTTCCAAAGGGTTAGTCTCGTTGTCTTCTCTACATGACACATTTAATTGTGATTTGGTTGGTCAAATCACCTTAACGATGACCTCAAATTCAAAGATAGATACTCCCCTATTGCTTGCTCCAATTGGTGGATTGCGTCAGTTCTCAATGTCTTCAATTAACGAAACTCTAATTGGTGATTTATTCAATACTAATTCAACCTCTTCAACAGCTGATCTTAAAAAGACAATAATATCAAAATGGAGAAAGTTTGGATTAATGGGTAATCCTAAAATGGCACAATTATCATTCGATTGGTGTATCGATAAAAAAGTTAAACCTTTGGTAAAAGTAAAATTTGACAGGTTAAGATTTATCAATCTATCTTCATCTTCTACTACCACCTCTTCCAGAGATCAATCAAATAATAGCAATAAAATAGATTGCTACATAATCTTGGATAGTGATATTCAAAGTCATAAGGTTGATTACACAGAAGATTTGAGTATGCAATGGACAGATAAAGATTCTTTACAATCTGATACTTTCAAACACTCAATATTAGAAATTAGATATGATTCTCCACTTAAGAAATTACCATCAAATGTTCAATCTCTGATTGATTCCCATTTGGTCTATAAAGTTGATGATTTAAATTTCTCGTTGAATAATTATCTTTTGATGAAATATTTGTCAAATAGTCTATCAGATCAACTAATGCTTGAATTTGTTGCTCCTTGGTTTAATGATTTCCAATTCAAAGATATTAGAAAATTGCCATCTTTAAATAAAGATGATGCATCGTCAGTCTCATCAAGAACTAAAAAAATGAACTCCATCAATCCAAGTGGAATACTTCTGAACAAACACGAAGCTCAACTCCAGCAACAACTCCAGAAACAACATGAAGAAGATTCAAAGAAGACAAGATACTGGAATGAATTCGATGATGGTTCAGATCAAGAAGACCAAGGTTTCTATGTCTATGATGGAGATGATATAAATGATGCCTCGAACTCCGGATCTTTCTTCTTATCTGGCCTATTCGGCCTATTGACCCCTGAACGAATTGATTATATCCTTGGATTCTCAAACCGAATCTCTGCAAAATTCCATCATCTCGTTAATCCAACTTTGAGAACTAACACTGCATCTCCAATAACAAGCCATTCATCATTTTCATCAACTACAAGAACTCCACTCTTGAGCAACCACAGAAACTCATCCTTTCAAAAACCAAACTTCTATAATTCTTTATTAAGTGGCGAATTACCATCACCTAATAATCTTTCAGATTCAGAGACTGATGTTTCAGACGGACAAAGCCATTCAATCTTTAACTCCTTCCAACATCGTCCTCGTTTATTATCCCAGCAATCGGATCTTGAAGCAAATAGAAACTCCACAACCAACAACAAACACCAACCACCTTCACAGTTTTACCAAAAAAGGAAACAATCACTTGTCCATGGTACCGACAAACCTAATGAATTCATTGAACAAATTAATCATGATAGAGTACTTGCCTTTATGTATTTAACATTCCTCTTACTCTCATTCTTAACTACAGGTATTGGATTGGGTGTAATTTTCTCAATATATGCAAATAGTGACAATGGCACAGATGGAGGTCAATCGAAATATAACAGTCAAATGATTCTAGTTCTTGTGTTTGGACTAGGTTGTCTAGCTATAAGTATGATTCTGTGCGGAATCTGTGTCTGTTTGCTGATGTCTCGATATACAAATGCTCCAACTTGGCATCAATTTCTGGTTTGGTTTAGCTTTGTTGTTGTTTCATCCTTCTTTGTTATTGCGATATGCTTATGCTTCTAGAATTTCAAAAACTTTTTTTTCTTTTCATAAATCTGCATTTCTTTAACTTCTTTTTATTCTCCCCTGCATTTGTACAATTATATTAATTACACTTATATCTAGATAAGATACACACGAAACGTAAAAATAGCAAATAGCCTTATAAATATCCCTAAAATTTAAATCCAAACTTCTCTTGAGTATATTCAGCTCCAAATTCATTGTATTCTTCCCTCGTAACACAAACATCTTTAAAACCACCTTTATTGAAAAATTCTTTACCTGCAAACCATCCAACTTCAGAATAATCAACTGCTTTCTTATGTGTTTTTTTACAATACTTCTTATAATCCCAAATGTGAATCTCATCATCAACGGGAATGACCTGCTCTAAATCATCTTTCAATCTCTCTTTATATCCATTCAAGTTGAAACATCCGCCAGTAACAGCAACATTTGCACATAATAAAGGCCTTAGTAATTCAGGACAAGTTTTCAAGGACTCTTGAATCGTTTTTGTTAATCCAGCTTTATGAATATCTGCTATTTCCGGATGAAAGATTGACTCAGGAACAGCAAATCTCTCATCGTAAAGTTTCAAGACCTGTAAATCTGCATCTTCATCCTCATGACCGTTAACTTTTTCTGAATTTTCAAGGACATATCCAAGATTGGAGGTCTTGTTATCCGGTAGGACATAAGTAGATGAGATATCACCACCTTCATAATCCATATCATAATCCTCTTCTCCTTCCTCATTTTTGCGTTTCTTGTTTATCTTTTTGCTCTTCCCACTTGAGCTTCTTGAATCTTCAACTTTTTTCAAAGATGAATCGTAATTGCTGGCAACAAAGCATGTTTTTTCCTTGATGCTATTGACCAACATAGGCTCTTCCATAACGTTGTAGTGCCTGAATGAGATCATTTCTCTTAAATATCCATTCAAGAATCTACCTGCAACTGGCATTCGTTTAATCCCTTTATAATATGGTAGTCCATAGATCATGGGTATCACCCATGTACTATCAAATCCAGAATCTATGACAAGTTGAAAATCACTATACGGATGAAAATCTTTAGATCCAGCTTGCGATTCCTCTTCTTGATCGCCTGTTAGCCATGGAACCAAAGACGCAGATGAACATCTAAACAATGACTTAATACCATATTCTTCAAATAGTACCTGATCTGTGTTGTTTTGAAACCTGGACAATGTCATCGGCGTCTCACAATATATTAAGTTTGAATCTGTTAGATAATCATCATCTCCGGGAATACTATTATTATTCAAAAAAGCATGATCCCAGATCTGCTTTTCGATTGACCATTGTGTTAATTGACCATTTTCAATGGGCCTTTTGAAGTGTAGACCAGAAGGATCAATTATAGCCGACGATGAAGAAGTAGACGAATTTGGTAAATCTTGAAGGGTCAGTAAGGCAGATCCAAAGTGAACCCTCTTATCATTAGCCGTTCGTATTAGACAGTTAGGCACTTGAATTGGAGAGTCATCCAGTACTGAACCAAACTTGAGAGAGTAAGTTCCATTATCAATCACTATATTCTTGTTCATCACCTATCCTTGTGCTAATCTCTAAGATCTCCTTCAGTTATCCTTTAACCAATCTGTCCCTCTACACACCCGAAAAGTAATACAAATCGACATGGCTTGATATTTCACATACAAAAGAATTAATCCATGTTACAAAATCACAGCCACAGATTGGGACTGTGGCGAATTAAGTTAAAGAAAGTTCACAACAGCCACATCGAGTCGATCGACTAATCACCGGGGTCTGAATTTCAAACCCCGTACTCATCCTCCACACCAAATCTCGCTTGGTATTGTGCAAGAGTTCATTTGCTGATGTAGTTATTTACTAGATCATCGTAAACTAGGGATAACCGTTAAGGGGAATTTTGATTCTTAGTTTGACAGAAAAGTTTCCTTTAGATAGTATAATGGAGCCACAGTAGTTGGGTATTTGTGGTGTTCTTGTTTGTGTTTGTTTTCAGCTTCTGTGTTTAACAGTCCATCTGTTGTATTACCATTATTGTTTTCCTAAAGAGGAAACCTTGTGCCTTATCATTTTTCAGGCTATCGATTTTTCTTGAATTCAAATTTTCTAAGGGCTAAGCACATAGGAAAATCACCCCCTTAAGGAGATTCGAAGATCCTTAATTACTTGGGGAACGCATATTAATCCTAACTGGTCACATCACACGTTCCGCTAATCCATATTACGGTTGTTGTTTTTAGCTGCTCGCCACTAATAATTAGCAATAACCGTAACCAGAAAAGGAATCACAAAATACCAGATTGACACCCCGGAAGCAAGCAATGGATGAATCTCCAGGTATCAAGCGTGATAGATCAGCCTCTGTAAAGCACGTCTCAAGGGCATGCTTAGAATGTAGAACACGACACTTGAGATGTGATGGTGCAGAACCAAAATGTACCAGATGCACTAAATCAAGTCGAGAGTGCAACTATGTGAAGAGTCATAGAGGTGGATCAAGGAAGAAAGGGGTATCGGTTAAAAAACAGAAAACTGATGACACAATATCACCATCGTCAAAATTGGATTCAAACTTAAAGAGTAAAAAAATCTCAAAAGATTTTGATTCGATGGATGAGATGATTCTTCCTTGTACTAAAAATGGGCATTCTCACTTGAAAGATGATGAATCATGTACTAGGCAATGCCTGGACACTGAAAACTTCAACAAACTGCCTCAATGTTTCACAGGACCATCATTCAGGCGAAGCAAAGATAGCTCCAATAAAGATAAGGATGGGATTGAGTTTTATCCACATTTTGAAGTTTCAAAGGAACCTTCTGAAACAACAAATGCCCTGTTCGATCCAAAGGAAGTTAAATCTCCAGATTCTTATTACCTTACACCTGCATTAGTCAAAAGCATTGATCTAGAGTCGATAATAAATAACTATTACAACTCTTTTCACAACAGTCATCCATTTATGCCCCACAGATCTGAAATAGTCGAATACCTACAGTCAATACCAAATAGATACGATTTGATGCTTGCAATGAAATTGATGGGGGATGGACAAACTAAATCAATTTACGCCAGAGATACCGAAACCGTTAATTATATGATCAATAGTATATTAGATTATTCCAAGCAAGTTGGTAAAGACCTGGTCACTTTGCAATCAACTTTACTATTGGCAATGATTGCTCATATCTCTTCTCTACATAGTCTGTCAGTAATGCTAAGAGAAACAGTTGTTGCTCTAACTTTAGAATTAAAGTTGAATTCAATCGACGAGGAATATTTACCATCTATGTTCATGGATGTTAATGGATTCATTACTGAATCAGAGGAAAAATCAAAATATAAATCTTCTTCGGACCATGAGAATGTGGTAATTTCGGAACTTTTAAATGGTAATACCATGAGCAGTATACCAAGGTATATACTGGAAGATTCTGCTCGTCGAACTTTATGGGAAGTGTATTTCTTCGATAGCTTGAGTGGTACAGCATCCGGTTGCTCAACTTCTGCGTTGGCATCAATGAAGATTTTAACTTTCTATCCAACTACAATTCCTGCAAAAGAGTTCGATTATAAAAGTAGAGCGGAATGCTGTAAATTGGTCAATGATGCCATCAAGCTAAACATTGCGTTACAAGATAACAAAGATGTAAAATATCATTTGATACATATGAAAGCATCAATTGGAAATTGGGAAATGAGAATTGAAAATCCAGATTCTTATAATGCCCCTTATCTAGTCAATGCCCGAGGTGTTGTGAATGATGGTGTTCATCAATCAATAATTTTGGTCAACTATGCTAAGATTTTTACCCATAGACCATTTTCATATCTTTGGAGACCTGATATATCAAAGACTCCAATGGATATTTCAAATGATGAAGAATCACCTGGTAAAGATGACAAACAAGAAATCGATTCCAAGAGAATTTTGGAGACCAGAAAAACTATTGACTCTGCATCTTCTGTTGTGAAATTGCTCTTGGATGCAAATCCTTCTGAGATGAACCGTAGAACTCCCTTTTTTGCTTGCTCGTTGGCATTTTCAAGTTTGGTGCACCTAAGTGCGTATTTATGGGTTGAATCGTCTTTGGAGGCATTAGCCAGTAATCAAATTCATGGATCAGGTCTGTCTGCTCTAAAGGATAATATTTCAAGCCAGGAGTTAGAGATTTATGCTGAATACATTAAATTGGAATTAAGTGGAATATATCAAATATCAAGGCACTGGGCATTATCTGCGAAATTGATTCAACATATTAAAGATACCTTGATGAAAGTCTCTGTGAAGCTCTACAAAAAAGTGCAAATGAGTATCCCTGAATCAAATCATCAGTCAGGTGAAAATACCCCAACGCCTCAAAACAAAACTCTTCCAGAAGGTGTTTTGATTCATAGAGTTGGTAGAACATACCATAATGATATCTCATCACATTCTAATTCACCTTCTGTCCCGATCAGAAAAGAAGGCACCCCGTCACTTTCGTCATTAAGAAGTACGCTGGTCTCGCCAACTGCTACAATAGAGTCGATTTCTAATTCGTATGCCAATTACTCTGAGACATCTGCAATTAAGAACAACCAGGAGGATTTCGCTCCTTCAACAACGGACTTCCCTTCTGTAAAGGAGAATTCTGCCATTCTATCCACTGCTATTGGAGCATTACCGCAGTCATTTACAGGTTCCTCAGCAATTCCATCGTTTGGGGACTTGGACTTCAATGTCATTTTTGATGAGAATGAACTCCTAGGCTTGAGTCCAACTAGTGATACTGGTTGTGACTGGGTTGACAAAAACGCTTTTGAGTTTGGTGATTTTAATATTACTAATAACAGCTAATGGTGGGTTTTATTGCTATACAAATCCCGCAGAATTAATTCCTTTTTTGCATTTATTATCGCTTTTTGCTATTTAATTTTTAGTAGTCCCTATTTTTTATTGCCTATTAGATAAATTGGTGCTATATCATATTAACAACCTCAATTTGAGGTCTTATAAGTAATTATACATATTAAATTCCTTTTGAAGACAATTTCAGCCCAGATATTCAGCTTCACTCTTGGGCTAATGGGGCAACTGAATCCAAAGCCCTGTTTAAAACACCCTCAACTCTACCTCTCAGAGCAGCCGAGGCACAATTGACTTTGAAAGTTGAATAATCGATCTTTGCTTCATTTTTGCCGATCTTAATCAGAGCATAATTCTCTTCAAGATGGTTTGAAAATGATTCTCCAAATTGGAGTTCAAACAGTTTAGCAATACGCTGTAATCTTGATTTTGGAGTAAATTCCTCTTGGAGCTTAGCCAATATTTTAACAGCTTCACTTTCACTTTCAATTTCTTCGTCTTCTAATTTCATCTTTGTGCCATTTTCTCCTTCACTGTCTCCATTCTGTTCCTCGTGAGAATGAGAACAACTCTTGGAAGATAGTTTCACAGATGATGGAGATGAATCACAACTCATCAAAATTGCCAACACTGAATCAGCTATTGTATCATCAACCATGCCTGAATTCCATTCAACTGTGATTATACCGCTCGCAGGCTCCATAGTAACGGTAACAGTTGACATTAGCTCGGCCACGTATTCATCTTCATCATCAACAATTATCTTCACGTATCCAAACATTTGTGCCAAATGCCAATGTACAAGATTTTTGTTAGCAGTAGACCTTAAAGACTGCCTTTGGCGCACCACCGTAGTTGTAAGTCCTGAGAATTCACGTAAATCTTCAATTTTCAACAAATTCAATTCAAAGTTCTTTTGGACTAGAACTCCTCCAATAATGTCATGTTCGTTAGGTAATGATGTGGCCAGCTGTCCCATAACTTTTGCCACCTTGATACCTTTAAAGCTCAGCGTGAGACGGGTACCGTTACGTGGAGTATACACCTTAACTTCATTCTCTGTGTTTTTAAACCTTTGGTATTTCGACAACAAGGCAGATTTCAATCTACCCATTGGATTGGATTCACCATGAACAAGAACAATTGCCTTAGGATTAACTAATTCTATGAACTTTGAGTTCTGTTCATAGTCGACATGTGCTGCAAAGGAGATTTCTTCCACATTAATCTTCCTTGGAATGAAAAGGTCAGGATTAGATAATGATGGTATCTCTGAAGGTTCCGTCAAAATTGTCTTTGCCATTGTACCTTCAACAGAATAACCAGTCATGATTAATGAATTTCTTGGATCAGGGCACCATCTTTCCAACACCTTTCTAGAGATACCATTTTGTAACATACCAGGAGATGCAATTAATACACATGGATTAAGATCATCCATCCTGTCAATGTTTGTGATATTTTTGATGTATTTGAAGTGAAATGGGTTCGAATTGGTTTCGGTAAATTTCTTTCGAAGATTTTCATTCATCATGTTGATATATCTTTGATAAACAGCCATACACTTCTTGGCCAAATCTGATGCATAAAAGATTGGAATCTTCTGAAGGTCCTTGTTATTTTGCCAATATTCATCCAATATAAGTAAGATCTCCTGTGCTCTTCCTAATGCAAACACTGGTAGCAAGCAGCTTCCTCCCTGCTGAACAGTGCTATGTATTATACTTGTCAACTTTGCCTCCCTCTCAACTCTAGGGACATGTGTTGCAGTTCCAAAAGTGGACTCCGCAATCAACAAATCAGGTCTCATTGGTGGAACCTCAGCAGCACTCAAATGTCTATCCTCTTCTCTTGAATAATCACCAGTGAAGAGAAACTTCAAACCACCAAGTTCAACAAAGAACATAGCAGCACCCAAGACATGACCTGCATGGTATGCGGTAAATTTCAAACCATCAACTTCAATCGTGGAATGATAGTCAATTGTTTCGATACGGTCTAGTGATTCATTCAAATCCTCATCCGTATACAAAAAGCTGTTTGCATTCTCCCCATCATCATTACTATCGGTGATACTTGTCACTCTAACGAAATCATTTAATAGCCATTTATAAATAGCCTTAGTTGGATATGTCATAAACACTCTTCCCCTGAAAGAGGTGTGCTGCATCACGTATGGTAGAGAAGCGGCATGGTCCAAATGGAAATGACTGATTAGTAGCACGTCAACTCTGGAAAGATCAAAATCATCATAGAATGGCAATGACTCTGCTCCTGAAAAGGCTGGATGCACTCCAGCATCCAGCATAACAACCTTCCCATTATATTCAACAATATGACTTGATCTTCCAACCTCATTTCCACCTCCAAGACAGTAGAAGTCAAGCTTCTCGTCTTCAATGCCATCTGACGCAGGAACCAAACCCATTATATATGCCAAACTGTTCTTAAATGACCATCAAACTCAAAATTTAGTATATTACTTACTGGACTAATAAATCAGAAACCATCTGAAAAATAGACATCTTGTAGTTCGAATGGCTGGAAAAGGACATCCGTACACCACCTCTCTCCTAGACAATTTTACTCAACATGGATTTTAACACATTTGGACAGAAAGAGGTGCAATTCCTTAATAATGAAGTAGTATTTGATTAGCATCTGATTACACTTTATTTTACAGTTAGAGGCAGTCGTAGATACTAAAATATGACTGATGATACAACTGTTCCGTCTTCGGAACCGCTAGACTTGATAAAGCTATGCTTGGATGAACAAATATATGTCAAACTCAGAGGAAGTAGAGAGATGATTGGCAAACTACATGTAAGTATTTTCAAGTCTCAATCCAGTTGAATTAAGTGAACATTTACTAACAGACATATTCTCTTTTGTCAATAGGCTTATGATTCCCATTGTAACATGGTTTTAAGTGATGCGATCGAGACAATTTTTTACCTTGATGAAGGCTCAGATATATTGAAATCAAAAACAAAAAAGAGTGAAATGGTGTTTGTGAGAGGAGATTCCGTGATATTAGTTACTGATGCTGCAAACTTGTAAATACATCTTTTTGATTACTCATACTTACCCATTTGTATATTACAAAAATAAGAAAAAAAAAAGCTCTTAATAATACACATGTATGAAATCAGTTTACCTTATGGATCTATCAACGTTAGATTGAGTTGCGTCTTCTTAATATATTACCCCCAGATATACCCTTTCTTTTTGGAGCAAGCCAAGGCGTGTCTCCTTTTAGTTTCATGCTTTCAATTAATGAGCTGGAAAATTCCAGTCCAACATTATAGATTTCATCAAACTTTCCAAAGTCCAGAGTACCGTAATTTTCAATTGGTGGTCTTAAATAAATGCAACCTTCGGTAGCTTTAGCTTGCTCCATAGCATTTACAGATGCCACATAAGCTAATCTCATTTGGATATCTGTCATGCTTGGAACGTTTGGATGCTTGGAGAAGGGATTGAGTCTATTAAACAAAACCCATAAGCCACTTAAAGAATCTCCGTAATCCATCTTGGCGCGGTCCTCAGCAGATCCAACGTCCACTGCTATGATTGTTTTAGCACCCCTTCTCTTCATCTCTTGAACCGTCAAATTATCGATATATCCACCATCTAATAACATGCTACCATTATCTGTGATAGGCGGCAATAGAGAAGCTAAAGACATCGAGGCACGAACGTACCTCCAAGCATATCCACTGTTGTGAATCTCCATCACATAATCAGTGATATTTGTGGAATTGGCATAGTACTTGATCCAAAAATCTTCAATTCTGGCATCTCCTAATGCCTTCCACACGCCTCTATTAAATTCATAACCGGTAATATACGAAGTTAAAGGAATGGTCAAATCTAAGATCCATCTCCACATGGAACTCATACGACCCGCAAATGTCTTGGCTCTACCATACACAGGAACCATGTCATAATCTCTAGCATAGAGAGCACCAACGAGAGCACCGATTGAGGTACCTCCAATCAAGTCTACAGCAATGTCTTCATCTTCAAGTGTCTTGATCACACCAACATGACTCAAGCCCCTTGCTCCACCACCACCAAGGACAAGACCTATAGCTTGACCAGTAAGTATCCTAGCCAATCTCATAAAATCATCCTTATGCTCCTGCATTGGATGATAATATTTCCGAGGCCTGAAAGCAGCTGTTGTTTGTCTCAAAACCTGGAAAAGATCCCTGTTATTCATAAGGGATTCCATCTTGTTCTTGATGTTGCTGGTTAATCTAGCAGTTGTCTTTGTCAATAGCTTGGACTTAGAAATAAATGAAGGCATTTCTAAATCTAGAGAGAGAAAATAGTTGTGATGATGTAAGGAATTTGCAGCTGGATTACCGACAGAAAGCTGGATATGGTGATGTGAATGAACCCAAATTCTATGTTTTAACCACCTGTTAGTCAATCCTGGTTCAACATACCGTTCAGGATGTAAAAGAACAAGCTCTGTCCTAGAGGTATTTCTGCTCTTCACCAACATTCTTTCATACTCGCCAACATCCGGAGAGCTAGTAGAATCAGCCAACAATAAAACACAATCCCCTTGTTGAATACAGGTTTTTGTCCAATTTGAACCTACAGGGGTATCAGCAATATAAATAACAATATCATATCTCTCTTCCAGATCTGAAAAATAACCATTTTGTTTAAGTTTTGCCAGTCTATCAAATGCATGTCTCCCCAGTCTTGTCAATGCCGAGGTCTGATCAAGTGTTTTCACAGACTTACCAACTTTTTCAAGAGCAACCGCTAATTTTTCCCCAAACTCCCAGACTGGTAATCCATATGTTATAGGTAATATGGTGATGGTTTTGTAATTATTTGCACTCTCTATCAGCGGTTCATCTCTTATTCTAGGAGCAATAGTAGGACTTCGATTGTTGATAAAGTTGTTGTTTATAGTGCTTGAGACCATCTTGGCAACAATTCTTGATACCTTCACCATTATCGAAGGATTACTCAAAGCAATCATTTCAAACAAGGCCCTGGGAATTCTTGCCAGCTCTGAATCTCTAATGGCAACAACAGTGGAATATCTAGAAGTTTTTGTTAGCACTTCAACTTCTCCCAATGACTCTCCTTTACCATGCTCTGCGATTATGTCGAAACGTTTTGCACCCACAAATCCAGTTGGACTTTTTGACTTATCGTCCTTTCCTATTCTGTCTCCACGACGAACTGACCTAAATCTCCCATTTAGTACGATATATATTCCACTTGCTGGATCTCCCTCTGTATATACAGAATGACCAGCATTGGCATGGATCCATTCTATTGAGTAATCGGCTA
This sequence comes from Ogataea pinus, assembly GCA_030567935.1. NCBI lineage: Eukaryota > Fungi > Ascomycota > Pichiomycetes > Pichiales > Pichiaceae > Ogataea > Ogataea pinus. Next base: position 777,085 of record JAJLSY010000001.1, on the reverse strand, counting down.
AAAGTATTCTGGCATCTAAAATCTTCAATAAAGTTCTGGCTAAGGCAAGCTGTAAATATGGAAACCTCTCATAGAGCACATCAAGAAAGTTCTTGGGAATGAATGCCACCACACAAGAAGATTTTGGGGACACGGAAACATTCACAAATGACTTTGATCCAACAACAGCACCTAAATATCCAGCAACTTCCCCAGGCTCCACTTGAAACAATAAAGTTTCGTCGTATTCATCTTTCGACTCATCGTTATTCTTCTTAAGATAAGAAACATCAAGTAGTCCGTCAACAACGTAGTATAATCCAGGAGTTTCTTCATTTGCGGCAATAAGCTTCGTTCCTTTTGGAAGAGTTAAAATTCTGATTTCTGAGGAAATGTCATTCTTCATCTTTTCACAGTCCGCATAAACCGATTCTATACTGACTGGCTTCTTGGAAGACTGTGATGAAGCTTCATTTGAGTCCTCAAACTCAATGGATCTTGTACCAGTAGAGAAAGTTCTGATTTTACCTGAATTGGATTTCTTCTTTGACTCACTTAAAACATTTAATCCTGATATCATAGGGGAGTTTAATGCTGAAGAAGAGAAAGAAGACCTTGAAATCTGTGGAGGCAGAATATTGTCAGGTGTGATTCCAATCAACTGACAAATTCTTTCAGCTAATTCTGCAAGAACAGAAGACTTCTGTACCATTTTAGGATGAAATCCTACCATATCATCTATAACTTCATCTGAGTCCAAATCAGATGCCGTCAACTCTGAGAATTTTTCTCCCCGGAATGGGGCATTCGACAATAAATCACCGGGATTTGCTGATTTTCTTGATTTCAATGAGAACTGTCTAGATGATGATCGCTGCGTTCTGGATAATGGAGGAGGCTGCACATAGCCATTAGATTTTTCATTGTAGAAGGATGGGGTTCTAGAAGTAGAGATCCTGGAGATGTCTAAAAGATCTTCGGATTCGTCAGATAGATTGTCATCAGCATCTGACATGAATAAGGGAGCTGATATCGAACTCATTCTACTTCTCTTAACAACTTTATTCCGGAGACTTTGTTGTAGATCTTTGAATCGAGAGTCTGCTTTGACTTGACTGGATACTGATCCATTGAGAGACTCATCATCAAAACGAGTCCCCTCATTACCTGTGTTATATTTTGCAACTGTCAAGACAGAATCATGCAGATAAGGTGGGACAAGTAAATTGGACCCCAGCTTGTTCAAGTTTTCTTCAGTTTTCATAATGTCTGCTGTCAATCCAAGGTAATAATGCGCTGTTTGGAAGGTGACTCTGTATAGCTTTGTAAGAATCATTTGAATTATGTAGGATGTTGCCTTTGGATACTTTATCGAAACTCTATAGAATGCTTCTTTCGGGATAATGGAAATGGTACATGATTTTTTGGGTATAGCAATCAATGATGGTGATGGCTTAGGCGAATGGTCAAATTCGACAGACTCCTTTCGTGGAGAACCAACTGCAGTTTCAGGAAGATAAGAAGCAGCCAAGTTTTCGGGGCTTTGATCTAGTCTGAAATTATCTGATGGATTTGGAAGATTTCCAGTGTTTGAAGCTCCTCTCTTTGGTGTAAGAGTTACCTCCCTTGAATCAGTGAGCATATGTAAAACACTGATATAAGAGGAGAGAGGCGCCCCACTCTTGATTGTATTCAAAAGCTGATATCTAACATCATCCACTATAACCACATCTCTTGAATTATCATTTGAGAAAACTGTCTGCTCATTCATTTGACTCCCTGTCTTACAATACACTTGTATTTCACCTTCAACACAGATTGTGAATCCCGAAGCCTCATCTAACATAAGAATCTCACCCGAGTCCAACTTCTGGGTTTGCATGCTCTTTGTTAACTCATTGAACACTTCAGTCTCTAAGTAACCAAATATCTTGATTGCAGACAAAAATTCATAGTAATAGAAGTTCTGACGTCCTGTTTCCTCAGGAGTGGATTCCATAAATGTTTCTATCAATGGTTCTTGACGCCTTGGCTCTTCAGGTAGTCTTGAATAAACTGTTAGGTATCTATATCTAATGAACCCATAGGTGAAAATGCATACTGTGATCCCTGCCAGTAGCAAGGTCCTGAAGGATAATGTCACCTGGAAGCGTGAGGATAGCAAGCTGAATATGTAGGAAGGGACGATATACAATGCGAATCGAATAATACTAAATGACAAGTAACTCAGCAACCGTAGGAGCTTGGTAATCAAAAAGGATGTGGATGCCTCATCACTGAACTGTGCTTGAAGCTCAGGTGATCGATCGTATATATGAGTGGTCAACAAGTCTCGAATAGGAAGAGAACTAGTCATCGGTATCTGTGCTTTCACAGTTTCTGCGATATGCTCAACCGAATCAATTTCCATTTCTGTAAAGTTGAATGAAAAAGATTTAGGCGACCAAAGAAAGTTCCGAGACCTGCTATTGAACCCTTCTATTGACTATGAAGACTTGTATCACTCGCTTCCCTCATCGGAAATCGAATCAACATCTTAATTATCTTTAATTACAAAAGCACATGGGGTTAGACAAGATCATGACTTTTAGCACCGCCTTCAAGACGGCTTTTTTTGGCCAAAACGGTTTGAAATAAATTAGCCTGGGACTATATATATAGAAAACTATCTGCTGAAATATGTATAGAATTAAACTCCAGTTGTTGGATTAACATACATTGCATCGATCTTAGTGATTGACTTTCCTAAATTGAGTTTCACTTTACGTCTGTACATGGCAGGACTCCTTAATTGCAGCGGATTACCTTCAAAATACACGGTGTCAAGTTTAGGCAATTCACCCAATTCTTCCCTTAGATTCTCAAAAGAGTCTAGTAAATTATATGAGCACCAGAGGTCTGTGAGATTCACCAATTGCTTTAAATCTTCCAACTTAGATATCTTATTGGAAGTAATGTCCAATGTAGTTAAATTGATTAACTTATCTAACCCTTCTAGCTTAGTTATATTATTATGCGATAAGTAAAGCTCTTCAAGATTCACAAGTGAATCCAAGTTCTCAATCTTGCTTATCTTATTTGATTGGATTGATAGCACCCTTAAGTTTCTCAAATTGTTAAGATTCTCAAACTTTGTAATACGATTTTTTCCTAACCAAAGCTGTTCAAGTGAAGGAAGTTTGAGCATCTCCTGGGAGATGATTTCAACTCTATTTCCACCCAATTCCAAGTTTTTAAGCTTGGTCAAACCAGCAAGATCTTTGATATCACGGATTCTGTTCTGAACGAAGTAAAGATTCTCCAAACTTGACAATTGATCCACATGCTTTATGCTTTTGATATTATTGAAAGACAAGTCTAATGTGGTTAAGCTTTTAAACTCATTGATGTGCTTGGATATATGATTTATTCTATTATCATAAAAATCCAGCTCCTCCATGAGGAGTTTATTGGGTATTACTTTTAAGCCATTAAGACTTTCCAATAAGTTATCCCTTAATACTAGACTTTCAAGGCATGTGAACCTTGACAAATCTAAAGCTTCTAGACTGCTGATTCTATATTTAATCAAATCAATGTAAGCTACATCATCAGCTAAATCTTTGGTGAGCTCATAGTCTGTGGGTAGAACTTCAGGAGATGGATCCGGTATTTCAGTCAAGCCATACGTTTCTTGAATTTGCTTCATTTTCTCGTCCTTCTGCTGTTGCTCAAGTGCTTCTTGTGTATCGATCTCATCTGTAGTAAGTTGTCCATCGTCTTCATCTTCAGATGAGTGAGAAAGAATTTCTGAATCATGTGACGGTTCTTGAGAATTGGCTTCTTCAATACGCAATTCTTTAAGCTGTTTCAGATCTTGTGAATCTACCATATCAGTACCTCAAAGCAATAATTATCTTTTCTATTCCTACTAAAGAAAATTGTAGAGCAAAGAAAAGTATAGTTGCTCTCCTTTTACTTAAGTACCATTTCCGAAGGTGCATCCATCCCCCCTATGGAGCTCAAAGTCGCACTTCTCAATTACAAATCAGATTTATCAGGTGAACCAAAAGAACACCATCAGAATTACATTCAGAGTAAAGCTTGACTATTATGTACAAATCTGTAAAAGACTATAGAAGCTATTATATCGGAAACATTTTATGAAATAAATAATAACGAAGATGAAATTAGCCAGATAAGAACAGTAGCTTGAGAAAACCAGGCCGAATCTAAAATTCGTAGACTGACATAACATCGCCACAAAAAAAATAGAATTCACTAGTACCGATCATCCTGAACATATGAGCACTGTATTATCGAGGTCAATAAAGAAATCTGTTCATAATAAAAGCTCCATGCCATGTAATCTAACGTAGTTGGTGGTCAAGAGATTCTTCAGTTGGCATGTAGTTGGCCAAGATGTAGTCGACACATTCCCCAACAGATTTGATTTCATTAGCGGCCTTGTCATCAAAGACAATATCGAATTCTTCTTCCAATGCAACCAAGGCATCGTTATAATCCAATGAATCCATTCCCAAATCCTTTATAAACTCAGTCTCTGGTAGAATTTGATCTGTTGGTGTTTTCAATTCAAAGGATTTTAACACAGCAGTGGATCTTGCCAAGACATCTTCCTTTGTTAAAGTAGATCCGGTTGAGTAAAATCTACCGGTAACGAATTGGAAAGGTTGAATTCTGTTTGTGATTGGTAAATAATTTAGTCTTTGAGAAGTAGTTGTTGGCTTAGCAGCAACTCTCAATGCTGATTTTGAAATGTTTCTTAATGATAATCTGAACATTTTATCTATAATTCTTAGTGTTCCAAAGGTGTTTACTATCCGACAAGCTTCAAATAAGTGTTACGAAGGTGTGATTAAGAACAAGTGAGAAAACTTACTCAGAGGGCCTGTGCAATCTCCACTTTCCATCACCACCATCCTCAACAGCCGTCGCGTCGGTGGTGTACGGAGTTTTACGCAGCTACAAAGTTACCCGGAATTCAACCGTCGAACCTGTTTCCTTCTTGAAATAAAATGAATATGTATATTTATTCATTCTTTTGTTTCCCCATTTATTGCTAGATAGGATTAGACTAAACTTGAAACACCTCCATCTAATCGTTCTGCATTAGATTAAGTAACTTCTATATTCAGGGCGTAGGTGTTTTTCTGTTCACGGATATACAGGACGGCAATCAGCTGCATAACAGTTAGAAGATAGTCATACCCGGATCTTGATTTCGAGGAACGAATAGCTCAAAGTATAACAGAGTAGAACTCCCCATTTCAGCAATCGTCAGCAAATTTTTGGTCTTAAGTAGAGATAGGTATCATACATTGCTAAAATAATATAGGTCCTGAATGTCTTCTTCTGTGAAAAAGAGAGCATCTGTGGATTATCATCCTGAACAGGTGCTGAAGAAATTGAAAAAATCCGAAGATGCCTTGGATGAACTTAGCCAGACGGGGCAGTTGACTCAAGAGGATGTTGTCTATTACCAGAAGGAGGCCATATATAGAATGCTTAACCTTTTCAGGCACCGAAATCTTAGATTGAAAAGGGACATTGATGGATTATCCTCAAGCTACACAAAATTATATAAATACTATTCAATTCTGAACAGTTGGTGGAATGAGCTTATAGATAATTTGAGCCAATTTGATATGACCCCATATGATGGAAAAACAAGTGGTGGATTCCTCATAGATCTTTTGGAAGATGAAAAAGATGGGAGTGAACTAGAAATGGAATTAAAGTCTAAAAGAGAACTCTTAGTAAGATTGCTTCGACCAGTTTTGTCACAAAATTTAACATCAGACTCACAGAATGACAAAATCTTCTCATTACAAGAATCCTTAGCTAATCTAAACTTGTTCAAGTCAGCATTGGTTGATGAAAATAATCTCTTGAAAGAGAAAATAGAGGAGCTTAATCAGGATCTTGATAAGCTCATTTCCGATAAAGATAGATTAGAATCAAGAACCTTGAATCGTATCAGCGAAACAAAGAAGCAAGAGGTGAAACTAGAAGAGGGAACCCCCTTAATACCCCTCAAAGAATCGGAACAGAAGATCACTCAAGTAAGTGAAGTAGATAAGATATCACTAGAGAATTCGGCCCTTGAAGCGGAAGAATTGAAGTCAAGAAACTCTCTTCTATTGGAGCAATTAAATGAGAAGGTGTCTAGAATAGTTCAGCTGGACTCCAAAATACTAGAGCTCTCCGAAAGATTCCGCGATCTATCCGAGCAGGACTTGTCAAGCTCATCGGCTTACCAAATCCTTTTATCCAAGAATACACAGTTAAACACAGAAATCAGTAAGATAAACTTGAACAACTCAAAGATTGAGTCTCAATTTCTTGAACTTGAGTCCAGTTTGAGCAAGTATCAATCTGACCTTAATCAAAAATTAAAGGTCGAAATAGACACGAACAATGCATATGTTGCCAAATTGGAAAGCGATTTGGCAAGGCTCAGATCAGATAGAGATGAATTGCAAGCGAAGGTTTCAATTCTCAAGGCAGAGAAAGGAAAAAGCGAACTCACTGAGGAATATCAGAAGTTGATTGAAACTCTTGAGAAAAGACTCTCAGAATTTGAGAGTTCATCTTTGTTGGAGAAAGGAATATCAGAAAACGGTGAAGTGAATGATTTAGAAAGCTTAAAGAAACATAACGCCTTACTAAGTGTTGAACTGAAGCAACTTGAAGAAGCCTTCAGGTCTACCAAACAACTTGCTGTCTCGAAACTTTCCAAATATGCAGAGTCCGATTCTTATATTAACAAGTTAACAGTCGAGAAGAATAAAGCTGATCAAAAGTACTTTCAAGCAATGAGATCCAAGGATTCGCTGGCCTCACAGAACAAGATCTTGACATCAAATTTGGCGAAGCAAGCTGACCTCATAGAGATCTTGAGAACAAATGAAAAGAGCTTACAGAAAAAGCTCGAAATTGAACAGCACTTGTACGATAAGCTCAAGAGTTTAGAGAATGTGAATAGCAACGATTTAAATTTTCAAAACAGCAGAAATAAAGAACTTGAAATCAAATTGAAAAATTCACACCAGTCAAGTTCGGACCTGCAAGCAAAGCTTATTGCCACTCAGATCACCATCAATGAACAACTAAAGCAGATGACTTCAATGGATGTAGAGCATAAGTCTGCGTTGAGCAAAATATCCTCATTGGAAACCTTACTCAATAAATATAGATCCAATAATCCTGCTTCTAGTGCTGCTATGGATGATGATGTTCACCAAGCTTTACTTGCTATGACAAAATGTCAATTGTGCAATAAAAATTTTAAAAATGTGACATTGAAAGTTTGTGGGCACTGCTTCTGTTTAGATTGTATTTCTGATAGACTATCTTCCAGAATGAGAAAATGCCCTAACTGTAATAAGCAATTTAGCAATTATGATTTGTTAAATATACATCTATGATCTGTTCATTTTACCTCCTTGTATAATAGCTTTTTACCTTTTAGTTCTTCCTTTATGTATCTTTAAAACTACTTGCGATGGTCCACCAATTTGTGACCATATTTCACTCTAAGTCTGATAGCTCTTTCCGAACCTTTAAGCTCAGATAATAAAAGTTATTTTCGAATTACTCTTACTTCACAACGTATAAAAAGGTTAATGAATCTATAAAGAAATTTTATTTGATATACCGAAAGAATATTAGAAATAATGAGAGAACTGATAATGTGCAATTTGAAAATAATTCAAGTCAAAAATAGCTATAAAATAGTTTCTTAGCAAAGGCAAAATCTGAAGCTCAATGTAAAAGTAAATGATTAATATACCTGTAGCAAAAAAAGGTGAAATATAGCAATGCCAAAAAGCAAGGGAGTACAAAGCAGGAAATCAGTCCAAAGTGTAGAGGATAGATAACAGAGGTGACAATAAATGTATGAAATCTGGAATGAACTTAATCAAAAATAACTATTTGAGCCATCTTGATTAGTACCATGATTAGATGAACTACCTAAGTTGTTGCTTCCATTAGTTTCGCCATGTGGTTGCAGGAATTCAGCAGCGTAGCTATTGAATTGATTTGACATATTATTACTTGCAAGATAATTCTGGTAATTTATGCTTGATGGCGAAGAAGTAGAGTTCATCTGGGAATTATTTGCCTGGGATTGTAAGTTGCTTATTGTGCTGTATTGTGGTTGTAACTTAAAGCTCAAGTAATCTTGATTGTATTGATAATGAGACGGTTGATGGAAAGATTGGGCAGATTGAAATGGTTCATGTCGTTGCTGGTATTGTGACTGATGTTGCTGATGCTGTTGCTGATTCTGTTGCTGTTGTTGCTGTTGTTGCTGTTGTTGTTGTTGTTGTTGTTGTAGTTGTTGCTGTTGTTGTTGTAGTTGTTGCTGCTGTAGGTACTGTTGTTGCTTCTGTTGGAAATAAGCAGACATTACTGAGGCGCTCTCAGGAGGTGTTGAGCTAGGAGATCTACCATATAGTCCATCTAAAGGAGCTTGATATTGGAATTCCTGCGGGTTTGAGTTCGCCAAAGCATTACTGGCCCAATTAAAAGATGAAGAGTGAGACAAATTATCTTGCGGCTGTGATGCTGAAGAGAAAGATGACTGGCGTGCAAAGTTAACTGAAGGGGAACTCCACGTTCTGTTCATTTGCTTAGCAGCAAAAGAATTGGAGGAAGATAATGACCAAGAGGAACCGCCAGATAGTGAAGGACTCACATGCCCAGAATTTTGTGAATTAGCAAAAGGACGTAATGATGAGTTCACCACTGGATTCAAAGGATTCTGCTGAGTTTGGATGTGTTCCTTTGGAGCAAGAAGCAAATTTTCAAATTGTAGCTCCAATGATTCATCTTGAGAAGGACTTCTAGAGCTGCTGTAGCCAGATGAGCTTCCACTGGTTGCATGGGAAACAGCGTAAGACATCGATGGCTGTGAAGTATTGGTCTGTGCCTGTATTGTTCTCTGCTCTTGTGAGTGATCATTCTGTGACTTGTACGATTGATCCATTATTCTACAGTTGTTGGTAATAACATTGGGCCTTTCCTGGATGAATGATGGAAGCCTTTTGAAAGTACACATTTTGAACTCTATCTTTCCGCAGTCCTCTGGAAGTGTAGTTAATTCTTTCAAACTGCACTTTTCAACGAGAACTACATTTGCTGATGGTATAATGAAATCGGAGTCAATAAGTGAATGCTCCAAGAACACCTTCTGCAATATTGGTAAATGGGCACAATTTGCGTCCATGATAAAATCATTTAGCGACAAAAGTTTAAGGGAGCTTGGGAATCTTATAGCAGAAAATATTAATGGCTTCCCAACTTTGTAATTATATCTTGACATTCCTTTCAATTTAAGACACTCCAGATTCTCAGTTAACATGTTGTTGATCAAATTCGAAACCTTGATGACATCCTCTTTAGTGAAACAGTACAACTCAGGTCCTGCACCTCCTGTGTCATAGCTAATATCAAGGCACAAGTCATTCAATGAAGGAGGAAGAGGCTTTGACAGCTTCTTAAGAACGTTTAATCGAACGCTAAAAGGTTGACTCAAACTCTTAATATTATGTATAGTACAAGACAATTTCTCTAGGTTTGGTGGCCAAATGATGCTTTTCTCAGGATCTGGTTCTTCCTCTTCTTCATTCTGCTTGCAATAAGTGAAATGAACCTTTAGTTCCCTTAAGTTAGAGCAGTTTGACAAATTAAATCCCTCATTCTCAAGAACAACATAACTGATCTTGGAGTAAGTTAAATTTGGGAAGTCTTGCAGTTTGTTCAAATCTCTACAATGAAGATAAGTGTGGAATATGTTCAAAGTCCGTAAACTTTCCAGCGGCTTGAAGATTGGAAAGTTAACAATAAGGTTTTTATGAAATCTAGCATCAGTATTTTTTCTTAATTCCCAGTTATCAAAAAACACATCGACTGATTTTGTATTTTTAAGCTCATTAATAAAATCTAAATTGTCGATGTTTACCAACTTGAGGACATCAATGCTGTTTTGGCTTGGAATTCTTTTGAATGTTCCACGATTAACACCAAATTTCAGATAGCTCAAATTTGAACCATATTTATCGATTAAATCTTTGAATGGCCTTAACTTGGTTTCATTTTCTAGGGATAGGTGTAATAAGTTGATCGATGGAAGCAAAGGCTCGATAACCAGCACATCAATAGGTGGTTGCTCGTTTTTGAACAAAATTTTGATCACAATCAAATTTCCATTCGTGAGGTTCAACCTCTTCAATTCTTTATACGGCAAATGGAAATCATGCACTTTATTCATTTCTTGTAAAGTAAATTCTTTGAATGATTTAACAACAAACAAATCATGTCTAATTTGCTTGATCAAAATCTCGCCAGGGTTTTTATGGTTTAAACTGTAAAATCCATAAAGTTTAATATTAGCAGTAATGTCAAAGATACTGAAAAATTGAGAAAATTGAAAAACTCCCACCAACTTGACTATAAAGGAAGCCAAGCCTTCAGCTCCATGTATTAATTTGATCTTTTCACAGAGGGATATTTGATTTGCGTAATCCAAAGTGGAGCACAACTGGTCAAATTCCTTCGGGTTGATTGAGGAGTCCACATCAAACAGTTTAAGCTGAATATCATTATTTTCTGTGTAAACAATTCCCTTTGGTAGCGCCATATAGTTAACGATTGGATGTGAAGCAAGCTGATTGGTTAAAGCTGTTAAACCCATAAGATGATTAGAAGACTTGATTTCGGTTTTAAGAATGCTTATGATGGAGCCAGTTATTTATTTTCTATCTGGGGTCTGAATAGGGGTGTAGAATTCTAGTTGTGAAGGTCTCTGGGATCTCTCGGAATGTCTTGCTTCAAATAGTTTTTCTTTGGACTTGGGGGAATGTAGATTCAAATTAATGAAGGATAAGTCTTGGAAAAGTCAATTTGGCACTTCAAAAGAGTAGCGGATGAATGAAAGGGGAAGAATGAATCAGTTGCTCTATCAATATTTGTGTTAGTTGAGGGGTATGAAACTACAAAGGCCTTTTCGCTTGGTGCATTTGCAATTAGTAATATCTGGATAAGGAGGAAATTAGAGGACAATTGGCAAGGAAGAATTTGAATCACTTTGTAATGAAAAAAAATGAATGAAGAACTGGGAAGAGAATCTATTAAAATAAAACTTCAAGCTTCAAAAATGGGGAAAATAGGGATCACAAGAAGAGTAGATGAGGTGATAACTTTGAACACAAGACTTTTGGCATGAGGCAAAGATTTTCGAGAAGCTCTCAGATCCGTTCTGAACCTTTAATAGAATCTTTAAACAAGATACATTGGGAAACTAAGGACTATCGAGTCGCTGGATTGATTAACTGGGCCCTATTTGAAACAATGCGAGGGAAAAATAGAAGTGTAACATTTTGAATCCCGGTTCCGAAAAGCTTTCCGTTGTGCGTCTCCGACCTCTTAATTCAGTACTGCTACACAGCGGGCTTAAGAGCTTGATTATAACATTTTTTTGCAGAACTTTTTCAGCTCTTTATTGAAAAGCTAGATGATCGTTTATTACGTTAATTCCTTTCTTCTAGTCATCTGAGTTATATTTGGGTAAAAAAAAGAATCAAAATTATCGAAAACAGACTTTTATCAATCTCTTTTAGTCGATGGGAGATTGAAAAAATTTACAGGAACATTAATAAATGCCCGCAAGTTGGTCCCAAAAGGGCAAGGAGATAGTTCCTGATACGACAGGTTAACAATGGATATTAAGATTTAAAGGGGGTCTTCAGACAAACAAAAGCTCCAGAAAAATGAAGGCTGTCAACTTGCTTAGCTTGATCATTAATCAGCTCGACGATGGCATGGTTTTCGATCAGCAATTGAATGTCTGTTAATGGATCTAATTTTGTATACTTGGACGGAATGAGCCAGTTTATTCAAAACTGAGAGATTTTTTTTTGAACTTCCGAGATTTTTTTTAGAATCGCGCTGTGAATCGAGCACTCATTTAACACCTGCTACCAGGAATTTAAAAGTTTGCAAAAGTTCTTTTTGTTAAACAACGTCGCATCGGCCCATAAGAGGTTGCCGACCAGCGATCTTTCACCAGGCAGTGAAATTAAAATTGATCCGGAAAGTAAGTGTGAGAGAGAAATGCTCTTTTTTCTTCATCCCACGCCGACACACCCTATGTAACTATAAAGTTCTAGTATGCTGCTTCTACCCCCTGTTTGTGTCAACTTGAGCTCTGCTTTGAATAATTCTCTGCGTTAAAAAATCAGAAGGTTCATAGAGAAAAAAAAAACTTATGTCAGAATTAATAATCAAGTCGGGCAAAGTTTACAAGACGGCCAATTTGCAAGGTGAGTACGATTTCAGTTTTCCCCCTCACTTGTGGTTGTGCGACAAACTCTCACTCCGCTCTTTCTATAGATTTACATTATTGATTGACACATCTCCCAATAACTTCATATCAGACGTTGAAGTGTGAACCTTTATTCTATAGATAAAAGTTTCAGCAGATGATATCTCAGCCGCTATCGTAATCGTTCTTCACTCGTAGAAAAGATTGTAGAAATAGACATTACCATCCCCTCACTATCCCGGTCCGGCGGACATCATTTATCATTGCGAAGGAAAGTTAAAAAGGAGGGACTCTTGAAACAATCTTCAAAAAGACAAACAAAAATTTGATGATCTCATTGAATAAGAGAGGCAAAATAATTAGCCTGCCATGAAAATGCGTGCTGATAAAAATGTGGGGTTGTCCAGCACCATATTAGGCTGAGATCAACCGCTCTGTGCATTCGGCAGCCCGTGTCTAGGTAAATTATTAGCCCCTGAATAGCGAGTGATAACAAATTATCACCAGGGTTAGATCTACGACGAAGTTTTTTAATCCAAAATATAGTACCCAGTAATCGAAACAAGGAAAGATACATAAATTCATATGATTGATAGAAAATCTCTTTCTGATAGAAAAATTAAACTCATGATTGAATAGATTGATACCACCATTCTGCTCCACGCCAATTCTCTTTTCCGTATACTAAACTACTTACATATTTTGTCCCAAGAAATTTCGGCCAAAAAGGGCTTTCATTAAAAGGGCTGCAAGGTGCAGTGGTTTTACGGCTATCAAATCCATGAAGATGAGAGGGATCTTTTGAAAGTCACCACCTAAACACTTGAAATCTCATCGTGTCAGGGCTGATAAGAAGTATAACAACTTTAAAGTTGTCTTGTAGCCCCTATTGTTCTTCAGGAGAATTTTCAGACCAATTCCAACATTGCCTGTGATCCTACAAATCTTTGTTCAACTCCGTGCAAAAAAATCAAAAAGATAAAATGTCAGCCAAGGAAACATCAAGTGTAAGGAAATGTAGTAATATAATTTAAGCTCTCGATAAGCTTGAAGAACAATAACGGCGCAAACCGGCGAAGCCGCTTAACTGGTGTAGTTAGTTAATTCTTTGGTTATTTTTCGCCAGTAACAAGACCTATCTCCCCGGCGAAGGAGAGACATTTTCACCAAATTTCTCTTCAAAATATTGATAATATGGAAGACATACAACAAAACAATTGAATCAGTCATCGCATGAACTGATTGAGAAGTACTATTATCAGTCTGAGAAAACAAAACGGTGTAATCTGTCTATCTCAGTATGTTAAAAATTGGTTCGGGCCACACCCTAAAGATATGCATAATGTGCGTTACCAAATACACAGATCATCAAACTCGCATCAAAAGGTGAAAATGCAGTCTTCTCTGTTCATCTCTGTTCAACCAACTCCTTTACTTCTGAATCTCTTTATCTCTTTCTTATATTAAATTTTCTTGTTTTTGTGTCTTTTTCCTTGATAATTATATATATCTAGTTGTATTCAAACATTGGGAATTATCAATTGAACACTCAAAGATTTTTCAATCTATTTCTGTTTGTGTCTAATTTATTTCTTCGTACGCTTATCTATCTATCTCTCTCACATCTCTTAGATATTCAAACGAACGATCAATATTACCAATTTTTATTACTGGAAATTCTTGAATTCGAAAAATCAAAGCTTAACGTTAATTATATCTGGTTTAGTTAGTCATTATGATCACTACTGGTTGGACAGTGTCCCAATGGGTCAAGTTCCATCAAGATTCAACTCCAAATGAATCGTTCCAAGCTTTGTTGGAATTAGTCTCTTCATTATCCTCTTCGGATCCTGCTTGGCTTTCAATTGCTTCTGAAGAAAATCTTGCTCATCAATGGACAATTTTGCAATCAAAATCTGACAAGACAAAATTGAAGCTCTATGGTGTTCCAATTGCTGTTAAAGATAACATTGATGCCAAAGGTTTTGATACCACTGCTGCTTGTCCTTCTTTCACCTATACCCCTGAAGTTGACTCTACTGTTGTTTCATTATTGAGACAACAAGGTGCTATTATCATTGGTAAAACTAATCTGGATCAATTTGCAACTGGTTTGGTTGGTGTCAGATCGCCTTATGGTTTCCCTACTAATTCATTCAATGATAAGTATGTTCCTGGTGGATCTTCTTCTGGTTCATCAATTGTTGTTGCTAAAGGTATTGTTCCAATTGCATTGGGAACTGACACTGCTGGGTCTGGAAGAGTTCCTGCTGCATTGAACAACTTGATTGGATTGAAGCCAACCAAAGGTGCTTTCTCAACTGCTGGTGTTGTTCCAGCATGTAGATCATTGGATTGTCCATCCATTTTTGCAACCAACTTAGGTGATGCACAATTGTGTTTCAACATTATGGCTAGTCCAGACTTTGAAAATTGTGAATATTCAAGAGCTGTGCCTTCGAATATCGTCAAAAAATATTCTGCATCACCAAAGATTGCAGTTCCAACAACCTTGGAAGGACTATGGTTCGGAGATGAAGAGAATCCAAAAATTTATGCCAATGCCATTGAAACTTTCAAATCATTAGGTGCTGAAATTGTTCCATGTGACTTCTCTCCGCTGTTAGATTTGGCTAAATGTTTGTACGAAGGTACCTGGGTTGCAGAAAGATATGCTGCATTGAAAGAATTTTATGCAACTAGTCCTCCTGAAAAAGATTTGGATCCAACCGTTACGGCCATTGTTAGAGGTGGCGAATCACTGGATGCTGCTACAACTTTTGAGTATCTTTACAAGAGAGAAGCAATCATGCAAAAAGTCAAGGAAGCTTTTGCAGGTACTGATGTCATGCTTGTCCCAACTTGTCCTTTGAATCCAACAATTGAATCTGTTGAGAAGGAACCTGTCAAAGTCAACTCATTCCAAGGTACTTGGACCAACTTTGTCAATCTTGCTGATTTCTCTGCGCTTGCAATTCCAGGTGGTTTCAGATCTGATGGTTTACCTAATGGTGTCACTTTGTTAGGTCAAGCATTTGAAGATTATGCATTATTGGAGTTAGCTAGCAGATTCTTGAAATTCAACTATCCAAATGGTGACAGAACTTTAGGTGCTATGCCAAACGTTTTGGCTGGTGTTTCTGATGAATTGGATCCTCAACTTCCTTTACCAGACTTGTCAAGTTCAATTAAATTGGCAGTTGTTGGTGCTCATCTAGAAGGATTACCATTACACTGGCAATTAGAGAAGGTTCAAGCTTCATTTTTGAAAAAGACAAAGACTGCTGCAAAGTACAAGCTATATGCTCTACCTCAAACTGGACCAGTTGCTAAACCAGGTTTAAGAAAGGTTGAACAAGGTGGATCCAAGATTGAAATTGAGATTTATGCTATTGACAAGAGTAGATTTGGTGACTTTATCGCTATGGTTCCTGAACCATTGGGTATTGGATCTGTTGAAACTGAAGACGGTGAAGTTGTCAAGTCGTTCATATGTGAAGAATTTGGCTACACTCAAAAGGGTACTAAGGACATAACTGAGCTTGGTGGCTGGAGAGCTTTCTTAGAAAAGGCAAAGGCTGAAAAGAAGAAGAAGCCATTTGATGTTGTCTTGGTTGCAAACAGAGGTGAAATTGCTGTCAGAATCATCAAAACATTGAAAAAATTGGGTATTAAGTCTGTTTCCGTCTACTCAGATGCAGACAAGCATGCCGAACACGTTTTGATTTCTGATGTTGCTGTTCCATTGCATGGAGTTTCTGCAGCTGAAACTTATTTGAGTGTTGAAAAGATTGTCAAAGCTTGTAAGGATACAGGTGCTCAGGCTGTTGTTCCTGGTTATGGTTTCTTATCCGAGAATGCTGACTTCTCTGACAGACTTGGTAGAGAAGGAATTGTCTTTGTTGGACCTTCTGGTGATGCTATTAGAAAGTTGGGTCTAAAGCACTCTGCTAGAGAACTTGCTGAAAAGGCTGGTGTTCCATTAGTTCCTGGTTCAGGTTTGATCGGTTCTGCTGCTGAAGCTAGAGAAATCGCTGCTAAGCTTACCTATCCTGTTATGGTTAAATCTACTGCTGGTGGTGGTGGTATTGGTTTGCAAAAAGTTGACTCTGAAGCCGATATTGAAAGAGTCTTTGAGACCGTTCAACATCAGGGTAAAGCTTACTTTGGTGACTCTGGTGTCTTCATGGAAACTTTCGTTGAGAATGCAAGACATGTTGAAATTCAAATGTTTGGTGATGGTTATGGTAAAGCAATTGCTTTAGGTGAAAGAGATTGTTCTTTACAGAGAAGAAATCAAAAGATTATTGAAGAAACCCCTGCTCCAAATTTGCCTGAAGCTACCAGAGCAAAGATGAGAAGTGCTGCTGAGCAATTGGCCGCTTCAATGAACTATAAGTGTGCTGGTACTGTTGAGTTTATTTATGATCAAAAGAGAGATGCATTCTATTTCTTGGAAGTTAATGCTAGATTGCAGGTTGAACATCCAATTACTGAAATGGTTACTGGCTTTGATTTGGTCGAATGGATGTTATACATTGCTGCTGATACACCTCCTGACTTTGATCAAGTTATTAAAGTCACTGGTGCTTCCATGGAAGCAAGATTGTATGCTGAAAACCCAGTTAAAGACTTTATGCCATCTCCAGGTCAGTTGACTGAGGTTAGATTCCCAGAATGGGCAAGAGTTGATACCTGGGTTCAAACCGGAACTGTTGTTTCAGCTGAATACGATCCAACATTGGCAAAGATCATTGTTCATGGTACAGACAGAGCTGACGCCTTAAAGAAATTGAGAAAGGCATTGAATGAAACTGTTGTTTATGGTTGTATTACAAACATTGATTATTTAAGATCAGTTGCTAACTCTAGTATGTTTGAGAATGCCGAGATGTATACCAAGGTTTTAGATACCTATGATTACAAGGCTAATGCTTTCGAAATTACATCTCCTGGTGCTTATACTACTGTCCAGGACTATCCTGGTAGAGTTGGTCATTGGAGAGTTGGTATTCCACCTTCTGGTCCAATGGATGCTTACTCTTTCAGATTGGCAAACAGGATCGTCGGTAACCATTATAAGGCACCAGCAATTGAGATCACACTCAGTGGTCCTTCTATATTGTTCCATCATGAGACTGTTATTGGTATTACGGGTGGTACTGCTGATATTACTATCAATGGAGAAACTAAGAACATGTATGAGCCAATTGAGGTTAAGAGAGGTGATAAGTTGGTTATCGGTAAATTGACCACTGGTTGTAGGGCCTATTTGTCCATAAGAGGTGGTATCGATGTTACTGAATATATTGGTTCTAGATCTACCTTTGCTTTAGGTACTATGGGTGGTTACAACGGTAGAGTCTTAAAACTGGGTGATGTTTTATTCCTTGGTCAAGCAGGTATTTCTGCATGCACTCTACCAGCTCCAATTTCAGCACCACAAGCTATTCCAAAAGCTTTGGTTCCTCCAATTGAAGGTAAGGAATGGACTGTTGGTGTTACCTCTGGTCCTCATGGTGCTCCAGACTTCTTCCAAAAAGAGTCAGTTACTGAGTTCTTTGCAAGTGAATGGAAAGTTCATTATAATTCCAACAGATTTGGTATCAGATTGATTGGTCCTAAGCCAAAATGGGCAAGACCAGATGGTGGTGAAGCAGGTTTACATCCTTCTAATGCCCATGATTATGTTTACTCATTGGGTGCCATCAATTTCACTGGTGATGAGCCTGTCATTTTAACTTGTGATGGTCCTTCCTTAGGTGGTTTCGTTTGTGAGGCAGTTGTTCTTCAAGCTGAGATGTGGAAGATTGGTCAACTAAAGCCTGGTGATCTCATCAAATTTGTTCCAATCGCCTTTGATGATGCCATCGATTTCAAGGCTGCTCAAGATAAGGCCATTGAAACTTTAGAAGGAGAGATGCCTACACTTCCTAAAGCCTTGCCTGGTCCTGAGGATCCTGTGCTAGCAAAGTTCCAACCATCAGGAAATGCTCCATTTGTCACATATAGGCAAGCTGGTGATAGATATGTCTTGGTTGAATACGGTGAAAATATTATGAATTTGAACTTATCCTATAGAGTTCATAAATTGATTGATATGGTTGAGACCCATAAGACTGTTGGAATTGTTGAGATGTCAAGAGGTGTTAGGTCCGTTTTGATTGAGTTTGATGGTACTAAGATTACCCAAAAGGAATTGGTGGCAACTTTGATTGCATATGAATCTGATGTCGCATATACCAACAAATGGTCTGTTCCATCCAGAGTTATCAAGTTACCTATGGCCTTTGAAGACAAGAAGACTCTTGATGCTGTCACCAGATATTCCGAGACTATCAGATCCAGTGCTCCATGGCTACCTAATAATGTTGATTTCATTGCTCAAGTTAATGGTATCGAAAGATCACAGGTGAAAGATATGTTGTACTCCGCCAGATTCTTAGTCTTGGGTCTTGGTGATGTCTTCTTGGGTGCTCCTTGTGCTGTTCCTTTGGATCCAAGACATAGATTATTGGGTACCAAATATAACCCATCAAGAACTTACACACCTAATGGTACTGTTGGTATTGGTGGTATGTACATGTGTATTTATACCATGGAATCTCCTGGTGGTTATCAATTGGTTGGTAGAACCGTTCCAATTTGGGATAAATTGGCTCTTGGAACTCATACAAAGAAGTTCAATGATGGAAACCCATGGTTATTGTCGCCATTTGACCAAGTTGAGTTTTTCCCAGTGAGTGAAGAAGACTTAGAGCTTATGGTTGAAGGTACCCTTCATGGTAGTTATGAAGTTGATATTGTTGAATCAGTGTTTGATCACAGCAAGTACCTAGAGTGGATCCAAGATAATTCAGCAGCTATCGAAGAGTTCCAACAAAATCAAGGCGGTGACAAATTAGAGGAGTTCAATAGATTAATTCAAATTGCAAACGACGACCTAAAGAAGGGAGATTCTGGACCAAAACTAGAGGAAGTGAAATTCCCTGAAGGTGCTGAAATGGTTTATTCAGAGTACTCAGGAAGATTCTGGAAGCCATTGGTTGAGGTTGGTGATACTGTTGAGCTTGGGCAAGGTTTGGTTGTCGTTGAGGCAATGAAGACCGAAATGATTGTCAATGCTCCTAAAGCTGGTAAGGTGTTCCAAGTGTTACATGTTAATGGTGACATGGTGGAAGCCGGAGATTTGGTTGTTGTTATTGTGTAATTGATAAGTGATTATTTGTTTATATAGCTGCGTTCAGTGGTTGATGTGGAGGGTGAGAGCTTCGCATCACAGTCTTAGAGTAGTTATCTCGTTAATTTTTCATGTGTATGGTGTTCTTTTTTTCTTACAATTTATTTAGTTACCTCTTTTAAAGCAAAATGTGCTTAAATCATTATCTGTGGATTGACATTGTAGGTAACAAATGTTTAGCGAAACAGATCCTTTGGCTGTGCAGATATTTTTTCCCCACGCCGCCCTCCAAATCTGCATCCTCCACATTTGTTGGCCTTTTCACTTTGATGAACTGTTCTCTTGACATGGTGTAGTCTATTCTGATAGATCATAATTAATAAAATTGAAAGCAGGTCTCCAAATTTGAAATTCTGTTCTTATTTAAATTTGAAACGTACCACTTCCTTATACATTAGGCATCAACTCATTAATGGTATATTCCCAACATGTCTGAGCTAAACCAGTAAGTATCAAGTATGGTTTTGATGAGCTATGGTGTATGTTACTAACAGTTTCTTCTTGAATCTATCTAGATTTGTCTCCTCCATTCCTCCAGTAACAAGGGTTATAACTTTGACTTCGTTGGTGATTGCTGGATTAAACGCTCTTGGCTTGATCACATACTCCTCATATATCTGCCAGTGGAATCTAATTTACGAAAAATGGGAGTTTTATAGACTATTAACGGGTTTTTTGATATCACATCCTCAACCCATGCAGGGTATGATGGAGATTTATATGCTTTACAGTTTTAGCAAAGGGTTAGAGGAGGGAAAATTCAGGAAAAACCTCCCAGACTACGTCTTCTATCACCTGATGATAATTCCTATTCTATTATTAGCTTCATATTTGTCGTTGCCTCCATTACTTTCCTTATCGCCGGCTTTGCTTTCAGCTTTAACTTTCACTTGGTCTATTGCAAATTACAACCAGCAGGTGAACTTTTACTTCATGCCAATAAAAGCATCCTTGCTTCCTGCCGTTTCTTTAGGATTCAGATTACTTGTTGATGGAAGGGAAATTTTCATTCTTGCCCTTATTGGCATGTTTGCAGCATATCTGTACAACTGCATGGAAACAAACTCCTTTGGACCATTGGTTTCGTTTTTGACCGGTAAAGAACCAGGCAATGCTGCCAATATCAACAATAGAGTAGGCACTATAAATAGCACAACAGGAATATGGTACTTTTCGTGTGGATATCTTCCTGCACCATTATGGCTTAGGTCTTTAGTTTCTAGGCTAACTGGGATTGACTATACCTCAAAGGTATTCAATAGGGGGAGTATTGCACCTATGAAGTCACCAACCGGTACAGACTCCCCCTCAGGTAAAGGTTCATCTTTTGCGAGGTCTATTCGTGAAGGTAACAATGCATTTGTTGGTCAGGGTCAACGGTTAGGTTCTACGACAGAGACTAGGTGATAGGAAAGGATCGTGATGTGAGTTTGTGGATCTCACCTCTAACTATATATTAGGACAAAAATATGTGCATTAGTAGTTTTGAAGCTCAATTATTGCTCATTTACATTATGGAGTGTAGGATTGTGTAGGATTGTACTTTATGAATTCTCTCTCCTTCGAACTTCAGTAGCGTAGCTTACGTAATCCTCCTCCAATCGGTTGTTTCGCTTAATTTCATATAGCCACATTTTATCTGAACACAGGCACCAATCCCAAGCTTCCGAAGTAGCATGCAGACTCAAGATTTGAAATAGGAGATGACTAAAGATACAAATGATGATAGAGACGCAGAGACTGGAAAAGGACCTTTGTGGGTGGTTGGTTATGGTTCCTTAATATTCAAACCTCCACTACATGATCTGCCTTTTTCTTCAAGTTTCGTTAGATTCCCTGGCTATATCAAGGGTTATGTCAGACGATTCTGGCAAAGTAGCTATGACAATAGAGGTACTCCTGAAAATAAAGGAAGAGTCGTTACTATAATACCTCATGATGAGATAATCCAAAATAAGACCTTTCACCCGGATGTTAAGCATTACGAACTGCAAAACCATAGCAAGCTCGAGAAGGAAAAAATACTTGCTGATCCAGACCTGTTATTTGAAGAACTAATAGTATGGGGTTGCATCTATTTTATACCTCCAGAACATGCTGCACAGGCAGCAGCATATTTAGATTACCGCGAGAAGGATGGATATACGACTCAAGAAGTTGAGTTTAACATATCTGAGACCGTGGATAGTATCGGAGACAACCCCATCAAGAAGCGGATCTTGAAAGACTTAATATCAGAAAATGGAAATTCAGCAGCTCAGGATATCAAGGTCAAGTCTGTTGTTTATATTGGTACTACAGAAAATGAATCATTCATAGGACCCGAATCTTTGGCTGAAACCGCCAAGACAATATATAAAAGTGCTGGTGAAAGTGGTCCTAATGATGAATATTTGTATCTCCTACATGAGGGTCTGAAGGGATTGGATCAGACCAAGAAAATGCGCAGCCATGACTTATATATTGGCGACTTGGTGGACCATGTAAAGTTGCTGAATGGAGATAAGTGATGGAAATAGAAGCCACTCCCTCGACCAAGTACTCTTCTTTACCCTACTTGCAGCAAGAAGTACGATGACCATTTGCATATACTAAGAGACCCATTGTCACTTACTTATAACTGTATAAATTAATAGTCTTGATTAATACTTCGTTAGATGACTAATTGTATTAATTTAATACTTTTGCGTTACTTAACTTATTAAATTGCGAAATAAACGAAAATAAGGGTGCAATGCTTCAAATTGATGTGCAGCTATTTCCCACGCAATTAATTAAAGATTGCGCGGGATAATTTTCTTTTTTCTGATTTCGAGTTTTAGTAAAATCACGGTGAAAAGTAAGGAAGTATAAATGGACATTCAAACCCAGGGCTTTTATTGAACCTAAAGGCCAACTTTCTTGTGGAAACTGGGTTGGAGTATCGAACCCCTGATTCAATGACTGACGATAATGCAGTGGCAAACATCCTTGGAACGATAGGAACCGTTTTATGGTGAGTATGAATTGCTGTTCTAGTAATTATTGAGATCTATTTCTAACTAAAACGCAATACAGGTGTATTCAATTAACCCCTCAAATATACCATTTGTGGAAGAAAAAGGATGCCACAGGCTTTCCACCCATTTTCATGTTTCTATGGTGTGTATGTGGGCCTCCATTTGGAGTGTATTTTGTTATGAGCGATTCATATATTCCGATGCAACTTCAGCCACAACTTTTCATGCTTCTTTGCTCTGTAGCATGGGTGCAGAGCATGTATTATCCACCATACTCATTTCCTAAGAAGAGGATAATAATATATGCAGCTGCTTTCTATACTTACGCCATTGGTTTTGAAGTCGGATTTGGAGTTCCACTTACAACAGTATACGCCAACGGTACTACATGGCCGTCATTAATATTTGGAATAATCGCATCTGTTTTACTTGGGGTTGGATTATTACCACCTTACTTCGAGCTTTTCAAAAGAAAAGGGAGAGTTGTGGGCATAAACTTCTTTTTCTTGGCTATGGATTCCTCAGGTGCTATATTCTCAATGGCCAGTCAATTGGTCGGTGATATAGATGTCATGGGAATGGTTTTATACGCAATCATCATTTTTTTGGAAATGGGAATCTTTTTGAGTCATGGAATTTGGTATTTGAGATTTAGAGTGCTTAGAAAGGAGGTGGATGAAGAAGTCGAGGACGAGGAAAATATAAACCTTCCAATAGATGACGCCATTGCTACTAAAGACGAAAACTCCGTAACTCCTTGTTCCAATAAGGTACGCCCTAGTTCAGATGATGAAGAGACCTCCAAGCTTGAGTCATAGAGTAACTGCTCTGGCTTTGAATGATAGTTACAGATAAATAGACTTGCATATTCATTAATATAATACATTACGACTAAAATATTTACTTACTTAAATTTTTTCTATACTTGAAGGAATCAAATTCCAAGTCCTAACAACATCCCAGTTATACTCTAGTCCAGTCAAGAAATCCTTGAAGCTTCCACTTGGTTGATAATCAGAGAATGACTTTTTGACCTCTGCCAACTCTTGTTCAGTGGTCACTTTCTCGGATTGATGCATCATTGATTCGTAGCGTCTCAATCCTTGAACAAGCTCATTTTTGTCATCGGTGGATATGTAGCTTAAATATAACTGAAACAAAGAATAATTCATCTTAAATCTTAACTGGATTAGTTCGGTTAACAAATTTGTCAATTGTTCATACTTACCATACTCTCCTAAGGACTTTATGTACACGGCAAGTAAGTTTTCTGTAGGGTAAATAAGACTCTCATACTCTCCATTATCACCATAAGACTTCATCACATGTGTATTGTATTCCTCAATGGCCATCTCGATCGGAGGTACTAGGGCTCCTGAACGAGGATGGGTCCATGTGATATTATCTTCTATAAATCTGTCCTTCAGCCTCAACGATGCAACAAATAATGTGGCCAATGTCAATGGGGTGACTTGTGAGGTGGAAGATAGATCTAAATATCTACCGTAGGCATTTTCTGAGTCAAAAACTGATTCCCCTAGGAGATACGCAGTGGACAATTTTGAATTGGTGGCAAATCCAACTGCAGAAGTTTTCTGTTGGTGGCAAGAATATATATATCGAGCCAACGAAATAGGTGAGTCGAAATCTGTGTAAAGAACCGGTTTTGGTTGGGGGGTTTTAACAGCATTTTCAAACACGTATTTATCAATCAAATTTCCGTTATCCTTTGGCCCATTTATCATTCTAGAGGTGGACCCCTTTCCTGCCTTGTAGAGTTTTGAAACAAATCTCGAGAGAGTGGTCTCATCCATCGGAACCATCTTCGACAATTCCATTAGCTCGATTATCTGATTATAGTTCTCGATGTTATCTATAAGGAGATCAAAAAACAGACCATTCTCTGGTGGATCAATATTGGCAGATCCAAACCTTTTCAAGTAAAGTTTCCAAATGGCGACAGCCTCCTGTTCGCCTAATAAAGAATGCATATTCAATTTCACTACTGCGCATCTCCAAATTTCTGGATACTTCATCAAGTGCATGATATCAGCACTGGATAATAGTTCAGTTATCTTGTTATACGCTGAACCTGAAACAATAGGTAGCAAAAGTTGTGAAGTACAAGTAAGCTTTACGTTGTAATCATTTCTGAGCCTCCAAAGCTCATTAATCTCCGAGCCAACCCTTGTTTCGGCCTTAGAGGTACTAAGAACCTTCTCGAATCCGTCAAGATCAAAACTCTTCAGTTGCCAGGAGTCAAAGGTTCGCTGGGCTGCTTTAAACAATGTGTGGGCCTTTTCATGATCTTTGAACTGAGTCAAATTCGCAACTCCACAAATTGTCGTGACATCCAATTGCAAGCTGTCTTGAGAGCCGATAAGCTGATTGATGGCACTGATTAGTTTAACCTGAGCCCGTTCATAATGCCTATTTACCCTTAAAGTTGAATCACCAGAAAGATCAAGAGACGTAAGCCAAATAATCTCACTTAGCTGTTGAAAAAGCTCCGTCGATCCTGCAGTTGTATTTGTAAGATAAAGATCAATCAAGATTGGCAAGCTTCGAGGCTTGTTTCTGAGGGCATATAAGAACAAATTTGAGAAGGCGGGTGGTAACAAGAATTCTCTATCTTTGTGTTTTTGTAATTTATTTTCACTCTTTTTCAATAAAGCCCATTTTTCTTGATCTATCAGGGCAATTTCCGAGCACCATTGTCTGTAAACCTCAAATATAGCATCGAATTCAAAGCTGTTTGATGGAGTTCTTAAAACCAAATCATAACAGATCGCACCAGGGACTTTGGAGCATCTCTTTAATGTGTGAATAGAGTCCTTTATTGTAGGTGTTAGCAAAGAAGCAAAGTATGATAGTAGATCATGATCAGTGATCTCGGTGTTTCTTCTGTCGGGGAGGCCTTCGGCCCAATTGTAAGAGGCCTCCAGCTTGAATTTCAGCAACTGAAACGATTGTATGACAAGTTTATTATGGGTTATAGCTTTCAATGATTCTATTCTATTGTTATCTCCGAGCAGTATTCCAAATGAGTGTCTTGCTTCTCCAGAATCGGCTATATCTAAGGGACGCAGTTGGGCCACTGAATCTTCAGTAAAGAATGCAGACAGTCGTGTTTCCAATATCTTGAGACTGTTACTGAAAGCTTCCGGTTCTAATGCACAGAAGATAGCTGTGCAAGCAAAAGTCAATGCTGACTCCATGTCTTCGATGTTGATTAATTCTTTCTGTTGGGGCACTCTTCCGTTGTCAATGTTGAGAGCCTGATGCTCTCCCGATTTCAAAAGTGCATAAATGAGGCAATCTTGTAAACTTCCAGATTGGTTTGATGTCTCGTGATAAGATAAGTCAATTGCGTTCAAATAGTTTGAGTAGAACCGACTACGTCTAACTTTTTCGTTCAGGGAAGTCTTCCAATTTGGCTCGTTGACAGTGGCTTTTGCTAGTGCTGGAGCTTCAGCCAGCTTGTCATTGGCGACATTGTGGGAAGAGGTCGCTGGGAAATCAAAAGAGCCAATGGAAAATCCTGCAATGGTAGAATGCTGCTGTGTTCGAAATATCGTCAATCCTTTGAAGCTGCGTACTGGAGAGAATGAGGATCCAATGTGCCGCACTGTAGGTATGCTCTTAAGCATTATCTGACAGTTGCGGTATCCTGTTCCAATCATGTGGAGATAGACAAGTAATCAGATCACTGGCTGGCAGAAATTTAAAACTCCTAATAAACTGAAATAACTGTTTTCCAAAGACCAAAGATTCTACTGTCCAAAACTAAAAGGCACACCCCCGTTTCTGTACCATACTTTACCCCACTTGATCCTCTCCAAGTCGGGATTCGACATCCTTACACTGTCTTAGATCGTCTTTCTAAGAATATTCATTTGGAGCCGCAAGTTCACCCAAACGCCAAATATAGTCCGATGGACTTTAGAACTTTTTGAAGGCAATTCGGTATCGGAGTCACTTGATTATGAGCCTTGCCTAAGATAATGAGTGGAGGAGTCCCAAAGGAATATCGTGATTTGCTTGTTGATGCTCTTCGTAGTGATTCTTCACGCGAGTCTTCAAGTTCAAGGCCCCTGAAGCGTAGAAGGCAAAATCAGACCCCTAGTTCAGCTAGATCTAGATCTAGTAACAGCCCAGTGGAGCAGTTGAGGGAGTCATCACCTGCAGATTCTGGATATTCCACCGATAATAGTACAGATCAAAACGGCGGAAGACATCAATCTGTAAAAAGCAAAGTTGATGGTCGAAAGAAGCAAAATTTCAATAGTGGGGTGACCAAATCACCCTTGGGGTTTATTGGAACAAAACCGATAACTCTGAGCAGCTCAAGTGATGAAGCTGCAATCCATTTACGCAGTACAGGTGCTTCGAAGAAGTCGGGCACTCGAAAGCGGCCTCAAGGTAGAAGCCCGAGGAAGGAAGAAGGTGATGAAATAATTGAGCTCTCGGACGATTCGTCTGACCTCACTGCACGGAGAGTTGTTGAGTCATTTTCAGTTAAGAGTGAGGATCTAGCACAGGGACCGGTGAAAGGTACAAAGGCTGCTTCAACATACTATGAAATGGTGGCTAGTGACAAAAGCAATGTAGAAGCCGGCAGTGACAAAAGCGAGGTAGAAGCTGACAGTGACGATGACAGTATGGAGAACTTCAACTCTGACGATTTTGAAGATGTGGATTTGGACATTGGGGGTGTGATAGATGATCAAGCTGATGCATTTTCGTATAACACGACTGGTGATGAGATCAATATTACCATTAATAAAGCTCCTCCTGTGGTTAGAAGGCAAAAAAAGGTTAACATAGTATCTCGAGAGGAAAGAACCTCTCGAAGAAAGTTGCATATGTTTTATTTATTTGCCATGGTAGCCCATGGTGTTGTAAAGAATTCGTGGTGTTCATCTCATTCTCTTCTTATTGGTTTAAGAAGAACAGTTCCCGCAGCGCTTTTAAAGGAATATTCAGCTTATAAGAAGCTCCAAAGAAATTCTTCTGCTTCCAGCCAAACGAAAACTAGAAAACTGCTAGATATATTGAAGAAGCTCATGGAGTTCTGGCATAAATCATGGGTTTTTAGCAAAAGTGCTCCTGTTTTATTCAAAAAGACTTGGTCAGAGCTATCTGATCCGAATTTCAGAAAGAAGATTAAGTCTCAACGAGTATCAGAGAGAAAATTCCAAAAATTAATCGAGTCCCACCGAGGATCAAGAGATTTATGTGCTCAAGGATTTGTTGCATTTCTTAGATCCCTTGGTCTTTCTGCACGTTTGGTATTTTCAATTCAACCACCTGATTTCACTAATCTCAGCAAAGTTCAACCTGTGGAGGATTCTGAGAAAAGTTCTTTTGAAGCCACTGGAAGACAGGCAACTTACAAAAGAGTTGCACCGAAGAGATCTCAGTCTCAGCATGAGCGGTTACTCTCTGCTCTTCGAGTAAATCGTCCTACTTATAGTAACAATAAAATGGATGTTGATGATGGTACTGAATACAGCAAGTATCCTATATTTTGGTGTGAAGTTTGGGATCCAATGGGAAAAAGATTCATTACGATTGATCCTGCAGTTCAAAAGTATATTGAGATTGTCAATCTTAAGTCAAGACTAGAGCCTCCTCTAAATGACACAAAAAATAATGCATTTTATGTTATTGGGTTTGATAGACTTGGTGGTGTGAGAGATATAACGAGAAGGTATGCTTCAAGCTTTAATGCCAAGGTACGTAAGAGAAGAATTACAAGGGAAAAGAGGGGTGAAGAATGGTATAACTCAATGCTAAGAGGCTCTAATACAATTGAGAGATTGAAGGAGAATAAAATTGATAAGTTTGAGGCAATTGAATTCGAGGAATTATCTTTAAAAGAAGGAATGCCGAACTCGATTCAGGATTTCCAGAATCATCCATTGTATATCCTTGAAGAACAATTACGATTCAATCAAGTTTTGAAGCCCAAGATATCATGCGGTACAATCAGAAAGCATACCAGAAATGGTAAAGAAGGAAAGTTAATACCTGTGTATAAGCGGTCCAATGTTGTGCATGTGAGATCGGCAAAGGCGTGGTATTTGAGAGGTAGAGTTTTGAAACTTGGCGAAAGACCTATGAAATTTCGAGAGAAAGTGCAACAAAAAAGACCAAAATCTAACAATCTTGAGGATGATTTTGAACTTTCATCATCCAATGATTCAGATGCTGATGATGACGATGTTAGATTGTATGGTGAGACTCAGACTGAGTTATTCAAACCACCACCTATTGTTGATGGCAAGATTCCTAAAAATGTGTATGGAAACATTGATGTCTACGAGGATTGGATGATACCTGACGGTGGAGTACATATACCACGTAAAAATGCAGAAAAGGCAGCTAAGCTTCTTAGTTTGCAATATGCACCAGCTGCTGTTGGTTTTGATTTTGGTGGTGGATCATCTGGCGGAAAAGGGGGTCGTCGTGGCGGTGGTGGTGGTGGGAATGCATCAGTTAAGATAATGGGGATTGTTACACTTGCTGATTATCAAGAAGCAATCGAAGTTGTTTGTGACTATTTGGAAGACGAAGAAAGGGATTATGAGAGAAGAAAAAGAGAAACAATTGCCTTACGTGCTTGGCAAGTATTGTTGGCTAGTCTCAGAATCAAGAGCCGGTTGAGAGCAACACATGGAGATGTAAGTGATGAGGAAAAAGAGGATGAAGTTTCAAGTGGAGAAGAGGAAGTTCAAGGTGGGGGATTTTTAATCTCTGATGGAAAAGGGGTGAATAAAGAATCAGTTCACGCTGATCATACCAGTGAACCGGATGAAGACGAGGTTGAAGAAGGAGGATTTCTTGTTGATGATCACTCTGGTCCAGAGGCCAATTATAATGGAAGGGATGAATCCGATGAGGAAGAATCTATTGAAGGCGGGGGATTTATAAATGAGAATGAGGGTAGTACAAATGATAGAAATCCTCAAATGGACAACGATGAAGAAAGTGAGGTTGAAGGAGGAGGATTTATGATTGATGATGATGAGAGTCATGAAAAAGGGAGCCTTAAACTATCAGATATCCAAAATGATGATGATCAAATATTGGAAGATCCTCCAGTTTTGAACACGATCGAAGTGAAAAAAGATAAGGATGGAAAGCAAAGTCAAAGTGATGATGAAGATTCGGATAGCCAAGATCAGCAATCGCAGAATGCGATTCAGGAAACTCAAGAATTATCAATTGCTGAAGATCCTAGAAACTATATCATCTTAGATGACGATTATGAAGATGAGGAGGTTCCAGTTTCTAATCTTTATAAGAAAGTTGCAGTTGTTGTTAAGGATGATTCAGCCAATATCCATGATGATTCCGAAATAGGAAATAGCTGTCAAGATCCAATTCAGTTTTCCGATGATAATGATGAAGATCGGATCTCTGAGGATGTAAATTCAGATGATGGAGTTGAAAACGAAGAACAAGAAGAAGAACAAGATGCTGATGGAGTTGAAAATGAGGAACAAGAAGAAGAACAAGATTCTGATGGATTTGAGTTTGATTTTAGTGATTCTGAATAAGAAGTGGATTAATTAATTTATTACCTGTTTGTATTTATTTTATATGTATTATTAGAAGAAATTAAGGGAAAAAGATTATCTTTCTCAATCTTTCCTTGCACGTTTTAGCCTTTGTTCTTTTAATCTTGCCTTTTCATCCAACAGTTTTTGTTCTCTTAGATCATCAATTCTTGCCTGTTTTAAAGTACTTTCTTCTTCTTCAAGAATTTCAGCACCTGTTGCTTCCATATCATCATCGTCATCATAATCATCATATTGATCATTATACCTTGGATGTTTACGAGACCCATTCCCACCTCTATTAAAGATAGACCATATCTCATCTCTATCGTATCCTTGTTCTTTAAGTTTGTTCATTTGATGGCGTCTTGCCTGTTCTTGTTTTGTTGAATATCCACCAAGATCATCTTCGTCCTCATCCACTATGAAATCATCCATTTCGTCATCGTAATAACCATCGGATAAGTCATCTTCATCCTCATCCTCATCATCATTGGCATCAATCCCATAGGAGTCCTTCTTGGGTTGTCTATTCGCAGATAGCCTTTTACTCTGTGATAAACCTTGGGATTGTCTTGATCTGTTGAGCCTGGCTTTCTTTTCAAGTAAGGCATTTGAAGGTTTGGCAAATGGAGCAGCACCAACTATGATTCGAGGTTTTGATATCTGCGACTTTTGAATCGGTGGTGTGAATTCTCTTGTTGGATATTGAGATCTCGGTATCTTTGGAGGTATCCTATTGGTAACATTCTTGGACAATCTTAAATCGCGAACCAAACTCTTTGATTGTTCTGGATTCTTTTTCAAGATTCTTGAGGCTTGAGGTGGTATTTTTTTCGGTTCTGGGGATAGCTTTAGAGGATTGAAAGTCAACTGAGACTTGTCCACGGTTTCTGCTTGTTTCATTAACTCTTTGAATGAAAGTTTAGGAGCCGGTGGAGTCATGGAACGGGATGGTGCTGGCGATGATCCATTCTTGGATGATTGATAGGAACTAGGAGGTGCCGAACCAAATCTATTTCCAGATGTTGGGGGTCTGTTTATGTTATTTTGAGATTTTCTTGGCTTAATTGATGGTGTGGATGTAGATTTGGAGGATGGTTTTTTAGAAGGATTCTTGGATTGTTTCAAAGCCTCAAGCCTTTCACGTTCTATTCTTCTTGCCTTTTTCAATCTTGCAACGGCCGGATCAATAACCGGAGGAGTATTTGTATATGCATCAGGTGGTCTTGCTGAGAGAGTACGTTGCTTCAGCGGAGCTGTAGTAGTTGTAGTGGAGGTGTGATGTCGCTGTTGTTGATTCTTTTGTGAATCCCCGATCTTTGTTGGCATGGATGACCTTGAAGTTGTTGAAGATGGTTGTTGAGAAGAAGGTTTTCCCCCTTTAATCTGGGACATAATTGATGAGAAACTCATACCTAAGTTTCCAACCTCTCCGGTGAACTAGTATTACCCTTCTGGGAAATAAATCTGTTATCAGGATCTGGAACAGAAGGGGAAAAAAGGGACAAGAAATTTTGCCTCTTATCCAAATCTGTACAAAATATAAATAAATACAGTTCTATAGAGAGAGTCGAAGCGCTAGACGATCGACCGGGTGTTCTTGGCATAGTAGCATGGGGAGTAAGTAGAATCAAGAATTAATGTGTGTATGCAATAATAGAAACGGGGTAGAAGAGATAAATTAGGACGGTCTTATCGAATCGTATCATGTTGGAGTAAGTGTAATCTGATTTCCCCTCAATTGAACGACAATCAACACGAGCTATCTTATCTTCAGTTTCCTAATGGGTGATAACCTGAAGACAACCGGATCTCTCTCCCATTACCTGATTAGGCGCTCTCACTTCACACAGCCAGATGTTACGTAATACATTCTCTATTTGTTTATTTTTATATATCCTATTTATTAGCACTGCCTCGCAATCTAATTAAAAAAAAAATTTTTTTTTTCTTTTTTTCTGCAATTTTTGTATTATAAGTACAGTTCCATCTTCTTAGTAATGTAGAGTTATTGATTAATCATATTATTCTTTTCTTCCTTCTTGGTTTGGTTTTTTTGGTTTCCTTGGTTTGGTAACCATTAACTCATTCCCCAATAGATCATTTCTGAAATATATATACTTTTGTTAGTGTTTTTCATTCCTCCTTTGATTTATACTTTTGCTTCCCTTTAACTTAAATACATTACACGTAAGAAGTTAAACACATTTTCAATCAAAAATGGCAGCTCTTTTAAATATCAACGATGCAGTTAAAGCATTGGAATCATATCAAGACAAAGATGGTTTGTCAGTTACTCAACTAATGGATTCAAGAATCCATGGTGGTTTAACCTATAACGATTTTTTGGTCTTGCCTGGTAAAATTGATTTTCCAGCTTCAATTGTTGAATTGGAAACAAAATTAACCAAGAAGATTACTTTAAAAACTCCATTTGTTTCATCTCCAATGGATACTGTTACTGAATCAAATATGGCTATTCATTTAGCTTTACTTGGTGGTATCGGTATAATCCATCATAATTGTACAGCTGATGAACAAGCTGAAATGGTTAAAAAAGTTAAAAAATATGAAAATGGTTTCATTAATGATCCAATTGTTATCTCACCTACTGTTACCGTTGGTGAAGTTAAATCAATGGGTCAAAGATATGGTTTCACTTCTTTCCCAATCACTGGTAAGTAACAAATCACAATTTATTCATCACTTTTAGTCTCTATTCCACTACCCCCCAAAAAACAATTAAACAATGATGATCTTTTTTTCTTTAAATAACTTTCGTTCTACCGACTGTGATCAAACGATCTTGTGGAGAAATTTTTATCTGAGACAGCTTT
Source organism: Ogataea pinus (assembly GCA_030567935.1). Taxonomy (NCBI): domain Eukaryota; kingdom Fungi; phylum Ascomycota; class Pichiomycetes; order Pichiales; family Pichiaceae; genus Ogataea; species Ogataea pinus. The sequence continues at coordinate 744,131 of JAJLSY010000001.1, read as the reverse complement.
TTTTAATTTATGGAACATCAATGGTTGTATCTGTGAATAGGAATGATGAAGAAATAATTAATTAATTTTTCTTTTACTAACATTTATTAATTTCAATTTCTTTAGATTCTGGTAAAGTTGGTGGTAAATTAGTTGGTATTGTTACATCAAGGGATGTTCAATTCCATGAAAATGATGAATCATCAGTTTCTGAGATTATGACTACCGATTTAGTCACTGCTCAACATGGTGTTTCATTAACTGAAGGTAATGAAATTTTGAGAAAATCCAAAAAGGGTAAATTATTAATTGTTGATGGTGATAATAATTTAGTTTCATTAATTTCCAGAACAGATTTACAAAAAAATCAAAATTATCCAGATGCTTCAAAATCTTTCCAATCAAAACAATTATTATGTGGTGCTGCAATTGGTACTTTAGTTTCTGATAGAGAAAGATTAGCAAAATTGGTTGCTGCTGGTTTAGATGTTGTTATTTTAGATTCTTCTCAAGGTAATTCGATTTTCCAATTAGAAATGATTAAACATATCAAAGAAACTTATCCTGATTTAGAAGTTATTGCAGGTAATGTTGTTACAAGAGAACAAGCTGCACAATTAATTGCAGCAGGTGCAGATGGTTTAAGAATTGGTATGGGATCAGGATCAATTTGTATTACACAAGAAGTTATGGCATGTGGTAGACCACAAGGTACTGCTGTTTTTAGCGTTACTGAATTTGCATCCAAATTTGGTGTTCCATGTATTGCTGATGGTGGTGTTCAAAATATTGGACATATTACAAAAGCAATTGCATTAGGTGCATCATGTGTTATGATGGGAGGTATGCTTGCAGGTACAACTGAATCACCAGGTGATTATTTCTATAGGGATGGTAAAAGATTGAAAACTTATAGAGGTATGGGATCAATTGATGCAATGCAAAAGACCGATACAAATGCAAATGCTTCAACTTCAAGATATTTCTCAGAAGGTGATAAAGTTTTAGTCGCTCAAGGTGTTTCAGGATCTGTTTTAGATAAAGGTTCAGTTATTAAATTTATTCCTTATTTATTTAATGGTTTACAACATTCATGTCAAGATATTGGTGTTAGATCATTAACTGAATTAAAATCAAAAGTTGTCTCTGGTGATGTTAGATTTGAATTAAGAACTCCTTCTTCTCAATTAGAAGGTGGTGTTCATAGTTTATACTCTTATGAAAAGAGACTGCACAATTAATTAATTAATCTAAAAAAAAAATCTCATCTTTTTCTCTGTCTTTTTATATATATACACTTACATTAAAACTATTTTGTTACTTGTCCCCCCTCGTTGTGAATTTTCAGCTGAAGTAAAAAAATTTGAAAGGAAAGAAAAAGAAAAGAGTCCGATATTATAGTAAGTAACTACAATTTGATTTAATTACTGGATGTTATTTGATTTATATTTTTGATTTATATTTTTTTTAAAGACAAGAGAAGAAGGGAGACATATGCATAAAGAGATTTATTTTTATTATTATTATTATTCAAAATAACCATACTTTATAATTTAAACAGCTTCTAAGACAACATCTTTGAAACCTGCAACTTTCTTACCTTTTTCTTCACCAGAACCTTCACCATGTAAAGCTAATAAAGAACCTAGATCGAATTTAGGTTGTTTTAATAATTTAACTTTTCTAATATGGACATTTTGTAATGGGAAGATTGATTGAGTAGCTTTTTCAATTTCACCTCCAATTGCTTCAGGAATCAATTTACCTGTTAATTGAGCTAAAGTTGAGTTTGAAACTTCTCTGGTCATGATTTCAATCATCTTCTTTCTAACTTCTCTTAATTGAGAAGATTGAGCATATGTGGTTTTCTTAATTTGATTTGCTTGTCTTCTTGTGAAAGCAATACAAAAGACTCTTAAAACATAATCATCTGAAGTCTTAACTGTAACATTAGCTTCAACTAATGATTGCCATTTTCTAACTAAAGATTTCAATTTATCAGTGGTGAAATCCATACCATGGAAGTTGGTTAATAAGTTTTTACCTTGAACTTCATCAACTCTTAATTTAATTTTCTTGTAGGAATGATCTTCAGAACCTTGTAAATCAGCTAGACAAACTTCAACAACTCTACCTTTCAAACCATCAGCAGCATTCTTTAAACCAGTTGATCTGTTAATTAAAGTCTTACCAACATTTCTGTTTTCAAAAGTGGTTGGAGCTTTGATATCATACCATTCTTTTCTGGTGAAAGGATCAACAACCTTCTTCTTAATACCTTTTTTACCCTTGGATAATCTCTTATTCTTACCGATAGCCATGATGAAACGATGTTGTTCTTAAAGAATATACCCAAGATATAATTTTAATGATTGTGATTGAACTTGATAAATAGTAATATAAGAATATTTTCAAAGGAGAGAGAGAGAGAGACACCATACAGAGACAGAGGCCCACTGTTACTGAGACTCAAAGAGAGACAGAGACAGAGACTCACAGAGACTCAGAGAGAGACTCCGCACAGGTGTGAGCGAGAAAGCTATGCGATGGAACAGTGAAAAGAGAAAAAGTTTTTGTGACTGTGAAAAACTATATCACTTTGGGGCTTATGTTAAAGGGTATGGTGTGTCACGTGTGGAAGAACGAGGAAGGTTTTGCCGGCGGTCGCGACGCGTCGGTTTTTTATGTCTGGCTGTGTCATTCTGCTTAGGTCAGCGGTCTTTTGAAATGTAAACAAAGCCAGCCATATATTTTGATCTATTTTAGTTTATTTATCATATCTGTGTTTATCAACCTATCTGTCTATCACACAATCTGGCAAGAAATGGACCATCATCACCCTTATCGAGAAGAGAAGAATACCGTCACTTTGAAGGTTGGGTTGATAGGAGATGCCCAGGTTGGCAAGACTTCGTTGATGGTTAAATATGTGGAGAATTGTTTTGATGAGATTTATACACAGACTTTAGGTGTCAACTATATGGAAAGATCGATCAATATTAAATCAACAGAGATAACATTTTCAATCTGGGATCTAGGTGGCGAATCAGAATTCACGAATATGTTACCATTGGTTGCCGATAATGCAGTTGCAATCTTGTTCATGTTTGATTTATCAAGAAAATCAACATTAAATTCAATTAAAGATTGGTATAGACAATCAAGAGGTTTTAATAGAACTGCGATCCCATTTTTAGTAGGTACAAAATATGATCTGTTCGTTGATTTACCAGATTTAGAACAAGAAGAAATCACAAGACAATCGAAAAAATTCGCAAAGGCAATGAATGCTCCTTTAATTTTTTGTTCAACAAGTGCTTCAATTAACATTCAAAAGATATTCAAAATAGTCATAAGTAAAGCTTTTGATCTTCGATTAAGAATTCCAGAAATCCAAAACGTTGGTGAACCGATCTTGATATACCAAGATGCATAATTCTGTTTTTTATTTGTTCTTTCCATTTTATATATATTTATCTATCCCCCTCCCCTTTTCTCTCCCTTCTTTAATGTCATGTTTCGATTGTAATATCTTTTAAAAGTGGATCCCTTTTAAAACTACTCAATATTTCATCCTCGCTTATTCCCAATCTGACCAATTTCAATCTTTCAACTTTTGTAACCTGTGTAACAATAATTCCATTCTCATCCAATTCTTTAATTATAAAACTAAATCCATTTACTCTCATCTTTTGATTACCATTGCCATAAATTACTTTCAAAAATTCCAATTCATGATCATTTAAAATCTTATTCAAATCTTTAAAAGTTGAAAGATGAAATTGATTATTTAATTCATCAATTATTTCACCAAGTTGAAATTCTGCTAATCCTGTCCTTTTCTTACGAAGTAATAAGGATGCCAAAAAAATCTTTGTTATGAAACTTGCAGAATTTAAATAATTCGCAACTGGTGATCCAGTTGATTCATTAACTGCTTTCATAATATGTTGAATTGTAACAACATATTTCCCATCCAATTGTTCTCTAATCTCTTTGGGCTTACTTAAAAATTCCATTTCAGCAATATCTAATGCTCTAATACAGATTATTAACGATCTTCTTGCATCTCCACTAACAGATGCAACTTTTCTTGAAGCAAATTCAATTGCATCTTTGGAAATAATTAACTTACCTTCATTTATCTTACTCAATTTTTCAAGTCTATGCTTAATAATTTCACTCAATTGTGGGAATGTATATCCAGGAAATTGAATTCTTGTCAATCCTAACCTTGATGAAATTTTGTTACTTAACATTCTTTCTGGTAAATCCATTGTATTTGCAACTGCAATAACAATCAATTTAGATGTTGAATATGATGGCCAGTTGAAAAAATTATACATAACAGCTTGATTGTTTGTAACTATTTGATCTAATTCATCCAATAAAACAACCAATGGCTTTCTTGATTTATCCTTGGATTCAAAATGCTTTTCAAGTAAAGTTAATGAATTAGATGCAGTTAATCTTTGACCTGAAATTCTTTCCCACAATGTTTCATAAGCTGCTTGTGGTGTTATAAGTTTCAACCCATTAATCTCCAGATAATTAAACATCTTCTTCCCATCATTTTCTTCTTCAAATCGTGATGATAATTGTAAGATAACTTCTCTAATGGTGGCGGTCTTACCAACACCTGGAGTTCCACTAACATATATACAACATCCTGTATCTGACTCAACAGCACTTTCCAACCTTGAATAAATTTGATGAAATTCAGCCTCTCTGCAAGGAAGTGATTGTAATTTTGCAGAAGTATGCAACTTAATCTTGGCTCTTCTGAAAACTTTGGATGTCTTAGCTTCATTCAAATCTGATTCAACAGTTCCATCATTTTCTAATCCTTCATCAAATTTTAATCTACGTGAAACAACAGGCAGCGATGGAACTGTCCTTTGATAACTATGGGCACCTCTGGGAGTCAAGTCATTGGTTGACGAAGATCTCTTCTTTCGCTTGTTGGGAGTACCAATTCGACTTCTCTTTAGTTTTGATCCTGCTTTGGGACGTTTCGTGCTTATCTCTTCATCTTCTTCATCATTTGAGCTATCAACCTCCTCTTCTTCTTCAGATGTGTCTATATGCGCATTTGCATCGTTACTTCCATCATCCTCTGAATCGTCAACTTCTACATATGAAACCTTCTTCTGCTGCAATTTGGGTTTTTTCCTGGGACTTGCTTTTGGTACAAGACTCACATTTTTAGCAGTTGCCCTCTTTAAGTAATCATAAAACTCTTGAGGTTGATCAACCGATAAGTTGGCATATTCATCCCAGTCAATTGGATCTGTGAAATTGATTGCTTCTCCATCTGTGAATCTTCGACAGATATACGTAGAATCCAAGTTTGATTCATCAATCAAAATGGTCTTCAAAGATTTGTAAGAGATCACTTTACAGCTATTAATCACATCTTCTAGTTGAATCTTGTCTACCACTGGAGAGAGAAATACATCATTTGAATGGTAATCTGCAGGAATCTCATCAATTCCCAATTGGCCACCACCAGCAGTTGGTAATTTCTTTTGATCTATTTCACTAATCCTATAAAACCAATAAACCTTCAAATCCAAGAAATGCTCAGTTCCAAACCCAATGTCTCTAATCAATGCAATATCCGGTAATTGATTTTGCTGATCACCATCATCTTGAGATTGAACCAATATACAATTCCCAGGCTTTAGTTCAAGGTTATCGGAGTCACGTTGTAGTATCATCTGATTCGAACTTTCACCTCTGTGTGAATCACCCCTTCTTGATCTTCTCGGTGTGTCTAAGGAGGAATCATTACCAGATTGCTCAGCTGCAAATCGGTACTGCCATCCCTTCATATCTCTCTCAGTCTTAGCCATTGTAATTCGAATCACCCTTTCCTACTCTATCAAGATCTAATAGTCTAATTAAAGATATCTCTTACTATAATTGAATAATTTCAATCTCTCTTCACTTGCGTCAAACGTCCTGTCGCGAAAAGTTTAAGTATACTTCCTATTTGGGAAAACGGGATGGTCTCCCTTATATCTATCTCCCTTTAGAATTTTCAGCTTTTTGATCTCATCAAGTGGTAGGTTAAACAACAAAAATAGTGGGCTTGTTCCACCTCAACATTCTTCCAAGTGATGAAGCATTCGGATCTTGTGTTTGCTATTAAGAGGCCTTTTCTTAATCTGACTCCTAGGGCGAGAACTTTGTTCTTGACCAGATTATTATCATCGGTCATAACTGTTCTATTTTTAGTATTTATGGTTGGTTTACCATATTCTACTAAAGCAGTTCATGTTGCACGAATGTCATTTGCACATGTGGATATTTCAAATGGTTTATTCTCAAAATTGGAATCCAATGTTAATAATGACAAGTATACGGGAGGATCTGGAGTTTTGACAACTTCAGAGGTTCAAATATTGGCTGAGTATGCAGAAGAGCAGGTCGAAACAGCACCACAATTCATTCTCTCAAATATGATGAACTGGTGTTTTGGAAATTATAACTCCACAGAGGAATATAATTCAGATGGACAATTTGTTCAACAATCCAGTAAATCTGCATTTTTCCAATGTACAAATACAGATCATGATTACGTTTTTGATTACAGAGGTGAACTATCAACCATCGGATTAAACATAATCTTATCATATGCATATGAAGGTTCTTCATCAACATCTTCGTTAACATCCAACTCTCAATACGTTCCTGATGATAAGTATCTCGCTTTGTTACAGTCAAGGAGAACTCAAAATAAGTCAGTTACTGGGTTATTATTTTTTTCTATGGTTCTACATGTTTTCATATCCTGTCTAAGTTTAGTTTATTATAGTAACAGGGGCATGAGAAAGGATGATAATGGAATGCCTATGTTTACCAGGCAACTGTTCGGAGTTCTTTCATTGATTGGTTGTATTACAATTATTGCCCTTGTTTCTCTTCAATATTCTCTTATATCATCAATCAAGTCGAATGTTGAGAAAGAGTTGGGAGCCTTTGGGATAGCTGTATATTATGGAACTTCTTGGTTCGTTCTTGGCTGGTTTGCTGCAAGTCTTGCATTGATCTCTCTGATCAGTTGGGGAAGTCCTATCTGGTGTGATAACGTTCCAATTGTTGAACCTGTCAAACTAGAGCTTGGCAGGGATTCAGGAGAGGATTTAACAAGGGCTGACAGTGATAATAACGGTGATTCTTTGAGTTTGGATGTGGAAAATCATTTTTCAGACGATAGATTATTCACTGGTCCATCGTCAGCTTGGATTCCCAAATCTGAATCCAATGAAAGCTTGGTAACTGTGAAGGATAATAACCAATTCACATCACACACCAATGTATTCGATGAACCATCAATTTACTCAGTTGAGTCAAAGGAAAATATTCCACTAAAATTCATAGATCATAAATTAGCTCAACCAAAGAAAGGTGGACGACGTGATTTATTAAAGAGAAAACTGCCAAATATCTTTAATGCTGCAGCTTCTGAATTAGCAATTTCATCGTCTCATGTCAATCGCGATCCTTTTTTGTCAAGACGTTTAATGGAAGACGAATCAACCAGTCATGTTTTACTTGATGAGAATGATAGGTTTGTATTTAAATGATCCACACTTTTGTCTAAACATCGACGCGGGTCGATGCCTGCCATTCATGAAATTCTTCACTGATCTAGCGCTGCGCGCTATCTTTAAAAGTAGGATATCACTATCCCTTCTTTTAGTTTTCTGACTCTTAGAGATAGTTAGAACACTCTGTATATTTGCTAGGCAAGAATTTTATTGAAAGGTATGCTTGGAGCTTGGTCTCCGTTCCGCATGGAAGGCAAACTTGAAAACAAGAGTTCTCCAAAACCTGTCTATTTCACCGACCCACAGCAAGTTCATCATGGTCAAGCTGGAGATGAAAGACACTTTGATCTGCAAGGTTATAACAACCACCAGTCATCAAATGGTCAACATTTGGCAGCAAACCCCTTTGAAGCAGTTGGACAAGAAGCAAAGATGCCAATGTCATACTTCGCCAAAGAAGATACACATCCTGTTTCATTTACCTGGTCCTCTTCAGATAACAAAAACCCATTTGTTTTGTCTAATGAATGCTTTCAGCCATCATCTTTGGCATCACCTTCTAAGCCTATGAAAGCTTGGGATATGATGGAAGGTGACCCATTTTTAGCGTCATCATTAGCAGTCAAGCCTCGAGCCATTTTTAATACACAACCCAATGTTGGGTCAAACTGTTTTGATGGAAGTGGTGAATTCTCTGATAATACTAGTGCTGATAGACTACTGAATAGCAAATCTGGGTCCACTTTGGTTGCATCATTGAGGTCAAGCGGTGGGTATGACGAAAAACATGAATCAAGAAACGAGAAGACAGGAACGGTTCCCACAAAGAGATATTACAAAACTTTTAAGTTATTATCCGTGGTTACTTTGTTGATGTTTATTCCAACTATTGTAAACTTCATCTCTGGTGTTTCTTGTAGAGTTGATACTGGTTATTGTTTACCTAAGATGGAATTGCAATTTCTGGATGATGATTCTGAGACTTCGATAATGAATGCCGTGAAACAATCAATTAAAGTCCTTTCATATTTTGCTACAGATCTAAATTCCAATGAATTAGAGGCTACATTTTCTGATTCTGATTTTGCGGATGTGGATACTTTTTCAAGCTCCAATCTTTACATGTTGAATTCTTTTGGTTATTGCAAGACTAATGATATGACCAAATCATGCTGGTCTTTCAATAATGGGCTTGACGTTCCTGGAGTGTTGATTCAAGATATAGGAATCAATTTAGCTGATTTGGCGAAGCAGCCGGGTGAACAAGTGGGAAATTCGTTGGTTAATGCATATCATACAATCTTAAATCATCTTGGCAAAGATAACAAGGTTGCCCATTATGCGTTAATGGTCAAGCAAATCTCTAACTTTTTATCCTATTTGACGGCTGCGAATTTCATCTACATGACTTGTCTTCTGGCATATACAACAGGGTTGATTCATTTTCTTCGTTCAAAAACTAGATTTAGGAGGCTGAACGATAAAACAACCACTCTCCTAGGAATCATTCTTTTTCTTTATTCAGTCAGTTTAATTGCCGGAGTTTCAGAACTTATTATTGAATTTCTGTATGTTTCGAAACTAGATGAGTTCATGGCTGAACAGGAATGGGCAATCGTGGATCTAGGTTGTGGGTTTTATTTGCAGTTTGCCGTTGCCTGTCTTCAAGGTTGTTTATGCATTGGTCTGGCACTAATAATACTGTTAGAGCCCTGGGTAAAATGCTAGTATGACCATTGAGTTATCGGACTGTTGCAGTCTTCTTTTTTATATAAATACATTTCAAGATCGTCTTATGTCTTGCTACATGAACTTTTTAAACTGGCGAATTAATTAGGACTCTATTCCACACAAAAAAAAAAGAAAAAAGAACCACACGAAAATTATCTAAGTATTTATCTATCTGGCATATATATATTCAATGAGACTATTCAGGTCTCAAACAGCGAACCATCAGGCTTTTCGGTTATTCTATAATCGAGACTGCTTATGCACTCAAGGTCGAAAGATCTATTAACCAACTCGTCAACTACCAAGTTTAAAGATACTCCAAACCAAGAACTATAAATTGGTCTTGTTGGCTTTTGTATTGGTATAAGATCTGCCGTTTCCCCTAATCTTGTTCTACCTGATTCATCGAATCTTACTTTAATTCTTGCTATCACCACATATTGGTCATTATTACCGGGTCCGGTAGGAAGTAATTGAGTATCGAATGAGAGAAGTTGATGTTGAGTCAAGGGAAGTGAGGACCATACTTCTTGGAACTGCAATTTAGAACCAAATGGAGTACCATTCACAATTATCCTAGGTTGGGATATCAGTTGAGGAATGATGGTAGATCTGTAAAAGTCCAAAGTTTGAGTCTGGACATATGATTGATCCAAAGTTTCTAATATAGTCTTTAGAAATTGTTCTATTTTAGCAGTTGGATCTTCAAGAGGTTGATTTGGTTTCGTTGCGAGTCCATTAAATTGGGAATTTTGATTATTCATCTGCATCCCTGCTCCCATACCCATTCCCATGCCCATACTCATGTTCGAATTCATAGTTGAACTAATGCAAATTGTTGACAGACAGGTAACAGCTATAATGTATACTCCGTGCTTGAAACTATTTCAATTCTTTTTCAGAACTGTCTTGACAGATGATGTGGCGGATGTGGCTTAGCAAAAATACGCCACACGAGAAAGCCAAATTCCTAAAAGTGGTACCTGAGCAACAGAAATATCTAAAAATCAGAAAAGGAAGGGAAATATAGGAATCCCATAAACAAAAGCTTCAATTAAAACTTCATTTCTGGTATATTCCACTAGGAGTAGTTATGAAAGTTTTTATTGTACTCTAACAGTTGACTCGATTGCAGGTAATTTGGGGATTTATCGATAAAAGCAACAAAACAGCTGTCATACTACTATTAAAATATTAAGTAGTGTGACAACCATAAAAAATTTTCTTTTTGTCCTTGCTTTACTCACAGTATAAAGCACTGAGCTTCTGTCCCTTTCTTTACCTGTACTCTTTTCTTGAAATCTTTCTTGAATTAACGCAAATCACAGCTAAACATCGGCTATCGCAACAGCATTCTTCTGAGGTTGAACTTCCTTACTGGAACGTTCCTGGCCCATGACAATTAGGATATTGATAGCTGTGGGTTATGGTTCTTGTCCCTCCTGGGGCAGGTCTGTGAACCACCAAGTTTAGACTGGAGATCAATGTTGCCGATCTTGGGTGCAGTGGTACATCTGAGAATCTCTGTATTTTCTAAGGACTTGCCTTCGTGCATCCGTATGGGAATCACTGCAAGGATTGACACAACATCTACACAACTATGCTACTCTTATTTTTGTAGCTTTAAAATCTTTTGAAGATTCGAGAACCTTTCAAGTCTGGTTTCCTTTTTTCAAAAATGATTGAACTGACTACTAACCTTCATCTAGTTTGATCTTTCAAATGCTAATTGGATATCGTTAATCCTCTCTACCTAAAATCTTCACTTATATAAGCTCACCCTTTCTTCTATCGCCTACACCGCCCTTTTTCTTGCGTGTGTTACATAATCCTTACCCAAAAAGGGTAAATTGTAAACAGAAGAGATCTTCAATCAAATGTCTTTTTATTAATAGGATTTTCCAAACCATTGGATTGAAGAGCATCCGGAAGATGGTCTAAGCTACATTCTCTTACTATATTGCAGTCCCCACTCTCATAGTATCTTTTGGTGGCAGTTGATGTGTGAGCTTAAGTCTTTATTCAGGAAACGTGAATCATACAACCATGTTTGGGAAGAAAATACCTGCGACTTTAATACTCCTTGGTAGTGCATATGCATTTACAATGGATACGATATACAACTATTACAACAGCACAGCGTACATTCATATCCAAAACGAAGATGGAGATATCTTGCTTCCCTTCTCGTTCAATTCGAAATATTCAACCGGTGATCAACCAGCCTACCAGATTAAACTACCTAGCTCTAATTGTAAGGTGCTCTCGGTAACAAATGAACTGTACGCAGTCTATGAAAATGAAAAGGATTCTTCAAGTATTATCGGAATATCGCATTATAATACCAGTGACGACACCTGGGATGATTTAGACATTGATGATATTGCCTACCTTAGCGGATCTTCTTATCTCTCAACTCTTGATGATCCAACTTCAATCTATATTTGGGGAGGTTATAACGATTCTTCATCCGAGATATCATCAAGACTTCTCCGATTAGATTTGAATACTTTAACTTCTGAAAAGTATCCGGTTTCGGTTAATCCAACAGGTTTTTACGATTCATCTTCAGTCTTGGTTGATTACAAGACTCAATTACTCGTTGGAGGCATCGCGGAGTTAGGATGGGTTAGTCTAAAACAATTAGCAATGTGGCAGTATGAATCATGGACTTTTAAAAGTATCTCAATAAATGATGATACCTCCATAAATGCCAGAACTGGTGCTCTTTTACTACCGATATTTAGTAGCTCTTCAGTTAGTTCTGATTACAAAAATGAAAATTTTACTGATTTTACGGTTGATTCTGTATTAATGATCGGAGGAGAGTTGACTGAATCTTCTTATAGTACACCAAACTTTGCATCGTTATCTATCGAATCTTCAACATGGTCTTGGGAATCGTTGGATACTACTGTGAGTCTTGCCAATTCAAAAACAAATAACTATTTAAATGACGAACTTGACTTGGATACCATCCTAGGAGCCGTTATTATTTACGATACACTACTGGCAATTTCGAATACCACAGGAACCCTATCGTCATCCAAGAAAATGAAAAGAGGTAGCGAAAGCTATTATATCAAACTTTATAATACTACAACATTTGAACAAATCGATTCTGTTGACTTTACATACTTAGATGACGTTACCATTAGTACCAAATCTAACAAGACACTGATAATTGTACTCTCAGTTATTATCCCACTGCTGGCGGTTACAATTCTGTCAATTGTGGGATACCTGATGTACAAGAGATACAAGCAAAAGCAACTAAGACAAGAGCAGGACAAAGACTTACAGAATATAATGGAGTTTTATAATACTCAAGGTAACCACTCCGTGAATACATTTGATTCTAGTTCAACTAGATCCCCAGATAAAGGAGCAGATGAGAATACTCCCCAAGTCAAAGATCAGACATACTTTGGTGATGAAGTGAAAGTGAATAACTTTGACGATGGTGATAATCTATCAATTAGCTCCTGGAGGCGTAAAAGGGAGAAATATGAACAAGAAATGAACAGCAAATCTAGTTTCATACCTCAAATTCCAATGAGAAACCATACCATATCATTTGGTCCTACCCATGATGATGAAAGTGGTGGTTATCATAAAAGAGTTTCGAGTCTCCCAGGTTCTGGTCTAAGACGATCTTTATCCAACATATCGAACAATTTAGGAAGATCACTGAAAAGAAATCTCTCATATCAATCCTCAATAAGAACTTTTGTAACTGCTGAGACTAGTCTTGAAGAGAACGAAGAACAGGAAGAAAAGGAAGAGGAAAAAGTCAAACCTCTGGTCAGAGCATCAACGACAAAGAATGATACAAATACATTACAACCACCAACAAGATCATATTCTTCTCCGGTGCACATGGAAAAATCAAGCTCCACATTATTCTTGATCCCTGAAGACGCAACCCTGTCTGACTTTGTGAAATCACCAAAGCTTGTATCAGGAGATACTGCATCAATGATGACTTCTTCAACGGTGTTTGATTCAACCGACAATCTTGCACTTCCAGCAACTCAAAATGGTTCTGAAAAGGCTAAAGCTATAAATCCATTCAAGGATGACACAGAGGAGGACGAGTATCTAAACAATCTCGATGTTCAGGTCTTGGTCAGTTCAAAAAGGAGGTCCAGATTGAGGGTGATCAATCCGGATGAAGAAGGTACTGGGAACGGTTTAGTACTAAAAGAATCGGAAGAGTTCACAGAAGATGGACCAAGGAAAAGGACAGTAAGCGATGAGAATAAACAGAGAGCTGAAGAGACTTATGAATGAGTACTTTATGTAACGTTTTTTTTTTCATAAACATGGTTTTGGGCTAGTATATTTTGCTATAATTCTATATATGGTATTGCAAATAAAGAAAAGGAAATAAATGGGTGATAGTGAGGACATAAATAGCCAATGATATAATTAATGAACTATACCAAAGGTTGCTTCTCTTGATTTTTGAACCAAGTATGCATCAGCCAAGACTAAAGCTGCCATGGCTTCAACAATTGGAATTGCTCTTGGAACAACATTTGGATCATGTCTACCTCTTGATCTTAAAACACCATCTTCACCTTCGTAACTTGCAGTTTCTTGATTTTGAGAGATTGTTGCAGGTGGTTTGAATGCAACTGAGAAATAAATGTCTTCACCATTACTGATACCACCTTGGATACCACCTGAATTATTGGTCTTTGTACCCAGTTTATCACCCTTTTGAATAAATAAATCATTATGGTCTGAACCTCTAAGTCTTGTACCTTCAAAACCTGAACCAATCTCAAAACCTTTTGTAGCAGGAATAGATAACATTGCATGTGCCAATAGTGCTTCCAATTTATCAAAAGCTGGTTCACCTAAACCAACAGGAACATTTCTAATAACACAGGTAACAACACCACCAATTGAGTCATGTTCTTCTTTACAATCTTTGACAATTTCAGTCATCTTTTCAGCAAGCACTGGATCTGGACATCTGATTGGACCTGAAGCATCGACAGTTTCTCTATTTATAGTACTTAACAATTTCATAAATTCCAAATTCTTAATTGAACGATCCATTGAACAATCTCCAACAGCAGAAACAAATGCTACTATCTCAACTCCATTAACTTGACTTAAGAATTTTTCAGCAATTGCACCAGCGGCAACACGACCAATGGTTTCACGAGCAGACGAACGTCCTCCTCCAGAGGATGCCTTGATTCCATATTTTGTTAAGTATGTGTAATCAGCATGTGATGGACGAGGGAAAACATCCATCTCGGTATAATCATTAGGTCTTTGATCTTGATTCATAATAACCATTCCAATTGGAGTACCCAAAGTCTTACCAAATTCAGTTCCAGATTGAATTTGAACCTTGTCCTTCTCATTACGAGGGGTGGTCAAGGCACTTTGACCTGGTCTTCTTCTTGTCAATTGAGGTTGAATATCTGATTCACTCAATGTCATATTTGGAGGGACTCCATCAACGATACATCCAACCGATTTACAGTGGGATTCTCCATATGTCGTCACCTTGAAAAAAGTACCGAAAGTCGACATGATAGCTGCTGTATGTTCTCTGATTCTAATCTACTTGATTCCACGGGAACTAAGTTAATCAGACCGGCCTTTATTCACTTTCAAAATAGTGTGACTCTTACTTACCTCTCACACTGTGAGCTTCCCACCCGTCCAAAACCCACAAAATTTTTCAAGTCAAAAATTTCACGGCTGTGCAGGGATGACGATGACTTTGTTTTATTGTATTCTTATTTATTACAGTATTATACATCTAGATTTGTCTTTTAGATTTCCGATATCCATTCCCATACTTTCATCATTTCACCACGAACCTCTGTAACATAACTTTTCACGTTACTGTTCTTCTCAACTGATTTACTCACAAGATCCCAAACCTTCATCTTGGATTTATCTGAGATTGTTGGATCGCTCAGATGATAATCGCGTAGTTGAATCTTACCGATATATGGAGGAGAAATGGGAACTGTCGAGGAACCGATACCATGTGTACGGAATTTCCGATCTCTGGATTCCTTTGCTTGCTCTTGCAATTTCTTGATTACACTAATTGTTAATTCCTTAACCATCGTTTTCTCCTTACGATATCTTTTGATTCTGAAATTGATATAAAGTGAGACCAAGGAAAGGATTGAAAATCCAAGGATGTAGTACCTTAGCGTGTATATGATGGCGGCGAATGTTTTTTTTAACTTGCATTTGATTGATAATCGTGAAAGTGAATGGGATCTAATTAAGAGACCGCCATCTTCTCTTTCAATAAATGCAAGATCAGTTCTAGTTAGGAGGATGGTGAAAGCTTTATTCCATAGAGATTGAAATTCGTCGTAGCGTAACTTTTCAAAGACATAATTTTTCAAATGTATTAAAGTCAATCCAACGTCTTCATCTAATCCATCTCCACAATTGACTTCTGCATTTCTCTTATTTAAAAGATCTATGACTTCTTTCACCACTTTATCGACTTTCTTCAACTTTGCAGAGTCAGGAACACAAGTAGAATAGGTATGATATAGGGATCCAAATCCAGAATACCATGGATGATGGATTGTGAAATCGGGATCACATTCAAGACGTGAATACCTAAAACATTTACCGTTCTCAGGACATGGAATACATTTGAAATCAAACATTGATTCGAATTTTTCAACAGCTGGAACAATCCACGGGAATATTTTTCTATTGAAATTGATTAATGGTCTATTCACTGATTGTCCACAGAATCCAATCTCGATTCTTTTTGTCTTACATAAAGTTAGCACAAAGACAAAGCATAAAGCCAAAAACCATCCCGTAGTTAATTTGATAACTAGTCTTGAATCTCTATAGGATACAAGAGATCTGTTTATATCTTGGAGAGCCCTCCTTGATTCTTCTTGAATCTTGGTGCTTTCCAATTCAAATTCTTGTTGCAGTAGTTTCAGTTGGGTCTCATCATCCTCTTTGGATGATGGTAATTCAGGAGTTCGAATCTTTAAACTGTCGGCATCTTCTTGATTTACTATGGTTTCTGGGGCAGAACCGTGGTCGTTCTTCATTTCCTCAGAAACTGTAGACTGCTCAATCTTTGAATCTTTGAAACTTTCCAGATCCAATTTTCTAGTCGGCCCTTTGAGTTTTGGAGACGGTCTTTCTGATTTCTCTACTTTAACTGGAGTCATCCTTGATGGGCGTTTTGAAATATTCAATGATGAAGATGGAGGCATAATGATTGCCCTTCTAGCGGGGGTTGCCATTTTCATTGGAGTTGATGAGATGGCAGGAGTACGAGGTGGTAGAATATTTTCGAATGAGACTCTCTCAGGTGATGAAGGAACTGGAAGCTGATGATGAATGACAGTATCATCAATGCTGCTGTCATCTTCAATTGATGATTCTAGAGCCGAAATGTTGTTTCGGCTTTTCTTTGAGTTCTTAGGAGATCCGGTAGAAGATGGGGAAGAAGAGAAATTTCTCTTATGGTTTGTCTTTTTCTTGAGGATCGTAGAATAATCTTGGTAGACTGTTGTATTATCTGGTGAATCAGATTCTGCAAGTATTGAATCATCCCGTGTCCTCTTGGCTGGTACTATTTGGGCATTAATTTTATCCTTCAGCGGACTTGCATGGATGTGCTTCAAAGGAGATTGATGCTGAAGATTAGATGCATTCTTCTGTAAGAGACGTTCTGCAAGCTCCTCGGTTGAAACATGTATTTTGGCAGACGAAGATTGAGGAGATTTGATGATTTTTGACGAATTACTTGTAGCAACGCCAGTTCTTCTCTTTGGAGTCTGTATTTGTGAAAGAACACTTGGGAGTATGGGGATAGAATCTTTGGGTTGTGTTTCAGCTGGTAGTGATGCTACCGTTTGCTTTATGTCGGTGTGACTGGTTTGATCCGCCCCTAATTTCTCGTTGACCAATTTGATTAGATCTGCTTTCCGCAAAGAGGAATTGACCGGAATATTGTTGGATCGAAGTAAAGCTTTCAACTCCACCACTTTCATGGAGTTCGGATCTAGGCCTATTCTATCATGTTAGTAACCAACTAAGAAAAACGAACAGACCGATGCGTTTCTGGTCATCACAAATCTCACTCACCTTCCACTACCATTCTGCTGCTTGAATTTAAGTATCTATTATGAATTTAGTAAACTTCAAACAAATAGCAAAACAATAACAAATAAATAAATAACAGTTTTGATCCAGAAAAAGTAGATTACGTAACTGCTGACGTGAGACAGAAATGCAAACTTTAAATATTTCGAAACAACAAACATCGTGAAAAGTCGCCTTTTAGCCCTTACGCCGCATCTCACCACCAGGCCACCACCACCACCTGATCTATTATTTTTCTCCGAATCGCTCCGCAGCTTAATAGTGAGAACTGCCTAGTCAATAGTAATAGTTTTAAAGGTGGTGGTATGTCAACTGGTATGATTTCTATTGTTCATTAGATAAACTATGCCCAGATTTGGGTATATTTATATTTTTTTATATGCAGATGTGTAGCTTTGGGATTTACAAATCTAATTGCATGAAGTTTAGAAGTTAATATAAATAGGTATCTTTACTTCCTTTGGTTTAATATCAATTGATTAGATATCCAATTGCAACCGATCCTTTGGCAATTGTGATATTTCTTTTTCATTAGCGCTCAGATTAATCTCGGCTCTTTAATTCCAGTAGACATCTAATCTCAATCCCGGAAGCAGCAGCAGCGGGGCGATAAAAATACACGTCAGTTGATCGTTTACAATATGACTTTAAAAAGACAAAAGACATTACCATCTCAAATTACATTAGGTCAGTATATATTTGAGCGTTTGAGACAAGTTGGAGTTGACACCATTTTCGGGGTTCCAGGAGATTTCAATTTATCTTTATTGGATCATATTTATGAAGTCTCGGGTTTGCGTTGGGCCGGTAATTCCAATGAATTGAATGCTTCTTATTCTACAGATGGTTACTCAAGAATCAAAGGTTATGGTGCTTTAGTCACAACATTTGGGGTTGGTGAATTATCTGCAGTCAATGGTGTTGCAGGATCATATGCTGAGCATGTTGGTTTGATTCATATTGTTGGTATGCCATCGATTTCGGCTGTTCAAAATAAATTGTTGTTGCATCATACCTTGGGTGATTCAAGATTTGATGCCTTTATGACCATGTCAAAACAGATCTCATTAAGATATGCTGCAATTGATGATATACTCACAGCTACAAATATAATTGATGGTTTAATTCATGATTCTTACATTAAAAAACGACCAGTCTATCTTGGTTTACCTTCCAATTTTGTTGACATGAAGGTTGATTCAAACCAATTGTTGGTGCCAATTGATTTGGAACTACCACCGAATGATCCGGAGGCTGAGGATGAAATTTTGGATATCATTCTACAAATGATCCATAAGGCTGAAAATCCTGTTCTGTTAGTTGATGCATGTGCTTCCAGGCATGATGTGAAAAGTGTTGTCGAATTGGTTGCCGAAAAGACCCAATTCCCAGTCTATACAACCCCAATGGGTAAATCTTCCTTCAATGAAGATAACCCAAGATTTGCAGGTGTTTATGTTGGTCAATTGTCTGCTCCTGATGTTCGTGAATCTTTGGAATCATCCGATTTAATTTTGAGTGTCGGTGGTTTACTTTCTGATTTCAATACCGGTTCCTTTTCATACCAATATCATACAACAAACGTTGTTGAATTCCATTCAGATTTCTGTAAAGTCAAGAAAGCTGTCTATGAAAATCTGCAAATGAAATTTGTTCTCGAACGGTTGGCAGATATTTTAGGATCAGAAAGATTAAACTATATTCCAACACCAATCCCTGCCTCCATTGAATCCTATAAAGGCGCTTTGAATCAACTTTCAGGTAAGCTTACCCAAGATTTCTTATGGAAAAAGCTTTCATTTTTCTTGAGTGATGGTGATGTTATAGTGACTGAAACTGGTACGTCATCCTTTGGTATCACCCAAACTCATTTCCCAAAAGGTGTCACAGCCATCTCTCAAGTTTTATGGGGTTCTATAGGTTATGCATTACCGTCTGCTACAGGTGCTGCATTTGCCCTTGAAGAATTGGATCCTTCTCGTAGAACAATCTTATTCATAGGTGACGGTTCATTACAATTAACTGTTCAATCAATTTCAGATGCTTGTAGATGGGATTTGAAACCTTACTTGTTTGTCTTGAATAATGGTGGATATACCATTGAGAAATTAATCCATGGACCAACTGCCCAATATAATCAAATTCAGCCTTGGGATCATGCAAAGATGCTTGAGTTGTTCCATGGTGATAGAGATTATGAGACTATTAGAATCAGTACAATTGAAGAGATGAATGCTCTGTTTGCAGATGAAGCATTCAATAAGAATGATAAGATTAGAGTCATTGAACTCATGTTAGATGAGATGGATGCACCTGAGAATTTAATCAGACAAGCCAAGATCTCGGAACAGATCAATTCAGCGTGATTCAATATGATTATTATTCCGCCTGTCACTATATTTATTCTAAACCTTATTTGTGCTTCAGCTCTATTTTCTACTTATTTTCTTTTCTTTTTATCTCTACGCTTTCGAAATTTAATCATCTAATCATAACAGTCTTGTTTTTGGAAAGTGATCGAGAGCGATTTTCTAATCGGAATTTAGAACTTTATATTAGCAATATCTATAATTATGGAAAAATCTAACAAAAAATATATTATAATCGAAGATTAGCCTGATCAAAACAAACCTTCAATTTCACCCTTGTCATTCACTTCAACATTCATAAATCCAGCATATGTAGACAATCCTGGAATTGTGACAATGTCACCAGTTAATGCATATAAATAACCAGCTCCTGCACTTATTCTAATTTCTTTAATTGGAATTGTGAAACCGGTTGGAACACCTTTTAGTTTAGGATCATGTGAGAGTGAATACTGTGTCTTTGCCACACAGATTGGTAAATGGCCATATCCCATCTTTTCATATGATTCAACTTGTTTTTGAGCTAATTCGCTTAGTTTAATATCTTTGGCACCGTACATCTTAGTTGCAATTGTAGTTAATCTTTCTTCAACTGTTCCTTCTAAATCATACAATAATTCTAATGGTTTGTCTGCAACTGGTTGTTCTTCAACAGCTCTAATGACACCCTTGGCGAGATCAACTGCACCTTCACCACCTAATGCCCAATGATCTGATGCAATGGCATCAAATGCACCTGCTTTCAATGCCTCTTCTCTGATTGCTGCAACTTCGGCATCTGAATCAGTTTCGAATTTGTTAATGGCAACAACAACTGGTGATCCGAATGATTTTGCATTAGAAATTTGTTTGGCCAAGTTCTTACAACCTTCTCTAACAAGTTCAACATTTTCAGTTGTATATTCAGAGCTTAATGCTTGTCCTGGTTTAACATCAGGTCCTCCACCATGAAGTTTTAAAGCACGACAAGTTGCAACTAAAACAACTGCATCTGGTTTCAAACCTGATGAACGGCATTTAATGTTATAGAATCTTTCACCACCCATTGTGAAATCAAATCCTGCTTCAGTAACCACGAAACCAGCTTTTGAATCTGGTGAATGTGATGGTTTACCAACCAATTTCAAAGCAACTCTATCTGCAATAACTGATGATGCACCAATTGATATATTGGCAAATGGACCAGCATGAACAAAGACAGGAGTACCTTCCAAAGTTTGCATCAAATTTGGTTTAATTGCATCCTTAAGTAATGCAGTGATTGCACCTGCACATCCAACATCCTCTGCAGTAACTGGTTCACCAGTAGCTTTAGTACTACCAATAACCATCTTACCAACACGATCACGTAAGTCTTTTAAGTCTTTAGAAAGTGCTAAAATAGCCATTATTTCAGATGCAACAGTGATATCAAATCCAGATTTTCTAGATAAACCCTTTTCAGTTGGAGATTCACCAACTGTAACTTGACGTAAATGTCTATCATTAACATCAACAACACGCTTGATAGAGATTGATTCAGGATCAATATCAAGACGTGCAAATCTTGTAGCTTCTTCTTCAGTTAATTCATCAGGACTTGTCTTGGAAATACCTAATTTGGTTAATCTCTTAAGCATTGATGGTGTGAAAGTCTTTTTCCCTTTCTTTGCAGGAACTAAACGTTTATATAATCCTTTATCTGATTGAGTTGATTCATGGAACATTCTTGTATCTATCGCAGCAGCCAATAAGTTATTAGCAGCTCCAATTGCATGAATATCACCAGTTAAATGCATGTTGAATTCATCCATTGGAATAACTTGTGCATATCCACCTCCAGCAGCTCCACCTTTGACACCAAATGTTGGACCCATGGAAGGTTGTCTGACATTTGCAATGGCTGGGACATTAAGATGTCCACCAAGAGCTTGAACAATACCCATAGTTGTTGTTGATTTACCTTCACCTAATGGAGTTGGAGTAATACCAGCAACTAAAACGTAATGACCATTTGTTCTTTGATCCTTTAATCTCTCATAAACATCCAGAGAAACTTTAGCCTTATAATGACCAAATTGTTCCAATTCCATTTCTTTAATACCTAATTCTTCAGCAACTTCTGTGATATGTTTTGGTTGCTGACTTCTGGAAATATCAATATCTGAAGGAACAGGTTTTAAGCATTTGATAGGTAATGGTTCAATTCTTGGAGGTTGATGATCCAAGACGATTTGTCTCTTTGCGGCATCTAAGACATTTGAAACTAGCATGGCAACAGTCATTGGACCAACTCCACCTGGAACTGGAGTTATAAAAGATGCTTTATCTAAACATGAATCAAATTCAACATCACCAACCAATTTTTGACCACTTTTCTTTGTTGAATCTGCAATATAATTGATACCAACATCAATAACAACTGCATCTTGCTTTAACCATTCACCTTTCACAAAGTTTGGCTTACCTAAAGCAGCGATCACAATATCGGCTTGTTTAACAATCTCTGGGATATTTGAAGTTCTAGAATGACAAATTGTGACAGTACAGTCTGCATTTTTGAGCATTGCAGCAACAGGAGTACCAACGATGTCAGATCTTCCAATGACGACAGCATGCTTTCCTGATAATTTCATTCCTGAGTCCTCCAAAAGTTTCATACAACCATGTGGGGTACATGGTAAGAATAATGGTTGTCCACCTTTCTTTGCCAATTCACCAGTATTGTATCTATGGAATCCGTCAACATCTTTAGCCTTATCCACGGCATTGGTAATTCTAACTTCATCTATATGCTTTGGTAATGGAAGTTGAATCAAAATACCATGGACTGAAGAATCTTCGTTCAACTTTTCAATATGGTTGAATAAAACAATTTCTGGAGTATCTTCTGACAGTTTGACAACGTTACATTGAACACCTGATTCTGTAGAAGCTTTGAGCTTCATTCTAACATAAGCGGAAGAATCTGGTCTTGTACCAACTTGAATGATGGTCAAAGATGGTTTGAAGTTAGGATAAATTGATCTTAACTCATCCACCTGCATTAAGGCATCGGATCTTACCTTGGTAGCTAATTCCTTACCTGACAAGATCTGAGCAGCTAAAGCCTGAGAGGAAGAAGAAAAATGCTTCAAACCGGAATATGTGGTGATCCTTGCACTATTTTTGGCATTTGCTGCCCTTGAAATGGACAATCTTCTTATTGAACTTCTCAACATTGTATTTGATCAATGGTCGGGGACCAATATTTGTAAGTTAGCAAGAAGAAACAAACTTTCCGGTTCAAACTCCAAAAAAAAG
Organism: Ogataea pinus; assembly: GCA_030567935.1. Taxonomy (NCBI): domain Eukaryota; kingdom Fungi; phylum Ascomycota; class Pichiomycetes; order Pichiales; family Pichiaceae; genus Ogataea; species Ogataea pinus. Next base: position 721,078 of record JAJLSY010000001.1, on the reverse strand, counting down.
AAGCAAATAACAGAATCACTGAATCAAAGATCTTATAATAAGATTCGAATTGAAAGAGCTCTTTCTTTCCAAAAGTGAAAAGTTGAAATCGTGGGAAATCAACAAAACGAGAGAAAATATTCACACACACTAAAGTTTTGTTGAAATTTTTTGAGCACCTCGATGAGCCATCTCACTCACCAACTCTAACTAGCAAATCTAAGTAATCTGCATGTTTTGGTGATTAGTCGCATTTTGACATGTGCGAAAAGGGAGGGAGAAGTCAAATCGGAGTCATCCTTGTATATATAGATGGGGAAGCAGATGATCTTATCGATAAGACAGATCTTATGTTGTGGGGAGGATAATAATATGACTAAATTATAGTCTATTGGAGTTATAATTCTTATTCTATTGAGTAATATGTATTTAGTACTAGGAAGGTAGATAATTCTAATTTTCATTTAAAAATTCTGGATTTTCTTCTGGAAATACAAAGAAATCTAAACTTTGTCATAGACTCCACAGTTTTAGGTAGGAGATGATAATTCTATTATGTCTTTAATTAATTTGATTAACATAGTTTCCAGTGAAAGCTTTTAATTTGACTTTATAATTCTTGGTGGTTGATTGTAAAGAGTTGATACTAATTAATCCAATATCTGTGGATCTGGAGGCAACATTTTCGTTGTCGCACCTTGGTAAAAATATGCCAAATTTGAAGCCGATAAAATTAGACAAACAGATTAGATTATAATTTACTTTTCAATTAGATTAAATTCTTCAATTAACATGAAAAAACTTTTGATTATATACAAGAGATCATTATAAAAACTAGAAACTTCTTAAACCTTACCATTTTTACCTCTTGGTCTGTCTTTGTACTTGTTTTTATTGATATTCTTACCACGTCTAGTTTTGTAACCACCTTTTGCCAAGACACCCCAAGGAGACATTGATAATTTATTAGATTTGGATTTACCTCTACCACCACCTAAAGGATGATCACATTTATTTTGGGCAACACCTCTAACCGTTGGTCTAATACCTTTATGTCTAGATCTACCGGCTTTACCCAAAGATTCATTATGATGTGCTGCATTGGAGGAAACACCTAATGTGGCGCATGCTTCAAGAGAAACATAACGTTGTTCACCACTTTGTAACTGAACAATTGCTCTTTTTTGATCATCTAATTTGGACATTATACGGCCATAAGTACCAGCTGATCTACAATATTTTGCAGGTCCAGTGGCATGTTCACCAATGTTATGGACAATTGTACCAACTGGAATCATTGAAATTGGTAAGCAGTTACCTTTACTGGATATACGAACAGAAAGTAATGCAGGATCAATTTTACCACCCATTTCTTCGATTAATCTTTGAGGGATTCCAGCTCTAAAAGATTCAACTTCATCACCTGCTCTCATACCTTCACATGCAACAATATAAGTCAAAGAACCTGATTCCTTACTCTTAACCAATGCAATATGAGCAGTTCTATTTGGATCATATTCCACTCTTTGAACAATATGAATACCTGGTTCTTTACGAGTGTAATCAATAATTCTAATTCTTCTTTGATGTCCACCACCTCTATGCCTCACTGTGATTCTACCTGTGTTGTTTCTACCGGATTTTTGTAATCTAGTTATAGTTAATGGCTTGTAAGGTTTTCCCTTCCAAAGATAAGGATAAATTGGTTTTCTCCACCATCTAATACCTGGTGATGTTGGCTTCTTCTTACGAATCTCCACAGATTCTCTGGACATTTCCAATTGGGTCTTGTTAATTGTGAATTGACGCTCCAATTCGGTCTCATCCGAGGATCTACGTGAGAGCATCATCTTTTGCATCTCCTCAGAAGAGGAGGATGTCACTGGAGTTGTAGATGCCATTCTTGAAACGATCTGTTGAAATGGTCTAGCACCCACGGATGAGAATTGAGAAGTAAAACCTCCAACTCTCATCGTGGTCGGCCTCACCATCACCGATGAAACATATCTGTAAAACATCTTCCCACTCTAGCTTTAACAATTGTCCAGAAGCTCCAAAGTTTTGTAATCAGACAAGATCATCAATATCTCTCTCGCTTTACATGTTGAAGTACACTGATTGATGTTGAAAAATGTTTCCACGCCAGAGAATGGCAGATTACGGGTCTTGTGCACAAGTGTCCAGCACCACCACCACAGCACCGGGAGAGTGCGTGACTGTTATGCGCAACGAATAGAATTCTTTCTCTCTCTCTTTCTCGTCGTTTTGGGGTGTGTGCGAAAATGTTCTTTCTAAGAGTGTGTGCTGTGTCAGTCAGTATGGTTGGTTGTGTGTGTTTGTGTGTGTGTGTCTGTCTTCATCAAAATCAATCTATTTTTTTGCAATCTTTAACTTGTGAAGTGAAAGAATCATTCTTGGCTGAAGAATTCATTTAATTTCGAATCTATTATCCGCATAATTTTACAATGGCTTCCCGTCAATTCATTAGAAGATTAGCTACTGCTAGCACATCAATCAAAGTTCCTGTCCAACTATTCGGTTTGGATGGTACTTATGCAACAGCTTTGTTCACTGCTGCTGCAAAAGAATCATCAATTGAGAAAGCTTTCACTTCTGTTGATAAATTGAGTACAGCAATCTCACAAGATCCTAAATTGGGACAAATTTTGGATAATCCAGCCTTGGATGCAGATTCAAGAAAAGAAGTTGTCTCAATCTTGTCTTCTCAATTCAAATTAGATCCCATCGTTACCAACTTTTTAACAGTGTTATCAGAGAACAACAGATTAGGATTGTTCCCTGGTATTGCAAAGCAATTTTCAGTTTTGAATGATGCACACAATGGTGTTATTGAAGCAACCGTTGTCTCCGTTAAACCATTAGATTCTAAAATCTTGAGCAGATTAAACAAATCAATCTCTGAATCCAAATTCGTTGGTCCAGGTAAATCTTTAAAATTGAAAAATGAAATCAACCCTGATATTTTGGGTGGTTTAATTGTTGAAGTTGGTGATAATACTGTTGATCTTTCATTATCTGCCAAAGTTAACAAATTAAACAAAGTTTTGACCGAATCAGTCTAAATGGAGATTTATATACCTAATATATAAATTGACAAAGATTGAAGAAGAAACTAGAAACAAAATAAATGATTTTAATGCTTTACGAAAGATAAGAGGTATTGAAGCAAAAGAATCCCGATTTGGTTGCAATTTTAAAGATAGTTGAAGAAGAAAAGAATGATAGATAGATAGATAAAAAGGTTTGTGACATCCAGGTATAGAGGATTTTATTATCCTTGTCTCAATTCTTTGCTATTTTACAAACACAATATTTATTTCCCCCCCTCCCCCCTTACATGATTTGTCAAGATGGTTGTTATTTCCTTTAACCATTGCGAGTTTTTTTTTACATTTTACATCTTTAACCTTTCAATAAAAAACAACTATACATATATTCATGTCTCTGATATCGTCAGATCATAATTCGTAATTTAATCATTGTTTAGGGGTCTTAAGAAATGGTAACCAACTACGATATTTAAGTAAGGACATATCGTTAAGAATCTACGATTATATACATCTTTACACCACAAATACCTTAAATTCATCGACGCGGAGTCTATCGACGCTGCCTTGGTTTCAAATTTCGAACAAACTCTTTGAGAGTTGCAGAGGGTAGAGAGAGAACCCTTGAAGGAAAAGGGGAAGGAGAAAGGGAACACTATTCTTGTGCTTTGTAAGCCATTTGATTTCACAACAATTCTAAGGTGTCCTTAATACACAAGGGCCAAAGAATGAATTGGTCTGGAAAGGCAAACAAAGATGACTGACTCTGTGGAACGAAATTTCTCGAAGTTGACAATAAGTCCAACTACTATTCAGCAGGCTGAAAATGGTATCCCGTCAACTAATACCGACAAGTACAGAGATATAACTCTTGAATTTTTCCAAATTGCTTCATCTATTCCATTTGGTGAAGTGACCAAATCTAAACAGTTCAAATTACTTGAAGGAACCCATGCTTTGGAAACTTTCAATCCAAAATTAGACTCCTCGATGTTGAATTATGATGAATTTGATTTGAATTCGGTTAAATCATTTGATGAGTTGAATTGGGTCATGACTAAACTATTACAATGCCTTTGCTCATGGTTAGACAATAACTCTCTAGCAGTCTCAGTATTAAGTTGTAACTACGTTGAAAGATTGTTGGTCAATTTTGATAAACTTGGTCCTCAAGGGTTAACTTTTCAAGATACTTTTTCCTCTGTTGATGAAACTATTGAACAGGATGACAATATTTTAGTAAATGCAATTTTGAGATCGTTTTGTTCAGGGTTATTACAATTTGTTGCATTCGCTATTCAGCTTGGAATGTCAGGAGTAATATATGAAGAAGAAGACTTGAATACTCAAACGATGGATATGAACTTTCTAATTGGTATCGAAATAGCATCAACTTTAAAAGATATCAATAGTTCAATAGATTGGCTTTGTAAGCGTGGTGATGACATTAGTGTGACAACTTGTACAAAGATGCTAATCACTGCTAAGACGCTTGTCCAAATTCCATCCACGCTCGACATTAAAGCAGATCCTTTCAAATCTACCATTCTTGAAACCGATTACATAGCAACAGCATTGCAGGAACTTGATGGTTTGAAATCTGATAGTGTTAAGGAATACATTTCAAGCTTGACCGAAGTTCCAAACTGTTTTTCCGTGGGAGCCCAGACAAGATTAAACAATAGATCACCACCAAAACCATTAGTATCAATGGAATATTTGGATTCTTTGGCAAACCTAACAAATCTTTTCAAAGATTTAGAATTCATGTTAAAGATCACTCAAGTTTCAAATGTCTTAGAAATGTATGAATTTTTGAACATTTTCATGAACAAAAGACATTTCACTAATGGCTCAGATGAAATAATCGGAAATCATGTCGTTGTAAGAGCTTTGATGCAATTATTCATAGTGAGAGATAATCGTTCTATTCTTGGGTCAGAAAAGGTGTTCATATCAGATCTAATGTTTGATTTACTTTGTAATATTTCACTTGAAAACTCCAAGATTTTGGCTCTTGATAATATCGAATCACCAGAGGAGATAAATCTTGGATTACAGAAACTACTTGCTCAGCTAGAGTCTCCATTCTATAATTTTTTGACTTCAATATCTCAGAACCCATCCAGACAAAGACAATTCGTCAGTAGAGAACTGATTCAATGGGATACCTTACAGGTGGAGTCAGAAAATTTTGAAATCTCAATCAATGGTAAATTAGCAGATAATTTCTCTGGATCTGATTTACCAGTGATGCCAATTTCTTCCTATGTTTATTATTTCAAATTGACAAAGATGACTGAACTTCTTTTCAAATCTATTGAACTGGATTTATTCAAAGACTTACGTGAATTATCTATAGGCTATTGGTCATTGTCATATTTGATCAATTATTTATCTCAACATATTCAAAGACTTTTGGACCTCAATAAGCTTCGTCAATTACAAATTAACAATTATCCAAAGAAGATTAAAAAGGCCAAAGGGGATAAAAAAGCAAGGCTCAAGTTGGAATACGAATCAAAAGCTGGATCAATGCAACAGCTTCTTCGCTCCGAAGCATACCTCGAAATTCAGCTCTGCAAGACCATCATGTATAAAAAGGCCATCGAAGTTCAAAATACAACTCTTCAAATATTGGATTGCTTAGGATATGTGAAACCTCCTAAGATGAGTAAGGTATCGGAAGAATTACTCTTTGATTTACAATTGAAGCCTTTCCAATCAATCGGAATTCCAAGAATTCCAAAATATCAAGAATACAAATACACTCTGGAGAAATTTGATGAATTATTTGGTCTATTGAGAAGGGAAAAGGATTACAAAGCCTTAAAAGAGTTAACAAAACCAATAAGTTCTGAAGTGAATGATAGATTACAACGTGCCAGTATTATTCTTGACTCAAATTTAAAATTCCCCGAGTTTTTATTGACTCCAATTATTGATGATTTAAATAACTTGAAGAAATCAATCATTGCATCACAACTCTCTCTAACTCGATTGATCCAACACTGTGAATCATCATCTGACTTTGGAACTTTGAAAATTAAAATTGATAAATTGAAGTATCACTTATACTTCCCAAATATACATATAGATTCTTGATTTTAATTTCAAGCATCCTCATACATTTATCGCTATCATGTCTCAAGTTTTACAATTGCTTTAACTAAACAAATGAATCAAGATACTTCCTAATTTCTTAACTGCATATTTTTTTACTTTATATTAATCTACTACACGCTATCATGCCCCCAACGTTTTTCAAAAAAAGATGGATTTTTCCTTGATCATGATAGAATACTGGACGGTGGCCGTTAAATTCGGCATCCGCTAAGGAGTGTTTAAAAACCCACCAGTATAGTGATCATTCTTTCTATTGCGATCGAGTTAATAGAGGAGAAATGCTCCCCTTTTTTGCTACCACATTGTAAATGCTGTACAGACATTTGAAATCAGGGGTTAGTTATTTGACCTAACCAAATGTCACGTGACTTCACTTACAGTTTTGTTGTGTCTTTGATTACGTAAGCGGGGATAGATTGTTTTTTGGTACTTTTAGACTAGGATTTGTGACTGTGAAAAATTACGTGTATTTGCTAAATTATTTTGCTAAGAAAATTTTCTGAGTAAAGATTTACTGTGAATGGGTAAGGAGAGAATTGAGACAGTGTGAGAGAGTGAGTTAGTGTGAGAGACAGGTTACACTACACACACAAGCTGTTTCTTAATTTAAGATTCCTTGCTAAGAGAACACTTCCAAATTAATCTTCTTTGTTTCCATCAGCACATTAATAACCTATAATTTAACAAAATGCCTCCAAAGTTTGACCCAAGTGAAGTTAAAATTATCTACTTAAGATCCGTCGGTGGTGAAGTTGGTGCTTCATCAGCTTTAGCTCCAAAGATCGGTCCTTTAGGTTTATCACCAAAGAAAGTTGGTGAAGATATTGCCAAGGCCACTGCTAAATACAAAGGTATCAAGGTTACTGTTCAATTGACCATCCAAAACAGACAAGCTACTGCTTCTGTTGTTCCATCCGCTTCTTCTCTTGTCATCACAGCTTTAAAAGAAGCTCCAAGAGATAGAAAGAAGGAAAAGAATGTTAAACATTCAGGTAACATTGCATTAGAAGAAATCTGGGAAATTGCCAGAACTATGCAACATAAATCTTTCGGTAAGAACTTAGCTTCAGTTGCTAAGGAAATCTTAGGTACCGCTCAATCAGTTGGTTGTAGAGTTGGTGGTAAGAACCCACATGATATTATTGAAGCAATTGATGCTGGTGAAATTGATGTTCCAGAAAACTAAATGATGTGAAGAGTTATATTTTATGTATAAAAAACAATATAATTTACTAATCTCGGGTTTAGGTATTTTTTTAAATTTTAGAGTTTTGAGAAACAACATCATTTTGGATTTTAGGAGACAATGAAATACATTCATGAGATAAGATTAGAAGAGATGAGATGATTTTGAATGAGTACAATATAAGAAGACAAGAACAAAGAATTAAAAAGCTTTTACAACTACAAACAGTTTACCAACACTCTGGTGTCAAATTTTTCTTCCCTATTTGATTCCTATTTTGGCGTAAACAAGATTGATATATGTCTATTACTCACCATTGATCCCCTTTACGGTGAACTGCGGTTCTTGGATTTAGTGGTCCATTTCAAAGTCATACATTTCCCATCCAAAATCTCTTATGCTGTATTTTATTATCTTCTAAAGATTTCCAATTTGAGTTTCTTAATACTCATGTAGAAGATGTAGTAGTAGGATCAAGGTAAATCAACAACGAAAACAGATTCTAAGCACTGTGTTTTGCAGTTGAATGAAGTCCTAATAATGTTCTTCAGTGATTTTTTTACCCTAGTAACATGGCTAACTAATGAAATATCCATCTTGGTATTCAGCTAGTAATTAATTTTGATGATCTCTAATTGGTGCAAGGATGTGATCCTTAACACTATCTCTCTCTATCTCTATCTAAAATCTACAGGTCGTGTGCAAGTAACATCAACCTAGGGGTGCGTAGGCTATATTGTTTATTATTATTATGTGCTCAGCATGCGGTTGTTGCACTGTGGGATGGATTTGTTTACCTGATACATCTTGTTGATGACTTTTGATATGATGAAATTAGCAATTCATTCTTAACCTTAAAAGAGTACTCACTAAACACTAATTCACTTTTATTATCAGTCAATTTTCTCAAGCTTTCTCTTGGTTACGTTTTGGTCAGCTGTGGTTCAAATCAACTTTCGTGACTGATCGCAACCTATACTTTTAACATCAAAGATTCTGTGAAATTTGAGCCTTTTAACAATCATGTCTGACTCTATTGATCGAGTCTTTGTGAAGGCCATAACCACAATTAGAACCTTATCTACAAGATCATCCCATAATTCTTTACCTAGGCCACCTTTGGCTAACAGAGTCAAATTATATGGTTTATATAAACAAGCTACAGAAGGTGATGTTAGTGGACTGATGGAGAGACCAACAGGTACTCGACCAGAGGATGAAGCTGCCAAAAGAAAATGGGATGCTTGGAAACTGGAAGAAGGTCTTAGTAAGACAGAGGCTAAGAAGCGTTATATTACTTATCTAATAGAAACCATGGCAACTCATGCAAGTGGATCAGTTGAAGCAAGAGAATTACTCAGTGAATTGGAATATCTTTGGGATCAAGTTAAAGATCAGCAGTCACCTACCATTGCTGATGTACACGATATTGGTCAAGGATCATTGATTAGCAGGGCGCAGTCTCCTGCATTGTCATTGTATAGATTAGCATCTGCTGGATCGAATTCAAATCTGATTAGACCCGTGTCAAGACTATCAATGACAAATATGGCAATGACAGAAAGCAAGCAACGAACCATTAGTACTAATACAGCAGTGTCAAATAATGGTGGCCTTGCGGGAATAAGTGCAAATAGCAGTCTAAGTAATGTATCTGGTACGCAGGTTACATCAGGACCATCTGCGGTTAAAAGTCTGGAGTTTGTCAAATGGCAGAATGATATAAATTCAACATTGAATAGACTTACTTATGAGATTGCAAGTCTAAGGAGTTTGGGATACGCTCAACAGCAACAACAACATGATCAACCAATCCCAACTTCTCCCTCCATTCAACATCCACTAGCCCATCGTCGGTCATATTCAAGCACCATACCTAGTAGAAATGGTGGGAGTAATAAAAGGTCTCCTACAGGAATCCTAAGCAATATTAAAAAGCTTATTGTTTATTTATTCACAAAAATTTACAGAGCATTGAAATTAATCGTTAAACATGTGGCTGTGGATTCATTGGCAATATTGATTCTGCTATCACTTTTGAAGAGACTCAATGTGATCAAACCAGCTGGAGCTACTTCTTTGATTAATTATCCTTTAACATCAGAATCAACATCTTCTCCAACTCTTTCATCACTTGATAAATCATCTACCTCTTCCACCACCACAAATCTAACAAATTCAATCTTGCCAGGTGCAGTTGGTGGTACCTTGTTCCTTACAGGTGAATATTTAGTCACTGTCTTGAAGTTATTATACGATATTGTGATTACCAATGCAAGCTCTGTGATAAAGTCATCTTCGGGTGCCGCTAGTACTTCATCTACCTCAGTACTCTCTGCTATTTCACAAAATTTGCCTGTGACTCCACAACTACTAGGTTAGAATCGTTTTTCTTACCCGTTACCCATATGTTATGCCCCACTTCTCTCTTTCTAGATCAATACATAATTTTTTCTATAGCCCTCTCCACACCCCATCAAATTAAAATAATTCAGCCACATACAGATTGCATCAGCCACATGTAGAAGAAGATGATGATTACTAATTAAAATAAAGCACCTAACACGACCTTTTCTAATTTCTTTTTAATTTAAACATTTGACGGCTTATTTTAATGTTAGACTCATAACTTTGCCATCCCATGTAATTCCCTTTTGTCATTTTATATCCTTCTTTATTTCTTTCTCCTCTTGATTTGAATCTTGCCCAGAGTTAATTCCCAGTTTCAATCTTTAAATCATTGTTCTTTCTTCGTCCCTTATTTCCTTATTAGACCATTGAGCTTGTCTTGTTTTCCGGATTTTGATTCATAATACTACCATCATCGTTTTCGTAAACTTATATTTATCTCCGAACTTTACATTCAAAATAGAACAAAGATGTCTTCTCCATTAGATACTACACAATTTGATGACCAAGGTCCGTTAGGAAGTAGACCTGGTCGTAAACCAATTCAAACCGAGCCAAAGAATAAAAGAACTGCTCAAAATAGAGCTGCACAAAGAGCATTCAGAGAAAGAAAAGAGAGAAAGATGCAAGAACTGGAAGTGAAAGTCCAGTTGCTCGAGACAGAGAAAATGGAAATCACAAATGAAACTGAACTGTTGAGAATTCAGGTAGAGACATTGATGAATGAAGTGAGAAAGCTGAAAGGTGAAACTCCACTTCCACCGCAACCAAGACTACTCGAAAATTCGGTTTCCAGTGGTTCAGAGAAATCAGTCTCAAATTCTTCAAGTCCTACAAACAATTCTGTTAGCACTCCAAACTCTACTTATTCTAGTAGCTCCAGCAACGGTAAGGTAACCTCCCAATCACAAAATGAATACCAATTTCCTTGGAGTGCTGGTGGTCAAACATTGAAGAGAACATCCGATGCTCAAATGTCATCATCTTCTTCTCTGTTCTCTTCGGATACCCCTGCTCCAACAAGATTAAGTTCATTGGATAATTATAACCAGCCTAATATGAAAGGTGAATATGATGAAAGCGTGAATGCTTTCTGTGCTGACCTAGGTACCGTTTGTGGTTCGAAAGACTGCCCAGTTCCTGCATCACAGAAGGATAATCTCTCTGCATTCTCGGGAGCTGCGTCTACTGCAACTGGATTTTCAGGTAGTTATCTCTCCAATTCTGATCTAATAGGTACTCCAAGCACATCCAGTCAGTCACCATTCCAAACATTAATTGATTCGTCGGTTCCTGTTGTTGACTCAACTGCATCTAACTATAACCCAAAGAAGGAAACACTTTCTGATATGAGTTACTTGTTTGACATGCCAACCTATGATTCTGCGTTGGTGTTTTCGGAAGGTACTCATAATGCATATACCCTTTCAAACTCCTATTTAAATGACGAGGAGTTTGAAGACTACTTGAACAAAGGACAAGACGAACAGAGTGATTTGCTTGAGCAATTGGTGTCAGAAGAATCTAAAGATGATCCTTTAAGTGAATTCTTCAACTCCAATGGTGCATCGTTATCTGAAACCCCTGCATCTACTTCAACGTGCCCACAAGCACAGCAATCGAAACAGTTGACAACGGATAATCTAAATATGCTCAACAGTAAGAAGGGATCCATTGATTCATCCACTATGTTGGACGATGATGATGATGATAATGAGGTTGTTCCAGATAACACTACTAATTTACTGAAATGTTCTCAAATTTGGGAAAGAATTTCAACTCATCCAAGATTCAGTGAACTTGATATTGATGGATTGTGTAATGAGTTGAAGACTAAGGCCAAATGTAGTGAGATGGGTGTTGTCGTTGATGGGAAGGCGCTGGGAGAGGTGCTGAATAAAGCAGACTCCCAATCTGTTCCAAAAGAACAGAGCTTTAGTAACGAGTCTTCTAATATGTTTCTGAAAGGTTACTCATAGTGCTTCCATCTTCTACTTCGCTTGACTTTCTGTTCATATTTTCGAGTTTTTATTTTACTACGTGGCTTATAATTTTGACGTTTTGGTTTTTATTTATTTTTTTTGGCTTTTTAGTTTATGTGTGCCCTCTTCTGTAATTGAAATAGGTTTAATGTCTTTTACAATAACCATGTATACCTAAATTTGTTACAATGTAAGATATTTTGACCTTGTATTAGCGTTAGCTCTATACTGGTAGAATCACATCTCTACACCACAAGACAGGAGTGAGGTTTTGTGGGTGGCCGAAAAAGAACAACGCACGGGAAAGATGTTGTTGATTGGGTAGAGGTATGAAATGAAACTTAAGTTATCAGTAGTACTTCTTTCTTGATTTCCAGATTCTAGTCCTGTTACTGAAAGGCAATCACCAATTCCATATCCTCTGAAGATAACTGAACTTTCGAACCATTTTTCTAGGTACAGTCATCAACTTTGGTATCATTTTCAGATCATAGGTCGCAGAACTTCAAGAGCTCGCATTTCTTTGATTTGACATTGAATTCACTTTAAAACATCATCTAATACTTCAAAATCATTAGTTATTATTGTTTCATTTGGGATAGTGTTATTCAAGAATGGCTGATATCTATGAAATTGAAGACATCGATGGAGTGCGTTTCAATTGGAATGCATTTCCTATCACCAGACAAGAGGCCGAAAACATGGCAACGCCAGTTGGATGCTTATACACCCCTTTAATGGCTAGAGAAGATCTACCATTGGCAAATTATGAACCCCAGTCATGTAGAAAATGTAGGGCAATCCTTAACGTTTTCTCACAAATTGATTTAGGCTCTAAAACTTGGACCTGTACTTGTTGTGGTTCAAGAAGTCCATTACCAACACATTATCACAGTATCTCAACTGACAACTTACCTATAGAATTAACACCTCAGTCATCAACAATTGAATATGTGCTGTCAAAGCCACCACCTCCTCCTCCACCTGTGTTTGTGTATGTCATAGATTTATGTCAGGATGCTGAAGACTTGCAAGCTCTAAAAGATTCTTTGGTGACTTCGCTAGCTTTACACCCTCCAGGATCATTGATTGGATTGATCACTTTTGATTCTGTCGTTAACGTTCACGAGTTAAGTTTCCCTTCATGCTTCAAAAAATACGTTTTCAGTGGTAATAAGGAATACGAATCTGTGGAAGTGCAAAAACAGTTAGGTATCCTTGGAAACGGATCCAAAAGTTGGGCCCAACAGTTCTCAAATGGAGGAACCGTCAACAAATTCCTACTTCCTTTGGCTGATCCTGATTCAGAATTTCAGGTGATTAAAGCTATAGAAGCATTGGAAGTGTCAAAATGGACAGTGGAGCCAGGTCACAGAGCAGTCAGAGTTACAGGTTCGGCTTTAAGTATTGCATCATGTTTGATCGAAGGGTCTTGTTCCCAGTGTGCTGCAAAGTTAACTTTGTTTGCTGGTGGTCCTTGTACTTTGGGTCCAGGTACTATTGTCGGCTCTCAGTTAAAGGAACCAATAAGATCTCATAGTGATATTGATAAGGGTACTGCTAAGCATTATAAAAAAGCAGTTGCATTTTATAAAAAGATAACCTTGAAAGCAGCTGGAATCAAAAAGGATTCTAAAGATAAATTCTTTGACTTCCATTCTTCGAGTATCTTCAGTGTTGATATTTTTGCTGGTTGTTACGATCAAACAGGTGTTTATGAAATGAGATCAATGAGTAATCAAACTGGAGGTGTTGTCGTTGTCACCGATTCTTTCCAAACGTCTATCTTCAAAAATTCATTTTTTGCATCATTCAATAAAGATGAGCAAGGTCAACCATTCAATTACCTGGATGGCTCTTTGGAGGTCTTTACGTCTCCACGTTTGAGAGTTGCAGGACTTGTTGGTCACGGAACTTCATTAAAGAGAGAAGGTAAAAATGTTGCCGATATTGAAGTTGGTCAAGGATTTACAAATAAATGGATCTTGCCATCTGTTTCATCAAGACACACATATGCTGTTTTCTTCGATATGCAAACACTAGGTAGTGGTGATTCAAGAGATTCTTCAGTTCCGGAAGTTCATATCCAATTCCAAACCATGTACAGATATACCGATGGAACAACGAGACTAAGAGTTACAACATTGAGTAGATTGACATCAAATGCCACAGATTTGGCAAACACTTTTGATCAAGAAGCAGCTGCTGTTCTGTATGCAAGATTGATTGTTCATAAATTAGAAAATGGAGGTGAATATTCAGATTTATTAAGATGGATAGATAAATCTTTGGTTAAACTCTGTACTGTCTTTGGTGATTATTCAAAGCATGATCCAAATTCATTCAGACTATCAAGTAAATTTTCGTTACTACCACAGTTTGTTTATCACTTGAGAAGATCTCAATTTTTACAAGTTTTCAATTGTTCACCAGATGAAACAGCATTTTATCATCATACGTTACTAAGAACTGATGTTAGAGATTCACTTGTGATGATTCAACCAACTTTGGTTAGATTCTTGGCTGATGGCTCAGAACCAGAGCCTGTATTACTAGATTCTGCATCATTAAAACCTGACGCAGTTTTATTATTGGATGCATTCTTCTATACAGTGATTTATTTCGGTCATGTTGCTGCTGATTGGAGAGACAAGAATTATCCAAGGGATGAATATCCTGGTGTTTACGACATGATTGACAAATCTAGAGAAGAAGCAGCTGCATTGATTGCTGATAGATTTCCATTACCAAGGTATGTTACCTGTGATGAAGGAAAATCCCAGGCTAGATTCTTGTACTCTAAATTGAATCCTTCAGAGAATGATAATAACGGACAAGATTTCAGTGGTGGAGGAGGAGCAATGGGTGGTTACGTTGCAGATGTTAATGATTCCAGCAATGCTGTGGTTCATACTGAAGATGTCAGTTTGAAGACATTCTTCCAACATTTGGCAAAATTAGTGGTTAATAACTCTGTTTCATGATAATGTAATTTGTTTAATTTGCTTTCTTGCTAGCTTATATTTCTCCGTGTCCTTTTCTTTATATTTCTTCTATAGCTAGATGTTGGTATAATTTATTATGAATAGTATAATTTGAACTTGAAAAAAAACGATAAAGGTAAGTTAATCAAACTGAAATCAGCGAACAGCAGTCAGCTGATGGTTCAAGATTAATCGTAAAGAGAGATGTAGTATACTTAATGAGAGTACGTTTTATTCAAGAATGTACCAAAAAATAGTGAAAAGCCGCTAGTTTGAGAGCAAAATCGTTTTAATTTATCACATACTTTACTCAAATAAAAAGAAGTTTCAAGAAAGATAACAGAAAAACGAAAACAGTTACCATATGCAAATTCATGCAGAAATTAATTCACAAAAAGAGGAAAAACAGGATGAATCACACGAGGACTCATATACACGAGCAAAGCTATAACGTCACTAGAACGAGCTCCAAGTCCAGTCAGTTGGAACTCCTATCTTTCCGGCATCTGAGCCAATTCTATCTCTCTGTTGCTGTTGCAATTGCTGCTGTTGAGATTCAGGATCTCTTGCGGTAGAGAATCCAAATTCACCTATTTCGAAATCAACATTCTCATCTTGTAAGAATTGTAACCATTGCTCAAAACAATTCGGACAAACCTTGCTATATTTACAATAAACTTTATTTGATTCTGTAGCTGCTGAACTGACTGAATATTTACTGCTTGCATTACTTTTAACACTCGTTAAACCCATTAATCCATCAACACTTGCAGAATCCGGGATTCCACCACCACGGATCTGTTGTTGAGGTGCACTATGATCGTATACATCATGGTAATTCAGTTGATGTTGAAACTTTGGTTTTTCGAATTTAGCCAGTAGATTTAAATTTGCTCTATATTGAAGACAATCATAACAGAAAATCAATCCACAATGTCTGCAGTGATGCTTTCTTTTGAAGAAAGTGAATTTTGATGAACATGAAGTACATTCAGCTGAACTTGCATTAGGTTTCCAATGAGAATGGGAAGGCTCTATTCCACCCGATGAATGCTTCCCTAATAAATTGCGATGTTTCAAATGATTATGAAGTAATACATGGTGATCTACTGGGGATGAATCACCACCAGTTGTTAATCCTCCAGTGCCGAATGAATTTTGAGATTTTGATGGTGATGGTGTAACCAGGGTTGATTTTGATAAGGTAGTTGAAGGTGAGACGGAATTCGGATTCGTATCTTCAGCATCCAAACTTTGTTCTGTCATTGCTGAATATGCAGGATCGTCTTCTTTTATCGACGGAGGAGGTGTTGTCTGCGTTGATGAGGAGGCCGTATTTGTTGAACTATATCGGGTGTCATTTGTTGATGTTGTTGATGTAATTGACAGCTTCTTCTGAGCTGCAGATAAGTGTTTAGTTGCAGAAGTTGTGTTGTTGGTATTAGACGTATTCTGCAGAGCATCTGGGTAATCATGATAATCTTCAATTGGACGTAATACCGGAGGAATATAATCGGGAAGTTTTGTAGGTTCATTGATCTGCTTTATAATCTTCAGGTTACTGAGACTTTTAGTCAGTGTTGGTAAATGCTGTCCACCTGCAACCTGCTGCTGGGTATTATTATTGCTGTTACCGGGGCTAGTGTTGCTAGTGTTGCTATTGTTATCAGGTTGCGAACTGGATGAATCCTGTGAAGTTCGGAATAACTTTAAATTTGTTGAAGATGATCCTGAATCAGTTGAAAATTTCCTTGTTGGTTTTGATAAGTCGAAATTTGCTGGTTTATATTCAGGCTTGAAATCAGGCCCAAATTCTTTACTTGGACTATTTTCATCCAAGCTTTCCAGTGTATGAACCGAAGATTTGGACTTGGAGGTGATTAATGATGCGATGGAATGCTTTTTTCCTTTAACAGAAGATTTTGATTCCGGTGAAGATTTATTGTTTGTGTTTTCTTTAAAGGCACTTACCAGTGACATTCGTGGAGCTCTAATTTTTTCATCATAATCATATTCAAAATTTAAATCATCAATAATTTCTTCGGGTGGATTATCTTTGTCCTTCAGTATTCCTTTATATTTCGAATAGAATTTGTGATGATCGTAATCATGGTCTACTTGATCATATTGTTGTGGAGGGTATTTTTGAATTATGGAAATTTGGGATGATTTCAAGTTTGCTGTTGATAAGATTGGTTTCTTACTGAATGAGAAATTTCCAGCACTGAAAGGACCTGATATTTGATGTATTTTATCATCCTGCTGTACAAGTGATGGTATAGGAGATGGACTATCAGAACCAGTATATTTTTGCTGTTCAGAAGTCGGTGACTTTGGTTCATCCATTTTTGTATGCTATGATAAATAATGTAATGCACTTACCCCTCTATGATTGTCATATAGAACCAGTGCTTGAATTAAAGGTCTTGAAAGTATGTTAAACCCAAATTTTCATAAGCAATCAATCTTTCTTCACAGAGTAAAAAAAAGAGAATATGATGAAAACAAAGACGAAACACTTTTGTAAGAGGAATGTAACAGATAATTTGATCTTAGACCCTAAGCTTAAAGAACAAGAGATGATGATAATGATGATGCAGTATATGGACAAGTGAAAATTACCGTGGATCAGCAATAAGAAATCCTACGGCGAGCGGTATCCTTTGCTAAGTATGTGACAGAGTCTTGAGGATGTCAGTTTCTTACTGAACAGGATGTTAAAAACAGGTGCTACTCCAGTTTCAAATGTAATTATGGAAGTAAGCTGGTTGAAAGTAAAGACACGTGATGACTAACCCAACTATCCTGTCCCTTAACTGATCTTTGCCTCCTGAAGATTTGAATTAATTAATAGTTTTCTTCATATGTCTCCCTTAATTTGGCTGCACAAGATATTCCTGCGAGTGTGTGGTGCCAATTTTGGTTGGTGGCCATTTAATTAAGATAAGAGATTATTTTAAATAACTGATAAAGGATTCGTATATAGAGAACAATAGATTACGAACAATAGGAAGTTATTGCTTCACCGATTTTTAGGTTTACACAGCCGTTTATATAACAAGCCAGAGAACCGAATTAGGAAAACCTGCTTATTGTTTGAATACAACATTTATGCACTGTCAGCATCAATGGCGGTTTACTAATGCACGAATCCTTTCACACTACCACTCTACTCTCACATTTTTCTGTTTGATCTCAAAACAGTCTTAAAGCAAATAGGGGATTAGAATTCGACTTATCTGGTTTGGTTGGTAATTAGGAAGGTATCTCTTGCTATCCTCACCTCTTTTGAAAGAAAGAAAAAGAAGGTTAAAATTTAGATATTACTCAAGTCAGAGTGGAAAGAGGATCCTGACTTGGCATTTAAAGCTCTCTACGAATTGAGCTGGAATGTCTGAAGTTTATGTTTTCCCCATTCCGTTTGATTGTTGATTCGGTTATAGACTCATATATGTAACTGACTGTTTGATACTTTCTTTCTTTTCGACGAATCTTTTTGGGGGCCGAGGCTTTGGATCAACCAAAATAGCCTTCACTGCCTGGAAAATATGCTGTAGCTAATTGTTGCGACGCGTCGTATTGAAGGCAAAGAAGTAGCAAAAAGAGCTAGATGTCTAAGAAAGTTAATCGCTTTATAAGTATTTGATTTGGCAATAGCTGCTGTAGTCTGGATTGAACAATATGTCCGGAAGAAGAAGAAGAAGAAGAGGGGAGCCTAGTGAAGGAGTAGGAGAAGAAAATCAGGAGATTCGTGGTCCAACAAGTGCACTTACCTCCTTCCTAAGAGAACAAGGTATCAATGCTGCTGAGATTAGAAATAGATGGGAGGAATCGTTAAGAAGACAGGAGGAGGAGGGTATCGTACCAGATGAAGAATTGGAACAAGCAGCTGCGGAGTTGAATAACTTAGATGCAACTCCTTTGGGGTCAGATGAAGAAGTTGTTTATGAAGGTGATTCTAAGGACGGTGAAATTAGAAAACTTCGGCAGAAGGCCAAATTGAAGAGACTAAGGGCAGATCGTGAAGATGACATAGACGATGACGAGAAAGCTGTCAATGACAAAGATGATGCTCTAACCTTTTGTGTGGAGTGTGACAAAAAATTCATCGTTTCGGTGTATTCGAAGAGAGTTGACAAATATGGTAGAGTAGGTTACTTATGTCCAACTTGTACCCAAACTGCATTGAAGAGGGATAGATTAGCAAAAGCCAATGAAATTGAGGCTAGAAAGAGAAGAAAACAAGTTGCCGCTGCATTATTGGATAAGAGGGAATTTAAATTACCATCATTACAAGATTTTTGCATCAAGTTGATTTCCCAGAATATTGATGAAGTTGATTTATTAGGTGACATTGGTAGTGAAAATTTGAAAAAGATAGGAAAGATTTTGTCCAAGAATAGATCGCTAAATAGTCGAACAATGACTTTATTCCTTGAACCAAGTTTGAAAGAGATCGAATTTTGGGATTGCTCGGAGATTTATTCTGATGCTTTAAATCAAATAGCATCCATAATACCACAGTTAGAAAGTCTAACGCTTAATATGTGTGGTAGATTACACAATGATAACTTAGTTTACTATGGAACTCAATTTCTAAATTTGCAACATTTGAATTTAAATGGACCATTTCTAATAAATGAAAGAATGTGGCAAGATTTTTTCGATTCTAAAGGTGCTCAAAATTTGAAAGGATTCCATTTAAGAAATACCCACAGATTTACCGCAGATTCACTTATTGCATTGTTGGATAATTGTGGTAAAAATTTAGAATGTTTATCGCTAAGTAAACTAGATGGTTTAAATTCAAGGGCAGCTTATGATCTGCTTCCACATTACCTCAGTAATCTTCAACATTTGGAGATTTCTTATCCACATGCAGAAGATCTGATCGATGATGATATGATTATAAATTTATTAGCGATAAATGGAGAGTCATTACAAACTTTAATACTTGATGGTTGTTCAGGATTGACTGATCAATTTTTAATAGGTGGATTAAGACCATTTGGATCAGGGTTGATCAAACTATCTTTATTCTTATTGGATCAGATTACCGATAATGGACTGATTCAATTGTTTACGGAATGGAACATCAATGGTGGATTAATGGATATCAATGTTTCAAGATGTACTGAGATTGGAGACGAAGGTGTTTACGAAATGATTAAACATTCAAGTCAGACACTAGTTGAATTGAATTTAAATTCTGTTAAGCGATTGAGTAGGGAATTCTTTAAAAAATTATCAAGAAGTATAAGACTTCCTTTAGTCACATCCTTAGATATTGGATTTGTTAGATCTTGTGATGATTCCGTCTTGGCTATTTTATCTAGAATATGCCCTAGATTATCGATATTGGAAGTTTATGGAGATAATAGGTGTACTTCCAAAGCTTTGGTTAGATCAGACTTGAAAGTTATTGGTCGTCAAAGTGACAGCATTTGAATTTGCTCTGTCTTCTTGTCCTTTTATTTTTTTTGATATTTTATTTTTGTTTACCTAATATACAATATTATAATTTGGGTACGTTTATTTAACTTTCCTCTTCCTTTTTGTAAATCGCTGGAGTACTGGCCTTCTCAACGTTCTTGAAGGTTGGGAATGGAGAAGCAACTAGTTGTTCAAGTAAACTTGAATCCCATGTTATTGGGTTAGTCAATCTAGGTTTATGTTCAACAACTATACCTGGGTGTCCATTTTCTTTTATCAATCTCTTATTTGTAACTATTTCATCCAAGCCGGGATCGAGTCTGGCTTTCAAGAAGTGTTTCACTTGAATTGATGATTCAAAGTCAGTTTCTAACATATACCTTATCAAATCTCTGTTAATATTTTGCAACTCTTCATGACTAGAATTGAACAACATAAACTCTATATATAATTTAATGAAGTTATTAATAACTTGAATTGGTAACTGACCATAGTATTTCAAATAATTAACAATGTTTGTAAGATTTTTCTTGTTTTGTTGGGCAAGTTCAAATTTGAAAAATAGAGACCAATACGAAACTGAACTCTTCACAATCTCCTCTTTGAAAAAAGAGATAAACAACTCTCTGGTCTTTCTGATATCCCTTTGTTTTAACCAAAACAGTTTCGCAACCTCAACAATTAATTGGGCTATATTTCTAAGACTTAAAGCCTCATATAACTGCTTGAAATCATCATCATCAATCACTATATTAGGAGTTTTGTTTAAATGTTTCTTCTTAGTCTGATTCTGTTGAGTATCTATGGAATTCTCTTTAATAAACAATCTCACAACCTTGATTGAATTACTTATCACCACTTCTTGGGGTTTGATGCTTAACTGGTAACCGACATATTTGGATACAGGCTCTGGATCTGAAAAATGCGATTTGATTAGTGACAAATATATGTTCTTTGCAGATTGCTCATCCTTGAGTTTCAAATGCTGGTATTTAGCAAACATGTATTTTATTTGGGGTTGATC
The DNA here is from genome assembly GCA_030567935.1 of Ogataea pinus. Lineage (NCBI taxonomy): Eukaryota > Fungi > Ascomycota > Pichiomycetes > Pichiales > Pichiaceae > Ogataea > Ogataea pinus. The sequence goes on along the minus strand of JAJLSY010000001.1, from coordinate 699,887 downwards.
TGAACTGATAAAGAGGCCGCATGCCTTGATGAATACCTCCAATATGAGATCCTGGAGTTTCTTGTCATCTGTATTATTAGCTGTAATCAAATAGCGAAGGTATCTAATCCAAATTGTTTCATAAAGACATGTTGGGATTAATGCTCTTTCATATAAGGATCTTATCTGCTTGAAATCTCCTTGCAACTCTTCAAAGTCCAAATAACTGGTCCACTTTTCTATATCTTCCTTGCTAACTGGGAAAAGGTCAAATTCTTGCTTTGTGAGTTCACTTTCAAATGCCCATCTAGAGCTGGTTCCTCTGTAAGATTTATCAAAAATCTCATTGAAATGAGATTCACTTATCTCTCTAACTTGATCCTCATCAAGGTCTTCCAACGACTTTCCTGGGTATTGATTCTGAATCAATTCCTGAAGTTCATCTTTTGAGATCAAATCTTCTATTGTAAAGTTGTTACTGACCTCATAAAATTTTTCGAAGTATTTCGCATATTGATGTAAAGGGAGTCGAATGACTTGAAGGAGAATATCGAGATATAAATTTGAATTTGTTCCTGAATTTTGAGCTTCCCAATCTAAATATAAATCCCACAACGGATCAGACATGAATTGCATACCCACATTATCTACTGCTTTTTCGAACATGCGTTTCAAAGTTGGAGAATCACGTAGATTATTGGATAGAAGAACATTTAAATAATCTACCCAAAGATCCAATGAATTTGGGAAAGCTGTTACTGCTCTTTCCATAACTGAGACCGAAGATTCTAGACCATTGATCGTATATTCGATAGTAATGTAACGCTTCCAGTATATTGTGAGATACGGGAATGGGGTCAACAATTTCTCGAGATCTTGATGGATACAGTTCACAAGTTCAGTATTTGACTTCAAAACGGAATGATTAAGAGAGACTAATTCCTCGATATAAGTCACTAGTTCATCCCATAGTTGAGGATCCCTCTTATTATCTTGGAGATCCTTTCGAAGTTTCTCCCATTGCGGGAAGTCATAGAGAACACTCCTTTTTTCTGGAGTGTAGGAGCTCAATCGCTTATTCGATTGCTCCATTGTCCTGTTGGCGTAAATATAAACTATGAACTGATCTCTTGAACCATTAAAGATATCCCTAGTTAACTATACAAAACAAAAAGGGAGAGAGTTTTTCACACTAATAGTCAGTTTACTGAAATGAGGTTACCAATATGCATCTCTACACCACTTCCCTTTCAAACGTTTGCCACTTTTTGTAACTGGCGATTTTGAGAGTGTTTGGATGATGGCATCTACGGCCATATAGTTGTATGAGAGTAGAAAAGATTTAGATTCCTTTTGCTTTGGTTCCCAATCAGTTATTTTGAGTCTTCAATTATCATCTTATTGGTGTCTTTTGAATATTGCGTGTTCCTTTTCGTTTCTTTTGGTGTCCCTTAATAATTTAACGCTAGACCAGTCATGCAAATCATATTCAAAGATTTCAAGAAGGAGAAAATCCCAATTGATGTTGAACTCACAGACACCGTTCTTTCTGCCAAGGAGAAGCTTGCTTCTGTCAAGAATTGTGAGCCATTGCAATTGAAGTTTGTGTATTCCGGGAAAGTTCTTCAGGACGATAAATCGTTTGAGTCCTTCAAGATCAAGGAGAATGATCAAATCATCTTCATGATCTCCAAGCCTAAGACTGTCACCCCACCTGTTGCAGCTTCTGCACCAACTGAGCAAGCAGATCCGGTGGCACCAGTGGCACCAACTGAATCTTCTACAACCAATGAACCTGTTGATTCCTCAGCTGCCCAACCGTCTCAACCACAAGAAGATCTACCAACGTCATTCAATGCATCTACTTTTGCCTCGGGAAGTGTGAGGCAGAGAGCCATTGAAAATATAATGGGTATGGGATTTGAAAGAGATGAGGTGGAGCGTGCATTGACAGCTGCATTTAATAACCCTGATAGAGCAGTTGAATACCTATTAACAGGCATTCCTGAAAGACCACATTCGACTCCTGAAACAGGAGCAGCAAGCGCTGGAGAAGAAACAGCAAACCCAGAAGCAGAATCCACTGAATTACCAGCACAGCAACAAATAACAACCCCTAACCCAGATAATCTATTTGAAGCTGCCGCAGCTGCCGCTGCTGCCTCTCAGAATAATGAAGGTGGTAGAACTGAGGGTGGAAACCATATGAATTCACTAAGAGATATTTTACAGCAACAACCTGAAATGGCTGAACTGGTGCTTCAGCAATTAACTGCTTCAAATCCACAATTGGCAGAAGTTGTTCAATCCAATCCTGAGGCATTCATGAGATACATCACTGATGGAGACCAAACAGCCTTAGCTCAAGCTTTAGGTGTTCCGCCAGAATATATGGAGGGTGCAGGAGGCGAAGGTTTTGGTGAAGATGATGGTGAAGGAGAAGAAGGAGGAAATCAAATCATGATTACTCAAGAAGAAAATGATGCTATTACTAGACTATGTGAATTAGGATTTGAAAGAGATTTAGTGATCCAAGTTTATTTTGCTTGTGATAAAAACGAAGAAATGACTGCTAATTTACTATTTAGTGATCATGCAGATTGAATGATTTGAATAGCTTTCTTTTTTGTGGCTATTGACATTTGTGTATCTTACTGTTATTATTTAAAATCGAGAGGTGGTGCTTTTTCTCTGCCCTTGGTTTATAATTCTTGTTTCATTTAATTGTTGTTTGCCTCTTGGAGCACAAATTCTATAAGTATCTATGTGCGAGTTATTTTTTGCTCTCTTTTCTTTCAATACTTAGATCATTCTGATGATCAGGATATCCCTTAGTTTATTCTAGTATACTAATATTTTACACAAATTGATTGAAATTTTCTACTGTAGTAAATTGCAAACGGTCTTGCTCAGCCAATTCATAATTTCCAGGTCTAACAACAATATAACTACTCATCCCACTTGATAGAGCCGCCTTAACTTCTAATGGACTATCACTTAAGAAGAGCACTTCATTGTTTGAGATATTATTTTCTTTATTTTGCTCCTTAATAACATTAAGAATTTTCTCATAGGATCCAAGCTCCAATTTTGATCCAATATTGACAGTATCAAAATAATCTAAAATCAAAGGATTGAGATCTTCACTGCCATTTTCATCAACTTTCACATTCCCAAATAGTAGTTTTTGTGCCTTTACACTTCCTGAAGAGTAAATATACGAACCACCCAAAAGATCAAACCATTTTTTAATGGCTAGAATCGCATCACCAAATAGTGGAGCAGTGATAGAGCCTGACGTATAGCCTTTCTCCCATATAAAACCTTGTAACTGCTTCAACACAGGATCCTTGATGTCGTTACCCACCAATTGATTGATGTGTTCCAGCAAAAGATCTTGGGTAGCTAAAACATTTGATGGGAATTGCACCAAAATATTTTTAATCGGGTCTTCCCCATCATCATTGAGTAATGGAAAGTTATAGTTGTCTAAGATATAAGGTAATTCTTCCAAGAAATATGGGAAAAGCTGACTCTTGACAAAGGAGATTGGACACACCGTTCCTTCTATATCTAATACCACTGCCTTGTACATTTTTTGATAAATGATAAGACTCTTCCAAAATACAATTACAAAAGCATACTCCATCACCCTTCGATTCTAATAGACCATAATCATTAAAAAATCAACCCGGAACAATTCATCTCTGCACCTCTTGCAGATCATTTCTCCTCTCAAATTTTCTTGCTTTGCATTCTACTCCCCGCCCTCTTTCCACCTCTCACTCTCTCACTTACTCACCAAATTTTTCTTCTTAATTTCCTCGAAGGTCCAGTATTCATAACCATCAGATCTCACGCTGCCTTTAAATTTTAAATTAAGGGGTGTTTTTTGGTAGCAATATTTGTTCTATTAACAATGGATTCATTCCAATTACCGTTTCCAGATTCTGAAAGTGGGATCTTTAGAGGAAAGAATAATGGGAAGTCATTTGAATCAACAGTCTCAAATGAGGAAAGGGATGTTGAAGCCAATTTGGAATTTTCAGCTGGTGTTGCTACAGCTGCCACCACAACTGCAAACGGTAAAGCAAACATTACAAGTCCAATAGGCCACAATGAAAATATCTTTGGGGATAAATTTGTTCTTGATCCAGTCTTGAAGTTGGAGCTGGAAAAGTATACACATTCTTCGACACGATCAGAGGAGGGCACAAAAGATATTGTTTTGAATGGAAAGAATCCGACTGATATTTTAGGGGATCATAATCATGATGGTCAATCGAAATTAGGAATAAAAAGTCTGTCAAGATTACCATGTACTAGGTGTAAGAAACAGTTCCCTCAGGAATCGGATCAAGAGTTCAAACTTTGTGGTAGATGCAGGGAATTACAAAGGCAAAGATCCAGGAGATGGCAAGTTAGGACCAAGCAAAAAGAAGGCGTTTGTAGGAGATGTGGAGTTGTGATTCCGGAAGAGCATGCCCAGTATGTTTTATGTGAGCACTGTAGGATGTCTTTGAGATCCCGTAAGGCAGGTAGAGCAGCATTGGGGAAATGTGTACATTGCTCAGGTCCCAATGATTCTACAGATGGTAAATTTAAAGTGTGCTCAAGATGTCGTGACAATGATAAACTGAGAAGATCTAATTTGGAAAAAATGGGAGCTTGTAATAGATGTGCCCAATTGTTGACTGAAACAGAACAAGGTAGAAAAGTTTGTGATAAATGCAAAATGAGAAAAAAGAGAGTCACATTACCAGCGGGCACTGGAATTGATTCGAATAGCAAGCAATCAGTAGAGTCACTTTGGAATCCTGCCGCCATTTCTTCTTCTTCTTCTTCAACATCATCGGATGGTAGAAAACATAGTTCAGCATCAGCTGAAGAAGTAGCCGTCGCTGCTGCTGCTGTTTTGAACCACCAAAGAAACGCTACTGCGGCAGCATTGCTTCTACCTGATGGTTTCACTGATGACCATGATCATAATCATCATAATGTTGCTCAATTGCATCATTCCCAACTGAATCAGCACTTAAATCATCAACTGCACCAACAATTGCGTCAGTTCAATTCCGACGAGGAGTTAGAAGAAGAGATAGTCGAATCCAAGGTGTCAATAGATAATAAGATTAAACAGAGAGGAACATCAGATGTACAGAATGATGATCCAACTAATACATTGGCAATTCCGGATCCTGACAAGATTTGTGTTAGCTGTGGACGCCATATCCACGTTGATGACTTAAATATGGATCCTGCTACCAATATTTGCTCAGATTGTGAATCTCAAGATACTCATGCCCATTCCCATACTCATTCAACAACAATCAATACTGAAGAGGATGAAACAAATCTGTTTATGAACCCAGAGTGTGATATTGAAAGATCAGAATAGTCGCGTCGAGCTCGGACGCCTAAATTAAAAAACTCCGTTTCTCCATCAGATAAGATAAGCCATTTGGCTCCAACAAGATCAAGCACAGCCTTGGTTTCTTTGTTTTGTAGGCTAAGTGTCTTTTTTGCAGGGTGAACAAATAACAGGTGAGAAGGGTGAATGACTAATTTTTTAGAATGGAGAAACCATCTGTGGGGTTGAGTGAGTGAACTTCGTAAAAGGATCGAGTATAAAAGGAGCTAGCGAGCATACTGTAATACTCATTTAGCTTCTTTCTCAATTCTGATTGTTTGTGAATTCCAGTTACTATACCCTAAACAAAAGAATTTTCGGGGGTGGATAGAAAAGCAGAACTTAAAAGAGGGGCGGCGCAGAAGTTTTTTTCGTTTCTTTTTGTTGTGTCACACGCACAGAAATCGGGCCTCTGTTTTACAGTTTATTATAAATAAGCTGTCAGATTCGAGTATTTCTTTTAGTTCATTACTGGCATCTTTCTATCAAAACTATCAAACGATTACATTTAAAGCTACTATTCATCGATGGTATTCAACAAGGATCCAAGAGATCGGAAGACGGAATATTTTTTAAGAGAAGAAGAGTCGTGGGCTCATTGCCCCTATCAGAGATTTTTTGCCCAACAAGTGGGCGAGAAACTACCCGTTAATTGGAGGATATCACTAGACAACAAAAACTCCAGGTTTGAAAATGAATATCAGGCCTTCTCTACAACTCAAGACAACTTCACAGACCCTACAGGGTCATCCATAGACCTTGTAGAAGAATCCTTATCTGATCTCCATTTGCCTTCGGAGCCAAGATTTATATCGAACTCTCCGGAGTCGTTCGTTAATTCACCTCTTGATTCAACCACTGAAACTATCTCTACCAATATAACCACACCTTCCTCATCAGCAGGGAAATCGGATATCTACAGCTCAGATTCTGATGATTATTTAGATTCACCACTACCAAAGCCAATAAGCGTTAAACATCTAGTGACGCAACAACAAACAGATAGTTTTTCAACTTCAAAGTCATTTCAAGGTACACGTCATTTCAATCCTTACTCCAAAGTTAACGATCCTAAACTTCCGGTACTATTAGGAGGATATTCGTCGGATTTCGGTTCTCAAAGACAAGGTGTTCCAATCTTTACTAATCCAAAACGCGCTGAGCTCAAGCCCGAACTTGTCATGAAACATCAGCAAAAGTCTAAACAAACACTTTCGAAATTGAAAATCGGTTGAGGCATCTCCTACGAAAGTTTCAATATTATATTCTTGTACACTGGCATGTACCCTGCATTTAGATTAAATTATGGTTTTTTAAGGTTCATTACTGGTTGTTTGACGCTCTCATTTCGCTAATAATTGTATATTATTCTGTTTTTCTACTCATTTAAAAAATAAAATCCTCATATCGAAGAAGCTTGTAACTCTATCATTCAGAACTACTTAACCATGTAAGTTTTCCGTGACAAGTAAATTAGAAGAGAATCTCGCTTTCATTGCAGGACGAAGTTCGTGACCATCGTGGTACCTATTGCCGTTTTCATTATAGTGAGCTTTCCCAATTTCCTGATCTTTTCTGTTTCGATTTCTTCTCCCCCTCTCGGCATTAGCATTTCTGTTATTAGTCTTACGGGTATGCCTGCTTGAAGACTTTCTTGGATTATTTCTTGTTGCCTTTGGATTGCCAGGCTTATTAGAGTTTTTCCTGTTTGCAGATGCCTTGTAACTGCCTCTATGTTTCCAGTTGAGTCTTCCAGAAGCAGCAGAGACTGAAATATCCTTGATGCTGTCTTCATTCAAGTCGTCAAGATTGAATAACTTGATATTACCAGTATCAGCTTCTTGATTTTGATATCCAAAAATGAGTTCTGGAGTTGCAAACTGAAAAATGTTGATTGGCTCCTTAACGGAAGGAAAAAGTTCACCACCTTCATCATTCTGTGTTACTTCCAACGTTTCGACTGATAGACTAATCGGATAAGTTGAAGATGGTTGATTGGCTCCACTTGTGATTTCTTCCAGACTGTTGATGTGCTTTGTTTCAACGTTGTTAAATTCTTGGCCTAACTGTTTTTGCTTGGCAATTAATAATTTCTTAACTTCAGCTGCAACTTTAAACCTTTGAATATCTCTATGAGTTGTTGATCTTGCTAACTTTTCTTCTTTGAAATAGTCCTCAAGCTCTTCCTCATCTTCTTCGTCGTCATCGCAGTCATCATCAACTTCATCATCGTCTTCATCATTGCATTCTTCATCACATTCTTCATCACAGTTTTCGTCATCACAGCACTCTTCATCGAAGTCATCTTCCTCGCAGTGCTCATCGCAATCTTCTCTGTCGCCGTGCTTATCATCACACGAATCCTCTTCCTCTTCACAGTCACCATCACAATCTCCATCATCATCGTCATTATCGTCAAGCATATCATCTTTTTCATCACAATCTTCCTCCTCCTCTTCTTCTTCTTCCTCTTCACTATCTGGAATTTTAGGTCTTGAAGTTGGAGTTGGTACACCAATAGTTGAGTGATCAGAGTTAGTCGTGCTATCCGTTGTATGGGTTGGGATTGGAGTAAATACAGCGGAATCAGAGACATAGGTAGTATGATCCCAATCAGTAGAAACTTGACTTGTCCATGCAGTGGTTGTTGATGTCATGGAGGTTTTCTCTCTATCCTTTAGACCTAAGTTGAAATTAGTGTCAGCTCCTAATTCTGGGATCCATTCAATACAAGTTCCCAAATAGTGATCCCTGGCAGGCAAGAAAGTGCCAAAATCGCAGCTTCTTAAAAGACATTCAAAGATTTCAATACGTTTTGAACTTAAACATTTTATGTCCAAATGATTTCTTGGACATGAGTATGCCAGCTCGTTGACACACTTTAGAACACATGCCGGAGGGGTGGCTTGAACAGAAATGAGGAAGAAGCACAAAGGGAAGAATAGTGTTTTCCAAATCATTCTGATTGTCGGTCTTTAATTCTTGTTGAATATAGTGTTCTCTCTGGATGGGGGAGCAAACAAGTAAAAAACATATATCAACTAGCGCCAGAATCCTTAGTCTCCTGCTACCATATACTATAATACAATAACAAAAACATCTTTGCATCTTTCACAGCCTTCTTTTTCGTACCTTATTTTTTTAATAATCAACTAAAGAAAACATATTATTTGCTCATAACTGGCTCTAGTTTAAAAGGTGGTGACTTGTTATTTCTTGAAGTGTGATCTTTTAAGTAAGCGCAATCCGGTGTCATCGATGCATTAGAGTTCATGATGGAAGAATATATAAGTCAATTAGTTAAAAGGCATGGAGGTCACCACTATATCAACGTCAAATACGGCTATCTTGTACTTTTCCTATCCGTGCTATTTCTTGTTTATAGATTGATTGCATTATTAGTATATCACAGATCATGGGCAAAGTCCGGAAGGTCCACCACAAATGCTAAACTCGTGAATTTGAGACTTCCATATTTTGTCTTAATCTTTTCGCTTGTTATGGTTGCAATGGAGATTTTTAACTTAAACCTTGAGGAATATTGGATACATATTAAGAGGCTAGGAAGACTGGCATACTGTCTTATACCATTGGATATTTTCCTAGCGTTGAGACCTGCGGTGATTAAATTTGACAATTATCTAGATACTTTGGCCCTTCATAAATGGATCTCAAGATTAATTTTGGTCTTCTCAATCCTGCATGGGCTTGGATTTTTTATCAAATGGTGCCTTGATGGAACGTTGAATAAGCTTTTCACGTTTGCAAATTTCATGGGAGTTATAATAGCATCCCTTTCACTCATTTTGTTTGTGGTCTGCTGGAAAAAGATTAGATCAGCAATATACACATACTTCTATCTATTGCATAATTTGACTCTGTACAGTTTTTTGATCTTAACAGCTTTACATGCTCGTCCAAATGTCAATTTTACTACTTTGATATGCTGGATTCTTATTCTATATCAGTTTGTGTTAAGGCTAATGAATATCAAGAATTTTCCAGTTGGTGAGGTGAAAAGATATAATGGGTCAAATCTTCTAATCGTGAAGTTCCCAACAACGGTACTACCAGAAGGATATTTACCTGGAGGTCATATACGATTGGCTAAGTCAATGCGTAACCCGTTAAACTGGCTCTTGCCCTCTCATCCTTATACTTTAGCTGCCGTGTCCTCCGAGCATGAACCTCAAGGCATCCTGATCTTGAAGCAAACAAAATTCCAAATTGAACCATTCAAAAACTATACTTTTCAAACCTATTTACCATCCTCCCTTCAGCTTGACTTTTTTGATACAGCTGAAAGTGTGACAATAATAAGCGGAGGTTCTGGTATTTCATTGGGACTATCGATCTTCAGTTATTTCAAAGCAAAAGTTCTGAAAGATTCCAAAGAGATTAATATCTATTTTGCATGGATAACTTCAAGCAAAGAAGATCTCTATATATTAAAAGAATTGGGCATTACCGGACTTGATATCTATGTCACTGGGTCTAAGAAATTGACCTCACGTGCTGAATCTTCTTACCCTGCACAAGATGAATTTCAGGAAGTTCTTTTGAACCATGAGATGGCTGTAGCAGATAATGATGAATTTGAGCTTGAATCTTTACAATCTCGGGGTCATAATTTAGAAGATAGGGATGGTAGTTTGGATCCATTTTCTAACGATCATGCAATACATGAAGACGGGCTTGGGGAGCCGATAAAATTCAAGAATACTTTCCATTATGGGACTAGACCCATTTTACGAGATCTCATTACACCGAATGTTAGCGCAACTATTGATTATGCAAATAAATGGATTGTTTCTTGTGGTCCAGATTCTCTGAACAAGGATTGCCAGAAGCTATCCACAGATTTAAATTGTCAATACTTTTGTGAAGAATATGTTATGTAGAAAAAAAAGGTTTTTTGAAGACTAATTCAAATTACTGCAAGATCATGGCATCACGAGCGTTTACGAAAAGGGGAAATTCCGCTATTTTTTTGGCTAAGCTCGGATCTTGATAACAAAGGCAGTAATTCAGCTCGCATAACGAACTTGTTTCGGCAATTGATTCCTTTCTCAATCACTATAGTTAAATCGTTTTGCTCTGAAATTGATTAATAAGGAGAAATAGCTCGCTTAGATGATTAGAGCCTCATTACTGAGTATATGAAACTTATACTTATTATTTTTATAGATTAATCAACAAAATTTGGCTATCAATTAAATTCTGTTAGGATACGTAAAGTTGTTATGCTCTCAACCAATTGTGACAAAGCGGTAAATATGGTAAAATCCGTACCATAAACATCTTTAGAATCAGCTCTGTGGTGAAAAATTCACTTCCCCGTAGTGTACAAGATGCCAGCAAAAAAACTTAAGTGTCTCACAGATGTAACATATTAGCACTTTTACATATATGTAATTTATTAAAGGGGGGATTGCTTTTCTTTTCGATATGATTTTGCCCCCCAACTACTTCAAAGAGAATTATCTTGTAATGTATCTTGACTTGAAATTTCGAACTTGATATGCACTATAAGAATTGGCCTTACTCCCGACTTCTCCCATCCATAACCGAAAATTCTTTCCAGAATTACGGCTAGTCCAATTGAGCTCTTCTTGAACTAAAGATCCACATACAAATCTGGCATTTGGGTGACTGTGGATAATAAACATATACACCGAGGTTCCTTTCGGAATTCTATTACTCCGGGGAAATCTCAGAAGAATAGATGTGGCTAATGCTCAATAGCCTCATGCTCCTCTAATTTGACGTGCAGCAAAAAAAAGTTCCGAAATTCCTTTCTTCTAGAATATGCGGGATTCCTGATGATAACAGAATTAAAAAAAAGCTATTTATTTGGCAAAATTAAAAACATCCCCGCACTCTGCAAGTTCAGGCAGGTCCAGTGTCATCCATCCCACCCTCATTACAAACGTTACTTTCGATGACCCATGGGTAACCAGGAGTGTTTAAATTTTTTACCGAAATACAATACGCTGAAATTTTACAATAAAATCGGAAAAAGCAAAAGGAAATTCTTTATTAAGTTATAGATTATTATATAGAGATTTTATAACTGGAAAATATATACACAAACAAAATCTTAAGGAGCGTAAATGTGAGGATTTCAATAATCCATTTTGAGGGGACAAGTGGTCGGCGATAAGGTGAAAGAAGAAAAAAAGGGCCAATGTGATTGAAAATTGTAAGGAAGGTAAAATCCAATGGCTGGAACAAATTTGAAAAAGCTAAAAATGAAAGCAGGTGTTTAAAAAGTAAAAATGAGGGTGAAGGGGGTGTATTATTTGAAAACTGGTCAAAAGCAAAAAAGAAAAAAAATAGAGCCAAATGTAAAATTATCTCCGGTATTAGCTATCCCCAAGGTTGATGACAACAGAATTTGAATTTCCCGTAATTATGATCTCAAATAATCTGTTCAAAAGTGAAAACTACTTTCTAAAGCAGCTCCCATTTGAGCCATATAAGCATCAATTGGATCTTTGGAAGGGACACCACCAGTTATCAAATCAAAGGACTGTTGAGATAAAAGTAAAGGTTGTTCAGAATTAGATAATGTGAAACCTGGGCGTAATTGAAAAGATGGAACTTTTTGTAATCTGAATTGATTCTCTTGAAAATCAGACAAATTATCTTTAATTTGACGTTGATTTTGATATTGTTGTTGAACTTGGAATTGGGTTTGGAAGCTGTGACCTTGGTGTGGAATGCGAGGACGAGGCATTTCATTCAACGTTGTGAATTGTGATGATAGGTTGTAGAAGTTTGGTTCAAATAATTGAGAATCATCAGTTATTGTATCAGTTTTAATCTGTTCTGCTCCTCCGATTAGGCCATCGATTTCCTCTAAATCTTGAAAAGTTTGATACGAAGTAGGGCCATTTGATCTTCCAGTACTTAGCATATCCCCCATGAGGGAATAGCTTGCCACTTTTTGTAATGATGGTAAAGATTTTGGTCCTTCAATTAAATTTTCAGAGAATTCAGATTGAGGTTCTAAGAAATAAGTAGAATTGGAAGTGAAATCTTTATTGGAATATTGTTCTTGCAATTCTGTATTGATACCATTGTAAAAGGAAAACAAAGATGTTGATGATGAGCCTGGGGAATAGTTATCTGAGCGAGATTCCAATAAGCCTAAAGGTGATTCTTCTCCACCTTCAATATGTTGAGCTTTTAATGTTGGGGATGCTGATGTATATCTAGAAAAAGTTTGTAAAGTTTTACTTGAACCAACATTAAACTGCTCTTTGAAAAGTTCCTCCTTTGTATGATCAGCTTTTGATCTTGGACTCTTCTTTTGAGTCTTCTTTGTAGCTGATGTGACTGGAGGAGTGTGGGAACCATCTTCTCCCACGTCTTTTTTCTCACTTGGAGAATCAGCAGATAATGAATCATCCATAGCAAATGTTGGATTTGCGATTCTGGTATTGATGATAATCGAATTCCGCCTGTTGCTAGCATTTGGATCCGTTGATTGATACTTGTTTATGAATTCCCAACATTTGTCTCCATATGTTTTAGGGGTAAGACCTGTAACACTTTTGAAGACACGGTGGAAATGCCAAGGGCTCAAATTTGATTTTGAAGCCAATTCTTTGAATCCTAAAACACCACCTCTTCTTCTTCTCTTCTTGGCACCTGTATCACTGTTTCTACGATCTCCACTAGCCAATGAAGCGCTAACTGTAGTTGATAAAGCGGCCAAGGTTATATGACGGCAAGCCAGATCGATCAATTTTAAATGATCAAATTCATTTCTAGTCAATGATATATCATTATCATTATTTGAGGATGACGATGAATGATTAGAACGGCTTCCGATTAGTCCAGTGGAATTTCTTCTAGTTCCCATATTAGCCAATTTGGATATATTTTCTCTCAGAACATTATTCTTTTCATATTCTTCGTTCATCAGTGGCTTGATAAAACCAATTGATTCATTAACAGCTTCAACGGTCTTGACCAATAAATCAACATCGATGGCAACGAATGAACCATCGTTAATCTTAGACTTGAATCCCATATTAGGCAAGCAATATTTGCATGGTTTATAGTTCAGTTGTAAAGCTTCTTGAAGTGTATCAGTAAAGACAATATCATTTTTTGAAACTGAACCAAATCCCATATCACAATTTGGTCTACAACAAACGTGTAGAGAAACATTGCAAACTAAAAATTTATCAGCTGCAAATGGATCTTTAAATTGGAAGGCAACCCACTTAGATTGTTTAGAAGTGTACATATTGAACTTTTATTTTCCAATGGAAATTTTCAGAAATGAACTAAACAAAAGTGGTCTGACGATAAGGGCGAAAAGATGGGTAGATTGAAGATTTGATGCTCTCTTTTCTCTCTTACTTGAGATTAGATAATGCCTTTAATTAGTTTAAAATTAAAGCAACTATTCTCTCGCAATAAAGAGGTAAATAAAACAACAAAACTATGATTCAAGAAAAACAAAGAAAACAAAAGAAAAAGAAAAACCCTTTTATATGAAAAAAATTATTTTCCCCCACTCTTATATAAATAAGCTGAGACGTCAAAATAATAATTATCGGAGGTTGGATACAATTTGCGCAGCTTAAACGAATGTCAGATACATTGCATGCGGCTATGTGTAAATTAATATTTAGTCTTGCATGACGTGGGAGGGTTAGGATGTGGGTGTGATTTTCTTGGTGGAGAAAGAAACAGTAATTTTATTCGGCCCTAGCAGCCAAGCTAGAGAGAATGCCGCTTGGAGGCGTCGATTTGGTTGGATAACTTAGAAAAATGCCCATAACAACCTTGAAACTCCCAACTGAAGTCAATTATGAAAAATAGATATTATTGCAGGAATGAAAAAATCAAGAGTTTTTGGGGATGTTTGAAATCACCAAAGTAAATTAGATAACTTTCTGTAAAACTTCATTTTTTGGTTAAGCAAGTGTATCTAATCATCAAGCCACAGCTTCAAAGATAAATGTGAAAGGATCAGCAGAAATCTTTAGTGAAACAAATTAAAATAATTCAATCCGTAGAACTAGAAAAAATCTTCTATCGATATATTCTAGAACCAAAAATAGCTTTTTGAGCATGTTACATCAGCCTCAGTCGGAATTTTGACGTCACTTCTGAGATAATTTAACACTGGCCTTGAATTCGGTGGCGTAGTTACAAGTCAAACTTGCATCTTAACATAAACGGCTAGAGCCGACTTTTAGTTTTTAATAGAGTGAAGCACTTAGCATTACGAATTTGTTGGAGTGTGATTTTGATTAATTTAGTGATACCCTTTAATTCTTGTTTATTTAAAAAAAAAAGTATTTCAATTAATCTGTTGTGTATATATCAAGTGCAGAATAATGAGAATTCAAATATTGTATGTGGCTATCTAGGTTATCTGTAGTCAAGTAAATTGGATCATACCACATACTACTGCTTATGTTAACTAATAAAGGATTTCCCTCTCCATTACACTACTCTCCGAGATATAGGATAATTTACAGTCGACTTACATAATGCTAAAATCCGATCAGGCAGTGCAGTAATTTTTCAATAATAACGACATCCCCTCACTTCCATGTAAGAACGATAAAGTTATCGAACTTTGGAAACCATTCGATTGCTCTTCAAAAATTAAGATTCATGAAAAACGAAAAAGTGATGTCAATCAAAAGCTCAAATATCTTCCAGAATAAAACTTTAAATAGGTAATAGAAAAATTTATATGTGTTATTGATTACCTCATTTTTGATTCATTAAAAATTATTACGACAGAACTTTGCAGAAACTTAAAGTAACAATTGGTTTTTCAAATTGCACTGAAAAGCTGTTAACAGAATCCGAATTTCCTAATTAGTAAATCTGAAGAGAATATTAAAAAATTAAGGCAGTTGGCTAAAATTAAAATTATAATTTTTGAAACCTTTTTTTAATTATTTATTTTACTCCGGGATGCATGAAACAGATTTAAGGTTTGTATACAATAGCTGATTTGACGCAGGTTGTTGTATTGTGGGTCATCCTGTACCCACTATAAGAAAGAGGAGGAAAGTGGGGCGCCTCAATACCCTAACTTCGGCTTTTAGGAGGATTGGCTTAGTTAGATTTTGTTATTGGATCTGAATCTGACTAAGAAGGGCTGATAAAGCTTTGATATGTTGTTGGAACATGTGAAAAATCAAAATATCTAGTACAAAAATTAATTAAATTAATTTCAAATATCCCTAAAGTAAGTTACAAGGTTTTACAATACTGGATTTGAATGTTAATATTTCAAGCATTGGTTGTGGTGTTTGACAAACGGTAAATTTTGAAGAAATACCGCTCGATGACAATGCAAGCGCGCATCTTTCCAATCGGTTACATCAGCACTTCCGATAATTATTTTTGACTACTTTATCATTTTTGATGTGGTTTTACATATTTAATGTCATACGAAATAGTCATGCTGGTCATCAACCACTAGGAATAAAGTATATCATTCCTTGTTTTACATTTCTCGCAAGATTATATTTGAATAAGTTAAGAGTTATCCGATTCGTTTAGCAACGACTAAAAGCTGGGAGAACTTTTTTTCTTATCTAAATTTCATTTAGTGTTCTGTGGTATTCGCTGATGGAACATAAGATCACTGATGGTTCAACTCCGAATACAACATCTCTCCCTTAATGAAAAGTTGTCTTTTTCTATGGACAGTCAGCTTAAGTAAGCAAAATAGTCATCATTTCGTATGAAGAATAAAAAGCTCTGCAAAGTCAGTGAATGCAACACTGAACAGAATTGTCAAATTAAGTAATCGTACCTGAGCAACCAACCGAAATTGTTGGTTAAATTGTTACATTGTACAGATGGAAATTTTACATCTAGAAGATTCTAGAAGGATATTAGTAAATTAAATGAAAGTTTTAGTATTTGTAAAAATTATAAAAACAAAATCAATTAGATTCAAAAAAATTCAAAAGACTTCAAATGCATCTATTAAAGAAGATAATCACAAAAATGACTAAAAATGCACGTTTTTGGGCACGTTGTCAAGAAAGAAACAGTCCAAAAACTACACTCCCTGATAGTTCAGAAACTTTAAATTTAGATACAGCCCTTAAAGATTATTCAGCTTTAATTTCACTCTAAAAAATGATGGCTATCTCTGTGTCAAGCTACCTACATAATTCAGTAATTTGCCGAACAATAAATTGCGCTTTTTAAGTTACTATTGTGATATCGATTGCGAGATCAATTTAATTAGTGAATCGTAATCCTTACATAGTCTTCGAACCATTAAATATACATGTTACTCAATAATTATTTTTTTCAATTTAATTTTAATAATAACAAAGAATCATTTTCGTCATCCAGAAGTTACGTCGACCATTTCATCAACCCCTTGTTGCTGAATCATCTTTTGATAGTATCTATACTGTTGAACTTCTGTTGATAAGCGCTGTTGAAGTTCACTTTCTTGAAGTAATTGTTGTCTTGCAGTTTCATTTATTTCATAAGCTATCCCATTGAATTGTTTTTTTCTTATTCTAATTGGTAAGAGCCATTCAGTCCAAGTATTTCCCATATATGTTGTCCAATTTTTCTTGAAACCAAGATCAAAGATGTTTCCAAGCACCCTTGAATTTTTATTTGCTTTGTATCTTTGATGTTCATATGATTCAATTGTTGTTTTGTTCCTTAGTAATTGGTATACCGTAAAAATCATGAATACAAGCACACAAATTCCCATCATTGCAGCAATGATACAAACAAACAATATATGAAGACTAAAATCAGGTTCATCCAATTCACCAGTATAAAATAATCGATACAGTACAACACCACTTATTGTAAACGTGATTGCAGTATAAGCTACCGTATACATTAAAAATTGAACAAAAAATTTGTGGTTTTGAAAGCCAATACAGGCTGCAAACCAAGGACAATGATGATCCATTCTTAGGATACATTTATTACATGATGAACAATGATGGCATCTATCAGGTTTCCACACAAGACATTTGTTACAGAATCTATATCCTCCATTATGTTTGACTGTAACAGAAGAGGAAGCTAAAAGTTCAGGAGCTGTAATTTGATCACCTTCTCTGTAATCAAAAGAACAAAGCATCGGATAATCGAGTGGAGATCCAGGACCTATTGCAATGACCAAATAATATGATATCAGACATAAAGAAACAATCGATGTATTTAGGAATAAGAGTGTTATCATCAACAGATTGAAACCATAAATTTTGAAAAGAATCTTGACGGTAACTGCATAATATGACCAAATGAAAAGTGATGTGCAAATGAACTTTGGTATCGTACTGGCAATTAGACAACAGATCTGTGACAAACCTTGTGCAAGATTCATTCTTCTTCTAAGCCTCTCCAACCTCTGTTGTCCGGTGCAAGCTAATAATCTAACCAAATTTCAGATGGAAAGAAAGACAATCAAATAAACTTCAAGATAATTCCTCCTTCCAACGAACTTCTCAATTCCCAGTGTGTAAATGAATACCGATATGTGTAATCAGCTCTTCCCTTTCCCATATATCAAATATGTGTGCCTCTGTGTCACAGCAGGAAATGGATTTGAAAATAGCACCGACGTCGATCGGCCATTACTAAGTCGATAGACCCCTTGCAAGTCGATGGTCGTCGACCTGAATTTTCTCTGTTCGAATTGGAAAGAGGAAGAAAAAGGGAGGAAACCACTTGGACTATTGCAAGTAATTCACTGTGCTGTTGATTAACAAAGAGATTTATTTTTTTTAAATTCAGTTTGGTAATTGCTCTTGTTTCCTATTTTCTTGAAAGTGCTCGTGCTTTTTCTGTTTTTTAAGAGAGAAAAATAGTTGGGGTTTCTTTTAATTGACAATAGTTTCATCAGGATGGTTTTCGAGCTGAAACCTTTTGATGACCTTACGGTCAATCCGAACAACAAGAAGAGTAAGTGAAGTCTGGAAACTTTCATAGCAGACCAAAGATTATTTACTAACAATTTCCACTTTGTGTTTTTTGATTAAGGAGTGGCATATTTCTATGATTCCGATGTTGGTAACTATGCCTACGGTGCTGGTCACCCTATGAAACCACATAGAATAAGAATGGCGCATTCATTGATAATGAATTATGGTTTATACAAAAAGATGGAGATATATCGTGCAAAACCAGCAACAAGACAAGAAATGTGTCAATTTCATACAGATGAATATATCGATTTCTTAGCAAGAGTTACACCTGATAATTTAGAAATGTTTGCCAAAGAACAAGCAAAATTTAATGTTGGAGATGATTGTCCAGTTTTTGATGGATTATTTGAATATTGTGGAATTTCTGGTGGTGGATCAATGGAAGGTGCAGCAAGGTTAAATAGAGGAAAATGTGATATTGCAATTAATTATGCTGGTGGATTACATCATGCTAAAAAATCTGAAGCTTCTGGTTTTTGTTATGTTAATGATATTGTTTTAGGAATTATTGAATTGTTAAGATTCCATCCAAGGGTTTTATATATTGATATCGATGTTCATCATGGTGATGGTGTTGAGGAAGCATTCTATACTACAGATAGAGTTATGACTTGTTCATTCCATAAATATGGTGAATTTTTCCCCGGAACTGGTGAATTACGTGATATTGGTGTTGGTAAAGGTAAACATCATGCTGTTAATGTACCATTAAGAGATGGTATTGATGATGCAACTTATAAATCAATCTTTGAACCTGTAATTAAAAGAATTATGGATTGGTATCAACCTTCTGCTGTTGTTTTACAATGTGGTGGTGATTCATTATCTGGTGATAGATTAGGTTGTTTCAATTTATCTATGAAAGGTCATGCAAATTGTGTCAATTTTGTTAAATCTTTTAATGTTCCAACAATGATTGTTGGAGGTGGTGGTTATACAATGAGAAATGTTGCTAGAACTTGGTCATATGAAACTGGTTTATTGAATGAAACTTTATTGGATGCAGAATTACCTTTCAATGATTATTATGAATATTTTGGACCGGATTATAAATTAGATGTTCGTGCGTCAAATATGCATAATGCAAATTCTCCTGAATATTTGAATAGAATTTTAACCCAAATATATTTAAATTTGGAAAATACAAAATTTGCACCATCTGTTCAAATGCATGATGTTCCTCGTGATTTGGCTGATTTTGATGATGATCCTGAAGAGGATACAAAAGAAGCAATTGATACAAGAGGAGGTTCACAAATGGCAAGGGATGAAAGAATTGTTCCAGATAATGAATTCTATGATAGAGATGAAGATTCTATGATGGTTAAAGATTCAACAAATTACAAGGATAATCAAGATTCAAGAAATGGTTCAAAATCATCTGCTCCAATCATTCCTCCAAGTTATTATGAAGGTGCAGCTGATGAAATGATGAAAGAATTAGCTGAAGATGAAGAAAATGAAAAATCTGAAAATAAACAAGAATCATCAATTCTCGCAGAAAATGGTGGTAGTAGTATTGAAGAAACAATTCCAAGCTCTGAAACTAATAATCCTATTCCTACTGCAAATGGTGGATCAACTAGCGAATCTTAATTGGATTTCATAATATTTTGATCTTCACATTTTAACCGTTTTATTATATCTTTTGTATTTCTACTATTAAATTAACATTTACTGTTTTGTTCCTTTCCTTTTTTTGGTTTTTTACTTAAGAAGGGATAAAGTTGTGTGATTATTTCTGTTTTTTGTTTTGTTTCCTTATTTGTACTTTTACCAGTTTAAAAATTTTTATTATCTATGTATATATGGATTAAATATAAAAGCTAAGCAAACTCGAACTCATTATGAATCTTTCCCTAATAAATTAGCAAAGTATTTTTGTATGTTTTTAATGATCGCCTGAATTTATACTTCTAAATCCTGAATTAAATCCTAATAAATTATTGATTCCAGTAACCCAATCCCCTCTAGTTCTAGCAGCACACCAAATACCAGAATCATCACGTTCTTGTAATTTTCTAAATCTATCAAGAGTTGTTAAAGAAGAAGGTAAATCCCAAGAAGGATCCAGAATTGCACCAGATTCAGAAATGACATGAATTTCATCACCTGGCATCAATTTTAATTGAGGTATTCCATCGATTGATAATTTTGCAGTACATGAATTAATATCAAGACCTGGTTTACCTCTAACTTTAACAACTATATGAGAAGTTGAAGGTAAAATTAATGGTCTAAAAGATAATGAACGAGGACAGACAGGAGTTAATAAAATACAAGGAACAATAGGATGAACTATTGATCCTCCTGCAGATAATGAATATGCTGTTGAACCTGTTGGTGTTGCAAATATAATACCATCTGCTGTTGTAGCAGTTAAAAAATGTCCATTAACATGAATATCTAAAGTTATTAAATTTGGCAATGAACCACGATGAAGAACAATATCATTCATTGCATGAGCTTTAGTTGATTCACTACTGTATGATTTATAAATTGATGTTGTTGATCTATCATCATTACTATCATTTATAGGATCTTTTTGTTCTGATTTTTTAACAATATGACATTCAAGACGTTTTCTATTCATCATTGAAGCTCGACTTTCAAACATTCCACGGAATGCTTCTTTATAATCTTTAAAATCAAAAGGCAGTAAAAAACCTAAAGTCCCTAATGAGAATGATAAAACTGGTGGTACAATAGTATTTGAAAACATTGAAACTGCTCTAAGAATTGTACCATCACCACCTAATGAAACAATCAGTTCAGCTTTTGAAACTATATCATCTGTTGGACCAGTATATATATTACGATGTGATATATTATCTTTCTCTTTTATAAGATCATCTTTAATTTCTTCTGCACACTCTTCAGTTAAAATAATATTACAATGTGGATAATCTTTATGTATATGATTAATGAATTGAATCATTGCTAATTTGACATGGTCTTGCCATGGTTTTTTAACAACTAGGATATTTGATGGAGGTTCTCTCCAAATTAGATTCTTGAAGAAAGAATGAGGATTATCGATATATTCTGGGAATTGACGTTGATTTAAGTTTGAAACAGGTAATATTGAGAGTGAATTTTCAGTATGAATAAATCTCATAATTGATGGGGCAGTTGTTCTTGGTACCATCTGCAAGATCTTAGGCATTGCCATTCTTCCAAATCCCAATCTCAATTCTTCCCGTAGAACAATCATAGGTCTGGGTGTTATCAACATCGTCAGTAATCTAATTTATTAGGATGGATTAAGCAATTAAAAATCATAGCAAAGAAGATCATTAATCACAGATTAATCACCCCAGATATTATCTAAGTATGGAAAGAGTCATCACACTGAATCTCTCCCATGTGAGTCTCACCAGCAGGAACGATAGCTCTCTCTCGCGGGGGAAATGGGAGTCACCGCCGCCTTCCTGTGCTCTGTGGCCGTTTACCCAGCGCGCGGGGTGAGTGGAGGGGGGGGGGGACAGAGGAGGGAGGGGAGGACTCAGCTGGAAGGAAGGAAAAGATCTAATTCACTGCCTTGGTGAAGACTGGCCATCTACATATATTAACGAATTAGTGGTTTGATTAGTAGAATAAAATATACGTTAGTAACAAATTCTATCTATACAGTGCAGTATGCAACAACATAAAGAATTTTAAAATAATTACTAATCATTCCACTATCGTGCGTAATTTTCAACAGTAAAATTCCAAGGTCAGCATCAGCTTATATTTATGAAATTTCAAATCAAATGTTAGTATTATGGATATGGTATGTCAGCAAACATCTTTTATGTGAGTTTGTTCGTTTGGTCGGAGATAATTTGGTAAAACAGGGGGTGTGGATGGATGCCATTTCAGGCTGCCATTGTAAACAGCAGGGTTAATTAAACTTCTCACTTTTTTTGGACCGAATATTACGCAACACGGCGGCTCGGTTTAAAGACAGACTTCGTTGTTACTAAATAGCTCCCTCATCGCTGTTTTATTTCTTCTCGTTATTGTAATTTTTATACAATGTATGTAATAATAGAGAATGACGGAAAGAGTTGGTGTGGGGGGCATTAAATTAACATTAGACGAAAAGAAAGAGCTGTACGAAAGAAAAAAAAAGTGGCGATTTGCATAGCTTCTTCTCAGATTTATTCTTCTTCCGAATAGAAATCTGAGAACAAAAAAAACAAAGAGCAAAAACGTTAAAATAAATAAAAAAAGTAATAAAAAAGTAAAAAATCATAAACTTTTCAACTAGATTCCCGTCATTATCGTAACAATCATACCACCTATACAAAAGTGGGCTTTAAAATAAAATTAAGACCTGAATTACCTCTCGGGATATAAGGAATGGCGAAGGTTGAATAAAATTCTCAAACATTAACTCAAATGTAAGCTTCTACTTGACTAAAATCCACCATAGTCATCATTAACAAATACAGTTTCATCCATGATAGGGCTTGAAAAGTTGTTATTGTTATTATTCCCATTGAATACTCCTGTATTATTAGATTTAACACGATTTAAACCAGGAAAAAAACTTGATGAGAGGGATCCAGATCTACTATGAGTCGTTGTGTTATATGGATGAGGGTGTAAACCATATGAATGATTTCCATGATTGTTACTGGAATTTGAAGTTGATAAGTTGCTATATCCATGCTTCCTTTCTCTTAAAGGACCTGATTGACTATGATTTGAAGTAATTGAACTTGATCTGCGTAAGTTGAATTGTGGATCAATTTGAAATTCTCCATATGAATCATTAGTTAATGATGTTGGAGGATCATGAATCTTTGTTGAATTATTTCTTGAACTTAAAGTTTGATCCATTGACCATGAATGTAATGTATTGTTGAAATCGGATCCAGCTGGGGATGTTCCAAGTAATGATAGCGGAGAGTTCAAATTGGTTGCGGAAGAAGAATTATAAGTCGAACTATTGGTGATGTTGATGTTGTTGTTGTTGTTGTTGTTATTATTATCATTATTGTTGTTGTTGTTATTCAATTCAAAGTCAAGCATGGAAAGAAAAGAGCCAGTCGTTTCTGATTGTTTTTGTGACTTTTGTGAACTAGTTAAGAATCCATCCATTGCAGCAGCTGCAAGTTGAGCACCGGATTGAAATGGTCCTAGTCCAAGAGATGTGAAGCCTAAGTTTCCAACCTGTTGTTCAGCTTCATCATCTTCATCATCTACAACAGCAATATCATCTTGTGTTTTGAATTCAAAATTTCTTGGAATTCCGTTTTGGAAGTTTTCATCGATATTTTTCTGTTGTTGTAGAGAACTATAAGCATCATTTTTCACATCCTCTTGATCATAATCTTCTTCATTTGTTGCATTTCCAAATAAGGCATCATTGGATTGCTGATCATTATTCAGAAGTTGCTTGGATGATTCATTTTGAGGAAGTCTTCCAAATAACATATCAACACTTGTTTCATTAGAAGTGACATTTTGGAATGGTGAAAATGGTTCTTCAGATTTTGGAGTCAATGATTCAGGAGATGATAGAATAACATTATAATCGGTTGATAATGAAAGTTTTTCCTTCCTAGGTTGCTTTGATATTCTTTTCTTTCTTAGTCCTTGACGTCCAGAGTTGCTGTTGCTCAATTGATTTGATAATCCAGTACTTATATGTTGTTGTTGAGATTGCTGCTGATCTGTTGAATCTCCAATATCTGCAGAATGTCCAATATCTGAACCATTGGTTGCATCAGTATCCACAAAATCGCCTTCTGTTATATCATGAATTTCATGTTTTCCAATCAACAAAGAAATCGCTTGATTAATTGAAACCGAGGGTGTATCATCTAATTGATCGTTATAATTTAAGTTGGAGGCGAATTCTTGTAAATCATCCAATTTATCAAGTTTGACCATTTCACAAAGTTTAATCAATGACCTATTCACAAGACCCAGTCTTTTTTCTATAAGTTCAACATATTCATGGGAATAAACTTTATCCCTTGATTTCTTCCTTTCTGTATAAATACAAATTTTGTTATCTGCTTGACATTTCTCACAAGGTTCTTTACCTGAACATTTTGTCTTCTTTAATCTACAAGAATCGCAGGCTTTTCCAACCCTTTTCTTTTTATGCAATTGAGAATTATCCATTCCATTATGAGATGAAGATTCTGGAGAAGCTGGCTTTTTTTTTTTTTGGATTTTATTGCTTGAACAACTGAGAGTGAAGTGGTGTGTCTGCAGTGGCTTAGTAATTGAATTGAGGGGAGGATTCAGATAGATGGATGGTAGCAACTATTGAATATATATAAAACTTTGACTCTTTTTGGATTTTTAATGGTTGGTCAATCTAACTATAAATCCAAATGGTACAAAGCTAATTAGATTTATATAATAAAATATAGTTGATTGTTGAAGAAATTCAACATAAATCATTCTCGTTATTTTCGGGGTGAGAAACGTTCAAAAGCTGAGTATTTATATATAATCATCATCGGAGGGCTCGTCGGGCCAGCTTTAAGCCGAGCTCTTTTATTTCTGCAGGTTCGGAATTGAAATTTGTTAGTGAGTTGGTGGATAGGAGAGTGTGAGGGGGTGTGAGGTTAGTTAGTAGTGTGTGTGAGAGATGATTTTGAAAAAAAAAAATAACTCATAAAGGTTGCGATTACATCATCCGATGGAGGGATATGAGTGTGTGTGTGATGATCCTGTTTATTCTTTATTTTAATTTCTTTTTGCGGTCACCACCCGTCATTGTTATTTAGATATTAAAGTTGAAGTGACAATCTTGCGGAAAGGAACCGTTTGATGTGTATCATTTTTTGTTCTTTCTTATTTTCAATATATTGTTAAAAAAGAAAGGTGGATCTATGGTCGGTAATTAATACTATAACGGAACTAATAAGATTAACCGCGAGTTAATAAAAAGCGAAATCTCTTCAAGTGGGGGCATTATGAGAATAAGAGACACACATTAATATATCTTTCCCAATTCAACAACACTCTCTTTTAGTCTACAATCATTCTCTAAACTTAAATAGGCAGTGTTCCCTTGAGACAACAACCTAATTCCTAGAGTATCTTTTAAGGATTCAATACGAGCGCTGTAAAATATCTCATCCAATTTTCCTAGGCCTGCAGCCAAGATATTGTATAATTGTTTCCAAATTAGTTTCTGTTAATGCAACTTAACAGAAACCTGGAAGATTTGCATAGTAGAAGTATTTAGATTCTTCTGGGTCATCTGAGTGCTTAAATTTAACGGCTGCCAATTTAAAGTACTTTTGATAAAAATTAAAAAATTGCTTCGGTGGGGCAGCCGCGCCCCATATAATATAAATAAACTTTTTTCAAAAGTCTGGGCGAACATATATAATTTGACTACTCATTCTGCAATTGACAGATAAAAACAAATTGTATTAAAGTTCAGTTGAACAATTTAACAATTCTTATACAAAAAAGAAGTACAATCTCTATACTATTGTACACAATATTTTAATCTTGGACTCCTAAATCTTATCCTGAGTGTTTCTTTGGCTTTGAAAATGACTGCCCAGAAATTGAACAGAATTTACCTTGAATTGATAAAGCAGATACGTCATAATTCTACAACAAGGGTTAGTCAAGATTACAATAGTTTGCACATTTCTTTTGAACATCTAATCTAAACTTATTCAAAGTTTAAGATCTCAAAAAATCCAATTAACCGAGCCGAAATGGCCTATGATGATTAACACTGCAACAGTAAAAATAGGGTGCGCAGAGTTAGTAAATTTTTGGAGATGAATATATTCATATCTCAAATCCAAATGCGGTAATAAGAAAGTCAATGTATGTTACATTCAAACGGTCTCTATTGTGTTTATAAATTTCTTTTTTTCTTGAGTGCGTCATTTTATTTTAAAATCTATACTGGGCAGTTAAGATAGAGAAAGAATTAGCAATTTTTCTTTATATACACTTGCATATTTCTTTTTAAGGTTAAATAGATTTTCAAGATCTTGGAATTGAAGCAAATACTAAAATAAAAGTAAAAACAATATAAATACTTATATACAAAGTTAACAAAAAGCATTAAAAATATAGTAGGTAGGGAGGAAAGATAGTGAAATTGGAACAGTTTTTGTCGGACTTTGACTCGCGCAAATCATTTAGGCTGCATTTCAAATCTGAACTTTTCCCCCTTAAAAACAAGGGCCCAGTAAACACAAAAATAACTCAGAAACATAAAAAAAAAGGAGATTCGGAGAATTTGAAGTTCTTAGATTTTCGCTATTGTTATTCAATTACTCGTTGTTATAACCACGCTTAGATAGACCGGCAAAAGATCATAAAAAAAATGAAAGAAAATCTCAGTACCAATTAAGTTGGTCACTTGTCATTTCATATCTAATCCAATTAGATAAACAATTTTGATCGTAGACATCTTCGGGAGCAAAATATCCGGACGCTTTTGAAGTATCACATTTACCTTTTGGCCTATTTGGTACATTAACATATGGTGAATGATGATATCCAATATCTCTAAACCACCAAATTTTTCTTTTATCTTCAAACAATCCAAGTCCAACTGAATGAACTGGTGCATCTCCCCATCTTTCATAATAGAATCCACCTGCTTTTTCTAATGAATCAAACCATTTTGAATATGCCTCACCTCTATAAAAGTCCATATCACCAATTTCAAAATTAGACCAGAAATGGCATGTCGAATAACCATTTGCAGATCTTGTATTATCTGGATTTTGAATATTCTCAGTCAACCATTTAAATGCAGCATTTGGATGAACATATTTTGGATTCTTTTCTATAAAATTAAGAGTAGCTGGCCACAAAGTTTCAACGGTTAATGGATTATCATATAAAGCAATTGTGAAACCATAAGTTAATTTATTGTCTTCCATAAATTTGAAAAGATCATAGTCAACTTTACAAAAGAAATCAACATCTGGTTCAACTCTCCAATAATATTTGAATTTCTCAAGTCCAGGTAATCTATAAAACCAACCTGAATTAAAACGGCACATGTTATGATAACTTTCTAGTGTTGTATATTGAACACCTTTAGATTCTAATACACTCATTCTTCTACGTTCCTTTTCAAGATCAATATTTTGAGGTTTTTCCCATATTTCAGCAGGTATAATTTCAAAATAAACATCACCGGACCAAATTTTTCCAACAGTTGCTTTAAATTCATCAGTAAATGGTTCATCATTGATAAAAGTAAAAGGATAATGGAATTGCCAATTCCATTTTTCTTCTATTTGTTTAATTGAATGAACAATACCATCCAATTCTTTATTTCTCACCAAAGATAATAGAGTTGCGTTTGCAAGGGTGTAAGGAGTTTCAGAATAAACTTTTTTGAAAGGTTCCTTTGGTTCGTCTATTTCTTTTTTGAATACTTGATTATAAAAAGACATTTGATCTCTAACTATATCTTCTTTTGGAGTCCCTGGTGCGAATGTGTTATCCTTAAATTTTAATTTTTGTTCAATTTCAGCTGATTTTAACGGAACATGTTTGATATTTTTTTGAAAATCAAACAAGGTTTGATCTGCAACCACAATTGAAGAACCTTCTTCTGCTTCCAGCAGTACACCAACCGGTTTCTGTGGAGATTCTTTTTGCTGATTGAAGCTTGTTTTTAGAGATTGATAATTGAGCACGTCAGAATTTTTGGACTGAAATGTATATAATAAGGTACCAATTATCAACAGTAAAAATCCGAAACGACATATCTTTCTATTGCTAGTCATTGCTAGATGGACCAAGCCAATTTTGAATTAGAAAAGGATAGCAGGGGTAAAATTAGAAGGTACTATTACAAGAAAAAGAAGCAGTAAAAAATAAGACAAACACAAAAATGCTTATTGGAAACGATCAATCCAGGAACAGTGCCACGGAAAAATTACATATAAATTTTTTATTTCAAATACGTGTGAATCAAACCGAATTATCGGGATCGGGATCACGTGACGCACCCACGCCCGTTGGTTTTAAACGAATCTTTATTGAAACGATCGACAAAACAGAAGAGATCAAATTGATGGCACTTGAGCGAACCACATGGCAGTCATCCACACTTTTTTAAATAGCTTTTTGGTGAAATACCATATATTCCACAGCCATAATCTCGAGTAATCAATAGAAAGAACGAAACAAAGAAAAGAAAAAATCACTATTTAGCTATGAATAATATTGAACTGAACTTAAATCATTCGAAAAAGGTACACAATTTTGAAAGGGGATTTTTGCAATATGTGTGTGGTTGAGTGTTGCTTTTGTGCTGCTTGATTAACCTTCTATACTTTAGATTTGTACACAGCATATATATGACAGGGGTGATGGAAGGAGGCCGACCGACCAATTGAGAAGGCACCACTTTCCTCTTTAGAACAAATATATAATTAGAGTTTCCCGTTTGAGATTGATTACAACGCGTGTCCTGGTTCAAATTTAGGACCCGCCAGTGATATAGACAGACAAAAAAACTCAAACAAGCCGCAACTAGCTTGGCTGCCTACAACTATTTACCAGCAACGCGGGAAGAAAAGGTAGAGATAAGATGATTATAGAGTAAGAGAAGACATCTCTCTCTCTCCCTCTCTCGGTAGCTCTTTGTGCAATATACTCTCCATTCGTCTCTTCTCCCGCTTACTCTATCTGTATCTATCAATCAATCAATCACTTGAATCTTTTACAAGCAGCTAGTTTGTGTGTTTGATTATTGTTGTTCTTTTTTTCACAATTTTGCTTCTGCTCTTTTTGCATATATCTGTATATATATATGTTCAATTCTCTTTTTGTATCTTCTAAATTAATTTTTCTCAATTAGAAGAGTGATCAATTTATTCTTTCTTTGATTTCTATCACACAGATCTCGCTTTTCATATCATTTAGATTTTTTTGAACCTTTTTTTTAAATTTGTTTTTGATTGTCACAGTTAGTTAATTAATTGATATGGCGCCGCAATTCTCATATACCACTTCTGAAAGAAGAGCTTCTGCATCGGTATTTGGATCAGTTGGTAGAGGTGGATTATTTGTTCCCCAGGATTTTCACAGGCCAAGTCCATCGGAGGTTGAAAATTTTTTGGAAAATAATGATGATGATGACGATGATGAAGATACAGTTACTGAAACTTCAAGATTACTTCCTGGATCTGTTTCGGAAAGTCCATTTCAAAGATATCGTTACACCGGTAGAAAAACTTCAACTGCTCAATTATTAAGTGATGAAGCAAGATTACTTGAAGCAAATAAGATTCCAATTAGAAGATTATCAATGGTTACACCTCCTGATTCATCAACAGGGGGTGCCCCAACTGAAGATCAAGAAGCCATCATTGAATCTTGGGATGATGCCTTAAAATCAGACAAAATTACCACAACTACAGCTTTAGAATTAAAGGTTCTTTCTTCTTCGTCAATTCCGTTGGTTATTACATTTTTGTTACAAAATTCCTTGGGTGTTTGTTCTGTCTTTGCAGTTGGTCATATTTCATCAACAGCTTTGGCTGCAATTACCTTAGGTACAATGAGTTCTA
This sequence comes from Ogataea pinus, assembly GCA_030567935.1. Classification (NCBI taxonomy): domain Eukaryota; kingdom Fungi; phylum Ascomycota; class Pichiomycetes; order Pichiales; family Pichiaceae; genus Ogataea; species Ogataea pinus. The sequence goes on along the minus strand of JAJLSY010000001.1, from coordinate 670,011 downwards.
ATATCTCTGCAATTGCAGTCATTGCAGGTTTGGCCTCTGCATTGGATACTTTCTTACCTCAAGCTTATGGTGCTGGAAAATATAAAACTGTTGGATTGATTTTCCAAAGATGTACTGCTTTAATTTTTGTTTTAATGGCATTTGTTTGTGTCTTTTGGTGGACAGGTGCAGAATGGGTTTTGACCAAACTTTTACCAGATCCAGAAAGTGCAAGATTGGCAGCTTTATATTTGAAAGTTTTAACCTTTGGTATTCCTGGTTATATCTGTTTTGAAACAGGTAAAAGATTTTTACAAGCACAAGGAATATTTGATGCTTCAACTTATGTCTTATTCTTCTGTGCTCCTTTGAATGCCTTGATGAATTATTTATTTGTTTGGAGATTTGGTTTCGGATACATTGGAGCCCCAATCGCTGTTAGTATTAATTACACATTAATGGCAGTTGGTTTATGTGTTTACACAATGACTACCAAAAATGAAATCAATCCAATGAAGTGTTGGGATGGTTTAAATTTTAAAAGAGCATTTGCAAATTGGGGAGATTTAATTAGATTAAGTATTCCTAACTTGATTATGATCATGTCTGAATTTTTATCCTTTGAAATCTTAACTTTGTTATCTTCCTATTTAGGTACTGAAGCTTTAGCTGCTCAATCTGTTATTTCAACAATGGCATCATTAACTTATCAAGTTCCATATGGTGTCTCAATTGCTGCATCAACTAGAGTTGCAAATTTCTTAGGTGCTCAATTACCAAGGGCCGCTGAAATTGCTTCAAGAACAACCTTTATTTTAACTTTTATTGTTTCAGCAATTAATTCTTCATTTTTGTTACTTGGTAGAAACATGATTGCAGGTTGGTTTACAAATGATGAAGACGTTATTGAAATTGTTGGTAGAGTGATGCCTTTGGTTGCTTGTATTCAAGTCTTCGATGCATTAAATGCTACATCTGCAGGATGTTTAAGAGGTCAAGGTATGCAACATATTGGTGGTTATATTAACTTGTTCAGTTATTACGTTGTTGGTATCCCGGTTGGTTATTATTTAAGTTTCTGTTTCCCTACTGATCATCCAATGGGATTGTTTGGACTTTGGACAGGAGTGGGTTTGGCGTTGATCATCGTTGGTACTGTTCAATCTTACTTTGTTTTGAATGGTGACTACGACAAATTAGTTCAAGATGCAATTGCAAGAAGTAATACCGAATAAATGGAAGATTCAATGACGATCTTGTTTTATTTTAACGTTAAATTATATATTACTATGGTACAAATTTTTTTAAAAAAGAGAAAAAGGATACTTAGTTTTTCGAATAATTCTGTAAATCTTGAAGTTTTGACGCTATCGAAAGCAATTGATCTCTAGATTTAACACATTGTATAATCAGCTCTAATGAACCATCAAATGTTGATTGTGCCTGTCGTAATCCAAGTGGTACGAATCCACCTGAGAATAATTTTAATGGATTTATTATCTCTTCTATATCATTGGATTCTTCAATAACTTCAATTTTTTCATTTTTCACACCTTTATGATCCTTCCTATTTTTAACGGACGAAGTTTTCTCATCTTGTATTTTTTCAGGATGTGTAACAGGTTTAGTCTTTCTTACTGGGATTATTCTACCATCTTGAATTGTCTTAGGATGTAACAGTAACTTCTTGTTGCTGTCATCGAACCAATTTAATCCTAATTCATTCAAACTTTTTGCCGTGAAATTAACTCCGAGATTGGTTGAAGGGTTGTGATACTTCAGCCTAGACAGTTGAAGGTTACCCTTTTGGAACACCTTTGTCAGTTTATCCATGGCCTCCAAATAGTTGTTTAATTCATCAAGTAAGTCAACTTGAAGTGATTCGGATTGGTTGAAGCTGAGATCAGGCTTGGGAATTAGAGACTCAGGTTCAGTATCTCTGACATCTTGAACATTCACAGCCTGTCCTCCAATACTTTCGGTCTTTGTTCTTGAACTCATGCTGTACTTATTGGATAATTATGTTATGAGACATATATATCTTAACTAATAGATAGCATGGGGCATCTTTAATCAAAAGCTCGTACTTTCTGGCATCTCTTTCTGTGATTATGTCATCCATCCACCGCTTGTTTATTCGAAAAAGGGAGAAGTCTTGTTAAAAAAAGTATCGTACAAAAAAGATTAAATTGTCACAGCATTGAAGAGCAATTTGTTAATTAGGCTCTTAGCGAAAGAAGAAATTACATAGAGGATTGAATTACAGAATACCAAATATGTATCTGGATTCAAGAATTCACACGTCAATCTTGTTTTCTCCATTGGAAGTTGGTTCTAGTTCCTCGACGACTGTAGTCTCTTGATCTTCTTCAAATCGTGGAAGGGTCAATCTGGTTCCTGCCTCAGATAGTCTAAATCCCAGTCCCAACTTGTCTAATTCACCAACCAAACTCAATCTTGAGCATCTGCTGATATCGGCAGCTTTTAAAGACATCAAAGTATCCATGAATTCTTCGTCATCAGAATCTTCATTATCACCATCAAGGTCTGCAAAACCATTTTCGGGTAATGGTCCTCCAAAAAGATTTCTAAAGGCAATTTTTCTGGCTTCGTCTGTTCCTATTTCAGATGAAGAAGTCATTCTAGTCTCACGTTTCGTCTCTGCTGTTTCTTCTCCTTCCTCTTCGTTATAAATAAGTTGGTCATCAAGATGGGATGATCTCGAAGATTGAAGAAGCTTGATTGGAGATCTATATTCCTTGACTCCCGCTTCATTCTCATAACTATAACGATTATCAAGATTTATGGAGGGAGAAAAACTAGCAGATAAAACCCCGCTCTCAAAATTGATATTAACCACTCCTCTAGAATATGAAGAACTTCTACTTCCAGGACTATGTTGAAGGCCTTTCAAAATTTCAGGAGTGTTCAATAATTCAAAAGTAAACGAAGAATTGCGTGAATGTATAGGTGATCCTATGGAAGAAACTTTCCTTATACGGGGTGTGAGCATTTGCGAACTGCCCATTGCTGATTGAATTGTTTTTGGTGAGCTATGAACATCAATACTTTGTACATCGGTACCACATGTCTTAAATGAACGGGCAGATGTTGAAGATGGTGAAATTGGTGGTACATGATTTTCTATTGATGAAGTAACACTATTTCTCGATTTTCTAGATTTTGGTGATGATGCAGCCAAGGGGAAATCTGATAATGCTGGAAAATTGAATTTTTTCAAAGAGACTGAAGAAGGTTCATCCTCTGACTCAACTTCTCTTATAATTGAATCTCTTGGTCGTTTTTCAACTGGCGTGGAAGCGTATGAAAAATCATGATAAGGACTCTTAGAAGGTGAGTAAGATTCTTGAACACCCTCTTCAGATTCTTGTGGAATCGAAGGTAATCTAGTATGGATCAACGGCAGCTCTTTTCCTGGTACTGAACGGTGCTTCCTCGATGGAGGTGAGTAGTTTTGAACGGATGCAGTTATTGAGTTCAGCGTGGACATCGATGTAGATCTAGTGAAAGTAGAACTGGATCTGCTGACTAAATTTGTGGAAGAAGAAACTGATCTTGACCTGTTATGTTGTTGTTGCTGTTGTTGTTGTTTCATCGATGATAAGGTGCCAGTGTAGTTCAGTAAAGCAGGAGTCGGAGATGTTCTAAAGGATGAAAAAGCTTGGAAAGGTAGCTCTTCATAATATCCTGGATCTAAAGTCTTACCTGGATCTTCTCTCTTCCGTTCATTACTATCATCACCATCATCGTCACTTTCATCCGATGTCAGACTACTCATATCATCAACTTTGGATCTAGTCAACGACTCTAAGAAATAAGGAAGCATATTGGCATCGTTAGCATCGAAAGATTTATCAATACCAAATGTACCTCTTTCACTTATACATGAGACATGGTTAAAAGCAAATGGTGTACTAATAAGTATGCGTTTGTCACCTGAATCTTTGGATTTTTTACCTAAAGATTCTAATTCCAAGTCAAATAATTGAAATAATTGCTGTGCCTTTTGACTTTGTAAGAGTTTCTTTAAACCTTTGGTTGCAAATCTCTTGTTTTTATTCTCATCGAACCACAAAGATTCCAACTGTGGAGATCTCATAGTCATTCCCTATCTTGTTTGCTCTATATCGTAAATAAAATAAAAAATCTCGTTAACAGTGCGATGCTTGGAATGTTGGAGCCAACAAGGAAAAATGAATATAATGAAGGATAAAAGAAGTTTAGTAGGGGGACAGAAAAAAAAATTCAAACACTGAAAGAAAGAAAAGGGAAAATAAAGGGAAATTGCAAAAGGAATGCACCCTCTCTCTATGATTCTTTTATTATTCCCGTGACGATTATTTTTTTTCCAATTTAAAGGAGTTGAGTGAAAGGAGTGGAAATGGTTCTCTCAGCAAAAATAGGTAGTAGGAAGGAGGTATAGCAATAGAAATCTAACAAAGTAGAAATTTTATTACCCCTTATGCATTATTCATTCCGCGACGCGTATCTCTCTCTTTAACATAGTCCATTCCCAATATGATTTCCATTTTTGGAATAATTACTTGAAAGGGATACTGAGGCAGTGTGAGAGTGGAGCTATTCTGCCCCCCGCCACCGCCTCCAATTTATACCCATTTTGGTTCTCTTATTATGTGCATTAATAATAATTAGTGTGTGTCATTGAGCGAGCGAACGAAAAAAAAGGAGAAGAGTCACATAGCGATGGAAAAAATAAAAATAAGAGGGGGGGGGGGGAGGGAAACTAAGAAGAGAACAGAAAATGGAAAACAAAAGGCAGTATTCATAGCATGAGGTAACAAAGGCATTAAAATGATATGTAGTAGCAGGATGACGAAATTTTGAAAATCATCCTTCAGTGACAGAAAAAAAACACTTTCTATAGCGTTGTAGTAGCTTTCTTGGAGAGACGTTGTGGGGATGAGCGCAAAGTAAAAATGTCTTGAGCATGGATCGAACTGATGTTAAGACAGTGAATTATCCACTTACAGGATGGAAGTCGATTTAATCGTAGCACCAAAATGTTGTTAATCGAGAAAGTATCATGATAGATGGACAGTATGAACGGGACATTCGCAAAGTCCCTTTCGGTTGATCCAATCTTTGATACATTTATAGTGGAAGCAGCAAAGACATTCCAACCTACCAACTTTATCGCCAGGTGTAAACTCTTCGAAGCAAATGACGCACTCATTATCTTCATTCAAGTTCAGATGTTCCATATCTGAATTTAAAGGTATAGTATAAATTAGCATTCTATTGGTATGTCGCTTGGAGTCTGGAGAACCTGAGAATTCCAAATTATGAATGCATTGATTGATATGCTGCTCTTTCGAATCTTGGTCTAAATAGTTTGAAAGATCAATAGCACAAACCGGGCACAGATTATCATCATCATTAGAAGGGTTTGGCACGTTAGCAGATAGTGCTGACACTCCACTTGTAGATGCTGCGATAGATAACAGATCTGCTGTTGCAGATGGCAATGCTTGGTAAGGAGAAATGCGTTGGATATCATGTAACTCAGAAGTTCTAATATCGGTTGGAGCTGTTTTGATAACTCCTGTACTTCTTGCCAAACTTTCAAAATCTCGTTGTCTCGCCAAATGAGAAGGATCATCTTCGTTTCTTTCCCGGTCACGGAGATTAACCTCTCTAAGAGCAGTCCTTAACATCTCTAATTCATCAGCACATACATTACAGGTTCTATGAGGAACATGTGGAGATTCTAAAAATATTTGAGATTGTGGAGATACCACATATGTATGGGGGAAATATGAGGTAAAAACAGAAGAACATTCCCCACAGACAACCTTTCCACATTTCCTACAATGATGCTTTCTATTGAAAAAGCTGAATTTGTGATCGCATAAGGGGCAAACAGTAACATCATCATCATTTTGCCACACTGGAACGCCGTCAGGTATTGGAAGAGGGTTATCAGAAGAAGGAGGCGATATCCTTTGTGTTGATGCAGTTGTTGAAGTGGTGGGTGTAGGAGTCAGCGGATCTGATGTTTCATGATGATCTGTAGACATCTTTGGTGAACCATAAATAACAAAATAGGTAAGTACAAAGTGTTTTTATATGATGATTTCTTCTTATCAGCTGTCAATATCGCAAGATGAGAAGTATGAGTGTCAAAAAAAAAATATTCTGATCTGACAAAGTTTTAACCTAAGGACGTCACTTAGCAAGGTCCTCTCAAATCCAGGTTTTAATGAAATTAATGATAACTCTCAAATAAGTCACCTCGTAAAAAAAGAGAGGGAGATCAATAAACCAAATGAAACGACAAAGAATATAATGTTCTATACCCGTTAAGATCAATCATTAATTAAATAACAAATATTACTTTTTCCCACCAATCACCGATGGAATCGCACGACCCCCTCAACCCAGAAAATAAATATTTTAAATGTTTAACACATGTGTGGCTCATTTTGGATCTAAGATAAGAACTTATGTAATCAAATTTTTGGGAGCTTTTTACTACAGGATGGGCTTTTACGTCACAAAAGATTTTAATTCAATTGATGTTTAAATCACTTGAAGTGAGATTTGGATAAGGCGGAAAAATATCTGAATGTTTTGTTGGAATGCGATAATGAAAATTCACTAAATAAAAAATGACACTAAGAGAAAATTTAAGAATAGAATATTAAGTAAAAAAAGGGGTCTTTATACCCACACACATAAGTCATTAAAAAAATTCATGGGCTCTTTCGATATATTTGCTTCTCAAAGTCAGCACCAATCCACCGAATATTAAAAGTCCCATACCACTGATGAAAAAAGTAATGGTTGAACAAATAACCATCTCATCGTTGGTTATTGAAATACAATTATTTGAAAAATCCATTGAATATGCAATATTTAAAAATAGGTTACCCACAATGGACGATGATGAAAATATACCCCATGTTGTACCAAGGATATCAAGTCCATAAATGGAAGCCAAAATAGCAGGAAACAATGTAAATAATGATGCATTTAACATTGCATTGAAAATGACCACAATTTTAAAGTTCATCTGATTCATTGGAGTAGATGACAAATATAAATGTGATAAACCACACGCTATAACAAACAATGAAATTATTGTCAGCCTTGAAATACTCAACTTTGTGCAGATATAATCTGTTAAGATCATGATTAAAAATCTTGTTAATGTTGAAGTGATTGATAGAACTTGTAGATTGCTATCTAAAGTATTGGCATTTAAATTGTTTAGAATTGAAGAAAGATTTGCAATAAAAAATTCAGTTGCACCCATCGAAATTAGACAGCAGAGAATTAATGGATACATTAAAGGATCTAAAGCAAATTTCTTGATCTTGTCTTGGTATGTTGCGTTTGTTGATGTAGATAACATTGAAAGCTCGTCATCCAGATGTAATAATTCAGAATCGTCAACATACCATGATCTTGGAGATCCTAATATAGATCCTTGGGGAGAATGAATAATGATACCTGCACCAGTTAACAATGGAGAAGTTTCAAAGTTTGAGAAATCCTCAATTTCTGAATGATCATATTCTTTTTCAAAAAATTCAACGTAGTCAGTTAATTTACATCCTAAAAGTGCAATCAAGGTAGTTATGGATAATGTGTATAAGAAAAATTTCAAAATATGAATAAAATTCACTGTTGGATCTGAATGATTGAAGAAAGCAGCCAAGAGCTGGATTTGAACAAATGCAGAAAAGGCAACCATCACATTAGGTGTACTAATGGATAACGTCTTATAATATCTTCCTAATGATTTTGCACTATTGAGTAAACAACTGAATAAAAAGGCACCATGAGAACAACCAATAATAAAAAAACTTAGATACATGAGCCTATAATCTAAGAAATTTGTGAAAACTAAGAGGATTAAATTGAATCCAACCAAATATCCAAAAAATGCTATCACACTCAAAATCCAAATCCCTTTTGAATCTGCAATATATCCACATAATGGAGTGAACCCATTCAACCCTAGTGTTTGAAATATAATGATTGTATTGATTGTACCTTGTGAATAACCAAGATGGCTCACAAATGGGGTAGTAAATATTGAAAATAAGGTTAGAATACCTAGTGACATGCATGCCAATAATGACAAAGTGAAGGATACCGAATATAATTTAAATGCACCATATTGTCTGTAAAGCTTCAGTGATACATGTTGAAGTATGTTGAGAGCCATCTCTGTGAAGCTTATATGTATTCAAAGATGGTGAAAGAAAACAAAATGTTTGATCTTTTATTGAATCAATGTTCTATAAATTTTTTTCTTTTCAAAGTTAATTAATATATGAAAGTTATCGATCCTCTTTTGAAGAGTGAGCTGATAATAATGAAATCAACCAGATGAGAATGTAAATCCACTATCCGAGTAATGAAAAATAATGAAATGATAATAGCAACCTTCAACAGGTAAAATATTTTTCAAATCAATCTATTAAAATGTTTTTAATTTGAACGATGGTGGGGAAAGATGAAGTATTTATAAGTATTAATATCTATAAGTACCCGGTAGCGGACGAAATCAAAGCTCCGTGGCTTTATTAAACAAGATTGAATCACAACCTTGCAGACTTTGAATGCAATCAGCAAGAATGAAAAAATAATTTCCCGCAATTGTTATACACGAGTCAATGTCTATGTACTATGTTAACCCTTTTATTCTTTTTCATTAATGATGCCAGGCAGTTACACTAGGAGCTCCGTAAGATCAAAGGCAACCGAGTGGTACGCGGTTTAATATTGAAGATTTACGGCATGCCGAAACATTCAGGCTGTGGTAGGCATACCGTTTGTTACTGTTAATTAGGTAATTGATCACCCAATTATTGATAATTCTATGTATTCATGCACTTTCTGAAGAGATTCGGACATCCTTTGTTACGGAGTATACATAACATTTCAGTTTTAAGCATTATATTGTAGCCATTAAAGCCATAGAACCCTGCTCTCTTGTTTCTTTATTTTTCGTTCAATCACAGGTCTTTTGAAATTAATCAAGAGATAGAAGACAACTGAACTCTCCTCCAAAAATCTAAATAGCAACCGAGATGCAAATTATTGGTACTTGGGATGACGCAGAACCATCCAAAAGCAAACTTTTGTGTTTTTGCTCCGTAACGGCCAAGCATAAAAAATAAAAAATTTGAAAGCAAACATGTCAAGTTTTTTCCTCAACGTTTTTCACAATTTCTTTTCATCCTACACTGATATTAAAGCCCCGGAGTCCTCAAAAATCTTTTTCTTGCCGCGTAAACACGGGAGGAGATTTGAAGTCTACTGCTTTAACAGCGTCGATTTACCTCTCACTTGATCTATCATCACCCGTGCACCAATGTGTGTCTCATATCTTTCTTGTGTTCCAGTCACCCCCCGATTAGGGTGAGAGGGACAGACAGACAGGCATCAAATGATAAATGAAAGAAGAGAACAACCATAGACGGGAAACTGGCCAGGAAGAATTACATAGAAGATTTATATAGCTCCAATCAAATACTCCAAAAATATGTCATTAGAAGGTGCTCTGGAAGAAGAAAGAAAACTAATTGCCCAAGTTTTGGAACGACAGAAGCAAGCCAATTCTACAAGAGGAAGAGGAAGAGGAAGAGATTCTTCACCATCTTTAGGAACTGCTTCAAGAGGTTTATCCGGTGTGAGCCGTTCCTTAAGTAGAGGTATAGATGGAGGAAAGGATGGAGATGAGGATTTCACGATTACTGGCCGTGATCCATCTGAAAGACTCAGATCGGCTTCACCTAAAAGCGCAAAAGAAGATGAAGCATCCGTGAATAGTGATGAAGAACAAATAAGTGATACCGATTCGGAATTTGAGTATGATGATGGTGGAAATATTCTTCCAAATTATGCGACATATGCCCCTACCGGTGTTTCCACTGATAAGAATGGGAGTAAGACATTGAGTGCCAAGGACGAACTGAATTTGATCAATAGTAGGAAGTTATTGAAAGAGGCCCATCAAGCAGAAAAGATTGACGAAATTTTGGCTGCGGAGAGGGCTTTGGCTAATGCCAAATCAATCGGTAGAACAATTTCTCCAGAATATCTTGAGAAGATTGAAAAAGATGCTGCCGATGCGGGAACTAAGATCCATATCGATCCTGAAAAGTTCTATCAGGATAACGTCGGAAGAAAAGAAAAGCTTCAAGAGTATGCTGTTTACAAAAAGAAACTTGTTTCCCCCAATAGTGGATTGTTGAATGACGGATTTGCAATTCCTTATACCAGTGATATTGAGGAAAAAGTAGATAGTGAGCTAGCTAGAAGCTTGAACGAGAATATAACAATTTCTGACATTGAAAACGATGCCGAACATCAGCTGGCAGTTCGAACAATTACCAGAGGTGATTTCCTCAATATCTTAAGACAATCTAAAGTCAAAAGTCCCAAAAGCTTTGTGTTATGTACAGACTTTTCGGAAGAATCCAAATACGCACTGGAATGGTGTATTGGAACGGTGTTGGTGGATGGTTCTGTTCTTTACATTCTAAATGTTATAGAGGATGAAGATTATTCTTCCATGCATTTGAATGGAATTCCTCAACAACATCACAAAGAGGGAGAAAAAGTGGCTCCCAAATCATCCAACGAAAAAATGCGTGCAAACAATGTTGAAAAAATCACCAAAGAAGTTATGGATCTATTGAAACTGACAAAGCTTCAGGTCCATGTGGTTATAGAATCGTGCCATCATCCAATTCCAAGGCATTTTATGGTGGAAATAATAAAGTATGTTTCTCCAACTTTGGTGATTGTTGGATCCAAGGGTACATCTGCTCTAAAGGGTGTGTTGCTAGGTAGCTTGTCGAACTATTTGGTTAGAAAGAGCACAGTTCCGGTTATGGTTGTCAAAAATAAATTAAAGAAGTTGACAAAGAAAGGCAAGCAATTTGGTAACAACATATCGACCTTACATAGCTTATCAGAAGCAAAGGTTGATTGAAATATTAGATAGTTCAGAAATTATTTTATATGTAAATAGATCTTTAAACATGGGTATGGACTGGCAGATTGATGATACTGATAAAGAAGATGATTTGATAAGCAAATATATACTAATAGCGCGACAATATCTACTATCTTCCTCCCCTCTCTTCTCCCCCATTGTTTTGGTACTTTAACCTTCCCAGATACCAGATTTGAATAATCAACAGATCCTCAAATTGGACACCCAAGTAGAGTTATAGATTGGAGAAGCAGCAATAACTATCATCTGATACTGTTCTGGCGGCGAGAATCAAAGTCGAAATTGTATATGCAATCAAAGCGTCTCACAATTGCATTCTGGACTTTTGGTCTAGTCAACAATGTTCTATATGTTGTGATCTTATCTGCTGCAGTTGATCTTGTGGGTCCTCTTACCCCTAAGGCAACTGTCTTGTTAGCTGATATCATGCCAGCTTTTATCTTCAAGCTCTCTGCTCCATTTTTCATTCACTTGGTTCCATACACAACAAGAATTTGGATTCTCGTAATACTTAGTATTCTTGGAATGTGGCTTGTCTCCCTAAGTGGGGATGTAAGACTCACGATATTAGGCATTGTCTTGGCCTCTACATCATCAGGGTTAGGCGAAACCACGTTTTTGCAGTTGTCCCATTATTATGAAGATGGCGAGGGGGGGGCAAGACGTTCAAAGGGATCTATTGCTTTGAGTGCTTGGTCGTCAGGTACGGGAGGTGCTGGATTGGCTGGCTCCTTCTTATTCCTAGTTCTTACAACATGGTTTGGAATTAGTCCTAAGCTATCCTTGTTAATGTTTTCCATCGTGCCATTTGCATTTGTTGTTGCATACTTTAAGGTTTTACCCCCAGTGACGATTCCAAGAAAGTTGTCCACTAGTAGTAGCCATTCAGGTCAATTGACTAACGACCAACCAGAAGAATTTGATGTTTCAGAGTTTACCACCAACAGTGGTCTAATCTCTCCTCGAACTCCTCCTCCTACCTCTCTATATATTGATGCTCCACAAACGGAGATGTTGTTGGGGGCTCAGAAACAAGCACCTACGCTACTTGATCATATTCGTTCGACTATTGCAAAGATACGTCCTTATTTGTGGCCATATATGATGCCTTTGTTCACTGTATACATTTCAGAGTATATCATCAATCAAGGAATCTCTCCTACATTACTTTTCCCTATAGACGAAATGCCTTTTGATAGTTATCGAGATGCATACGTCACCTATGGGACCTTGTACCAACTTGGAGTTTTCATTTCCAGATCTTCAGGATCATTCTTTAGAATTAAGAGGGTTTGGATTCCATCATTGCTGCAAGTCGCTACTTTGTTTGTTTGTGTTCTTCAATCAATGTTTGTCTTCATTCCAAATATATACCTAATGTTCTTTGTTATCTTTTATGAGGGTTTGTTAGGCGGCGCCTCATATGTTAACACATTCATGCTAGTTAGCGAAAGAACTGCATTGTCTGACAGAGAGTTTGCAATGGGATGTGTGGGAATCAGTGACTCTGCAGGAATTGTTGTTGCTGCTTCTCTATCGATGTTTATTGAACCTGCCTTATGTCGATATCAAGTAAATGATGGTAGACCTTACTGTACACTACATTGATCAAATTTATGTGCGCAAAGATCAATCAGAATGCTATTTTATTTAGGTGTACATACGAAAATGAAATGAAAATCAATAAATAAATAACGAAGACCTTTTTATAGTTTGTAGTTCTCTAAGACACTCTTAGATGGCAGGTATTGGATGCGATGATTCGTAAACAACGCAGGTCTCTTTCGATTGACGCATCAAGTTTTCAATAATTTTTTGATTTGTGTCATTGGTCTGAACTCCACTCAAGATTGTGAAACACTGGAGCAAGGATAATGTCACAGCGTATTGGTCTTCAAGATTATCTGCTTCAGTCTCATTAAGACCGTTTGAAAATCTTCCTCTTCCTCGTGCTTCTGTTGACGAAGCCATAGAAAGTCCTCTGGTACGGCTAAAGTCTGAAATGGAACCTGAACGATCGTTCCGGGAAATTCCACCTGCACCAGGGAAACTCACTCCAGAGCTTACAGACATTGTTCTTGGATGTTGGGCGAATGTGTCTCTATCATCATTCATTGTACTTGTTTTGTGAAGATCGCGGTCTGGCTCCACTATTAATCTATTTAACTCATAAAGTGGCATCACCACACTATCTCTAAAGGCAAGTAAGATGAGATTTCTAGCGCTACGATTGCTTTTGGTTTGTTTTGTGGGAGATGAACCATATGATGGCATTGAAACCGTTCCTGGAGTTGTTTTGCTACCAAAATGAGAACGATAATTTTGGTGATAATGTTCAAGTTCTTGATATGAATCTGTCTCTGATCGTGACTTATTGTCCAAGGGTAGTAAAACTGCTTGTAGGTAGAAAAAGATTTCACTGTAAAAGAAATCCCATAGTAAGTAACAACCAATTCTAAACTTTTTGTCCGAGGATAAACTAGTTGAACTTATATGAGTCCCAGTTCCTGACGTCGAAGAACCAGAGGCCTTTGAGAAAGGTGAGTGTTCTTTTTTAAGTTTCAATTTCTTTGCAGACTCATCAAAATATAGCTGCCCAAGCAATGTCTGCATGCCAGTCTTCAAGAACCCTTGAACTTCGTCTATCACTAAGTCATTTCCTCCATCAGAAATCGACGACAGCGTATTGAAGGATCCTGCAGGGGACTTGGAATAGTTCACAAAAGTAGGTGTAGGCATTCCTAATGGAGTGAAAGGTTCATGGTGGGTATGATTATTGGAGAAAGATGACGAGACTGCAGAGTTAGGAACACCATGGATCAATGGGGATGCAACTGGAGAGTATATTATGTTACCCTTGTGGGGTGAAGAATTGGAAGAACCCATTCTTGTTGGAGGATCGTATGATCTTAACGTTAGATGCAAATATACCAGTTTGTTAATCTCTTCTATTGGTGTTTTCATTCTTTCACACTTAAATAATGGAGCGATTAACGATTGAACAATACTCCAAGCTTTATCGGCAACGGCATCCTTATCTCCCGATAATGTAGCATTGTCAACACTCAGTTTCTCGAGCTCAGATATTGATTTTTGCAATGCCGATACAGACATAGTTCCGCTGGCTGTTGAAGGGTGGAAAGAGTACAACGCTTCTCCACTTTGATCCATATTAACCTTCGAATTTGAGTTCGAAGAGGATTTTGTGGTATCCTTCCTTGACCGTAGTAAGTTATGATAAGTGTGATGATGCTTGGTCTTACCCTTTCCCTGTTGAAGAGTTCCAGTAGACTTATCTCCAAATGGATACCCACCAAAGCTTGCAATTCTTTCAACTTCTTTTGAAGTTCTAGCCAATGGGGATTTGAGGTCTTTTGAAAGAGGCAAAATCCCAGTCTGTATAGATAAATTTTCCGGCTTCTTCAATCTTACAGACAAAGTTCCCTTGCCTGAGTAACTATTCTTATCTGAAAATGAATGTTGAGTATTCGAACTCGATGTGGCCAAAATTGTGTCTCCGGAATCAGTAAAAACGTCATCTGATGTTTTCTTCCTCCTATCTGTAGCTCTACTCAATAATCTTTTGAATTTGTTGTCCTTATTGAATCTTGATAGAGTCGTTGATGCCGATATCGTTCGGCTTAGAGCATTTGTTGATGAGATGCTGTCAGTTTCGAAATGATCATGATGGTCAAAACTTGAGCGAATGTTGTTAAATTCCACATTAGAAGCAGTTACCTGAGGAGCGGGTAGTATTGTAGAGGAAGACCCATTTCCATTTGCATACAGTTGAAATAGGCTGGTGACACTTTGATCCCTGTTTGAAGAGCTAAGAGATCGCCTTTCAATGGGATTTATTCCAGAAACGGTGGAGTCTCTACCTCCATCTCTCTCCGCTTCAGGCTTCACACCATTCGAATTGCGAATAGCCTGACTCATTATAAACGCCTTCCACGAAAAGAGCGTGTGACTGTAACTATCGGGAAGGATTGAATGATAACCTCTCCTTTTCAATTACTCTTTTCTCCCCACAGAGAAACTTTAGTGTTCTGTTGTAGCTTTAAAGACAGTTTGAATAAAACCATCTTCGAGATGCACAGCCTTCAAAATCCAATGTCTCAGAAATTCGAGCTCTCTGCCTCTACTAGTTGCTTTCACCGGTTGAATCGTTAGATGGTTAGAGCAATCATATCTTATGGGTAGAGGCAATTGATAGCTTGGGAGGACTCTAAGAGAATATATGTGATATGCAGGATCATAATGGGGATGTTGTGGATTACAGTCCAATCACATTCCACGAGAATTACATTCTTCAGCCCGATTATAGCGAATTTAACATGAGTGATCCTGACCTGTCTATGGATGGATCTTATTTAGAGACTGATCGTCAGTCACAGGTTGCTGGTTTGTCCCATAGGAAGTCTAATGTATCTCTTATTTCAAATTCACTTATTCTAAATGAGATATCACATCCAGCAGCTTCGACAACGGCTGTTTCTTTTCAAACGGCAAATGGTGATGAGTTGAAGTCTCCCAACAACGGCTTTCAAGAAGAAGCTGCCACAATACTGTCATCACAGACCTCTCCTGTTCTCAAACTGTATCAATCGCTAGATGCCAATGTCAGTTCGAGGTCTCTTGTGTCTGATACTCTCCGAAATTCCACCATTGTTGATCCTTCAGATGAGCTCTCAGTTAGCCAACTTCTCTCTCCATTGATAAACGACACTGATTCATTTAGGAACGGGAGCATTTTCAATGAGCAATTATCTATTCTTCAATCCTCACACAGTGACAATACCGGTAACCAGCAGCGGCCAATTGATTTTGGATTTAACCTCGAGAAAGCTGATGACGACTCTGACAATGACTTGTATTTCGGGAGGAGAAAGCATTTTTTCATTCTTTCTTCTGCCGGAAAACCAATATATTCCATGCATGGATCAGACGATATATTAACAGTATATTCGGGAATCATTCAGACCATTGTGTCATTCTTCCAGTATGGTCCAAATGATGAATCAGAGCAACTTAGATCATTTGGAGCTACATATGGTGGCAGAAAAGTTAAGTTCCTTTTCATGAACAAAGATCCAATCATTTTAATGGCCACCAGCTTGCTAGATGAAACTGTTGTTCAATTAAACCAGCAGTTGGACTTTCTGTATAATTTCTTGCTCACGACGTTGAGTAAACCACACATCGATAAAGTCTTTCAAAGAAGGGAGAATTTCGACTTGAGAAAGCTCTTGGGTAAAGCTGACATTGCTTGTTTAGATTCTATATGTAACGATTTGGCCAATTTTAATAATCCTGGTTTGATAATAGGTGGGTTAGAGGCTGTTAAGATAAGAAAAACAATAAGGAACATGATTGAGAGCATGCTGTTAAAAAACAAGTCAGAAAATCTTTTATATGGTTTGCTTGTTGCACCGAATGGTAGATTAATATCAGTCCTGAGACCAAGGAGGCATACCCTTCATACTTCAGATTTGCAGCTTCTCTTTTCTATGATATTCAATACTAACAGCTTCAAGTCTACATCAAGGGAAGATCAAAAAGATGGAGAAGCGCAAAGACAACAGTTGACTCCAAATGAAGAATATTGGGTTCCTGTTTGTTTACCGAAATTCAATCCCAATGGATTTTTGTATGCTTTTATCCAATTCATAGATTTAAAGGATGAAAAGCTGATGAGATTACATGATCTCCACTTGGACAGCATCCAAAATGACTCCGGTTCTCCGGACTCTAGCAAGATTACAATAATTTTAATCAGTGCTTTCAAAGATTCATTTTTCGAAATGAGAAAGATCGCAAACAACATAGTCAAATCCTTGAAACTCAATCGAACAATTTATCGTGAATTATATAAATCGATTGTCGGGACCCAAGGTTCAAATGGGGAAACAGGATTACCTTCAGGAAAGGTGTCTCCAATTGATATCCCTGCTCCAATGGTAAAACAATTCATTTACAAGTCAAAGAAGCATACCCAGTTTGTTTATTCTAGGATTGAAGGGCAAGAATCTGATGAGAGCTCCGAAATTAATAAAGGACAGCTTATGCTTATTTATTCCTATCTGCATTCCAAAATGCTGCAGAACTCCAGAGGTAGTAACACCCTTGAACAATCCGTACCAGGTATTAAAAGTGATGGAAATGAAGGGTTTATGGAGTCAAGCAATTTTGTTAACCAAATCAAATGGAAGTACAAGGAAGACGATTTCTTACTTGCATTATTAATATCCACCCACAATTATGAAATTTACCTTGTTAATAATGGAGGCATAATTGATAAAAATATCCTGTTGAGGTCCTGTCGTAATATTGTGAAGTGGTGTAAGAAAAATGAGGAAAGGCTATTCATATGCGGTGGTGCTGTATTTTAGTGTTTGTTCTATAAAGGATTATAAAAATCTATATTTCTTTTATTTGTTTATTAATGTATAAGATGCTCGTGAGCATAGTTGTAAGATTCAACCATACCTTTGAAATGTGAGAAGGCACTTAATACAACCAGTACATGGAAAATCTGATGTGAGTTTCCAAAATAATCAAATCTACCTGGACGAATTCTCTCTGGTATTCTACAACCATATAATGCAGCCCCTGAGATGTATCCAATACCTTCAAGTATAACCCATTTAAGGCCAGCTCTTTTAAAAACTTCTTTGAGTCCATAGACAGCAATTCCATAACCAATTGGAAAGACAGCAGAAACTCCAAACAAGACAAACATAGTAGCTCTAAAAGGTCTCCAATGCGGTTCTTTAAATTCAGGATTCAATGTGACAACTAAGCAAGCTGTACCTAAAGTTAAAACTAAAAATTGAAAGAAAAGCATTGCATTCCAGTCATCTATAAGAGAATAATATATGATCCCATTCATCGATGTAACAATCAAGGCAATTATGCCAACGTAATCAACTTGGGAACCAACTGATGCAAATGTAGAAGAGTGGCATTTCATACAATGGAAAGACGCTGAACAAGTTAGACATGTTGTGAAACCGAAAAAGAACAAGAAGAACATAACGAAATCAACAGGACTTGTTGTATCATATTTTGGTATATGGATTATCCATGAGGGGACAAAGTTAATTAACTTCTCAGAGTGATCATATGTCTGATATATGAGATCCAATATTGGAGTTAATATAACAAGTAATACAGGAAATATTAGACCAGGGAGCAGATGTGTCATTATATTGACAGATTCATTATGAAGGTAAAGTAAAGATTCAAGGCATTTTTTAATGCTGTTTGTCTCTTTAACATACCCTGAAAGAATGTAATGGTTGTCCTGTTGCCATTTGGGGACCTCGTGGTATTGATATAGTTTTACTTTAGCCCTTTTTGAAATGCCATCAGTATCATTAACTAATCGCTGATTTTCCGTAGCTAAAGGGTCAGAATCAGGATGCATTGTAGTTTGTACAGTAGTCCCTGGAATTCTCTGCTTTAAAACTTTGCCATCTGGCATCTGTGAATAAATGCTCTACAAGATCTTCAATGAATAGTAGTTGTGTCAAACTTTGTTGGGTGATATTGTGGAGAAGTTACGGTATTGGGTAAGATTATAATGCTAGGAAGGGGATCGGATGGCTCGGTCGTATG
Source organism: Ogataea pinus (assembly GCA_030567935.1). Lineage (NCBI taxonomy): Eukaryota > Fungi > Ascomycota > Pichiomycetes > Pichiales > Pichiaceae > Ogataea > Ogataea pinus. Next base: position 651,395 of record JAJLSY010000001.1, on the reverse strand, counting down.
TAGCCGATCGACCCCGCTGAAGTTGGCTAATTCGAAGAGAAAAGCAGCTGGCCACAGAAAGGTACACAGATTTGTCAAAGTTACCCATTGGACATTTCTTAACATTTGAGAAGATTGTTTGTTTTTTTGAGCTAGAATTGCTGAGCACGTAGACTATACATCATAAAATGGTTCCAAGACCTGAACAAGAAAAGCGCCTTTTGCGGATGCTAAATTCCAGTGGTAATAGTAACAGATGTGGTGAATGCGGGTCGACTTATCCTACTTGGGCCTCATGGAATTTAGGAATATTCCTTTGTGGTAGATGTGCATCCATCCATAGATCATTAGGAACTGAAGTTTCTAAAGTCAAGTCATTAAGTTTGGACAATTGGTCTGAAGAGGAGTTAGATCTTTTGGAATCCATAGGTAACAAGCAAAGTTCAAAGATTTGGAATAACAGAAAGGTGCCATTTCCATATGATGAAGATGATAAGGATTCCGTTTCTATTTATTTAAGAGATAAATATATCAATGGTAAGTTTAGATCAACCCAGATTCAAGAAAGCGACTATAATTTGGTCAATGACAGGTACTCTAGAAGGTCTGGTGGTAGTAGTCGTTCTAGCCGTTCATCATCAAGATTTGGTGATGAACCAAGTTATGGAAGTGGACGTCGTGAAAGTCGTGGCACCAGCAGCCATCGTGATAGTCATGCAAGTGATAGTTTTAAGGGCAGACAAAAGCATATAGAGTTTAGACATGTTTCATCATCTGAAAGGAAGAGATATGGAGATTTGGCAAGAAAATTGAAATATGACTATGGATACGAGGACGAAACAGTGAGTATTGAAGCATTGTCGATCTGTAAAGGTGATCTTAAGGCAGCAATTGACTTATTATCCAAAGAGGCCCCAATAGAAGAAAAAGCTCCTCCATTACCAAAGAGAAGACCTACCGTCGGAGCATTACTTGACCCAACCAAAACTGGACCTACAAGCTCCGACTGGTTAAGTGGAGATGCTCCACCTTCCTCCAATGGAGGTACCGCTACTTCTTCCGAGACTCAAATCTTTCAGTACGTTGATCCAAATACAGGTGCTGTGTATTATATCGATTCGAACGGCCAGCAATATGTTGATCCTGTCCAACAACAACAGCAGGAATTGCAACAACAACAACTCATGATGCAACAGCAAATGATGATGTCCCAACAACAGCTACAACAACAGCAAAAGACAGGTATTTTATCTCTATATGGACAACCAACAACTGGTGCCGGCGAAACTGCTCCAAGCTTGAATGAATTGAGTCAGCAACAACAAATGCTTCAAATGCAACAACAGCAACAACAACAGCAACAACAACAGCAGCAGCAACAGCAGCAGCAACAGATGATGCAGACTGGATATCCTCAGATGTATCCACAGCAACAGAACTACTTTACAGGATTTTAGATTGTGTATGCTCCTTTTACAGTGTCTTTGTTTTCGAATTTCAATCCCCATTCTGTACATTTGTATTTTTTTATTAACTGCTTTTTGTCTTTTTCTTTCTAATAGGGTGGCCGTATCGGTAAATTAATTCACAAGTAATTAGAGAATGCAGGAAATTCTATTAAAATTTATACAAAATTAAATAGGATAGATGTAAGAAAAGTGACAATCCAATCAATCATCGATTGATTCATCAACAACTATATACTTATGTACTATATCACCATAAAGCCATCTTTGCCAGAAATAAACGGCATCAAATAGAACAGTACCTGAACTTCCTAAGATGTAAGGTAGTTCATTTTTGAAGTAATTTAATCTTTCACTTTCATCAATCAATGACATTGAACATAAAATGACTAAAGAATAAGTTAAATTACCAATTAATGCAAATGTGAAAAGCAATGGAGAAATTCCATCAACTGATTTCCTATTATAATTTTTAATTAATTGAGGAACACGAGAAGATAAATAAATAAAAGCACAAAGCCAAGCTATTATTCTACCAATTGAAGGTATTTGTAAAATATGTAATTTTGAATCATTTGAATTTATTGGTAATGCAGTTGAAGTGGTTGATAAAAATCCAAATATTGAAAATAAATAAGTTGAGAATCTTGATAATTTTAGCTTAAATCTTAAACTTAATGAAGAATTATTCAAATTACTAACGTTTGAAGAATGCCTTGATGAATAGCTATATCTATGATGATGAGGATCGATTAATGAAACTGAAGAAGAGGAAGAATTTGGATCTGTTGAATAATGGTAATACTGGTATATTAGAATTATATCATTGAACAAAAAATAACAGGATAAATATAATTGAAATGGTAATTGATTAGTTAAATAACAACCTAAAAAGCTCGTTAGATCACCAAAAAACCAAAGCAATAAGAATTGAACTGATATACCATCTGTTTTTTTATTCTTATAATTTTCAAATTGTTGAGGTAACTGTGCAATAATCCAACTTATTGTTGAAATTACTGAAAGTACAGTTGATAATATTTGAATGGCTTCATTTGGAACCATAATTGTAAATTCCATTACAAGATTATATAATTATAGTGATAAACAAATAAGAAATCATAAAAATACATGTAACCTAAATTAGAAACAAGAGTAGAGAAATCAAACAAAATGATCTAATTCAGTGGCACAGTCAGCCAAAACTTTAGCCAAATATCTATTTCATCCCCAATATAAGACATCAATCATTCAAAGAAATAGGTGTCGTTAAATAGATAACAATGTGAATTATTTCCAAATTAGGAAAAGCGCTTCCACCGCATTTGCCACATTTACTTTGCTCTTATTTTCTCTTATCATCTAGTGGCTAATTCATTAATGCGTAGATTAACGGAGAGGAGGGGAAATTAGATGACATAATCATTGAATGACTGTTGTTGTTGTTTCTATTTAATCCCCTCCTCCCTCTATGATTCTAAACAGTCATCTAAATAAATTTATTATTTATTATTATACCCACACGGTACACTGTCACAAAAAACCTTCTTTTTCCTTCCCTCCCACACCCCACTCCTTGTGTGTGTCTATCTCTCTCTCGTATAATATAGAAATTTATGTAGTTGTATTTAACTCGCCTCCTCTTTTCTCGTTTAATGATTATATTTTAAAAGGCTTAAAACTAGTCTAATATTACCTACAATATCAAGAAATAAATTATTTACAAATAAAATAATATATCCTGGGGCGTTTAAGTTAGATCAGCAGGCATAATCACGCACACCAGATAATTTCCGATAAGAGAGAGACATAATTTTGTTACTATAGTTGAATTTCATTTGTACTCCTTTCAATTCAGTACAGGAACTATCAGATAATTTGTGGTTTGATTATTATCTATAAATAATTTTAATCAATCTCACAGAATCAAAATAAAATTAACATAAAAACATATAACAAACTTTGCCTTTGAGCCTCAATTTCTACTATCTTATTTTACTCTCTAAGTCTCTCTCTCTCTCTGTGAGTGTCCCTCTCTCCCTTTCCCCTTCTCACTCTGTCTCCTTTTCCCTTTACTTTCTCACACAACCATTAGTCATTTCTAGATTTCTTCTATTAAAGCAACAACAATAGATTTATAATTAATATTTTAATTATAATATCACAATACCTCTTTGCGCTAGATCATAGGCAATAATATTTATAGGTTGTTGTTTTGCCACTCTGTGATTGTTACCCAGGCCAACCGTGTATCAATCAGCACACAAAGAGTCGTCTCATCTCCCTCTCATTAGCGACGCATCACAATTCAACTATCAAATACCTTTTTAATATTTACTACTCTTCATCACTTTCAAAACTTATTTAGTTAACACACTGTCATCATCATCATATCTTCTTCGTCACAACTGGACTTAGATAAGTTAACTGAGTTCGTTTCTTGGGAAAGTCTCTCTGTGTTTATCGTTACCTCTTTTGGCTTGATCCTTTTTAGCGATAGAGCCACAGTGTAAGTAAAGTTGGTGGGCTTTCAAAAGACCTATTTTTATTTATTTACAATACAAAAGGAAAGCAAAGGCATAAAAGAATCCCTTTCATTAAAATCATTAAAATAATACAAAATCACAAATATGTCACAGAAATCAGGAAGTCAGCAGCAAACTCAAGTTGTGGGGCATTTTGTGATAGGCCCAGAGATTGGAAGAGGATCATTTGCAAATGTCTATAAAGGTTATGATAATAGAACTAAAAAACCAGTAGCTGTTAAATCAGTCTTTAGAAGTAGACTAAAAAATCAAAAGTTGGTTGAGAATCTAGAAATCGAAATATCTATCTTAAAGAACTTGAAGAATCCGCATATAGTTGGATTATTGGATTGTGTTAAAACAGATCAACATTTCCATTTATTCATGGAATACTGTTCATTAGGAGATTTGTCATACTTTATAAGAAGACGAGATCAACTTGTTAAAACTCATCCTTTAATTAGCTCTATCTTGGAAAGATATCCTTCGCCTCCAAATAGCCATGGTTTAAATAAGGTATTAGTTACTAATTTCCTCAAACAACTTGCATCTGCATTAGAATTCTTAAGAAGTCAAAATTTGGTTCATAGAGATATCAAACCTCAAAATTTATTACTAATGCCACCTGTTCATTCAAGAGAAGAATTTAAAGAAATGGGTTATTCAGGTCTTTGGGAATTGCCTGTTTTAAAGATTGCTGATTTTGGATTTGCTAGATTTTTACCATCAACTTCAATGGCTGAAACTTTATGTGGGTCTCCACTATATATGGCTCCAGAAATATTAAGATATGAAAGATATAATGCTAAAGCAGATTTATGGTCTGTTGGTGCGGTCATTTATGAAATGGCAGTTGGTAAGCCTCCTTTCAGAGCTTCAAATCATGTTGAATTACTAAGAAAAATTGAAAAGGCAAAAGATGAAATAACGTTCCCAACAGTTGCACAAGTTTCGGAAGATCTGGTTAGATTAATTTGTGGGTTACTCAAAGCAAATCCAACTGAAAGAATGGGATTCCAAGAATTCTTCAATGATCCATTAATTGTTGGAGATGTTGAATGTGCAGATGAACCTTTAGAATGCTCAAATGTGGATGAGCAATTATTTATCAGTGAGTATCTACCAAATCCAAAATCAGGTAGAAAAAATGATGTAGCTGGTGGCGTTAATCCAATAAGAGAAGAAATAGATGAGGATGAGGATGAAAAGACTAATGTTCGTAGATTTCCAACTCAGCCTCCACCATCCACCAATGAAAATGATACTGGCCCATCTGATTCTCTAATAATAGAGCAGTCAATGGTTGATGAAGATCCACCAAAGTCAGATAGTTCAGTAAAAGTGGCAACAAATGATAACAATAGTAATATACGGAATGATGATCTTTTAAGAAAATTGTCAATCAACAGAAATATTGATCCTATTATATCTAGACGTTCTCAATCAAGTAAGAGGGATAAGGATGATATTGTATATGAAAAAGATTATGTTGTTGTTGAAAAACGAACTGTTGAAGTTAATGCCTTAGCTGATGAGTTGGCTAAGGCAGGCGGAGGTGGTGGTAGTAACCCCACTGGTAATAACCCTTCTACAGGTTCTTCTGGTGGTGTCCCTGTATTAGGACCAGAGCGTATCAATTCAGGAAGTGGGGCTGGCGTGGGTGTTTATGGTAGTCCAGCAGCCATGGTTCGTCGTTATTCATCATCAACAAGTAGATCATCATCCAATGCTTCTAATCATAGGCGCCCAAGCTTTGGAGATCGTAAGATGCCAATTTCAATAAGTCCAACGAATGCATTAACAAAAGCTTTAGGTTATACTTCAAATAGATTATTTGGTACGCCCAATCAGCAGCAGCAACAACAATCTTATGGATCAGGCCCTTCAACTCCAACTCAAACAAACTTTAGTATTGACAATGCACTTTCACATTTGAATGCTAATCTATTATCAACCAAAGTTCTTGCAAGACCTCTTAAATCATGTCACGAAGTTAGTCTTGAAGATTCAGAAGTTATTAATCAATTAGAGATGTTGGCTACAATGTCTCATGCCATTTGTCTTTTTGCTGAGGTTAAGTTCAAACAATTGATACCATTACCTCCATCATCTTTAACATCTCCAAATCCTTTATCTCCTATGTTACAGGATCCAACTGATGATGAAATTTCTCAAAGTGATTCATTACCTCCAGCAATGGTTAAAGCAATTAGTTCTGATGGTGTTGCATTATATGTTAAAACATTATCATTGTTGGCAAGGGCAATGTCAATTGCTTCTGAATGGTGGAATCAAAACTCTTCAAGAGTTTCAACGTCACCAAAATTGAATGAGCTTGTTCAATGGATCAGATCATTGTTTAATGAATCTTTAGAAAAGGCTGAATTTTTGAAGTTGAGATTAGCTGAAGCTAATGAGCAAATCCAAAATAATGAAGTCTCATCATCATCGGATTCAGTTACTAGTTTAAAACCTGTTCTGGCTGAAAAATTAATCTTTGACAGAGCTTTAGAAATGTCAAGATCTGCAGCCATGAATGAATTAAAAAATGAGAATTTATTAGGTTGTGAATTATGTTATTCAACTGCAATTTGGATGCTTGAAGCTCTATTAAATTATGATTTGGATGATGTTACATCAAGTGGTGGATCTTTCAGTTCTGAAAGACTGGATGTTGAAGATCGTAAAACTGTTGAGATGTTTGTTAATAGTATTGGGAATAGATTGAAAGTGTTGAGACAAAAGATTGAAAAACAAGGTATAAGATAAAATTGAAAGAGTCCATTCTTCCATCTATTCCGGTTCTATTGATTCATCTCTTTATTTTTATCTTTTTATTTTTTTATTATTTTTTATTATTCTTTGTTTAGACTAATAAGTGGAATTGGTCAGGTTTATTTTATTATATTTTTGTTTTAGTTACCGGTGGGATGGGGATTTGGGTTTTTTTATATTTTTCAGTCTTTGCAATATTTGTTTTGTTTTTGTTTTCATTTTTTTATAAATCATTACTATTGTTTAACAACCTGCATTTTTCTTTAGGGCTGATTGATGTTTGAGTGTTTTTTCTGTTGTTATTTTTTTTGTTACTATTATTAAGGCTACTACTTGGGAGATAATATTAGCTATATATATAAATTATTGCTATGGTCAGCTATCTATATAACTATTTTTTTTATTTTATTTAATAAAATATATCAAGTGATCATCTATTTTAATCAAGATTGAAGTTCATTAACCCCTTCTGGAAATGGTAAATTAAACGATTTAAGAAACCTTGGAACACAAGAATATCTATGGTATGTGAAATCATTCGCTTTATTGCATTGACAATTTAAATACTCATGAATTTTTTCATTCCTTGGACAATTTAAATTTGGTTTATGATAATATCCTGTATCATCAAAGAATTGAATTTGTTCGGGTTTTAATAAATATGAAACAGCCAATGTATGAAATGGAGCATCCCCCCATCTTTCATAAAAGAAATTTCCAGTCTGATCCATACTTTCGAAATATCTCATATATGCATCAGATCTGAAAAAATCAAGATCTGCAACTTCAAAATTAGACCAAAAATGACACATATTATATTTTAAATCTGTGTTTAATTTCTTTTCATCACTTGATTGAAATTCATCATAGAATATAATTTTACTATCAACGTATTGATGAGTTACAAAATTTAGTGAATGACCAGGAGCCATTAAATTTGAATTTAAATTAAAGAAATCAACTGTTGAATCCCATAATCCTCTGACTGTTTTTCTGTCCTCTGTCATGGCCATTGTGAATCCATAAGTTTTATTTTCATCCTTCATTAATTTAAAAGGATCATAAGGTATATCGCAGACAAATTTAATATTTGGTTCAACTCTCCAATAATACTTATAATCTTTAAGAACATCCAACCTGAAAAAAAACCCACTGTTGAATCTGCACATTTGTCTGTAGCTTAAACTGTCACCATATAGTGTATTTTCTTGTTTTAGTCTTTTGAATGATTTTTTCATTTTAACTGAATCTATCCAACTTGGAACTTTCCAATATTTATCGGGAATCTTAGTAAAGATTGCTCGACCAGATACTTTTTTAGAAACTTGAGTTATAAAATCATCAGTGAATGGTACCTCATTTAAAAATATCCAATCATAATGACGATTTTTATTGAATCTCTTTTCAACGTAATCAATCGATGAAAGCATTTCTTTCAATTCCGAGTTACGAACCAAGGATAAAAGCGTGGCATTCTCTAAATGGCTCGTTGAGATAATGATATCTTCATTGAATATTTGAGTTATTTCAGGATCTTCAACCTCTGAAGATGATTTGAAAGATGATTTGAATGCTTCAAAGGTTGGATTATTTGAATAATCGACCCAGATTATAAATCCAATGGATATAAAACAGAGAGCAATACCTATAAAAAATCGTTGGAATTTCCTAGGTATATTCAAATTTGGAACAAAATTCCAGTTTTCAAAGAAAGACATCTTTTTTCTGATGAGCTAGCTATGTTTGAGTGTTTTTTAAATGTCCCTTTGGTGTTTGAGCTAAAATTTTAGTACGTCATGGATCAGTTTGATTATCAATTGGGTATGATATATACAGGGAAATGGTGGTTTGGAATGCAACGAATGAAAATTTATTTGAGAATCTCTGAGCTATTTTGCTTTTTGTACCTTTGAGTTATTATATAACTCAGCCTATTGTTAAAATGAAGATCGATCAACAGAATCCAGAACCTATCAAACCTGTTGCTGTCTCTCGTTGGGCTAAAAATAAAACATCTCTTCGGCATTTGGACTCCGCATTTCACGCGAAATTTCCGGGATTTGAGAATATAGACAAGCACAGCCATAATATAGAAGGAAGCGATATATATATGTCATTTAGCCTAATTAACAGCTAATTCTTTCAATGAGAACTCTCAGAATATTTGAAGGAGGATATTCGAAATAAGAATATTCCCGTTGAGAACAGTTTCAGAGATTTGAGAATCATTGTTTATTGTGCTTTGAGTTTTCTTTAGTATCTTATAGCAGTTTCTAATATGGTAAAAACTGATAAGTTCCTAGTTACTAATAATCAAAAAAGTTAGATGGTTTTGATTTAACGTAGATGAATGTAGTTAAGGCAGGTTGAATTGAGTTTCTTTAGTAGTGCTCAACCATTTTCTTAATCTCCTTCATATTCTTGCCCCTTGCCTTTTAAGGAGAGACAACTCCTTCACAACTTAGAAACCATGTTGTACAGCAAGTAGATAAGCTCCAACAAGTCGATCGACGCGTCTGATACAAATAGTTGATATCTACAGTATAGCAGTCAGCTCCGAAAATGTGTACAACTCCGTCCCGGTTAGCTCAGTTGGTAGAGCGTTCGGCTTTTAGGGAATGAAGCATTTCGAAAAAGTTGACCGAAATGTCCAGGGTTCGAGCCCCTGATCGGGAGTTATTTTTTTTCCTATTTTTCCAACATCTGAGAGAATGCTAGATAGTATATCGTTTACTCTCTCTGTATTTTTTTTCCTTATTTTCTATATTGCAAGAGTATATTATACAATTTTTTTTGACTAGAGTACTCCCAATTGTTCAGTGCGTGATCTGCTCATCAGTTAATCAAAGCATGGCCGATGATAATAAACAAGAACCTGAACTGATAAGTTCAGAACGTGTCGAAGATTTGCAAAGTAATGCTAATGATAGTGAGGTTACGCTGGACAAGCTGATCCAGAATCAACCCCCTTTTGATATGGCAAATTTACCATCGTTCTCAGCCAATACAGCAGGTACACAATCTACCACTAACAATCCAAGTGAAAATCTAACGACTGCTGATTTCCTGGCAAAAATTGAAAGACAACAGCAAGATTTACAACGACAAATGCGTGAACAACAAGAGAGAAGAGAGCAACATTTAAAGGAACAACAAGCCAGAGAGCAACAGATACGAGACCATCTATTAAAGACACAGAAGAGAAGAGAACAACAAATGAAAGAACAACAGATCAGAGATCAACATTTGAAAGAACAACAATTACGAGAACAATTATGGAGAGAAAATCAATTTCGAGAGTTTAATAAACCTCAACCAGTTGATGATGAAGGAGTTCCAATAGATATGAAACGAGCAATGGAATATTTAAAAGAAGGATTGAATGAACATAAAGAGATTCAGTTAGCAGAAAAACTTTTATTAAAGAAGCAAGAAGAAGATGAAGGAATAGATAATGACGATGATGAAGAATTTGAAGATTTGTTAGAATTGTTCAATATTGATCCAGATGAGACATCTTTGGATCTGAGTATCAACGAACGACAGCAGATGTTGATTGAATCCATGGATCCTGAACAATTGAGCAGATACGAATATTTCCGTAGAACAAATTTAAATACAAATGGAATTAAGAGACTAATCAATAGTTTAGTTGGACAAACAGTGACTACAGATTTTGCAAAATTGCTCGCTGGTATTGGCAAGGTTTTTGTTGGTGAAATAGTTGAGAAGGCAAAAGAGGCTGAAAGAAGACAAAATGAGTCAAGAGTTGCAGAGATGCTTGATTATAAGAGGAAATTAAAAGATTATGAGGATGAGTTGGAATGCTATGATGAAGAAGTTAAAAGAAGGAGGACTAACAATGGTGAACCAGAATCCACTGGTGAATTGGTTGATGATCTACCTAGTAGGAACTCGATCAAAAGACCTCAACCACCAACTTTTTTCAGAAATGTAAATCCAACAAACCTCTATGTTAATTATGGAACAACATCAGCAACTGCACCAGATCCAACTTTTAATAGCGTTAGAATATCTACCCCTGGATCAACTACAACTCAACTACAACCTGATCATATTAGAGAAGCTTGGAGACTCTATCAAGAAGAGAATGATACTGTTATTCAGGGAAGATGGAGAAAGCAAGGAAAGGGAGATGGATGGTTGTTTAGATGAATTAAATAAACTTTTTTTAGAGTCAGCGATCATGTATGATAAGAAAATTAATCAGTCATAAAACACATACACATATACACACACATAAGTGATATTTTAAAAAAAGTAAATATAAGCCATGTTCAAAAAGCAATTGACTTTCAGAGAACCAATTAAGGATTCCAAATCTAATCAAGGGCAAAAAAATAAATAGAGAGAAGGGGAATAAAGATCTATTTAAAGGTCATTGTTCTCATTACCCACAATAAAAGGAGGGAATAAAGAGAGAAAAAGAGTAAACCACACACACACATACTATTATGATTTTTTTTCTTCTTCTTCTTCATATTCAGTAGCAAGAAAAAAAATAGAGACCTAAAAAAAGGATATAAAGAAATTTGCTGCCGGCATTATTTCTGAATTGTCTTTTTTGGTTGGTAAAAGTAAAATAAAAAGGGAAAATAAAAAGAACCCGAAGGTTAATAAAAAAGCAAAAATTAAGAGAGTATTGAATTCTCCTTGGTAAACTTCAGGGTATTAAGATTATGAAAGTGCCAAATGTTTTGGATCATTCTCGTTCATATTCTTCAAGCATTGTTCCATCTTTTACTTTTCCTTCTCTTTCAAGCCTGTGCCAAAAACTTCAAAATTATGCAAACCCCATCAACCACACACACTGGCCAATGAAACCTGCACTCACACAAACAGAAAGGGAAAGGAAAAGCAACAGAAGAAAAAATAGGGAGAGAATATGTTGAGAAGAAAAAGCACAAAATGAATTGACTTTCAAGATGCTTAAAGTCACCAATGAGTTTAACTAAAGAGTAACATCACAGAGAAAGAGTAGCCTAAAATCTAATGGCGAGTTGTTTCATTCACTGAAGTTTGTTTTGATTCTGCATGATCATCAGTAGAACCTTCATGATCTTCATCACTATCAATCAATTGCGTTTCATCCAAATCAAGATCTTCCATAACTCTTGCATCGATATCTGGAATATCAGACATACCATAATAGGCAATTGCTGCACATCCTGCAAAACCGGCAATACATGAAAACACCAAGGCAACAATACCTCTAGCTGTGAAACCAGCAGGTAATGCCTTATGTTGGACATTTTGACCTGTCAAATCCAAATAGTCATCAGAATTACCAGCTGCATTACCACTGTAAGAAACACCAACGTTATTACAAACGTCTGTCCAATTGTCGGTTAATGATTGTTGTTCTTGAATTGATTTTGGATCTTCAATCAAGGTAAGAACTAAACCTTGTAACAAATGCCATTCAATATGACAATGGAAGAGCCAAATACCTGGATTATCAGCCTTGAATCTGATGACGAAATAAGATTGAGGTCTAACGTACAAGACATCTCTTCTCATTGGATTATCTGGTAAACTAATCAAATCTTCAGTTTCATTATAAGCAACAGGAGCATCTTCATCACCGAAATCAGGACCTCTAAGGATTGTTTGGAAAACATGACCATGTAAATGGAATGGATGCTTACCGGTATCTTGATTATTCAAAACAATTTCAACAACTTCATCTTTTTCTAAAACAAATGAATGAGTATTTGTACCGTAAACTAAAGCGTTTGTTGCATCATCACCAGACGAGAAAACAGTTGCCAAAGTTGGAACTTTTGGAGCAGCATATGTGATATTATTGAAGAATGCATAGTTGACACCATTTCCTAAATTGTCCATAACAACATCGATTGTGATTTGATAATCAACATTATCATAAGCTTCTTCTTCTTCAAGAGGAATCAAATAGTAGTCATCCAAGAATGCATCCAAATCATCGATATAGTATTCATCTGGTAAATCAGCAGATTCATCATAGATAATATAGTTTGTAACATTCAACATCAAATCAGAAGGAGTTGTATCCAACATATCTTCATCGAACTTTTGCATAAAGGCATAATTTCTAGAAGTATCATTCTTGGTTGTAATTAAAACGTCATATCTTTGAGCAACTGTGATATATAATTCACTGGTTGTATTTGGTTGAACATAAATACCATCGACTGCAACAACGGTAAATTCATGATCTTCCATCCAAAGATATTGAGAAACAAAACCACCAATATTTATAATTCTAACGTAATAAGTTGTATCAGGTTTAACATGCCAAGTATTATTCATTGTATTATTCATCAATAAATTTTGAGGAATTGGTTCAGCACCTGTTGGATTGAACAAATTTAGGAAATCAGCTGTTAAATCAGGAACGAATTTATGATACCATTCAGACAATGTTAAAGTAATTTCTTCATCATATTCATAAGGATTATCATCATCTTCAATAATAAAAGTACCTCTCATACCATCCATGTACTGTCCTGAAGTATGCGAATGGTACCAGAAAGAACCAACTTGATCAGGAACAGAGAAATTATAAAGCATTGTATCACCAGGTGCAATTGGACATTGATTAACCATTGGTGGACCATCCATTAGGGTTGAATTTTCTTGGAATAAACCATGGAAATGTAAAGTTGTATTAGTATCGGTGAAATTATTGTTCAAATAGATTTCCACACGATCACCAGTCTTAACTTTAATATCTGGCCATGGCCAAACTCCATTACAAGTAATAACTGGTCTCTCAAAGGTACCATCTGGATTATAATCAGCCCAACCAGTTGTCCAATTGAAGACATGGGTTTCAGCAGCTGCGACAGCAGCTATCAAAGATGATTTTAAAATATTGCTGAATTTCATATTGAAAATAATGGGCACGAGATTTTACCTGATGAATTTCTTTATTTCTTTCTTCTTTGATAAAGTGATGATAAATTTCTTCTTCTGTTAATACTTTACTTTCAAAATTGTGAGTTAAATAAATTAGTCAAGTGAATAAACAATTGAGCCAGAAAAATTAACAAGATTGGAAAAATGAAAAGATGGGAAAGGTAGGGGGGTTAATTGTTTGTATGTATGTGTGTGTGTGGTATATAATCTGTTAAAGAGAATATAATAAACAATTAGATTAATACAGTTTAAAAAGACTTGTGAAAATTTCGGAGGAAAGTAATGAATATTTATATGGCTGTTTGGAAGTAATGAAAAAGAGAGAACCCTTGTTGTTTGTTTTTGGGGTTGGGGAAGTGTGAGGAATAAAGCTACCACACACAAGAGAATTTTAAACTTTTTTTTAAGAAGAATAAGGTTATTATACATGAAACAATTATCGAAACAATAGCAGTTAACAATAAAATTAATTCTACGACTTCCAAATTGGGAATGAAGATTATGCAGATAATTTTTTTCTGATTCAATTTTTGAATCTGAACTTTCCTAATAGAGATTAAGGGGAAATAATTATCAGATGAAATTTGAGTATTCTTGATTGATAGACAAGATGAACTATTGTGGTTTTCTTGGTTAAGTCATTGAAATTATAATTTTTTTGGATTATATAGTCTTACTAGTTTGTTACTAAGACTTGTTAATTTTATATTCAATAATAATTGAATGAAGATGAAAAATTAATTGTGAAGTGAAGAAGAGCCATCCATCCGAGAACCCGCTTACCTTAATATTGCAAAATCACATCTTGACCGATATTTCCCTAATTTAATGTGTTTTTGTACCTTTATGATTGGCTATAAAATTTAAATTAAGCTTAAAATTTATTTTTCTTTATAATACACCATGGTATTGATTCGCTAATTATATTGTTGACTTGGCAAAAATATAATATAATTCAAGGGCTTATTGATGCCTTTCATTCATCCAATTAATTAAAGGAGATACACAGACCCCCGTTAATTCCTCGCATCTCCCCACTGTCGCTGATCAATCTGATTAGCTGAAAGTATAATTTTTTAACTTTCACACACCATTACACCACTTTCAAACAAGATTTTGACACCCCTACACCGAAATATGACATAATCATTGATTTTGATTACATAACCGATTTTTCGTCCAAAAAGGATTTTAGAAGACGATGGAAGAATATAAGGGGAAAATTCAAAAAGTGGAGGAGCCTTAACTACTTTTTGGCCCTCCACTCGTTTAACTCCTTCAGTTTAATTTTTCAGTTTGAATTCATAGCTTTAATTATGTCAGATTGGGATTCAGTTACTATAATTGGTAAAAAGGCCAGAGTTGGTGGTGCTGCAGGTCCAAAAGAAAAAGTTGTTAAATCATCTTCTGCATTGAACGCTGCTAGAAGAGATGGCCAAGTTGTCTCTGTCGATAAAAAATATTCAACTGGTAATCTAAGAGGTGATCCAGAAGGTCAAAGACTAACCAGAATCGACAGATCAGATGAGATTATTGCTCCTAAAAAGATTGATTCAAGTGTTGGTAAAGCCATTCAAACTGCAAGAATGGAGAAAAAGATGACTCAAAAAGATTTGGCCACAAAAGTTAATGAAAAACCAACTATTATTAATGATTACGAGGCTGGTAGAGGTACCCCTAATCAACAGTTATTATCCAAACTAGAAAGAGCCTTAGGTGTTAAATTAAGAGGTAAAGATATTGGAGCTCCTTTATTCGGTAAAAAGTAAGAGTCATAAAAGAAGCATTGAATCATTTGATTTCTATTTTTCTTATCATATTTACACCTACACTTCACAATACAAATGTTTATGACAGTTTTATTCTTTTTTTTCCACCTTTTTTTTTTTTATTTTATAGTTAATTTCTGCTATGTAGGAATCTAATGTCAACTAGAGTGAATTATCTTTAACTCGAGAATCAGCGTCGATCGACCATGTCTCCCCGCCAGTCTTCGATGATCGCCATCTTCATTTAGATTGATGGTGATGATGTTCAATTTCAATCTGCTCATGACGATTTCCTTCTTTCGTATATCAGGTATTAAAACAAAGAAATGACCACGGTTTATGAAGTTGACCATGGGATTCCAGAATCTCTCACTTTTTCCATCAGGAACAAACTTAAAAAGTTTGACACTTTGGAGGATATTCAACCATTCTTGGATGAATTAGATTCTCTTGTTGATTTAGAAAAAATTGATATCTCAGGAAATACAATCTCCCCAGTCTGCTCAAAGCACTTGGCTTCAAAATTCTTAAAATTTAAGTCTACTTTGATTGAATTAAATTTACAAGATATTTATACATCAAGAGACAAGCATGAAATTCCTGCTTCATTATCTGAATTCTTCCCACAAGTTCTAAAATTGGAAAAATTGAAAGTTATCAATTTAAGTGATAATGCATTTGGTGGTGAAGAAACAATCACAGTCTTGGAAAGTTTCATATCAAGCTGTAAACCAATAGAACACTTGATTATATCCAATAATGGACTTGGTCCATTTTCAGGTGCAAGAATAGGTAAGGCATTGTATAAATTAGCTGTTTTGAAAGAGCAAAATAGTTCACCATCTCTAAAGACATTTTGGTGTGGTAGAAATAGATTAGAAAATGGATCAGTTGATTATTTATCAATCGGTTTTAAGGCAAACAAGAATCTTGAAGAGATCAAACTTTATCAAAATGGAATTAGACCTCAAGGTATTTCAAAATTGATCAAGAATGGATTATCAGGATTGAAACACTTAAAAGTGCTAGATTTACAGGATAATACCTTCACATCCTTAGGATCTACATCTTTAGCTTTGAATTTGAGTCAGTGGACCGAATTGGTTGAATTGAACGTTAATGATTGTTTATTGAAATCTTCAGGTGGTGCCAAAGTTTTAAATAAATTAGGTGAGATTTCAAACAGTTCAAAGTTAGAAATTCTGAAATTACAGTATAATGAATTAGAAGCCGATTCATTAGAAATTTTGTCAAAGATTCTACCAAATTTGGAAAATCTAAAGTCATTGGAATTAAATGGTAATAGATTTGATGAAGAAGCCGAAGATTTAGAAAAAATCAATGAAATTTTGGAAGAAAAAGGTGCACAATTGGATGAACTTGATGACTTAGAAGAGTTAGATTCCGACGAGGAAGATGAAGAAGATGAAGACGAAGATGAAGAAGGTGAAGAAAGTCAAGATGATGATTTGGAAGAGCTTGAGAAACAATTGAAATCAACATCTATTTAATCAAACACAAATAAAAATTTTATATAATAATAAATCAATTCACATTCAATATGATCTCTTCATGTATATTATCAATTAGTTTATCCTTTTTTATCCATTTATTCTCTAGCCACTTATCCAATTTTGATTTTTTTTGTGGAACATTAGACATAAGTTTTGCTTTAACATGGACTCGAATGACAAAAGTTTCTTTGAAAAGTCCAAACATTTCCAAAACATTTGGAGCTGAAAACAATTGCTTAGTATTATCAACCGATTCAAGCTCACCATCTTCTTTCAATCTATAATAAACTATAATTATATCATACAATCTAGTAAATTTTGTCTTGCTCAAACTGGAGACAGCATTTGCAAAGCTGGAATATCTTGGATATAGTAAATTATTAAATTGTGGTAGATAGTACTTCTCAGATAATCCCTTTTGAATCTTTGAGTTTCTTTCAGTATAAATATTAACCTCGGGAAATGTAACCAACCAATTTGATGTATCTTCACCTTCAACAATTGAATTGAATGTCATATTTAAGGTTTCATTGTTCAAATCCCAGTTCTCATCACTTTGAAAGCAGTGTCTTAAGACTTTCAAGCCTGGAATATCCCAAATCGTAAACCACGTAAAGAAACTAACCCTTGGTAAAATCAAAGATGATAGGTCTTTGGCAATGATTGGATTTGGACCTTGATTCAAAGTTGATCCCTTGAGTGTACTAAGCACAAGGTATGGGAAAACTATATGATCAATCAAAGAACAGTGATTACTCATGATCAATGCATTTTCAACTTCTAGCTGATCCCCAGATATATGAATCTTGACCTGATTCAATTCCTATACATCTCAACATTCGAAGTTAGTGAAACTGTGTTATGAGTGAAAACCACAAAAATAGAAATTAAGGGATCTACATACCAAGATATAAACACATAGCATCCAGAATCCATTTGCAAAATAAGCCTTATAATTGGCTCTTGTTCTTGGTATAACTACTTTTGAGCAGTAGGAAGCAATTGTAAAACATTCATAAAATAGAACATAAAGGACAAGAACAAGAACAAAACTTAGCGTTCTAAAAATAACCAAATATTCCTTCCGATCTTTAAACGATTGCTTGAGTGTATCAATTCCAAAGTGCACAGATAATTCACTTGTCATCTTCCCTTTTATAAATAGTCAAGAAGCAAGAAGAAACAAAAACATGAAGAGACAAAGAAGGATATTTGGTATCCCTCTTTTCTACCCTCGCATATGATTACAGAACCTGCAATTTATCATACTATTCATACAATGTGATTATTATTAAGCTATTAGAAATTAAAAAATAAATTAAGAGAAGTAAATTAAGAATACAGTAAGTGAATTTTCATTAGATAACTAACCTTTTGTGGTACTTTCTTCTGTTGAAAAAACCTCCGACCTTGTAAACAATTGCTCCAAAGAATCTGAAAAGTGCCAATCCCGCCACTGTCCAAAGAACAAATGCCATGAATATATTGGCTGAAGTTTCATCATATTGCCTCTTCGATAAATTAACAACTACTCTTTTCATCAACCTAGTAGTAGTAGTTGTTGAATCATCACTAGTGGTATCTGTACTGCTTGTATCGTCCTTAGACTCTTGGTAGTCATCCAAACCACCAGTTTTTAAAACTGCAACTAAAACTGCAAAATTACAGGCCAACCAAAGAACAACAGTATAAGTCCTACCCAATGCATAATTTTTACCAGACGTGAAGGCTGTACTTTCTTGTTTTGTAACTTCAGGTTTAGCTATGTTACCTTGGGCTAATAAATAAAGTTCATCAGGATCTTGTAAAGCTTCCGATAAGATCACTTCATTTGCATTTCCCATCACAGCTTGTTTTTTTGCACCATCAGTGGTTGTAACCGAACCCTTTGTACCCCATGAAATATCATGGATGTTACAGAATGCAAATATACTAAGAACATTCACATAAGCAGGAGATAATATCACATACTGAAAGGTACATGTGAGTAAATGGAATCCATCCATGAATAGAATTGAGCCAAAAATATAGAGCAGATAAGTAGAAGCTAATGCAGCTACCATTTGCCACAATTTTGCGTTTTTGGCAACTTCTAATAGTCTTCCAGTGACAGTATCTGAATCAACATCTGCAATTATACTTTCGATAGATGCAATTGTTTGCAACACAACACAAACTATCATATATGACATCACCAAACCAAATAGGACGAATGCAAGTTGATACAATCTTCTAGCATCTTGAGGTCTATTACCAAATGAAATGACAAACGTCAAAGTCAATGCCAAAATATAGATCCATAAGAATACCACAGCTATTATATTGCCAGTATGTGATCCCATTATAGTACTCGCAACACCTAATGTTAACACTCTGAAAACTAAGAAATAAAATGAAATTGAAAGCCATGATATTCCAATATTTATGGTTTGATAAATGATTTCAATAAACAACATAAATTTTCTCATTGCTGAATGATTTGATGAAAACATTCTATAAGAATGTAGGATTGAATATAAAGCAGCAAAGAAAGAACCGTTCAACCATCTTCTTCTTTGATTGATAAATTCACTAACTCCTGAAGGAACATCAGTAACTCCAAATGCATCATGAACGTATCTTAATAAATATGAACAATTTCGTTTTGCAACTAGTTCAAAACATAAAATACGATCCTCTGCTAAATACATATTTGATTCCAAAACTCCCGCTGGTTTTTCAGTATTTGTTTTCATATCTTCACCATGGAAATATGCCTTCAATGGATCTCCTTTTAAAGCTTCATATCTGTAAGCAGAAAATGCACCAGGCAAGACAGTAACAAAACCAAATGCAGATTCCATTGGTTTATCCAAAATATTTGAGATTTTATATTCAAAATTTTGAGCTGCGATTAAAGGATTTGCAACAACAGTTTTAAAATCAGCCAATTGCTTGTAAAAAAAATTTCCAACCTTATTCAGGAAGGTAGATTCATCATTTGGACTGGTTTTGCTACCAAGCATTGCTCTGATTTCTCCACATGAACCACCAACTTTGGGGTCTTTAAAAGATTCCCATAGTTTGTAAATTGAATTTGGACCTGGTTCAGTACCAACATCCAAAAGACAAATAACTTTTGGATTTAAATTAGGAGCCAAGAAATTGAATGCCCATCTGTGAGAATTAATCTTTTGTTTATTTTGTTCCTTTAACAAAAACATCATTTGAACAGGAACTGTCTGTTCAGCAACCAATGGAACAGTGAAACCCTTATTTTCATCATTATGATAATCGAATTTTCCAATTCCAAAAGTTGTTGTATATTCAAACAAATGTGCATTAACATCATCACCATTAACATTTTCTTGCATAATACCTTCTTGGAAACAACCTAATAATGTCAATAAAGCTTTAGATCTTTCATGGATTTTACTTCTACCATCACTGACTATGACAACAACAATTTTTTTCCATGCTTCTTTACCAAATGGATGCACATCTCTTTGATCATCTGGTAAATTATACATATATTTGATATTTTTGAAGACACCCTTCAAAGTTCTACCTAGTAAAACTTCATCCTCATTATACATGGTACAAACAATCATTAGTTCTGTTTCACGTTTGATACCATAAAGGTTTGGTCTTAGTGGATAATTCTCAATATCACTTTTTTTCTCAAAATCAGCAGTATCGTAATCCTTTGGGTCAGCGGTAATTGCATGATATCTTAAGTGTGAGAATTCAGTCATTGATTTTGCTTGGTCAAATGGTACTTGATTCAATAATTGTTTAGGAACAGGATAATCAAAACTAAAATGCTTCCCATCAACAAGTTGGATCTTAGTGTCACCTTTTTCAGCCGCATTTAACGCTGTGGTGTCTGTATTATCAAATGCTTGATCAAAGAATAGATCATTAGAAATGGCAGGTTCATCCAAATCTCTTTGAAATGGTTGGAAATTCAAATATGTACTTTGTTGGTGGTAGCCAGCACCATCAGGTGTGAAATAGCCATTATTGAGGGTTGCAACTGAATCATTAATAGGTTGATACGTCAGCTCATAACTCTGTTGAAATTGATTCATCGAATAAGATTTTTCTTCCTCTGATCCAATCCCAAACGGATCAACAAGAGCTGAAGATTCTGAACTATTTTCGGAAAATCCAACATCACCGGATGAGTGAGACATTGAATTGTGACGATAAACATTTTGGGGAAGAGTTAAATGATCAGAGGGTGAGAATTGTTGACGTTGAGTAAAAGGAATTGGTGGAATAGATTGACGGGGAAGCTGTGGGATTTGATTGCCGTAAGATGCTTCATCGCGATAAGTAGGACTGGTATTTGTATTGGTAGCAAAGACATTAGCCTCTCCAACTAATGAATTATCATAAGAGACAGCATCTGATCCTTCAAAAACATTCTCATTGTTAGAATAACTGGAATTGTATCTTTGTGCCTGTTGATGCTGAACTTCTGCTTCTTCTTGATCAAAGTCAAATGGATTCGAGTCACGAAAATCTGTCGTGTTGGTGTTGGTGTTGGAGTTTGTATCTGGAAATCTAGGCATGGCTGCTTTGACAAAAATTCAAACAGCTGGTAGTCGATGAGAATAGAAGAATGAGCTCCAAAAATTGAGAATGGAATTGATCCTTGAATTGTGAATGCTACTACAAGTTTCAGAAAGAAATGATACTGGGGAAAAATCTATTTATATAACACATATGGGGGATCAGCAAGAATTTTATTACAAGGCAGTGATATGTATATAAATTGAGCACAGCCAAATAATATCTCCGTGTATGTCATTCATTCGCATCCCCCTTTAAGTTATAAATCATCATAGAAGTGGCGAAGCGTGTTTCCTTCTTTTACTTTCTACCTATTACAGCCCTTTTGAGCCCATCAATTGGAAAAACCGAGTTCTGTTCGGATCAAAGATCACGTGCAGTTACTCTTTTCGGTGTAAGCTTTCGTTAAAGCTTCGCCTTAGGGTCGGTGGTTATACGATTATCAAGGGACTTCTGATGTTGACAATTAAATAGTCGATCAGGCTTAGTATTGAAACATTTGCTACTCCCTACGTCATTGAGATTGGAGAAGCTTTTACAAGCTTAGCGCTAGAACTGCTCAAATACATGCCAATTGGATGGTTAGTCTATATGTAAGAAGCTTGGAAGGTGCCATTTGTCTTGCGCAGGGATCTAGATCTGGATCTTGTGAGCTTTCGGTCGATTGTTTACTAATCGACGAGTCGATTCGGTGATTAGTAACAATCTTATCAAAGTGTGGCTCACATCTTGAACTTTATTTCGTTATTATGATAAATATAAGAAGTTTGAAATCAACAGATCAACTTGATTTGCTTCCAAAAATATACACTCTGTATTACTTCTAGGACAGTGATACTTCATGATAAAGACATGCCTTATGGAGGTGTTGGATCGGATGATGCTGAAGAGCCAGAACCACTTGAACAGTGTGATGATATAAAAGAAATTCCAAGAACCGTTATCGAAACACTCCGATTGGATGAAAGTCCGGACTATTCGATTCCACAAGAGGAGGAATACAATCTTCTAACCTTTAGATACTTCCTTATGAGTGTGATTTTTGTTATTCCTGGGGCTTTTATAGATACCATGAATTCTTATAGAACAACTTCTGCTCCCTATAGTATTCTATTTGTTCAATTTTTGGCTCATCCTACCGGTAAATTTTTGGCTAAAATTTTGCCAACTAGAAAATTCAAGATAAAGTTCCCATTAATAAGGAAGTCCTTTGATTTCAGTTTCAATCCACATCCATGGACAATAAAGGAATCTGTTCTGGTTACTCTAACCGCAGCTTCTGGAGCAACGGGGAATCAAGGAACTGCTCCATTATCATTAGCTGAGATCTTTTATGGCGAATCCATCAACCCTACAATTGCTTTGATTTTCATGTATGGAATAGTTTGGACAGGATACTCATTTGCAGCCATAGCGAGAAATGTGGTACTCTATGATCCACAATTTGTTTGGCCTCAGGCTCTAATGCAAACTTCATTGTTTAAAGCCCAAGAGGATGCCGATAAGAACACAAAATCAAAAGAAAATAATGGTTCTTTACAGATGAAAATATTTGCATTAGGATTAACAGCTATGTTTTGTTGGCAATTTTTCCCAGAATTCATCTTCCCAATGACTTCATCGGTTGCCGTTTTATGTTACATGGCACCTGGGAGTCAAGCCCTTAATTTTCTAGGATCTGGGTTGGGTGGTTTAGGATTCTTGAATATAACTTTGGATTGGAGTAATATTACATCCAATGTGATGTTAATGCCATATTGGACTATAGTTCTTCAGTTTTTAGGATTTGCATTGACATGTTGGATTGTTCTACCGATAATGAAATTTTCTAACAATGGTAAATTTTCTACAGGATTGATGGAGAATAGACTATTACTTGCCGATGGTTCAGTATATCCTACTTTGGAACTAATTACAAAGGATTTGAAATTTAATGAGACTGCATATGAACATTTTGGTCCAATCCATTTTGGATTTTTAAGGGCATTCAATATTTTTTTTGATTATGCAGCTTATGCAAGTGCCATTACTTGGTTGTTATGTTTTGGAATTGGGGACTTGAAAAAAAGCTTTGACAAAATCAAAAAGAGATTCTCACACAGTAGTGTAGAAATAACAGAAAGAGATCCTTTACTTGCTAATCAATCAGGTAGTGAGATAAACAAGATAGCATCACCTTACACAGATAGAATTAATAGACTTTATTCCAAATATCCAGATGTTCCAATGTCTTGGTTTCTTGTGCTTTTTTTCATTAGCTTTACAGCATTATCATCAATTCTAATCTTCACATCACAATTGTTCATCCCATGGAAAACTTATATAGTAGCATTGGTCATTGGTGCTATTATTGTTACTCCATTATCATATCTTTATGCCAGTTCGAATTTCCAGTTGGCGATTGGAACAGTGAATGAACTTCTATACGGTCTAATGATCCAAAGCGATTTTTTTTCAAATGGTGTAAAACATCCATGTGGGGCAGCAGTTTATGGTGCTGTTGCAGGTAATGCATGGTATCGTGCACAGTACCTTTTACAGGATCAAAAAACAGGAATGTATAACATGGTTCCCCCACGGCTTGTTTTTTTCTCTCAAGTATTTGGAGATTTGATTGGTGTTCCATTCAATTATTTGGCATTGAGATGGGTTATTAATTCCAAATATGATTATTTAAAAGGTATAAAAGTTGATCCTCTACATCAATGGACTGGTCAAGTACTTGTTAGCTATAATAGTAATGCAATTCAATATGTTATGCTTGGCCCAAAGAGGTTGTTTTCTCTATATCCTGAGTTACCATATGGCTTTATCTTTGGTATCGTAATGCCAGTTGTGATTTATCAACTTTGGAAAATTAGTGGGAAATGGAATAAATTAAAACTTTTCAATACAACTATTTTATTTTCCGCAATGTCAAGATTTTATGGTTATATAAGTACTGGTTATTTTACTCAGTTTTTAATTGGTACTTTTACTATGCATTATTTATTCAATTATAAGAAAGATTGGTTCAAGAGATTTAATTATGTTTTAGCAGCTGCTTTTGATACTGGTTTTAACTTATCAAATTTAATACTGTTTATTGTCTTTAGTAATGGTGGAATTTCCGTTCCTTATTGGTGGGGGAACAATGAAAAAAATGTCGAAAGATGCTTTGCTTTATAGAATTTTTAATAAACTTCACGAATTTAATATCATATCCTAATTACTATTACTTAACAAAACATATTCAATGTACATAAATGAAAAAAAAACGGAATAAATAAAAACTCATGGATCTAAATCCATTGTTTCTCCACTATCAATAAACTTTCTCAGCTGTTGAAATTTAACTTTTTCAAGTTCATCTATTTCTTCTTCACTTGGAGGTAGACCTTCATTTGCCAAATCTGCTGTTCTTGCTTCATTGAATGATCTTAATCTATTATGTAATTCTTCTCTACCATCCATTAAAACACCCCTAGGTAATTTCCCACCTGAAAATGATCTTAAATGCTCAACTTTCTCAGATTCTTCTCTTAAGATACTAAACATACGTGACATACGACCAATTGATAATAGTTTTTTTCTTAATGAGGCACGAACTTCTAATTGATGTTCATCAGTACCTTCTCGGACAACTTCGGTCATCAATGAATTAGCATGTTTGGCTTCTGGAACATCATTAATTGATGAGGCAACTCCACGAGCCAAAGGAGTAACCTGTTGAAGCTCATCCTCTGTACATATATTCAATATTGATAATAATATATCCAGAACTTTCTCAACCACAAATGGTAATGACCATTCGAATATATCCATGAAATCAGGCAAATGATATGGTGTTGGGCTAGCAACAAATTGTTTAATATTGAAAGTTGCACCATCATAAACTAATGCAGCTGCTTTATTTCTATAGGTACCACAATAATTAGGTGCCGAGAATAATGTAATCACAGATGGGAAACCCGTTGATTCATTCTTACGATACATTCTATAACCGGCATCTTGAGCTTGATGGGCACGAATGATTGAAAGTAAACCATTATCATCCAAAAATTTACAAGCAGCTTTATATGTGAAATAATATGAACAATGTCTCTCATAATTTTCTTTATAGTATGTTCCAAATGAATGATCATTTTCATCCACTTTTTCAGTATCAAAATCAGGTGATGGATCTGTCCACATTAAATCACAATAAAGTCCCTTTGATGGGAAATCATACCTTCTTCTTTCGATTTGATTGATATCTTCAATTTTTAGTAAATCTTTCGATATACCTCCATGACAACAAAAGAATTGGTTATTCAATACAGCACACAGTGGCAGTGCCTTAAATGATGCCAGAGACTCATTATAGATTGTAATTGAATATTTCACTTCACATTCTCTTTTGAAAGTAAAGTAGTCAGTCATTCTCTTTGATTCATGATTACCTCTCATTAACCTGAAAGTAGTTGGGAAATTTATCTTTATGGCATAAAGCAAGATTAAAACTTCAATTGAATAATCTCCTCTATCGACATAGTCACCTAAGAACAAATATTGGGTAGTTGCCGGATCTCCACACATTTCAATCAATTTACATAGATCATAGAATTGACCATGGATATCACCAACAACAGTTGCCGGACATGGCACTTCTAAGAGGTTTGGTTCCGATTCAAAAATATCAGTTGCCCTTTGAATAATTGTAACCAATTGATGTACTGATAATCTACCTTCTTTTTTAAAATGCTGAATCAAAAATTTGTAGTCGGGTAAGAATGAAGAACCTTTAAACACTTCATCATCACTTGGAACTCTTAATGACAGAGCTTCAACAGATTTGACGATTCTTTCCGTCGTAACATATGACTCACCATGCTCATCTATGTAAATATTGGGAGGTGTAGAAGTATCTGAATCATCTCTATTTTTCAATTGCCTTAAGGCATTCTCAATCTTTACAGAATTAACATGGGCTTTGAACTTGTTTGCGGGATCACTCATCTTTTCAGAATACTAATTCAAACACAATCAGAAGTCTCTTTTTTTGCAATGGGGAGACTGGAATGTTAAAATTGAAATAAATCTCTATTTACAAGCAAGAAGAAGAACAGGAATTTAGATGTTAGGAATTGGAGTTGCCCAATTTGATGTCACAAGTACACACAAATACTCTCTCCCCCTATTTAAAAGCAGCGCCGCCCGCCGTCTCAAAATTGGGCTTTGCACCGCGTCGATCGACATCTTATCTTATCGTCTCTCACTCTTAAGCATTCATTCATTACAAAGGGTATTATTATATTACTAGTTCTACCATTCTTACTATAATTGTTTTATCATCACAGTCATCATCTATCTGGTTTGGGTGACGAGCTTTTGTAGTTTACTCAAATGATCTCTCTTTGTATCTGATCTCCTTTGTAGAGGAACACCTTCGTTTGCCAAATCAGCCAATCTAGCCTCTTCAAAACTGCTTATCTTATTCTCCAATTCATCTGATCCATCCAGCAAAACTCCTCTGGGTAAATTATCACCTCCTGATAAAGCACGCAATTTTTCAATCTTCTCAGCTTCTTGTCTAAGTATACTGAACATTCTTGAGACTCTTCCAATTGCAAGTATCTTATTACGGAGGGCTGTTCTATCGAGGGTTGGGGCAGGATCATTTGTTTCATAATCATCATCATCATCACCCTTACCTTCATCATTTGAAGAGATAGAAGATTGAAGATGAGAAACAGAAGGAGAAGGTGGTGAGCCGAAAAATACCTTATGGCCTCTATCAACAATTGGAGATGATGGAGCAGTTCCACCTCTTATCTCTTGTAAACTTTCAACCAATTCTCTTGCAATTGGTGTATCTTTTTCTAATTCTTCATCTGTACAAATATTCAATACACTGAATAAAATATCTGCTGTCCTTTCGGCAACAAATGGTATAGACCAGGTGAAAACATCCAACATGTTAGGTAGTCTATAAGGTTCAGGTTGTGCTGAAAATTGTCTAATATTCATGACTGATGAATCATACCTTAAAACTGCAGCTTTATTACCATAAGTTCCACAATAATTTGGAGCAGAGAATAACGAAATAACAGAAGGAAATTGTTGTGGTTCTGTTTTTCTATACATTCTATATCCTGCATCTTGTGCTTGATGTGCACGAATGACACATAGCAAATTGTTATCTCGAAGAAATTTACAAGTTGCATTGTATGAAAACATATATGAGCAACCTCTTTCATAATTTTCGATATAATCTTCGGTTGTTGAATTTTCTAAAGACTCTTCTGAATCGTAATCATTTGAGGGATCAGCCCACATCAGATCACAATATAATCCAGATGATGGGAAATCTGCTTGAAATCTATCAATCATCAGAACGTCTGATAACTTTTTCAAATGTTTGGATAAACCACCATGAACACAAAAGAACTGTTTGTTCATAACTGCTGCAATCGGAATACATTTAAATGATTCAATTGATTTCTTATACACTTCAATTGAATATTTTATACAACATTCAGTTTTGAAGGTAAAATGGGATGTCATTTGTTTCGTTTCATGATTTCCTCTAAGCATGAAAAATGTATCCGGATGATTGATTTTCATAGCATATAATAACAATAAACATTCTATTGAATTTGATCCACGATCAACATAATCTCCTAAGAATAAAAATGAACATTCATCAGGATCTCCACAAATTTCAAATAATTTAACAAGATCATAAAATTGTCCATGTATATCTCCACAAACTGTAACCGGCTCTGGAACAGTTAACAAATTAGGTTCAAGGGCAAGTATATCTGAAGCCATAGTTATTATTCTATCAACTTGATGAATATTCAATTTTCCTTCCCTTTTAAAATGATCTCTTAAAAATTTATAGTTTGGTAATCCTCCAGGATTACTGAAAATTTCTGCATCTGAAGGTTTGCTTGAAGTTGGAGGTATGACATTCTCAACCAGTCTTGATGCTGTGTCGAATCTAACTCCATTATCATCTATGTATAAATGTGGATCATCATCTGCCAAAGGTTGATTGTCTCTATATTTAACTTGCTTCAATGCATTCTCAATCTTCAAAGAATTTTCATGAGCAACCAACTTTTTCTGTGCAGACATGATTAAAATAAGTGAAGAATTATATACAACAGCGGGTCTTTATGCTTTATTGTAGTTATGTACAAGGAGGTGAGTTGGGAGGAGTAGAATAGATCAGGTGGTATAGTCGAGAGTGAAACTTTTTCGGAAGCCTTGGGGAAATGAAAGTAAATAGCACTTGGACAAATTGAAAAACAATGCTGAAAGTTTTGACAACTCAGTTTCAGAAGAACGGGTATTTAAATGGTATTAATAATGGTTGCTTATATTTAGGAAAAACAACAGAATTAAGGAAAGAGTACAGCTATATCACAACTATTATACAAAAATAAAACCACAACTTATTCCCCAAGCCTCTCATCGGTTCTCGGGGTTATTGAGTAAACCAAATTTTTTTTATTCTTTTTTTGATTTGTGTGAGTAGTTTACGTATGTATGTAGGTGGTGGAAAACACGAAATTCTCCTGTCAAGGTGGGGAGAGAGAGGGGTGTGGAGAGACTATAGTAGTGTGACAAGGGAATGATCATTTATTCAAGGAGGAGAGTAAGATTAAGAATAGGAAAGACGCAGAAGTATTAGATCAACATGATAAACGAACGAGGCGCAAAGTTTAAACTTTTTAATTACAGAACAACTTCTATGAGAACTTATTATCTCGTTTACCAGTATGATCTTGATCAGTATAGATTTATTTGAATACTTGTTACTCCGATTCAACTAAATATAAACCTGCCAAGAAATATAAAAGTGAGCAAGCTATAAATAGAATCATTCTTGTAGCAAAAAATTCGGTGATTTAAAAAGGAATCGAGAACCCGGCAGAACAAGGAGAGGAAGAGGACAAGAAGACATGAAACAAAAAGGGTGGAAAACTTTACATGTAAAAATAAACCGTTACGCGGTACGTGTTTGAAGATTTTCCCCCCGACATTGGTGCAAGTTGCCAAGACCTGTCATATTATATATGGACCCCCTTTGTAAATGATCCTCGTCCTTTGTCTCGAAATTTATTCACTAAATTTATCTACTAAAATTATTAACACTAAATCTTTATTAAATGGTTGCATCAATAAATGTCGGTATACTTCTAACATATAAGCTGCTTATTTTTGAGTTTAATTCAAAAATTGTTCTTCCAATTCGTCGTATTTCCATGTTTTCTTCTTCCCATGTCTGAAGATACATTATTAAACAATACGGCGGAGCAGTTTTTAGATCACGTCAGATTCGCTTCTGCGACGCGCCGATATGCAAAAAAAATTAGGTCTACAAGAGTGATCTATGTCACGTGCTTCATTTTTTTTTCCTAATTTTTTTTTTATCTTTAAATTTTTCAAAATCTTTTTTCATGTCAAAGAGAGTAGATAGATACCCTTATTGATTGGAGTTATCTTCTATCAGATTATTCATATACTTAAACAACAACCTAATACAATGGATGAAATAATATTGGAAGATTCAGGTTACATCTGTGTCCAACCACCTCAGAATACATTAGCAATCCCAGATTCAAAAGCACAGGCTAATTTTGAATTGGGAGTTTCAATGTTGATTCATAAATGGGATACATTAGCAACAGCAGTTTCCAATCAATGGGGAGGTCCAGAATCTGAAGAGAAAAGAGATTGGATTACAGGAATAGTAATTGAATTGTTCAATACTTCAACGGAATTAGATATCATCATGGTTCATGAACTATTGTTTAATGCAATGGAAGATGAATTTGATGTCTTAGTTGAAGATAACTCAACTGTTTTAATAGCTACCCAAATCTTGCAGATCTACGGGGAATGCAAAGAAGGAGATTATAGAAGATCTCAACATTTGTATGATACATGGGTATTAAAAGAACAACAAAGATTGAAAAATGGTGTTGCTCGTAGTAAAGTTATAGTTCAGGAAGATCCAAATAATCCAGATATGAGCAGTGATGAAGGTGAAGATGATGGAGATGATGATGATGAGATGGATGATGTGGCAATGGACGATGGCTCCTCCTCTTCAGCTTCTCAATCGACAAATCAACCAACCGTTGATGATGATGGGTTTACGATGGTCACTAGAAAAGGCAGACGTTAAATCAATAAATATATCTATAAAATAATGGATGAGCAAAGCGATTGAAGAAAACTTCAATCTATTTATTATCCTCGGGAACTTCTTCAGCATCTGTTACATCATCCAGAGTTGGTATATTTTGAGTTACAGGATCAAGTCTAGGAGTTGAGATTACTTTCCCACTTAATGAAGTTCTCTTTGGAGTACCAACAAATGAATTTCTTGGTGTTAGACGTAATTGAATCTGTGGAAAATCATTAATTCCAGTAATTCCCTTTCCAGGACCTTTTTGTCCTTCATCGAATTCAAATTGACCTTCATTGATTGACTTAGGAGGTGGTACAGGACTATATCCTAATCTTGGTGAAGGCTGATTCAAAGTTTGAGGTGGTTGAGAAAATGGATTTTGGTTTTGAAATATGTCTGATTGCATGACTGGACTATTGACAAGATTTGTTGAAGATGACATCGAATTTGTAGTTAATAAACTATGTAATGAAGAATTACTACCTTTCCGCTTATTAAAACTTATTGATCCAAATCTCTTCATTAATGAATCGGTTAATCCTTCACTTGGATTTTGTTGTAATAGAGATGATTGACGAACTATCGGTCTATCCATAACCATAAACAATTTCACACTTAATCCTATCCAAATACCATGGGTACTTAAACATTTGGATGCTCTATCAAGCAATTCAACCTCTTTTGAATTCCCTGAACCAAACCCCCATGAACTTAATCCCCAATCTGTTCCAACATTCTTGAAAGCAGTAATAGAGGATGATATATCTGAAAACATGTTTTTACCCTTTGTAATATCGTTACTCGAATAAATTACTGACCACAAGACTGATTCATACCAACCTAATGAAATATTAGACCAAGAATATTTTAAAGGTTCGAATTTGGATTTTGATGGATTATATTCACTTGGAATCTTTGTGTTTTTCAAATATTCAACAACCTCCAAACTTGCCAATTTATTAATTGTTGGAGCAGCTTCATTTGCTGGTCCTATTGAAATCTGGGATTGGACATGTTTAATCAGCTCTGAAATTAATTTGAAAGCTTGAAGCCCAGTCCATGTGATCTCAAGTGGTGCATTAAGGGGTTGTTTCCCCTTTGCCTTCGATGACATTCCTGTTGGTAGTTTAGGACGAATCAATTCATCCTCTAATCCTTCAGCTATAGGGTCTAGAAAAACAGGATCTACGTTGTCATCTGTAGAATGAACACTTCTCAATCCAGGAGACGAATTGATGGATGTTTGCGATAATTGTCGTGACGGAACTGGCTGCTGCTGTTGTGGTTGTGGTATTTGCGATGGAGGTATCTCATTATCATTATCGTTTTGGTTTTCTGCGAATTGGAGTTCATCTAATTTTTTGATCGAGATCATTATTTCATTAATTGCCAGTTGATTTCGGCACAATATGTATAACAGGATATAATTTTTGTCAATATCCCTGCATATTACATGACAGATGCTTCTAATCAATAAAGCTAATAAATCAATATTTAAGGTATTCTCTTGCAAAACTTTTACTTCTGACATATATTTGATCAACTGAAGTATTGAAAATGATACACCATAAGATAATCCTCCATTACCAGTTGACTTCACAGAATTTAAATCTTTTGCAGACATCCTTCTATTGAATGTTGGTGCCTCCGTCTTCGATGAAAACGATGTGGATATAGGAAGGAGGTTATATATCCAATCGACTAGTGCAGGAACTAGAATTGAAGGACAATCGGTAATCAGAATGTTGCAAGTTTGAATGACTAAAAAGTCTCTATAATTAGTTGGAGGAGTTGAAAGCCTGAATGAAGAAGGGAACGTTTTATAATGATCATTATCCATTTGTGCAAGTAACATGGCCTCAACGACTGGATCACAGGATAAGAATAGAAATAAATATGAACAAATTCTAAGGAAGTTTCTATACTTTTCAACGTTCTTATACGTTGCCATATAATAGCATAAATGTATCATAAGCTTTGATGAATATTCTTCAGTGACATAGGATCTAAATTTCTTATTGCATTGGAATAACTCCCAAACAAGCATTATCAATTCAGTTGACCAGACTGAAGGTTCTGAATTAGAGAACACTTTTCCTTTCATCAACAATGATAACCCTGAACTCGAGGAACCACCATTCGCTTGACCAAATTGGGTACTTCCGGCAGCATTCATAGGTCGAAAGAGTGGCTCCAATAAACCATCCTTTAAAAATTGTAACTCCTGTTCTTTACTTAGTCTTCCACAATAAAATCGCACAAGATTCACTGGACGATCCTTGAGAATTTCCAAAGTGGTTAAGAATTCAGAATCAGACTTGGGTATTGGATAGACAATCATTAAGGTAAGTAATTGAATGGAATTCGTAACCATCGACATTCTCACCTCTTTGAATGCACTATTATTCAATATATCCAAACCATTATCTTCAAGTCTAGTTGATCTGCATGTAAGATTTATCAATGATGATATCAATGAAAGAGTTTGTAAACGTGGAAGACTGCTAACTAGAACAGTCAAAAATCTCGAACCTGTTTGAACAACATTGTTTGCTGTTTTAAAGAGGCACTGGGAGCAAAGTGACAATATGAATCTTAAAACTTCCAAACGATTACTATCTATATTGACATTAACAGCCTTTTGTTTTCCTGAGTATCCTATACCAGATTCCCAGGCTGAAAATTCAACTATGTTTGATTTCTGATTTGTTCCTGAATTAGGAACTGTGAATCCTGAAGTGAAGAGTAAATCAACTGCAATAGATATTAACTTAGAACCAAGTGGAACAGCAGCTGGATCATATTCATCAATATTCACCTTCATGGACGAAAGATCGTCAACTGATGATCTATGTGAAATAAAATTCACATTCGCCTTTCGAGAATCTAAACTTGATATTTCATTTGAAGAAGACGAAGGAGGAGAATCCATACCAATTACAACAGATGTACTATCGCCGGAGTCAGCGGAGTGTGGATCTAAATTATTTGCCCTTGTCCAAAACAGTCTATGTTCCAGTGTCTGCAGCTCAGGTTTCTCGTATATATAAGGTAGCAGTTTAGTCAAAACTCTAATACAGTTAAGAAGTTGGACGTGAGGAAACTCATTCAAATTGGCTTGAATTGAAGTTAAAGTAATCAATTTTTTGCAAATCTCCTGTATCAAACAACAAAACCCTTTCCTATTTGTATCCCTAATCGATCTTATGTCCTGAGGAGACAATGTATTGAAAACATCATTCACAGATTCTGGCAATTTCCAAAACGTTTCCCAATATTCATCATCACTTGGGAATGGCTCAGAGCTTGAATTATCCAGAAGCTGAAAAATATGATTTCGAAATCTTAGTTTAGATTCTGCAGCCCCCATAGTTTGATGACCAGTTAATCGAATCTAATCAACATCGACACACCTTTAACAGCTGTCTCTAAGAAAAGTGGATAATTTAGTCTAATCTGTTAGCTCTAGTTAGCTTTCAATCATGCAAAGGAAATGGCCCCTTGTCTTTATTGGTTCCAGAGATCTTCAAAAAACAAAATTTACCAGAGATGGGCACAGCCGAGTTCTTTCTGCATATATGCAAATTAAGATTAATTGGATCAAATTATACAAAAGGAAAGAGCAAAGGAGAGAAGATACCACTTCTCTCACTAAGAATAGCGAACAATAATAAACAGTCTCTGGAGAATGACATTGGAAGGAGTTCTTTCAGACCAATAGACATTTCAAAGAAAAACACACGAAAATACATAAATAAAACACCAAGAAAGAGAAGGATAGACAAAGAATAACGTAAAGGGGAATCGAACAGAAGTATTAAAACGTTTCTTGGAAACTTAATGGACCATATTTTTGAACGTAATCTGTTAATTCTTGTTCTTTTTCCTCTTTTTCCTTGAAGTCCATGAAACCAGAATCAACATCTTCATCGTTATCTCTTCTACGCTTGGATGATGATGACGCGAACGAATTTTCAGCTATCGGATTTAAGTTTTGAATATATCTGTTAGAGTTGTTGATTTCATCTTCCCAGCCAGATAATGATGAAGCGGTGGATCCATTGTAGGTTAAACCCGGAGGACCATTTTGGATGTGCGAAGGTAATGGAACTCTTTGAAGGTTCAACAGATGTTGTTGCTGTTGATCATATGTTTGATATGAAGGTGGCTGTGAATCGTATTGAGAAGAGACAGATTCAATATTATTGCTATTACCAGGAAGCCTATACCCATCAGAGATACTTTTTCTTATTCTCATTCCTAAAGTTTGTAGTTTCTCAGTTGTTGGGTCCTGTTGTTGAGATTGCTGAGAGGGATATAGATTATTGTTTGATCTCTTCAACGATTGCATGATGATGGTTATATTTTGTTTGCAAGTTAGAATGGTATATAATTCAAGATTCACGAGTACTTTTTAGACATGCTAATAATGAATGATATACCAAACTTAAAACCTTCCCCCTCTCATTCTCTCACCGTATCAGTTTCTGCCATTTAAATTTAGCGTGTAATGAATGACATAATCACAGAAGAAAGCAAATTAATCCCAATTAAGTAATCATAAGAAGCCTTTATTTATTTTATTTATTTATTTATCTATTTTATACCATCGTCGACGCGTCGAGATAATTTTTCAATTTATTCCCAAAAAGGAAATTTTCCTATTTGGACGCCTCAAATCATTAAACCTCAAAGGGGATAAAAGGGTGAGTAACGAATATTTCTTTTTGTATATCTTTTTGTTCCTTTTTCAAATTAGAATTATTAAATATACATGAATTGAGGTAATCTATCCAATTGAATCAATTGGGAATACATTTCAGTATCATCATAGAAATCTTGTAGCATCAGATAGTTGTAAAATGAATTTGAAAGATCTGGCCAGTTGCCCTAAACCATTCTCTCTCCCCACTATTGTTTTAAGATACGTGCATGTTGCCTCGCCTCGCAGACCGAATCATTGAACCTGCATTCCATCTTTTTAGTGGGAACATTGATCTTCATCCATTTCTGTCTCCCTGTCTCCTTGTCTCCTTGTCTCCCTTCTTGTTTGATTACTTCAATTCTGCAGCATATACCCAAATTGATAGACTGCCTTACGTAGCAATTGGAATCTCGTCGATTTATAATATATATATCTTTTTTCAAATTTCAGAGATTATATTCTTTTGTCTCCCTTAAATCTCTTCTTCTTCTTCTTCCTTTTCTTCTTTTCATCTTTTCTTCTTATAACATTAGAGAATTGTTTTTTTCTTTCGCTGGACGAATAAAGGATAAAAGTTGACAAGATGGCTACTTGGTCTCCATTACCAAATCTAATCTATGGTAGAGTTACCAAACCTTTCTTACCATTGGAATTGGTTCAAGCCAAGAATAATAAGCAAATATTGAAAAATTTCAGAAATGTTTATCCTGGTGATATGGTTTATTTGATTGAAACTGATACTGCTTCCAAAAAATGGGCAAGAGGTTATGTTATTTCATTGCCAATTCCAACCGATTTTTCATATGCAAGTGTTAATTTAGAAAAATTACCAGAAAGTAGAGTTTCTGTTTCAATTGTTCCTTTGGATTGTATCAAAGTTTTAAAAGAAATTGATATTTCTCATGATCAAGATGCTGGTGATTCTGGTAATTTAATTATTGATGAAACAATGGTAATTGAAGATACAGATGATACTTTTAGTATTTTAACTTCAGATACCAAAAAAGTTTCAAGACCTGCTTTACCAATGAGTGATCAACTAAATTCAGGTTCTTTATTGGAAGAAATTGTTGCTGTTTTAAAATCTTTAACCGTCCATATTTATTCAATGTATGCAATGAATGATTTCGCTTTATTCAAAAAATTGATTGATATCTATGAAGAATTGGATGATATGAGATTGAATTTCTCTCATGATTTATTAACTTCACATGAAGTAGTTATTTCAAAAAGAAAAACTATGATGTTACTTAATAAGACAGCCAAATTATTACAATCTAGAAGTGTTTCTCATAATAATCAATTAAATACAAGAAAAGATATTGGTGGTTACGAGGCAATCTTTGCTAGAAATGGTGCAACAGGTGAAATATTCAATAGTGGAATTGAAGACCCAACTGATCATTTAGCAAATGTCGCCAAAATTGCTCAAACTCAAATCTTTTCAGCTTTAATGGCAGGTTATCCTTTAATCCATTCAGATTTAAAGATTATTCCTGATAAAGTTGATAAATTTGTTACAGTTCCACCATCCCATATCTTGATTGATTTCAAAGCAGTTACTGGAACATCTGCTGTTTTACCAAAAGGTTATGATGGTATGACTGCTTATATGTACTTAAGAAGTGCAAAGAGAAGAATTACTGAAGCTTTTGCAATTACTATCAAACCTGATCAAGATGTCTTTTTGGATAACATTTCTGCTGCTTTGTTCAAGAACATTTCAACAACAGAAGTCGATTCAGGTAGAATCTATTTGGTTACTCTATTGACTGAAAATATTAAACTAAGTGGAACAGATTCTAAGAAGAATGGTTTAACCTATATCAGAAAAGGTATTGGAGCTGGTGTTGCCGATATTTCAAGAATCTTCTCGAGACGTAAAGGTCATTTAGTTGCTGGTGAAGCCCATCAATTTTCAATCAAATTATTCGGTTCTTATATGAGTGCTCATCAACAACAAATCCAATTAACTCCTGGTATGAGTCCATTAATGGCAATGTCGATGACTTTGGAAAATAACGGTTGGGGTGAATTGGTTGATCGTATCATTGCTGGTTCGAATAAGGGTGTTGCTGTTAATCCAAGAGCTGAAAAATTGACTATATCAATCAAAGAATTAAGAAATGATAGTTTAGTTAAGAGTCATTTCGATAATAAAATTGTTGATTCTGCTCTACGTCAAGCTCGTCATGTTGTTTCAAGTGCCATTTCTCCAATTAAAACAATGGCTTATGATTCATTTGAAGGTGATTACAATAGAGTTTATTTGAAATTGATTAGATGTGTCAATATTCCTTATAATACCAAAGAAAAATCATTTGTCACAATTGAAATGACTGCAGGTCCAAGTAAATTGAAATTTGGTAAAGGTACCAATGAACCAACTAAAAATTCATGGCAATTCTTATCAACTGCCCCAGATGAATTTGTCGGTGAGTTGATTCAAGTTACTGGTTTTGATATTGAACCTTCCAATGAAACCGATTATTTATTCTTTATTGCATATTTAAATGGTGAATTATTGGGTGAAGGAAAATACTTGTTGAGAAGCTATACCCAAGTCAATGATACTTCCAAAAAGCCAAAATTAATTGAATTAACTGGAGCAAACAATACAAATGTTGGTAGTGTTGAAGTTGAAATGGAATTTGTTGGTAAACATTACAATGTTGATTCAACTGTTGAAAATATTTTAAATTGGAAAAAGCTATATGAAAGAAATCTTGAATCAACCGAAAAGAACCTATCAATGACTTTAGTTAAACTTAACAAAGTTGATTTGCCTTCAATTATTGAATATTTCCCTGAACTTTTATTGGAATTACTTGAAATTTTCCGTGCTGCAGATGTTAAAAAGCTATTAGCTTTGAAGCGTACAACATTTGAAAGTCTTGTTCATATGCTTGATATTTCAATCGCAAGACATGATCAATACATTTACTTGTTTGCAGATTTCTTGGAAGATTATAAGAGTGGTTTACCACCAGTTGGTGGAAAATTGTTGAAATTCATGGCTTCATATTTCACCAATTTCCAAACCGAGTGGAACTCAACAGGAAGAGCTTTATGTCGTATTTCAGTTCTAATTATTAGATTATCTGATACCGCAGTCTTTGATCGTTCAATCTTTATTGATGCAGCTACTGAATTTGCAACAGCAGTTTCTGTGTTTTTAGGATTTACTAAAGATAGTGGTGTTGCTGATCAATTATTATTATTGGAAGTTTTAGAATTATATCTCGATATTTTCAAATCTTATTTCAGTGAAGATGCATTACTTGGATTTGCAATCGGTTGGATGGATAAAGTTGGGCTCAGAGGTCTTGGTGCAATTGAAGAAGCTTCCAACAATGCTTTAGTCAATAAGAAAAAGAGTAGAGAACATAAGATTATCATTAGTAAGTTGATGTTCATTGAAAGATTGATTTATTCATGGACTGCTACTCTTGAATCTAAAACTGTTCGTGAAAAATTGGTTATTTATGCCATTCAAACTGCTTTGGAAGTTTTCGTTAATCCAAAAGTTGATCTGGATGCATCGAGATTGGCAAATGGTGTTTTGCTTGCTACATTGACAACAAGTTTCGGTTCTGAAAGAGTTTACTATGATGATTCAAAACAATTGTATTTGACTTTTTCAAGATGTTTACCATTGTTGTGTAATGTTTTTGACAAATACTACAAACATTGTAAAGCCATTGGATTATTCAAGCCAAAGAGAACTTTTACTCAATTATTCCCTGTTACTTATCCATTTGCTGAGTTTACTATGGATTCGATTGTTAATGATGAATCATTCTGTGAAGTTTTAATTGAAATGTCTGTTAATATTGTCTTGATTGCTAAAGTCAGTGTCACGGTTAAAGATGTTACTAGATTACATTTATTAGGTCAATTGGCTATTGCTGGTCCTTATAGATTACTTGATACATTCATTGGAAATTCTGCCAATTTATTACGTTCATCATCTCAAAATTATGATG
This sequence comes from Ogataea pinus, assembly GCA_030567935.1. Lineage (NCBI taxonomy): Eukaryota > Fungi > Ascomycota > Pichiomycetes > Pichiales > Pichiaceae > Ogataea > Ogataea pinus. The sequence goes on along the minus strand of JAJLSY010000001.1, from coordinate 612,032 downwards.
TTTTCTTAACTTTGAAATTGCTAATTGAATCCAGGTTCTTCCCTGGTGCAAGATGGTTCTCATTAAAGGCATTAATTGTTGAAAGTGTTGAAACAATTGCAGAATTGATGTTCCCAATTACTTCCAAATTGATTCCACCTGTTGAACAATCCGATACTTTTGATAAATCAATGTGTTCCAACTATTTGAAATGTGTTTTGAGAGGTGCAACATGTCAAGTTTCCTCTTTGGAACATTTGATTGAAATGCCTAGAAAATCTTGTTATAAAGTTACTGGTGATGTTAGAACAAGAGCAGCTGATTTGATAGAAAAGATGTGGGATAATTTAGCCTGGGATGGTATGGATGATGATGTCGCAAGATTCCGTTTACCAAGATTTGGAGGATATCAAGTTGAATTTATTACAAATCCTGAGACTTCAATTATTGAAGATCTTCTATTGTTTGGATTACAAAAGAATGATAAATGTGTTGAAGTTTGTGCACAAGCTCTTTGGTCAATGATTGTTTCTGAATGGGTTATCAGTGAGAATTTGTTTGATATTGAGAGAGAATGTATTACTTCATTCTATAACATTTTCCATACAGAAAGAAGATATTCACCAGGACCAACTGAAGTTAAAAACTTTATTGAAAAATTGAAATTATCAATTGCATTAGATTCTGAAGATGAAGCCTATTCATCGGTTATGAAGTTAGTTGAGACATTCTCAAACTTTTTGAATACTTTACTTGATCTAAAGAGTATTCCAACTGGTATTGAATTTGATGATGATAGAACCTTCCATCAATTATCAATTTCAAGTTATTTACTAAAGGTTAATAGACCAGAATTGTTCCAATCGTTTGTTAATGAGATGTTTGAAAGTAATTTAGCGAAGAAAAATCATATTCAAGCTGCTTTATCATTAGAATTATTAGCAAATACTTATAATTGGGATATGGAAACTATGTTACCTGCATGTGAAAAACCAAAATTCCCAATGCAAAGTGTTTTCAAGAGAAAAGAGCAACTGCATAGATTAATTGCAGGTAATTTCATTTTGGGTAATAAATTGGAACAGGCAGTTGAAATTTATCAAGAATTATTAGAAGCTTATAATAAATTTAACTTTGATTTATCTGGTTTAAGTTTCTGTCATGGTGAATTATCCAAAATTTATAATGGTTTAGAAAAAGTCGATAGATTAGAATCAACTTTCTTCAAAATTTCATTTATTGGTTATGGATTCCCTGATTCAATTAGAAGTAAAGAATTTATTTATGAAGGATTACCTTATGAACATATTACATCAATCAATCAAAGATTGAGTAGATTATATCCAGGTACAAGAATTATTTCCAATGAAGAAGAAGCTAAAAGATTATTGGGTGACACTCCAATTGGAAAATTCTTACATGTTAAAGCTGTTCAACCTTCAAGAAATTTCAATAAGACAAGTAGTTCATTATCATTTATGACTAAACAATATATTGATAATAAGGATTTGAAAATGTTTGTTTCAACAAGAAGATTACCAGGTTCAACAGGTATAACTGATTTATGGACAGAAGAAGTTATGTATGAAACATATTTAACATTCCCTGTTTTAATGAATAGATCAGAGATTAAATCCATTAAAGTTGTTAAATTATCACCAATTCAGAATGCAATTAGATCATTGATTGATAAGAATGAAGAATTAAGTACTTTAGAACATTCATTAACTCAAGCAATTAAGAGTGTTTCATTAAGTATTGGTGGAGGTGATATTAAAACAATTTCATCATCTGCTATATTCAATGAATTATCAAGATCATTATCTGGTACTGTTGATTCACCAGTTAATGGAGGTGTTGGACAATATCGTATCTTTTTTGAAAATGAGAATAATAATTTGAATGATGATACCAAATTCTTAAGAAATAAATTTTTGGATTTAATTAAGTTATTGGCAAGTTTATTAAGACTACATGGTTTATTAATTCCTGCAAATTTGAAACCAAATCATGATTCATTAGTTAATTTATTCGATAAGAATTTCAAAGGAGAAATTGATGAATTGAAATTGGATTTGAATAATGCATTATCATTGGAAAGAATTCATGAAGATTACAATGATGATGAAAGTTCAATTCTAAAATATGAAAGTCGTAATAAAGTTCATCATAATTATTCAAATGGTGTTTATACTCCAAGTTTCTATTCTGGTATTTCAGATGAAAACAACTCGACTGTTCTTAGATCATTCAATGGACAAGCACCTTCAATCCATTCTGATTCTTCAAGTTCAAGATTCTCCAATCTTCAATCTGCAAACAATAATAGATTTGGCCATAAGAAGACTGTTCTTAACTATAAGAATTGATTAATTGCTCCATAACTTCCCCCCTCTCCCCAACCCACACCCCTGTGTTTTTTTTCTCCGTTTATTTTTTATTTTTCGTTTTCTTTTCAATATCGTTTAAACCTTTTAACTTTTATTACTTTATTTTACGTTTTACTCTTATAATAACCTATATATCCCAATTTTTTTTCTATAACTTTCTATAACTTTCTTGACCGTTTTTGACCCCCTTTTTAACAGTATATAATAGATATATATCCTATATTTGCTTGACATAATCGATGACGTAATCAGAATTGTGCATAATTTAAAAATAGAAATTAAATTTTTCTGTTTTTGCTTCGTTTAAATTAAACTGAGAGAAGATCTCGCTGCCTTAAAGTGAGTGTGATGACAGCAAGATTAAGGGGGAGGAGGGAGACTCACAGAGGGAGAGATTTTCTTATTACTGTGCTATTATTGTTATTCTTATAATTATTATTAGGCATTCTGTTACATTTCCTATTTGTTTGGGCAACATAATCCACTACACCTTGTTTCATTTCATTCGCTTGTTGCCTTGTTCTTACTTCGTCTGCTTACTTTTACTTCTTCTTGTTGTTGTTCACATTGCTGTTGCCTGCTTCCTCTTATCTGTGTAACTTGCACCCACTCACTCACTCACTTACTACTCTTCCCTTAAGTATCCAGTTTCATCTGCTTCGGCTGAATAAAATTTCATTTATTTTTAGGGTTCACTATTTTTATCTCCCATCAAATCGAGTTCATCATTATTTCCATCCTTCTTAATGCCAAGTTACTTATTAAAAAAGGACCTGTTTGCAAAACAAAAGTGAATTAGATAGTCATTTTTCCATCTCACCACCCCCCCCTGTTTGTTGATACATTCCGATCACTAGATCCTTCTTCATCTTTTTTTTCTCTTATCAAAGGAAAGAAGCAAGGAAGGAGTCTTTTGATTCACATCTAATTATGAAATCTTTCACTCCAAAGAGGTCTCTTTCAATATCATCGTCATCCAAAGCCATCTCACCTTATCAGTCAACACCTACATCATCAGAACTTGAATCCGATTATCAAGCATTTAAAAAATTGGAACAAGCTTTGAACAAATTTAATTCATACAAAAAGAATAGTACAACAAAGGCTAACATATTAAGGTTGGTTGTATTACCATATTTAAGAATCAATGCACAATCTTGGTCTTTTTTACAAAAACAATTCCATAAATTGGATTCAAATTTAGAAATTTATATCAAATTTTCAACTTCTGTTCTGTTAAAATGGTGGAGTTCATTATTAAGTTGTATTAAAGATATTCAACATATGGCATCCCTTGATAAAAATTGTTATTTGGAAGGTATTTCAAGAATTTTATCAAGATTTGAATGGTTTTATATCCAAGATAAACAAATTTATAAGTCCATATTGTTAAAACATGATGATTTATTATTGGAAACTTTTGAATTTTCAATCTCAAGATTAAACCTTAAAAATGTATCATTATCAATTAATGCATTCATTGGTAAAGTATTTGCATATTCATTTTTAAAATTACCAGATATTTCAAGAGGTTTGTTGTTTTTATTGACTGCAAAAGTTAAAACTTATGAACTGTTATACAACCATATTGTATTAGATAAAAATAGAACCAATCCTTCAGCATCAACAACTTCTAAAAATCCTTCAAAATTTGATGATTATTGTTCAATCTTGAATGATTATTCAACAAAATTCCCATCACATTTAAATTCATTAATTAAACTTTCACTAAAACCAAGGCAAACAAAATTCAAATTTGAAAAAAATTTCTTAAATTCTTTGTATCCTCCAAATGATAAAATCAAAGGTATTAATGATACAAAAGGATTTTGGTGTTTTAGATGGGCTTCTTTGGATCAAATTGATTTAATTTGTTCATTCTTAAGACATTATTTAATAGTTGGGTCATATTATGCACAACCTAAACTTTCTATTGAAAATAATAGAAATAGTTTGAAATTATTTGCATCACCTGGATTTTCATATTTGTTGGCTCATATTTATGAAATACTGGATTTTCAAATCATTCAACAAGTTAAATTGAATCAACAACAACAAAATAATAAACAACAATCAAATCAAGTTCAGCCTTTAGAAACTCCAATTGATAAAATATTGAAATTATTAAGGGATTCAATTTCTAATTTCAGGCATGATTATGAACAATATTTAAAGAATGATTTAATTAGATTAATTGAATCAATTTTTAAATTACTGGTATCCAAAACTTCAATTTTTGATATTGTTAAAATTGATATTGTTTTTGAATTTTGGATCAAATTTATTAAAAGTATCAAAGAAACATTACCTTTTGATGAAGATATTTTGGATTGGGAATTTTGGATAGATGTTCAAATTAAACTTTTAAATTCACACAATATTAACTGTGAATTAAGATCTTTATCAATCCTTTATCAAATTTGGGAATTTATTCCTTCAAATAAATATATAAGTCTTGAAAATGAAAATGTTCTGTGGGTAAGTGATCCAAATGAAAGTTTGAAATTTAATTTTGAAAAATTCTTGGTCAATTCTACAAATTGGACAAAATTCTTTGGACATTACTTACCATTGGTTCGTGGGTATTATATTAGATTACTGGTTTGGAGAATATTAGGAATTGATTGTTTAAACCTTAGAAAAAGATCAAATTATAGAGATTCTTTAAATTTTCAAAAAATATTGAAATTGGTTGATGATAATTTCAATAAATGTTATCAACTTTGTCATGATTCCAAGATTCATCCAGTTGACCCAATACTGCATAAGAAATTCGCAATTATTTCAATAAATCCATATAAGGATGAAACTTCAAAAAAGGATACCATTAGAACTCATCCATATGAAATCTTGGATGATGCCATATATTCATGTGCAAACTTATCAATTGTAACAACATCAACTAACAGATCAAGAACATTATCAGCTTCAGAAATATCCACAAGGACACCATCATCTAGTTCTTTAACAACAACTTCAAATCTAAATTCAAGCACTCCAACATCTGTAAATAACTCTATGAATTCCTCGCCAAGTTCTTCAAGTCAAAGATTGATTTCTTCAAAATTAACATCGGGTTGGGTTTCCAAATTCTTCAAGGCTAGAGAAGGTGAAACAGTTTCAAAAGTGACTGTTGAAGTTGACAAACAACCAAAATCAAATCAATTATTGGACTCATTTGCATATACCGATTTATTAAAATCTCCACCAAAGATTTTTTCATCATCGAATGAATCTCCTTCAATTTCATCCTCCTCTAAATCATCATCTCCAAGTTTACTATCGTCAATTACAACTTTTTCATCTCCTCATTCATCAATGACTTCATTGGATATCTTGGATCAAAGTTCAACACCTGCAGTTGTTAAAAATCAACGTAATTTCATGCCACCTGAAGTTAGTTTAAAACCAAATGAATTATCATCATCAATTTTCAAATTTGAATTGATTCAAAATGACACCAAGATTAAATTAATTCATTCAAATTTGAAAGAATTAAACAGGGAAAAGTTCATCAAGGTGGATAATTCAATATCAATTTCCAAACCTGTTTTGCCTCGTTTGAAAGCAAAACAGAAAAAATCTACTTATTTCACTGATACAGCAGCAGATAAAGAAGATGAGGAAGATGAAGATGAAAACGATGACGATGATGATAGTTTATTTGAAGGGCTACAGTTGGATTTCATGAATGATCTGCCAATGGAGTTAAGATACTCAGATTCATCCTTTTCATTACTTAAGGGAAACACTACACCTCTTGTAACCAAGGACCAGAAAACTTTTGATTCATTCACCGATGATGAGATCCGTAACAGGGTTAATTTCAGCCATGCCATACATGAATACAATTCAATTGTTTTAGAATTTGAGAACTTTGTGAGCTCTCAATTGACTCTTAAATGTGGATCGGGTACCCCTGTTGAGAAGACAGCTGGAGATCTAATCAAAAATGATGATGTTGACTTGGTCAAGATCATTCCTAATCTTGTTGCTGAATCGCCTGACAAGATTAATGGGTTTTAATTATTTATATACTGGACTGGTTATATTATTTTATTTTATTTTATTTATTTATTACGGTTTTTGGGTCGGTTATTAATATTAATATATTTATTCATTTTTTTTAATAGGGTATCTAACCAAGCAACTTATCCAAGTTCTTGAGGGCAGTTGTTGAAGAATCATAATCCTCATCCAATTTCTCTTCCTTTTTAATCAATTCGTAATCGGATAATCCAGATGAATCTTTAACTTGTGGTTGAGATGACTCTTCAACTTGGGCTTTCTTGCTGTTACTTTTTGCGAAATACCAGAATACAAAGATACTGAAAATCAAACAAAAGAAGGAACTAATTGACCATAGGATTCCAACACCAATAAAGAATGAAGCAATTGGATAAGTAAATGCCAAATATCTTAAACCTTTAAATTTAACACTTGTTTCCAATTCAACATTGTGGAAAAAAATGAAATCCTTACTGAATTCAAGTATTATTTTAAGATTTTTGGCAACTGATGTACTTTGGCTCCTGTATGAGGATGGAAATTGGGTTATTATATCTTTTTTTGGATCAAGTTTTAATAGTTTAATGGAATTTTTCGAATTGAAGATTGAGAATCTGGATAGTAATACAGGAGGTGTAAGAGGTTTTAAAATTGGAGGTATGATCTGGGTTTGTTTTAATTCATGACAATCAACATTCAATGGAATTGTAGTTGAGTAATAAATGCCTGATGTATTATCCGATTCTTTTCTTTTTAAATTATCATCCTTGATTGATCTTGACTTTGGGAAACTCCAATAGTCAGAATCCGAAGAAGACGATGAAGAATCAAATCCAATCTCACTATTCAACAACTGTGTTGAAATCGGCCATGGCCTTTCTTCGAAACATCCGAAATGCATTTGATGCATGCTTGAAGTTTTATCATTATCGTAATTATTATCATTACTGGCTTTATCAAGTAGTTTCTTCTGATGGTTTGATTTCAAGTATTGGAAATACGATTCATCCACAATTGAAAATCGAATACTTATCAATCCTCCACCTTCCATAGTTTGATATTTATCATTTATACAATCCATTGAGAATTTCAAACCAATCTCATAATCTGATACTTTATCCTGTAATGTGTTTTGAGAAGACGAAGAAGATCCATAGGTATCAAGATACCCACCGAATAAATCATCTCCATTAATGATTGCAAATGGTCCAGTTTGTGAATAATCGTAGTTCAAATTAACTTTCAAATTGTAGAATGGTTCAGGAATTAAGATCTGAATGAATCTTAAATACGTGAGAATTGACCATGGCAATAGGATGATCCAAATTGCAGCAAAGGTTAAAAATATTTTCAATGCTGCCCTTGTTATAAACAATGGAATTGATATATTAATCCACATCTTTGGTGATTGATCTGCAGTTAGAGGATTAAAGCAAGTAATAAGAGAGTAAATAAGGTGATTAATGAAGTGGTAGAGGAGGTACAAGGGCTCTGTAGATGGAGAAGGTGAAGCGGCTGTAGATACTAGCAAAATAAAGGGAAGACGAGTCATTTTATAATTATTATAGGATATCTATATATGTATATTAATGGTAAAGCTATATCTTTAATGCAACTTTCATTGTATATGTAGTGACAAATGGTAAGCATACAACCAAACAGATATAATGGGCAATATAACAAAGTGCCAAACAATCAATTTGAATTGTTTCATCTGAATCAACAGGGGTATAAAATGCAGTTATATAAATTAATGAAGTTGCAGGAGGCAAACAAAAATTGATGTTTGATATAAAATATAGTAGATTATCATCATAAAACAATCCATCCTTATTGATCTTAGAATTTAATGCACATCCAATTACTGGGAAAATAAATAATCTAACAACTGTAACAGCAACGGGTAATTTCCATAATCCATCAGGTAGTTGTTTAATTTGTAATCTACCAATTGTGGCACCTAATAATAATAAACCAATTGGAACTTGTGCATTGGCAAGATATGATGTAAAATCCATGATAAATGATAATGGAGGTTGACCATCAGGTGCTGATTTTAAAGTGGCTTGATCATTGATTACAAATAATGCTCTTGTCCAAGGTATCATACAAATTGTAATACTTAAAATAACTGTAAATGATGCAGGTTTAATCGTACTTGTCAATAAAGTCATTAAGAATGATTTTCCAAATGATTTCAAATCGGAAAGTGTTATGTTTTTAACCGATTGTTTTAATGATTTTGCAGTTGAAACAGTTTGACGAATCTTTAATTCTGATGGATCCTCAACCTTCATTCCATCACGAGATGTTAGTTCATCAAATCTTGAATATAATCTAACCACATCATGCATATTTTGTGACGGCAATTCTCTAAGATCACTATGGATTGAATCATGGAAACTTTGAACTTGAGATAAGGATGTTGATAATAATGATGCTGAACCAATTGATCTTCTGTTTTTCAATTTTTGGCTCAAAAATTGCTGATGATGGGTATCTGCATTCCCATATGAGATTTGATCTTCCACTGATGAATTAATTGATAATTCTTCATCTATCTGACTTGAAGAATTGATAATAACTGGAATTTCATCGTCTTCTTCATCAGTTTTTTCATCAGTCTTTATTCCTTCCTCATCCGAGGTTGAAAATTCTTTAGTTATTAAACCTTTTTCCAATTTTGCCTTTCTTATGGCATGCCTAAAATCAAATTCGATCAATCTAAATCCACCAAAATTAAATTGAACTAACATCTGTAACATCATATAAATACAAACATATGCAACTCCTTTATCAATATTTGAGAAAATATCAGAATTTTCCATGCTCTGAATATAGGCAATTGGTAAGTCTGATATGTTAGGTAACAACCCAACACTTAATAAACCTCCGTACCAGGACTTTGGACATCCTACCGAATAACCAACTATAAAAGTCAGTAGACCTTCACCAAACATAATTGTAAAACTCAATATCACAATTGTTGCGATTTGCTTTATATCAGAATTATCAATATTTGTAACAATTTTGGTGAATGCAATACAAGGGATTAGAATCATGATTGCCAAAGAACTTAAGTTTCTAGTTGTTTCAACGGATAGAATATTCTTTCTTGATAAGAAAAACCCAACTCCAATAATTAAATAAATTTTAAACATTGGTTTCACAGCAAAGTAAATTATACCTCCAAGGGAAGTTGTTTCTGAATCTGACATTTCGTGTGGATCATACTCTAATTGTAAAAGTATTGAGCCAAGGTTTCCCTACTTACTGAGCTATTAAAAACACAACTAACACAGATTTCACTGTATTTAAAGGATAAGAAAAGAAGATAAATTCTTAATCAGAATAGTCATTATCGCTCAATTAGAAAAATAGAAAATTTAATGCAGGTGGGGGGATTGCCCGATTCGGCAGGTGGGGGTGTAGAGATCAGATTGGCCCAATTAGGAAATAACCGTTGGAAAAGAGGAGAATAAGGTATATGGCTGAATGCGGTGTACGGATGTAAAGATCATCTCATTACATAAGGGATTATTTATATACATATATCTATTTGAACAAATTAGGAAATAACCGGGGATCTGAGTTTCATTGAATCAGAGATCTTTCCAATATTTAACTTTCATCATCATATTCGCTGGATCATATTCCGGATAATTGAGTTTAATACAATCAATCAATTGGTCAAACAGTATCTTATATGCTTTGCCTGAGTAATGAATTCCATCCAACAATAATTCATCCATTGAATAGTTTGAATTCTCCATGGCTTTAAATAAATCTACGAAGGGCTGATTATATTCAATTGATAATTTCAATAGTTGTTTGTTATATAATTGATTCAAATCATTGGATCTATAATCACCGGTTATTAAATCTTCAGGACGTAATTTATCCCATTTTAATTGATCGTGAAATCCAATACCGATTATAATCAATTTAATATCCCTTTTTGAAAACTCTTCAATTAATTCTCTATAGTTTGAAATGAATTGATCAATTGGTACATGCTGAGTATTTTCCAGTGATTTACCTCTTGAACGGGAATCATTTGTACCTAAAAAAATATAGCCTAATTTAATTTGTTCTTCAAAAGGTTTTGAATCATGTTCATACTTTAGTATTTCTTTCAATATTGGAATTGACCATTTTGTTGTATATCCTGAATAACCTCTTTGCAAGATCTGTAATTTTCTTGAATAAATATTTGTTAGCTGAGAGCCTAAAGAGAATTGAATTTCGTCTGTAGTTGGAGGCTGTTGATTGAACGAAAAATCAGTAATTGAGTCTCCAAACATTAGGAATTTACCATATTGGAAGTCTGACATCTTCCCGAAGTCCCTTTGATATGGAATATAGGATATCAATTATAGGCTATGGATGATGAAGTTCCATTGTAAGATATATATATACATGTGAAGTTAAACAAATCAGATACCGGATTACATAATATAAAATTAAAATTCCCCACCTAACACATCCGTACACCTTCTCTCTTAGATTTCCCCCATTTCGCCTCCATCCAATTAAACTTTAACAATTGTAAACTTACCCTACTTTTATCCAATCAAACAAAACGGCAAATCGGAGACACCGAACTAAATTGTAAATAGAACATTAAGTAATAATAATAATTAACGTTTATTGTTCTATGGTGATATTAATAATTACAATAATAATTACAATAATTATTATCATTATTATTGTAACTGTGAGCGAGTGAAATTTAAAATAAATTTATGTTACTACTACTACTCTACTACATTTACTATTAAGATTAATTCACACTGCCGTTTCTGATATTGCCACTATATACATTTATAATATATTTTATACATATTATTGAAAGAAATATTCCATTATAAATTTCATTTTTAATTATTATTAATTATATATATACAAGTATATATATTTTGATATCTATTGGATTTATTTGTCTGTTCTCCATTTATATATATTTATCTGTCCACTGCTGCTGCTGCTGCCTACTTAGTCTAAAAGGAGTAGTTGTGTGAGTGAGAAAGAGAGGGGATCCCATTAATTAATTATCATCATCATCGGAAGAAGAAGAAGAAGTGGTTTATAATTAGTACACAGGATATTAAATTAGTGCCAAATATTCATTTCAAAAGCATTTAATAATAAGTCAATTTACTTTAATCATTATCATCATTTGTGTTTTTGATTTCTTTTTTTCCTGAATTTTCCACCTGATTACAATTACAATCATGTTTGGTCAATCAACCGCCATGGCAATACCTGGAAATCCAAATGGTAATAATAACAATAATTCAAATAATAATAGCAACAATAACAATAATGATTTAACTCAACCAATAAATATTAGTTTTTCAAGAAATTCCCTATACCAAAATCCAAGATTAAGAAGAGAAAGTATTGCACATTCTCAAGGTATGGGTGGTGTTTCATGGGGTTCTGTAACTATTGGTTCTTGGTTAAAAGATGAAGTGATGTTGCATAACCAACAACAGTTACAACTTCATCAACAATTAAATCATTTATCTCCTTTATTTGCACCTAATAACAATTCCAACAATAATGCATCATTGAATATTAATAGTCATCATAACAATAATCAAATCAATATTGCAAACCATCTGAATGCAAACAATAATATTATGTTTAGAGCAGATAGTATGAGTCTTGGAGTTTCTCCAGCACTGCATAATTCATCATACTTGGCAGATTTAGAGGCTAATTATTGTAAGGATTATTCATGTTGTGGTCAATTATTACCAACATTGCATGATTTATTGAGGCATTATGAAGAAACTCATATTCAATCAGAGCCAACTTTGGAAGCTCCAAGGGCAAGACCTATCAATAATGCAATGGATACAGTGTCTACAAATGAAGTGTTTTTAAATCCCCAAAGTAATAGTAATAATCAACAGCATTTACAGATACCCAACCATCATCAACAACAGCAATTACAGCAACAACAACAGCAGCAACAACAGCAGCAACAGTTACTTCATCAACAACAACAGCAACAGTTACTTCAACAACAGCAACAGTTACAGCAACAACAACAGCAACTGCAAGTTCAAGCACAACAACTTCTTGCTGCTCAGACCCAGAATCAACAACAACAACAACAACAACAACAACAATACAATCAACAATATAATCAGCAATTACAACATTTACAACATTCATCGCCATCTTCATCAACTTCGTCATCATCCCAATTTCAATCGCAGAGAATTCAATCTCCACTTCCGCAACAACAACAACAACACTTACAACAGCAACAACAACAGCAACAACAACAATCAACGATACAAACATCATCCAAACAATCGATCCAACAGCCATTTGCCATGGATGAAGATGAAGAGATGGAGGATGAAGATAATGAGATCTGTATTGACGATCCAGCACGTCATTTATATGTCATTGAACAAGGTGAGAATAGACCTTTCAAATGTCCGGTTATTGGATGTGATAAGAATTACAAGAATCAAAACGGTTTAAAATATCATAGATTGCATGGTCATCAGAATCAAACATTGAGAGCAAATTCGGATGGATCATATTCTGTAATTGATCCCGAATCGGATGCTCCATATCCTGATGGAATGGGAATGGAAAAGGATAAACCTTATAGATGTGAAGTTTGTGGTAAAAGATATAAGAATTTGAATGGATTGAAGTATCATAGAGGTCACTCAACCCATTAAAGATTGTAGCAGTTGGAGAGAAAACTGAGATGGGGGTGTGCTTTTTACATAAGTGATTATTACGTAACGATAATAATAATAATAATAATAATAATTTTTTTGATAATTGACACGTAATTATATATTGACACAGCCCCGAGATTTACTATGTATCTGATTTGCCTATATAAAGTAGCAATTGAGCAATTGATATTTACCTATACAACAAGATGAAATGGATTAATCGTATCATTAATTACCAGCTGTTTTTTTCTTCTAGATTAATCTAATTCAATATTATTAATTATTACACAATGGCATTTCACTATACTTTGGTCTTCATCTTACTGGTTCTGGAGATGGCATTATTTGCCATTATCTCATTACCTTTACCAACCAAGTTCCGTAGACCATTGCTAAAGACACTTTATATACCTTTCCATTCACAACATTTCCAAATATCCTTGAAGTGTATTTTTGGATTCATCTCTGTCCTATTGATTGATTCGATCAATCGTATGAATAAGATCAATTCCGAATTACTAGAATTCTCAGAGGGTAAAATACCTGGTTTGCCAGGTGGAATTGAGTCAAGATCTGAGATTCAGGCTAGGAAATTCTATTCCCAGAGAAATACATATCTTTGTGGTTTTACATTGTTTTTAACATTGATTTTAAATAGAACTTATTCTTTAGTTTTCCAACTCTTGGCAATCAAAGAAAATATTGCGAAATTGGAATCTGCTGAAAAATTGAATAAGTTGGATACTGTTGAAGAATCAAAAGTTGAAGAATTAAAATTAAAGATTTCAAAACAGGATGAATTGATTAAAACTTTGCAAAAACAAGCAAAGGGATTATCTGATGAGTATACTCAGTTATAAACGGTATAATTATGCGTTTATATATTTATATGTTTATATATATATTGCTATTTTAAGTAGTTGTATTACTTTGATATGAATTTGATTTATGCTTTGGAGTGAAGACAAAACTTTCACTTGTCTTACCTAAGAACATTTCAGTTATCTTAATCCAATCTTTGTAATCTGTACTTGCTAACAAAGTTTCTAATTCATTTCTACCTTTATATAAAGGTGGTCTTTCATTTAATTTTGAAGGTAATCTTTCCAATAATCCAACTGGAACATATCTATGAGTGAATGAAATAAACTCACACATGAATCTTCTTGAACAATTGATTCCAAATTCATCACTACCCCAATGATCCAATGCAAATCTTGAATATTTCTCCAAAATTGCTAATCTTTCAGTTGATGATTTATCCAAATTTTGTCTTGATTCAATTTCTTCAAAGATCCAAGGTTTAATCAATGCACCTCTTGCAACCATTACTGAATCAACACCAACTTGATCAATTGCATCATACCAATCTTGGTAGTTGAAACAATCCCCATTACCAACAAGGAAGATCTTATTTGGTTTATCATAGCTATCTTTATCTTCAAATTGATCTTCATTAAAATCATTAACTATTTTACCTATTTTTCCAATATAATCCCAATTTGCTTCCTTTGTATATCTTTGTTGTCTTGATCTACCATGGATTGTAATTGCTGCGATATCATTCTCTTTTAAAATTTTTGGAACAAGTGATTCAGCTAATGGTTTATCATCTTTAACTCCCATACGAATCTTAACTGTAACTGGAACATCACCAGAACTTAAATTCATACCTTTTAAAATCTTTAATAATCTTGATGGATTTTCTAATAATGCAGATCCTTCACCTTTTCTATATAATAAATCAATTGGACATCCACAATTCAAATTAAATTCAGATATTGTTGAAGGACATAATTGATTGATTGCATCAACTGCTTTTGCAGCTTGCCATGGTTTTGCAGTTGCTAATTGAATACCAAAATTTGGCAATTCACTCTTATGGGCTTTTGGTAATGCCCATTCTGATTTTGAACCTTGAATTAAAGGTAATGCCAATGCCATTTCTGAATATGTTATATCTGCTCCTAATGATTTCATCAATCTTCTAAATGGTAAATTACCAACTGTTGTTAATGGCGATACTATTTTGGCATTTGATAGATTCAATTTCTTCTTTTCACCAGGTTTGATTATTGAATCATTGAAAGTTGATTCATTTTCTTTTCTTAAATTCATTGATTCAATATAATCAATTACTTTATCGGAAGTTTCCATTGGATATTTTTTTCTTTGTAAGATGTTTTTTGTCTGTCCTGAGATCCAATTAACTTCATCACGTTGATTATCAAATATAACACCTTCTCTTTGAATCAATTTTTTTTCAACTGTATCAAAATGAGATCCTAACCATCTACATTTTAAACCTGATGGACAATAACCTAAAGCTTCAAAAACTGGGCAAATACCAGAATTATCAACTGGTTTTGAATTCAAATACTCATCAATATCATGAGAAAATTTACACTGTTCAGGTCCAAATTTACAAATTCCATTCACTGGATCAATTATACTTGGACAGAGTTTTAAAGTTTCATGAGCTTGTCTTAAATCTCTTTGCTTATTCTGTCCTCTACCTTTCTTATTCTTGCCTCCTTTTTTGTTATCTGATCCACTTTCAGGAATCTCTTTGGATGATTCAGCTTCATCGTCATTATACGATTCAATGAATTTGGCAGAAATTATAAACTCTTTCTTAACAGGTGCTATACCTTTTGTTGCTTGTGGTTGTGGGAGATCCAACTTTGCAACTTTGACATCTGGTTGACGATCCACTGGAGAATCCTCGATGTGTCTCTTATTGTTACTCTCTTCAACAACTTCAACCATCTTTGATTTATATGAAGCAGATCCTCCTAACTGTATCTATAATAAACATAATCTGAAAAATTTCAAATCTTTGAAAAAAGAAATAATTTTCAAATAGGGAAGGGGGATACAAGGCGGTGCTGCAACAAAGTAAGAGCCTGATTGATTATGTAATGCAATACTGATTATGTAATATGTATTATTCTTTCTTTCAGTATTGTAACAGTAACAGTAACACTAATAGTATGACCATGGTCTATTGGATGATAGTTCACAGTGGATACTACAAACTAATATATTAATGCAGACAGTATGTGGGGTAACATAACATCAGCTATATTCTCACTCTTAAATAAACTTAAATACACATATGGGTTGGTGGGATAAATAATATGGGTAATTGGGATCTCTTATCCCAATTAGGAAAGTCCAATCACCAAATCTTTAACATGGAAACTTTTAAAGCTATCTCTGATTGATATATTATTACATTTATCTTCTTTCTAGTAATTTAAATAATTATTCGTTTTTATAGAGTGAGGGAAGTTTTTTATAGAATTTTAGAACCCATTATGATATCACCTAATAGATCTACATTACCAATACGAGATCCAAAATTTAATCCATTAAATATTCTGAAACGATGCAAAAATGAAAATAGACCAGCATTTATTGCTGGACCAATGGTTAGATATTCAAAATTACCATTTAGAGAATTGGTTAGAGATTACAAAGTTGATATTGTTTACTCACCGATGATTTTAGCTAGAGAATTTGTTAGGAATGAAAATGCAAGGTTGAGTGATTTCAGCACAAATGCCAAAGATCGATGTTTAATTGTTCAAATTGGTTCGAATAATGTTGATGATTTACTAAAGATGTGTGAAATGATTTATCCCTATGTTGATGGAATAGGTTTGAATTGTGGATGTCCAATAAAAGAACAAGTCAGGGAAGGTATCGGAGCAGCATTGATGAATGAAAAAGAATTGGTTTCAAAGATGGTTAAAGCAGTGAAAGATAAATTTGGTTCTTTATTAACTATGGAAGTTAAAATTAGGGTTCATAATGACATTAATGAAACTATTAAATTTGTTAAGATGGTGGAAGAAGCAGGAGTTGATTTTATTACTGTTCATGGTCGAACTAAGACAACTAGATCTTCTGAGCCTGCTGATTTTAATAAGATTAGAATTATCAAAGATAGTGTGAATGTACCTGTTGTTGCAAATGGTGATTGTAAATCATTGGATGATGCATTTAAAATATCAAAAATAACCGGTTGTGATGGTGTTATGTCAGTTAGAGGTTTATTAAATAATCCTGCGCTATTTCAAGGATTTAGTAAGACTCCATGGGGTGCAGTTGAGAAATTTTGGAATTTATCAACCTGTTACGGATTACCATTTAGATTAATTCAACATCATTTAAGTTGTATGTTAAATGATCAATTATCAAAGAATTTGTTAATTGAATTAAATTCAAAAAAAAATCTATTAGAATTGATTGAATTTTTCGATTTCAATTTTGATTTGAAGAGATCAGGAGATTTAGGATTTGGTGAATCAGTTTCTGTTCAATATAGAGAAGATAGACATTCAATTGCTAGAATGTAGCATTGTAATTAATTATTTATTAAATATGGGTTTTTTTAATATAATTTTGGTGGAAAATATATTATTTGGCAGTGAGTGAGTGAGTGAGTGAGTGAGTAGAGGTGAAAAAACTTTAAATCGAGTACTACAATAATTCTTAATCACTACTTCTTCTTCTTCTTCCTGGGTGAATTATCCATTTCGTAGTAATGTAAGTGTTTAAAACAGTTTAATTAAGGGATAGGTAGATATATGATGATAGCAATTTTAATCTCATACCGAATTCAGTGAACAAGAGAATTCTTAAGCATAAGGTTCTTTGCATGATTTGGAATTCAAGGATTAATCGAGTGATTTTAATTATCTTTGTTTTGAAGATTGGTTTTAATCAATTGATTTTTCAATTTAATTGAATTCTAATCTTTGTTATGATTGGTATATTTATGTCATAGTTACACTGATTGTCTACCTATCTTGATGAAGCAAAAGCTTGAAATTATTTGGTGCTTTCAATTTACTAACTTTGTTTATTTGTTTGTTAGTTATTATGATGTTGGTGTAGTTATTGAATCACCTTAGGAGTTATTCCTATTCCTATTCCTATTCCTATTACTTTGTATCTTGTATATTACAATAAAATTTCACGTTCGCAAATAAAATTTTTACCAACAGCTGTAGATACATAATTTCAGCAGAAACAAAGAATTTTAAAACAGATGAAACCTTTTATTCATTTGATATATTTTATATATTTTTTTATATATAGATTATTCTTGATAATTTTTTAATATTTATCATACTTTCTTGCTTTTTTTTTAGGGAAAAAATTAATTAACTAATAACTTATCATCAACAAAAATAATCTATTCTTCATCTTCAACAACAACGGTACTTAAACCTTTAACTGATGGGACATTAACGTATTCAACAAATGAAAACATTTTACTCTTTGCATCTTCTTCTTCATTTCTCTTTCTTGAAATTCTTAATCTTAATCTAAATGGAACACCTTGAATACCTCTTTTCCAAAGTTCAACATTCAATTTTGGATCTAATCTAACATCTTCTGTACCTAGATGTAATTTAGCAAATTTCTTGATCTCTTTGACTGCTCTTGGAGCTCTTTTCTTGAATTGAACACCGTGCAACTAGAATAATAATTAAATTAATGTTAGTATAAAAACGAATGAAAAATAGTCTGGATGGGTGGGGTGAAAAATAGATATATAGAAGAGAATATCATTTTAAAGTATTTCAATATAATATAGATTCATTGTAACTAGTTTATTTTTGATTCAATAATTATTCCTTTTCCTCTATAATGTCCCTTATTCACTTTCTTATAATGATTTGTTACATACTCTTTTGTGCAAGTTAATGGTGTATTCTCTTGTAACAGCGTCCTTTAAATCAGATTTAGCCATTTTTGATATATGCTGTGAGATAATGCAATTAAGAAGTATTAAGAATTATCGGATTGAATGTAAAACCAACTTTAAGTTACTTCAATAATATTTCAATATTGTGAGATCTTAGTTGGTAAGGGGAATGGCCTGTGGTTGGTGAGAGTGCAAATGGTTGTGGGTTGGTTACTCTGGTCTCTTCCTGCTGTGTGAGTGAGAGAGAGAGAGAGAGTGTGCGTGCTAGTTAGTTAGTTAGTTAGTTAGTTAGGGGATATTTATTTGTTTAATACACTACTATTCTATAATTATTATTTCACTCACTCGCTCGCTCTTATCTCTTTTCACCCTGAAATTGTTCTGTTTTTTTTTTCTTGCTTAACTTCCAATCCCACCCTCGCACCTGGCATTTCTTTTATATGACTGTGGGAAAGGGTTATTGGGTAACCCTGATCGTCAGCACGTGCCATCGTAAACCATTATCATTTCCTTATCATACTTATCATTTATCGTAATCAATGTTGATTTAACTAATTCAATTTCAAAGTATTTAATTATTTTCAATATTTGATTTGACTTCTTTATATTAACCAATTCATCAAGATCGATTCCAATTATTGATCTAATATACTCATCATTTTTAATCTTTTCAAAATGTTCCATTATCTGTGTCTCGTAAATTGAGTCTTTTAGTTCTTGATTGTCATTGGAAAGCACAATTGAACCAACCATAACAATCAATAGATCCAATTGATTAGCATATTGTACTGCTTCTTCGTCTTCTTGTTCCTCGTTGTCTACTTGATTTAATAGATTATAAACAGTTAAATACTCTTCTCTTTGAATCATCACAGTTAGGATATTAAACAGTAAGATTTTTGTCCTTGTCTTTATCAAATTTCGATTCTTGTTATCCAATGATGATCGTAGTTGAATCAATTCATTATAGTAGTAATTGACCAAGATTAAACTTGAATCGTATCTTAATTTATTCAACGTGAGTTTAAAATCCCAATTCAATTCATTAGGTAATGAATCTGATGTAGTTGATTCATCATCATTAGGATTAGTCAATTTAATTAACTCATTGAATAATAATTCAGATTCATTATTCTTAATGAATCTAAGATTTGGAATTGGTGGAATTAATGAATTGGAATTTGGTAATTTTAAATTGATTGAATTAATTAATAGATTGATTCTAATTTCCCAAATCTTTAAAATATCTGATAAATTTAAATCGAAATTTGATAGATTAGGTGATAAAATAATTAATTTACAACAACTTGAAATAACTAAATATAACTCCACCTTACTATTGTAACTATCAAGATTGAAAATATCTGTTGATGATGATGATGATGACGATTCAGGAAATTCATAATCTTTGGAATCATGCAATAAGCTCAATAGCTGAACTAAAGTTGATGGATTAATTGGAGTTGAATGTGAAAGTTTGGATTCATATTGTGATAAATTGATGAAATTCTTGACATTTAGTAGACTTGAGTACTGTGATTGTAGCATGATCCATTCGGTTGTTAATCCACCATATGGAGAGAATAGATAGTGGGGGTAGAGTAGTAGTAGTAGTAGTTAGTAGTTAATACTAGAGTCTACAACGGGAGAGACCCGCAGAACAACACACGGCTGTGTTGAATATATAATTAATTAATTAAGAAGTAATACGCCACAAACAATGCCAAGAGATAAATAATAATAACATTTGTGGCTAAGTAATCAAAAGATTGTTATTTTTATCTATTTCACATTTTAAGTGTTTTTGTTTCCCCATTTCATATCATTACACTAACTTACTATATACTTTATTTTATCGCTAGTTGTAGTACAACCACATCCCTTGAAAATGTCTTATAATGGAATAGGAGGCTCCGATGATCATTTATACCTTCATCATCAGGTTAAATTACCTCCAATTTCATCACTGTCTGGAAGTTTCAATGATAACCATAACAATACCAATAATGCTTCAATTGATGATGATAAAGAATTGACTAATAGACTACCACCACTTGCGAATTCGGGTGAATTCAGATTGCCTTCGATATCATCATTCACCACATCTGCTACACCATCTACGACTAATTCAACACCATCGGATGGAATTAAATTACCTTCTTTGAATTTAACTAGATCTTTGGAACAAAAAAATACAAGTCCGAAAGATTCTCCATTATCTCCAGATCGGGGAGATTTGGAAAAGAATAAGAAAAAGAAAAGGATAGTTATATCATCACAACAACAGGTTGGTAATGATACAACCATAATTCAAAATGAAACTACAATTATAGATCCTAATATAACTCAAGATGCAACAACAGCAACTTATGAAATAGGTGATAAAAGATCAACTACAATAACAACATTTGAAAATGAATTTTTCAAGAAGAGAATCATTTCAATTGACTCAAATGAAGTTTTAGAACTTTCATCAAGATTTCCAAGTTTACATTTAGGATCAATTATTTATCAAATTTATCCAACTATGGAATCAATTAAAAATTCAAGATTTTTAATTAATTTATCAAAACAAGATTTTGAAAATTTACAACAAGAATCAAATGAGTTTGAAAAAACAATAATTTCATCATCAATACAAGATAATAATAAACCAAATCCAAGAATTGAATTATTACCATCATTAATATCAAATTATATAAATTGTACAATTGATATTAGAATTCCATCCAATGTTATACCTGGAAATGATAATGTCTTTAATAGAAGAATTTGGGGTACCGATATTTATACTGATGATTCAGATATTATATCTATTCTTTATCATTGTGGGATATTAAAATCTCAAGATCCAACAAGGATGGAATTTCCACCAAAATTATCAAATTCAATAAAATATTCAACAAATGGTAATTCAACTACGTCATCCATCAAACCAATAACACCAGGGAATATTGAAAATAAGAATAATATAATTTATAATGAGAAACAAAAAAATAATGATTTAATTGTAACAATTATAATATTACCAAGGTTGAAAAATTATACAGGATCATATAGAAATAATTATAATTCAAGATCTTGGAATGGTGAGACAAACCATAATGGAGTGAGTATATCGATATATGAAGTGAAATGGTTTGATCATAATGAATCCTCGATATTTAAAGGATTAAATGATAAAGGATCTATTAGGAAACAACAATTGAATGAAAGAATTGAGATAATGGAGAGAAATAAGAATAAGTCAAATAAGGTTATTGTAGGCACTAAGATTTGGTGTATGGATGTTTAAAAGATGGGGAAGCAGTTAGTTAGTGAGCTATTAACTAACTAACTAATTGATTAATTAAATTGTATTAATATTATATATCAGTAAATAATAAACAAATAATAAAAAATGTAATAATTGATAAGTGAATAAAGTAAATAAAACAACATTAACATGTAATAAAATCTTGAAATATGTCAAACATGGGAAGTATAGCACATAAGCTCTCTCTCTCTCTGTCTCTCTCTCTCTCTGCCTCCCTCCGAATGCTCCGGTCTGTCTGTCTGTCTGTCTATTCTATCTGTCATAATATAATAATAGTAATTATCACACTGCCTGTTTCAGTGAGTGTGTGCTAATTACTTACTTAGTTAGCTACTTACTTACATTACATTACACTCACTACATTATTACCTTCTCTTACACTATCTCTCTTTATCTTTCACTTTATCTATTTGATTCACTGATCTTTATCTTGTCACTTGTGTGTGCCTTGTTTCGGTTTTTCTCTATTTTGCATTTGGGTTGAGGTTTCATATTTGTTCATTTGTTCTTTTGTTCTTTCTTTTTCTTTCTTTCTTTGGAGTTATCTAATCATGTCGGGTGATATGTCAAAATTAACCAATAACCACCGTCATAATAATAATAAATTCAACAACAGTTATAATAATACCATTAATCAACCTCATCAGAAATCTCCAAGTTTGAAAAAATATTTCTTGAGATTCTCTTATCATTGCTCCAGTTTTATGCATAAATTAAAAATCTTATCCGAAGTTGGGCTAGAATCAGACGAGATAACCGATCAATTATTCGACTCGGATGAATCATCATCCGTTAATTTGGATCAACATCAGCAAGTGGCGGTGGTAGCAGAAGAAGGAAAAACAGTTGAAGAAATTCAAAAACAACCAACAGCAATGATGGTCCGTTCATCCCCCCAACAATCTAATATACCTAATACCCATCCACCTTCCAAATCTTTAGAAGATAAATTATCACAAGATGATAGAATTACAACAACTTCAATGGATTCTCAAACTAATACAACTGCAATCACATCAACAATACCGTCCCCTCAAAATAAATCTTCAAATGAATTCTCTTCAAATATTGATAACATCAATAATAATCAAGAAGAACCATTTTGGAAAGGTGATGAATTATGGAAAATTCAAAATGAAGACTGGCTAATTCCAAGTAAAGAATATCAAACTTTAGAAGGTAAATTAAAATTACAAAAAAAATTACATGAACAAGATTTAAAACATTTTGTATCAAGTAATAATTTTAGAATAGTGTATAAAAATTTAGTCTTATGCAACAAACCTTTAAAAAGACCAATGAATTTAAAAGATTTATTGAAAGTTGTTGAAGCTGGTTGGAATTGGACAAGTGTTTTTGAAAGAGCTTCCCGTGGTGTTGGTGGTTCTGGTACTATTCCTGTCTCTTAAATCTTTTCTCTACTCTTTTTTTGCATCTCATGTTTTCTTCGTTCGATTAATATATAAAAATATATATCTATATATAATTTATTCTATTTTACTTAAGTATGCTCTTCAGCTAAATAATCCCCTTTTTGATTTAATTACAGGTGGTGTATCGTTATCTTCAACCATCCTCATTACGTTTTCCAGTATCCTTATCCTTTGATCCAAAATCTCAACCTTCTCCTGAACTATATCTTTCCTTTCATTTATAGTATCGTTATTATTATTACCAGTGCCTATTTCATCATAATTTAACTGCTGTCCTTCTTTAACTATTTTATTATCAACCAGTTTTCGAATTGTTTTATTCAATTTCAGTTTCAATTCTTTCTCTTTGATCGATATCTTTGTATTTAACTTGATCATATTTTCATTTTGTTTTTGTAAATTATTATTGTTTGAATATATAGTTTCGATCTTTTCTTGAATTGGGGTCTCTGTCTGTGATGAATCAGATAACGTACTCAAAGTCTTTGTTAAATATCGATTGTATTTTAGAACCAATGCTGAATTTGTCTGTTTCAGCTGCTTTGTCTGTTGTTTCTGCTGTTGGATGATCTGTTCCGGCATGTTAGAATAGCCGTCAATTCAATACCAAGTTGTGTAATAATAATAAAACTGTGTAAAGTTGATTCCCCTTTTGTTAGTAGTACTTACTTTGTACGCCGCGTTGCTCTGCTTTGCTTTGGTGCACTCACAAACAAGATGATCACTTACATGTTTCTGACTGACTTGTTTATTAAACCATCTGTTTCTTTTCTCTTTTCTCTATTATTTATCTGTTTGGGTATTGGCCCCCCATCATCATGGTTTGTGTGATATACCCTAGTTCGATAATTCGCTTTGCTGAGTCGAGTAATGCAAGGATAACATGTACAAATATACTTCAAAATCAGCTATACCTTGGTCTAAGCAACAATCAATTGTTGATTTACCAATTACAGTCAATTAAAGATCAGCAAATACCCAATCTTCAACAAGAACAACAATCATTCAACAATATCGAAGAAGATGAAGAATCTTTGACTCTGATTAACCAATTGAAGTTGGAGAATTCGTATCCTATCCAGATTGAATTCTTAAATAATTTGAATTTTTTAATCATCTTGTTATCAAATCAACAAGTGGAAGTTTATCAATTGGATGATTTAAAATTGATTGATCGATTCGATGAGTTCAAGTTCAATTCAATCAAGTGTTGGTCAGATGTAGATTCATCCAGGGCTAAATCTGACGGGGATCTAAAGTTGGATCTAAGTCAAGGAGATGATGATGATAATGATGAAGAAGATGGTGATACTTTTACAATTCGTGGAGTAAATGGTAATGGTGGTGGTAATTTAGGCTCTGGTGGAATGGATGATGATTCCATATCATTGGCTACATTAACCATGGATAACCATACAATGAATGAGAAATTCACAAGGATGAAATCAAACTATAATTATATCTGTCTAATATCAAAGAGAAATTTAATCTTACTTAGATGGGTTCAAAAGAAATTTAACAAGAAATTTGAATTCAAATTGAATGATAAAATTCAATTGTTAGAGTTTTTAAATTTTGAAAATTTAATAATAAGTTTAAAAAATGGAGATTTGGTTAAGTTAAATTTATTAACTGGTTTAACAAACAATATTCAAATTCAATTTTTAACATCTCCAACTCCATCAAATTTGAATGCTTCAACAACTGCAAGATCTTCTTTTTTTTTCAATTCCAGTTCGGATTCTTTGGTTGAAATCTTTAAAGTCAACAATGAGCAACAATTGGTTATATTAAAAGATAATAATTTAATTAAATTAAACAATGATTTAGAATTATTTTCAATGGGTCGTAACCTTCGTCATCATTCATCACATCATCATTCATTGGATTTTAAAAATCCTGTACCAATACCAAATCTTAATAAATCAAATAAAAAAATTAAATTTTTAAAATATTGGTTCCCATATGTATTAATAGTTTATTTGAATTCAATAGAAATTAGAAATTTAGAAAATGGTTCATTGGTTCAAGAATTTCAATTCAAAGATCCAAATCCCTTAAATAATGTTGTTGATATTAGATTCACCCAGAGATTATTACTCTTATCAACTTCCAATAAAATTCTCAAATTTGTTAAAACTAACTATAATTCTCAATTGGATCAATTTGCAAAATTAAATGATTATAATAATGCAATCACCTTGATTGAAAAATTGAATCCTTTGATATTATTATCAACTGATGAAGATCCATCAAATGATCAAATCAATCATTCTCCAAGACAATTGAAATTTTTAAAGCTTCGAGAATTCGAATTACTAAGAGGTATTAAACTGATGCAAGATAATAAATTCGATCAAGCAATAAATGTATTTATTGAATTCATGGCACCTCCAAATTTGGTTCTTGAAAATCTACCCAAAAATTTAATTCAAATTCTTGAAGATGATTCAATCTTTGAAGAAAATTCAACAGTTATTCAACCACCTTCACAATTATTACAAACAAATGAAGATTCATCATCACCTTCTTCTTCACCTACCAAAGTTAGAAAACTAAGATCAAAAATAAGCTCAAGATCGATCAATAACAATCCATCATCAAATTCATCGGGATCTTTAGTTTCATATGAACAAAATAATCTGATTCATCATTTAATTACATATTTAACCGATACAAGAAGAAAATTGATTAGATTATTGGATATTGGATCTCCAAAATATCAATGGCATGGAGTGTTAATCTCAAGTGAATTATACAAGACATCATCAAATTTAATAAATCCATCATCGTTCAATTCTCCTGATCTTGCAAAAATATTATCATTTGTAGATGATCATTTACTACAATGTTATTTATTATCAAATTTAAGAATGGTTGGTCCATTGTTAAGAATTTCAAACTATTGTGATTTTGAAAAAACTGCTTCAAAATGTAAATCATTAAAACTTTACAGTGAATTAATCGATTTCTATTACTGTCGTTCCAAACATCAAGATGCTTTGAATTTACTAAACAAATTATGTTTTGAAGATAATTTATTCACCGTTGAATTTATGATTAGATATTTACAGAAATTGACAGATTCTGATCTTGAATTGATCTTCAAACATTCTAAGAAATTGATTGAATTGGATAAACTTAATTTTGAATCTATTTTTATGAATGATTCAATAGAATGTGAATCTTTAAATAAATTAAAAATATTGGAATTCTTATCAGATAACAAATGGAATCAATTACAAATCCAATATTTAGAATATCTCATTTATCAATTAGGCGAACTAAATTCAAAATTTTCAAATAAATTAATTGAACTGTATTTGAATTTAATTGAAAATGACAATAAAATTTTTTACTACAATAAGGTTTCCAAAGTTTATGAATTGAATCAATATTCACCAAATTTAATACTTCGAAAATTGAATTCCATCAAGATTAAAGATGGTTCAATATTGAAAAAATTAATGATTCATCCTTTGAATAAACTTCAAAAATATGATGAGATTTTGAAAATCGCAGTCAATGATTTAAAGGATAATCAAATGGCAATTGATCAATGTTTAAAAGTTTATAGTTTAAATCCTGATCAAGGTTATAAAATGGCTCAAAGATTGGTTGAAATTCATTTGAATAACAATGACAATGATTCAATAATTGAAATTTTGAACTCAAAACTTGAATTCTTGGATCCTGTTTGGATGTTGGAAAAATTACCAAATGATTTAAAACTTTCAGATGCAATTAATTTTATTGAATCAAATTTACGTGATTTAAATTCAGAATCTAAAAAAACAACAATATTTACTGAATTATACAGAATCAAATTAATCAATTTAAAAATATCAAAAATGATGAATGAAAGAACTAATGTCAGATTAGATTCAGATTCGACTTGTCCTGTTTGTGGGAAAGGTTTTACAACAAGTTCGATTCTAAGTTTTTATCCTAATGGTGATGTAACCCATTACGGATGCTCCAAAAATTATACCTAATGATAAAAGAAAATATGATTCCAATACTACTACTGATACTCTTTATTTACTTTATAATGATTAATGCATTGCTATATTTATGATTATACAGTGGTTATAAAATTGATAACTCCAGAACAGTACTTCACCAAATCATCCAACTTTTCATTTCTTTCTCTAGTTAAAGAACACCACTCATCCAAAGCTTCAATAACCAGTCCACCATTTATATCACTTTGCTGTTCTTTTCTAATGTTGTAAATAACATCGCCGTGAACTTTTAAAAATAATGTGAATATAGCAATCAATATCTCAAAGTGTTTGTTCTTGGATAATCCAAAACTTATAGCATTAATGAACCAAACAAATTCATCATATGGTTGTTCTGTTTGAATTGATCTAATTTCTAAATCGATATTAGCTGGTGACATTTCAACAATATGTTGTAAAAACTGTGAATAATCACCAGATTTGAAAGATTCTCTTAATAATTTGGTGAAATTTGATTCAAATGAATAGTTCTTGGTGTTGTCAAGTTTAAATAATTTCGAATCGCCAACTTCACCAACTCTTGTAGTATCTTCAATCTTACCTAATTCATTTTCCTTTGCATCGTCACCAACTGTTTTACCTGTTAATTGTAAGAAAAATGGAACATTTTCCGGCTTTTTAGGTGCCTCGCTAGGTTTATTTCTCATCTTTATGGTATCCAAATGTAACAAAGTATTGAATTTGGAATTTGACGAGGTTGATAAAGTTAACAATGAATCATCAATTTGCTCAACGGATTGGTAATGACCAATCTCTAAATCAGTTTCATCACCATTGGAAAATGCACCTTCAAGTACTGATGATCCACCATCACCACTAACATTTGGTAACATAACAGTTGCAAAATCAATTTCTTCAATTTGTCTTGTTGAAATTGGTTTAAATTGAGATTTATTTGTCCATAATGAAATACCAACTCCATTAACATGTGCAGTTGCCATATAATCACCCAATGGTGATATCTTTAAACTTGTTGCAACATTGGTTAATCTAATACCATCGATACATCCACCAGTTGGTAAATCCCAAGTTCTAATGGTTGCATCCATTGATGCAGATATAATCCATCTACCATCTGATGAAAAATCAAGTGCTGTTATTCTATTGGAATGTCCAAATAATTGTCTAACAACTTTTTGTGTAACTGAATCAACAACAACAATTGATAAATCATCCAATGCTAATGCAACTAAATCAGATGATCTATGATAAACCATTTGAGTAATTGGTGAATCCAATTTGAGTTTCCCCAAGAATTGAGATTTACTAAAATCATAAAATCCAACTATTCCATCCAATCCACATGAAACCATCTTTCTATTCATACCATCAACTGCAATACCAGTCACTGTCTTTTTATGTAATCTATAATTCTTTCTCAATTTACCACTTTGTAAATTATAAGCACCAATACCTCCAAGGCTTGAACCAACAAGTGCAAAATTTCCACATTGTGTAATGGCAACAGCTTTGACAATACCGTCATCAATTGTCTTCAAATGATGTTTTCCAACTTTCTTATTTTTTGAATCCCAAGTTCTGGCAAAGGTTTCTTCTTCATGAGCTGTAACAACATTATCCCAATCTCCTTCTCTTGAATTTTCTTGTGCAATCATTGTTATTGCAGGAAATTTAACTTTAAAATTGGATGATAAACCAGCTAATTTTTTACCATCTTTTGATTTGGATTCTTTTTGTGATAATTCTTGAGATTGCGCATCTTTTCTTAATGAAAATGTCCAAAATGATCTATCTTGAGAAGCAGACTGAATGAAATGTGATTTCGTATCTCCAAAGTTTATAGCACTTGGTGGTGCCGAATGACCACCTCTAGATCTTAGATGTCTTGGTGGTGAAACAACAGATGAATTAGAAGTTGATAACACTGGATCAAATACAAATTCTTTTAAACTATTATCTGGTCCTGTGGTAACCAATATTGGTTGACCATTCAGGAATTGAACTTTTGTAACACCTCCATAAATCTCCTTATGTGCATTTCTCAAGACATGAACTCTTGCCTTTTTATTCAAATCATAAAAAAATAAATCTCCATTAACCATTGAACAAACCAAATGAGGTGATCCATCAGTTCTAAATGAGACTGATGTTATTTTCGAACTAGATCCTGTATTTATTGTTCTTAATATCTTTGCCTTTTTGATGTTATAAACAATACAAGTACCAACACCATTCCCAATGGCTAAAACATCCAATGCTGGCGCAGGTTCTATACATGTTATTCCATCAATGAATTCTTCAGATGTGAATACTAACTTCGTAGTCTTTATATTGTATATTAGTAAATGAGACGTTGTTGCAACCACAATTTTGTTTAAATAAGTTGGTAAATGAATCAAATCAGCTATATTACCTAGTAATGAATTAATTTTGATAGTGGTATAGTATTCTGTAGGATATTTTAAATCATTCTTTTCGAAAATGTACAAGGAAGATAAGGTAGCAGCTATAAGATAGTCACCAAAGACTGTTATCTTGATAATTGTCTCCTCATTATTAGGTATTGTTAATTCTTTTTCTAATCTACCTCTTCTGAAAATTCCAATCTTATTACCATAGGAACAAAACACATATTGGAATGATGCTGTAATAGAGGTGATGGGCACTGGAGTTTGAGTATTTGAAACGAAAAGTAGACTCAAGGTTGAAGCATCATAAATCTGGAAAGATCTACCAACAACCGTGGCAACATAGAAGGATTGTCCCAAGGATCCAATTGCAAATGGGGTACCATTAGAGATATGTCCTATCACTCTAAAAGGTGAAAAGATTTTAGAATGCTTCACTGCAGAAGCAGATCCCGCCACTTTGACTCTCTTATTCTCCTGAATTGCCTCAACCATGTCAATGAAAGTTGAAGATCAAGATGCTAAATGCTGATAAGTATACTTAATACTATAGGATTTGAAAATCAAATAGAGTACAAGAGAGAGGAAACACTAAGAAAATCAGACAAAATAAAAAAAAATTTGAAGATGAAAAATAGATTGTGTCAAACACTACTCTTTCAATAACGAGGTCGATTTTTCGTAGTCGATCGACGGGATGATGATCACTGACTGCTCTGATAAAAGGAACAAGGGATAGATGAATCAGGCCCACGTTGTGTTTTGTCTGCTTGTTGGCTTCTCTTTCCCTTTTCTGCTTGGAATTAAAGCTATATATATATATACAGTGAGAATGGTTGACGAGTCAATGGCTAAAGCTGGGGATTCGAAGATGGAGGAGGAGAAGACAACTCTAACTTCCAGAACAATCTCTACAAATTCGAACCTCTCGATCGATTCCAATGCTGTCGCTGAAGGAGATGAAGAAGATGAGGATGAAGCTTATGATAAAGATCCTGTTCCTTTGACTACAGAGTCTTTGGAACAGCACAGAAGGGCAATTGCATCAATTGCTCCAATGTTGGAGGATTTTGTTCCTGTCTTATCCAAATCTGAAGTCGTTAGTCCTGTTCCTAATCCAATTTCAAGAACAGTTTCAAACATTAGTAATTTGAATATTGGGACCCCCAAGGAAAGTTCCAACCCAAATTCGTTTTCGGTTCCTCAAGAGGAGAGTGGGGAAGAAGAATATGATGAGAATGCCCTTACTTCTTCTACTTCAAATACAGAAACTGAAGTCAATACCAAAAACGGTGGTTCACCAGTGGCATCCACAACCCCAAGATCTGCATCTTCTAATTCATTAGCCCAATTTTCTCATAAATTAAGATCATCATCAATATCTGTTTCCGAAGTGTCTGGTCCAAAACTACCAAAAATTGGTACCATTGGTGTTTGTGCAATGGATAATAAAGTTTTAAGTAAACCATGCAGACAGATCTTGAACAGATTAATTGAAAATGGTGAATTTGATACAGTTATTTTTGGTGATAAAGTTATTTTGGATGAATCTGTTGAGAATTGGCCAACCTGTGATTTCTTGATCTCTTTCTTCTCGAGTGGTTTCCCATTAGATAAAGCAATTGCATATCAAAAATTGCGTAAGCCTTATACTTTGAATGATTTAAGCATGCAAAAAATTTTGTGGGATAGAAGATTATGCTTACAGATATTGGCAGCTGCAGGTGTTCCAACTCCTGAAAGATTGGTTATCTCAAGAGATGGAGGTCCACTGGTTGATGATGATATGAAAGGTAAATTAGAAGGACTGGGAGTTGATTGTTCTGAAGTGCCTGAACCAGATTGGAAGATGGTTGATGAAGATACATTAGTGATTGAAGGTAAAACAATTAAGAAACCATTTGTGGAAAAGCCAGTTGATGGTGAAGATCATAATGTTTACATATACTATGCAACCAAGAATGGTGGTGGTGGACGTAGATTGTTCAGAAAGATTGGTAATAAATCATCCGAGTTTGATCCAAATTTGAGTACCATTAGAACCAAAGGCTCTTATATCTATGAAAAGTTCATTGACACCGATAATTTTGAGGATGTTAAAGCTTATACAGTTGGAACTAGTTATTGTCATGCCGAGACTAGAAAATCTCCAGTTGTGGATGGTATTGTTAGAAGAAATACCCATGGTAAAGAGGTTAGGTACATCACTGAGCTATCAGAGGTTGAAGTTGAAATGGCTAGAAAAGTTTCCACCGCTTTTGGTCAAACCATTTGTGGTTTTGATTTATTGAGAACCAATGGTCAAAGTTATGTTATTGATGTTAATGGATTTTCATTTGTCAAGGATAATAATGAATACTATGACACAAGTGCAAGTATCATTCGTGAATTATTCTTAAAGGCCAAGGCACAAAAGACTTTAACTCCAATGACAGGAAAATCTGAAGAAAAGAAGCAGAAATGGGTTTTCAAAGGTATTGTTTCTGTTGTGAGACATGCCGATAGAACACCAAAGCAGAAGTTCAAATATTCTTTTAGGTCTCCTATTTTCATTTCATTGTTGAAAGGTTATAAGGAAGAAGTTATCATTCGTGAAGTTAGAGATTTAAGGATTGTTTTAGAAACTGTTAGAGTTGCACAAGAACAAAAATTAGAAGATGCCAAAAAATTGAAACAGTTGGCTGGAGCTTTAGAAAAGAAGATGAATTTCCCTGGTACAAAGATTCAACTTAAACCTGCATTGAATGATGAAGGTGAAATTGAAAAAGTTCAACTGATTATTAAATGGGGTGGTGAACCAACCCATTCCGCAAAATATCAGGCTACTGATGTTGGTGAACAACTAAGACAAGATATTCAATTGTTAAACAGAGATGCATTAAAGGATGTTCAAGTGTTCACATCTTCTGAGAGAAGAGTTGTTGCATCTGCTAGATTATTTTCTAAATCGTTCATAACAGAGAATGATTTACCTGATGATTTCTTGCAAGTTAGAAAAGATTTATTGGATGATTCTAATGCGGCTAAGGATTTAATGGATAAAGTTAAGAAAAAATTAAAACCATTATTAAGACAAGGTAAAGATGCACCACCACAGTTCGCATGGCCACCAAAGATGCCTGAACCTTTTGTTGTTATTAAAAGAGTTGTTGAATTGATGAATTATCATCAGAAGATTATGCAAAAGAATTTTGAAACTAAGGATGTTGATAATTTCCAACATCGTTGGTGTTGTGGTGAAGATCCATTTTTATTCAAAGAAAGATGGGATAAACTTTTCCAAGAATTTGTTAGTGTTGAGAAAGTTCATCCTTCAAAGATTAGTGAATTATATGATACAATGAAATATGATGCTTTACATAATAGAGATTTCTTACAAAAAATCTTTTTAAGTGATGAAGAAACTGAAGAAACAATCAAAACAATGGGTGATTCATTAGTTCGTCATTATCCAATTAATGTATTAGCAATGAATGATTTCAAGGTTAGTGATTCATCATTAGATAATTCATCAAATCCAGCTGGATCAATTGGATGGGTTTTATCATCTTCATCCTCACCATATGGAGGATCCAAGAATGGTAGTAAATCATCATCAAGGGATGATAATAAATCACCATTTGATGATCCAAGGTATAGTTTATTAAGAGAACTGTATAGATTAGCCAAGGTATTATTTGATTTCATATCACCTCAAGAATATGGAATTGAAGATAATGAAAAGTTAGATATTGGTTTATTGACATCATTACCATTAGCCAAACAAATTTTGAATGATATTAGTTCAATTAAAGAAACTGATAGAGCAGGTACAAGAGTTTATTTCACAAAAGAATCTCATATTTATACATTATTAAATGTTATTTATGAATCTAAATTACCTATGAAAATTGCAAGAAATGCATTACCTGAATTAGACTATCTTTCACAAATTGTATTTGAATTATATGAATCTGAAAATAGTGTTGGTGATAAAAAACATTCAATTCGTTTATCACTTTCACCAGGTTGTCATACCCAAGATCCCTTGGATGTTCAATTGGATGAAAAACATTATATTTCATGCATTAGAAGAATTAATTTAACTAGACATTTGGATATGGATTTCGTTCAACAGAAATTAAGAAGTAGATTTAGTAGAGTTTCATTACCTAAGAAATTTACACCTGTTAATATTTCAAGTCCATTAACTGAAGGTAAACCATAGTTTATAAACATTTCTATAGAAATTATAAATAAACCAAAAAAAAAAAAATAGAAGGAAAAGAAAATGTAAGCGATAAATTGCAAAATTAAAGCAATAATAGTAATTTCAATTTGTAGTTAAAAAATTGTTTTGAAATTACAATATTTTACGCTGAATTTAATTAATATCCCAATGCTCCGTTAATACACAGAATTTAATAAGAACCATTTGAAGAAATGGTTCTACGAATTCAAGTACTGCAATCCAGGGATTGCATCATTGGTTCCACTATATAAAATAGGGCTAACAAAACAGAATAACGAAGTTTATTAAAGTTAGGAGTAGTAAGAGGAGACAAAAAAGGGGAGGATGAAAGAAAGAAAGAAAGAAACGGATTATGATTGTTTTTTTATATATAAATGAAAGAGATACCCTTTATCTTTTTAAACAACGGCAAGTGAATCAAACAAAACACTTATACTTTCACCAAAATGATCTCTTCTTATACATTCGGCAAAGATTGGACTAACATCAATAACTGTTAATTTCTTTGATTTTTCAATAATATCTTGAGGAATAGGATAAGTATTGGTGACTATGATACCATCGATATAAGGACAAGAATTTAAACTTTCCAAACAATCATTTGAGAAAACACCATGAGTTGCAACTATGTAACAAGCATTTGCACCACAGTTTAATCTTAAATGTTCAGCAGCTGCAATAAAAGCAGTATGTTTATCAACCATATCATCAATTATAATTGCTGGTTTATTTTGAACATTACCAACCAAGGTAATTAATTTTTCGGATGCATTGAATTCAGGTTCATCTTCATCATCTGAATTATCATGACCATAATCTGAACCTTGTGATGAATGAACATCTTTTGAAGTTGATTTACTTGTAATATTTGATATATTCAGATCGGATGTACCATCTTCAACAACATGACCTTGTACTATTCTTGCAGTTTGAATATCTGTTGAAACAATAACATCTTCTTCGTCATCTTCTTCTTCTTCATCAACTTTTTTTTCTAATGAACCGTTCAGATTTTTCTTCTCTTTCAAAGGTTTATTAATTTTTTTACCCATAAAACCATCTTTTGTTCTTCTTCTATCAGTATGAATCATTGCAAAATTAACTTTCAATTGATCAGCTAAAGCAGTAACTCTTTTTGTACCTCCTGGATTTTTAGAAACAACAACTGCATCTTGATAATCTTTAATATTATGTCTAATCCATCTAGCCAATGTTGGACCAGCATAGAGATTATCAACAGGTTTTGTGAAAAAACCTTGCATTTGAGAAGCATGTAAATCCATTGAAACAACATGATCAGCACCTGCCATGATTAATAAATTTGCCAACATTCTAGCAGTTATTGCACCTCTATGTTTTTTCATCTTTGACTGTTTTGAATATGGGAATTGAGGTATGACTGCAGTAATTTTAGCAGCCGAACCACCTCTACAGGCTGAAATTAAAATTAATAATTCCATTATATGATCATTAGTCTCTGGAGATCCAGATTGGATGATATAAACATCTTCATCTCTAACAGAGACACCAATTTGAACCGAAGTTTCACCATTTGCAAATTTTTTTAAAGAAACAGGAGCCGGTTGAACACCCAAATTTTCACAAACCAATTGACCCAATTTGGGATGCGAATTTCCAACAAACACTTTACACTTTCTCATCTCTCTAA
This sequence comes from Ogataea pinus, assembly GCA_030567935.1. Taxonomy (NCBI): domain Eukaryota; kingdom Fungi; phylum Ascomycota; class Pichiomycetes; order Pichiales; family Pichiaceae; genus Ogataea; species Ogataea pinus. Next base: position 576,177 of record JAJLSY010000001.1, on the reverse strand, counting down.
TTTTGAACGAATTAAGCAATGAAGATTGATTGTTATCAACCTTTAATGAAGTTTGAATGGAAGCCAAGATGGGAGAAAAAGACTGACTGACTGATGAGTTAAATGAAAAAACCCTGAGGAAGATATATTTTTAGCAAACGACAAGATAAAAATACAGTTCCAAGATATTCTCACTAATGTTCTAAACCACCCAAGTACCACAGGAATAAAACACTATCAAAACCCAAAAGACCAACCAGTAGAACAGGAAAAGTAAGACAGTATTGAAACCTATCCTTTCCCCCATACTATTAAGTGATTTTGAAATAAGAAAATTTTACAGCCAAATTCGGTCTGCCAGAATTGACTGGTAGAAGAATAGCGTGTCAACAGTGGCAGCAACAGTCTCTCCCCACGGGCTGTGCAGGTGTGTCTGAGTGCATGACACATGTGTTATGTAAGCTTCAATGGGCCGTTAAATTTACCTGTTTTACTATGTAAAAGTGGGAGGGAGAACACGGTAGATAGACAGACAGGAAGAAGATACTATCCCTCTTTAGCTTTTGTTCATTCTGCAGATCACTCGTTATGTCTTTGGTTGTCACACTATTGAATCTCATATTCAATCTGATAGCATTGGTGATCCAATTCCCATTGTTGATCTTCCATGCTCTGGGACTCGAATTATTGCTGAGTCAAGTTCAGTCCAATTTCAATAAACCCGATAATGTTTCATCAAGATTCAATTCATTTTCATTTGGTGGAAGTGGTCTAAGCCATCGATCATCTATCGTTACTCCATCGTCAACGCCCGATAATGAAAAAGTTCTAGGAGATGATGAGGATGAGGAGGAAGAAGAAATTGATTATCTTACAATGGATCCTTCAATTCAGAAAAAAATAATAGGTTCTGTGGATATTGTTGAGATCGTTCATTATCATGGATATAAAGTGCATGAACATGTTGTTCAAACCAAGGATGGATATTTATTATCGATCCATAGAATCTTACCATTTCAGTCAACTTCAAAAACTAGTATCTTATATAAACCTGTTATTTATATGCATCATGGTTTATTAACAAATAGTGAATTGTTTGTCCTTGGTGATTCAACTAAAAGATGTTTACCCTTTTTATTGGTTGATTTAGGTTATGATGTTTGGTTGGGTAATAATAGAGGTAACAAATATTCAAGAAAACATTTAACTTTATCATCATCGGATTATAAATTTTGGAATTATTCACTGGATGAATTTGCAATGTTTGATATACCTGATACAATAAATTATATTTTAAATATCACAAAACAAAAAAGTTTAAATTATATTGGTTTTAGTCAAGGTTTTGCTCAATGTTTAGCATCATTATCATTAAATGATTCATTAAATGAAAAAATCAAATTTTTTATTGGTTTATCACCTGCAATGATTCCAAAAGGTTTAAATGATCCAATTTTATCATATTTTATAAATGCTTCAGAAAATTTAATGTATAGATTATTTGGCAAAAGAGCAATTTTACCATCTGTTGTATTTTGGCAAAAGATTTTTGGTCCTAAAAATTATGAAAGAATTGTTGATTTATCATTAAAATTCTTATTCAATTGGAAATCCAAAAATCTTTCAAATATTCAAAAAAAGATAGGCTATCAACATATGTTTTCACCATCATCTGTTAAATCGATAATTCACTGGTTTCAAATAATTAGTAATAAAAGATTTCAAATGTTTGATGAAGGTGGTTCATCAGGTTCAAAACTGGTGTATCTTAGTGGATCATCAAAAAAGACAAATAGAGTTGCACCATTCCCAACTCAAACTATAGTGACTCCAATGTTATTAATTTATGGTAAATCTGATTCTTTAATGGATATTGCAAAAACAATTGATCATTTATCTTCAAGTGAAGTTAAAACAATTGGAATTGAAAATTATGAACATATGGATACTTTATGGGCTTATGATGTTGAGGAAAAAGTGTTTGATCCAATCATTCAAAACTTGAAAAAATTCAATCCCATTGAAGATTCAATTGAAGAAGTCGATAAAAAGTTCAGTTGAATTTAAATAGATTAATTTAATAGATGAAATAATCTAAAAAGTAATGATTTAAGATTTAATAACAAAAAAAAAAGAAAAAAGAAAGGGTGTGCCATCCCCTGGAATCGAACCAAGGTCGCTGCTGCCACAAAGCAGAGTACTAACCACTATACTAGGATGGCGAAGTTTCTCTATTGTTTTCCCTCGCATGTACCCAATTGTGCAAAACACCCAAGAACAAAATTTTCGCTTTTTCCCTTTTTATATTGTCATATATCAACGCTCAATTCTTCTGATCCAGGAGCTTTTCCTGAGGAAGAAACCTTTTCCTTAGTTTTCTTCTTGTTTCGATTTGGATTTTTCTTTCTTTCCTCAGCTGTTGTCACCTCTGCGAAGAATCACAGTGACAGTACGTAATATACAGTAAATTAAATTGACCTCGTATTAAAAAAAAAAACTGACCTCCTCTACAAACTCTCATCCATCCCTTTTCTTTCCTCCTTAAGCTTCTGTTTCATTGAGTATCATCAGTCATTAATAAACTAACTTCTTATTCAATTGTCTTTTGCTGTTTGCTCTTCTTCAGTTGCATAAAGTGCCTCGTTTATGAATACTTTACAATACAGAGAAGTACGTACATTTACAAGACATCCCAAAATTCTCGTATTGGATATATACAGGTTCTGAATATGCCATTTTTCACTTGAAGTCACAATCACCTGGTTGAACTACGTGTGTTTTGTAGGATAATTACAACTTTGGATACGAAAGTAAATCAGTATAAAAAAAAAACACACAGGGGGGGGAGGGGAGCACAGGGAGAAGAAAAGAAATTGGGTTAAGGGGGAGGAGACAGACAAAAACAGATAAGACATAAGTAGCAACAGCAATAACCATGCATGAACAAGAAGAAAACCAAAAAGAAGAAGAACAAGAAGAAAGCACACCGATAATATTTTTTATTTTTTCTATTTTTTTTTTTTATTTTTATTTAAAATTTTTAATAATCTGAATCATCATCCGGATTAGCAACTTTTAAAACTTTTGTATTATAATCAGCGGCATCAGCTAATGAACCATCGGATAATCTTCTTCTACCTAACATTATTCTACCATTGTTGCTACCATCAACAACAGCTTTATCTGAATTAGTTGGAGATTCATAACTTGCATCATTATCTTCTGGAGAGAAGAATGGATTTTTATTTGATTTTAAAGCTTCTTCATAAGCCAAATCATCAGCTTTATATGCTTCATTATCATCATCATCATCCTCTCTATATCTTCTACAACAGAAGAATATTATTAATCCAATTATAATAACACCACCTAAGACACCTCCAACTGCACCTCCTATGATTGCACCTTTATTTGATGAAGATTTGTTTGATGATGAGTTAGAGGATGAAGAAGGAGTTGCTGACGCAGAGGATGTCGAAGTGGAAGATGTAGAAGCAGTGACATAAATCAGAGATGTAACTGTAGAACCACTTTGTTCCACTATTGAAGTTATTTGATCTCTTGAAGTGGTGGAAGAAGAAGATGAAGAAGATGAAGAAGTAGAAGTCGGGGTGTCTGACGAAGACGATGATGTTGTTTCTGGGGATGAAGTAGATGAAGAAGATGTTGTTGTTGAAGATGAAGAAGTTGTTGTAACATTCTCCGTCGAAGAAGAAGCTGAAGAAGAAGTTGCCGAACTTGAAGTAGATGAAGAGGAAGAAGATGATGAACTTGAAGATGAGGATTCACTTGAAGATTGGGACGAATCACCACTTAATGAAACAACGACATTATTTAAAGCATAAACTTTATAATAACCATCTCCACCACAATTATCATCTGGATAACCGATACAAGAGACGGAACATTTTGAAGAAGAAACTTCATCTGATTCAGAAGGAGCATTTGAATAACCACAATAACAATCATTACCTCCGGTTAAAGCGTAATAATCAGAGTCTGAACATTGCTCTTCACAATAGGCACTTGATTGATAAATATATGTTCCAACTTCTGAATATGAAGAAGGTAAACCCGAAAAACATCCAACTGATTGAGATGCTAAAGATAATGAGATTGTATTTAGTAGTTGTATGAGTATTAATTTTGGTATCATGATGTGTTAAATTGTGAATGTGGTAAATCGTGTATGGTGAGAGTGAGTGTGGTGTGAGTATCTCAAAGATTTTGTGAGTGTGGTATGGTGTGGTATAGTTGGTGGGTAATATAAAGAATGAATGTGTATTACCGATCCAAGACGAACAACGAAAGCGATTGATGAGGGAGGGGGTGATGGGTGGGTAAGCAGGTGAAGTGAAGGGATATAGTAAGGAAATGGAATAATAAGAAATAAACAAAGATAGATGTAGATCAAGCACACACCCAAGAGTAAGAAGGAACAGATATAAAACCGACAAACACAGTGAGAGGGTGAATAGTATTAAATGAAAAACAGCACAAAAATTTACTATGAAAGAGAAGTAAAGTTTGTATGTACAATGAATGTAGCTAACTAACAAACTAACTAAGTAACACTGCTCACAGAACAAAAAAGAGAAAAAAAAGAAATTAATTCTCATTGCAAACAATAAAAGACAAAGAGAAAAAAACGCGGCTCTGTTTCTAAAACACGCTCTTAATGCTGAAAAATAATATCTGCTTACTCCTTTAAATATTATATATACCAAGGAGGATTAGAAGTATGGATTTACTATATATATACCGTAAAGTATTGAACTTATATTATATGTGCAACACATATTATATGCTGCAATAAAAACACACATATGACAAGCTGTGAATAAATACAATTGCAAATTCACGACCCATAACAAGACACCTCAGACACCCCCCAGCTAACATTCTCTCTCTTAAAGGGATGAGAGAAAGTATTAATATTACTATTACCTAATCCCGGAATCATCCCTGAGTGATAGATAACATAATCAGGTAATATACCACACCCTTACACCACCCACCCCGTTTTCCATCCCGCGATTTTCCTTCTGATCGATTTTAATAATCTTAATTCCATCAATCAACTTATTCTCTTGACGTCTTCTCTCCATCTTTGTTTGTCCTCTGTTTGATTAAATAATGGCACGACTCCCTCTCTCCCTCTTTTGCCCTCCCCCAATTATCTAAGCCTGATTTATTTTCTCTACCCCATACTATATCTATCTACTACTTCACTTCAATTTAATTCAATTTAATTCACCATTTAGTCCAATAATGCCTCATTCTGATAATGTACCACCAAATGAAGAAGATGTTTATAAGGAGTTGACAAAAATTAGACAGAACTTATCATTGATTAAAAATAATCATTCAAAATTCTTAAATTCAAAAGATATTACTTTGATTTATGATCAAGTTTTAATCATAATAAATAAATTAAATTCAATTAGAGGTTTAACCAACTCCCAGGTTAAAATAATTGCTTTCCCCAATAGAGTTGATATCTTGGTTGATGAGATTTTTCAATTATTAAGTCTTTGCTTTGTATCATGTGGCTTAAAAAATACTGCTCCTGCAACTTATGCTTCCTTATCAACAGTTCAAAGATTATTGGAACATTTAAACGAATCCCAAATTTATACCCATCATGATTTAAAACCAATCGAAGAAAGATTAAAAGAAATTGAATCAATTATAAAATTAGAATCTTCAGTTGAAGAATTAAATTTATTAAATTTAAAATTGAATCAATGTTATAAAGAATTAAAATTCTTAAATGATAAAATTAATGAACTACCTGATAATCTAAGTAAGATTTTGGATAATTTAATTTCAACAAAATATAGATTAATTAATTTAGGTACAACATCATCAGATTATTCTTCAAATGATTTTAAAAATGAATTATCAAAATTACATAAAAGAATAGATCAAATTCAAAATGATTGTGAATCAAATAGTAATCTTTTAACAAAAGCATCAGAAGGTTTATTAAAAGGTTTAATTGATGATTGTTTAAATTTAATTCAAGATTTAGAGTTAGGTTCGATTAAGATTAATTCTGAGTTGACTGAAATTTACAATAAATTAACAAATTTAAAGTCAATTTTGGAAAATTTATTGGTTACTAGAAGATGGACTTTAAGAACAACAGATATTTTTAATTATCAAAGAGAATTAAATCAAATTGATAATTTAAGAATTAATGGATTTTTTATCAATAAAGATTTAAAAGGTCAAACAGTTTTATTATATCTTTTAAGAAGATGCTATGCAATAATTTATAAATTATTAGAAAGTTCAGAACCTGTTAGTGAATCTTTACAACCTTTACATAATCAATTAACAACCGTTAGAAATTGTTTATTGGATTTAAAAAGAATGGGTGGAGTTTCATCAATTAGAGAATTATATCCTTATCAATTAAAATTATCAAGTGTTGATAATTTAAGGGATGATGGTAGATTTATGGTTGATAATCAAATTCCTGAAGGTCAAGGTACTTTAAATGCTTTATTGGCTGAATGTTTTGATATTGTTCATGAATTAAAGATGGAATTATATGAGAGAGAAGAGAATGATGATAACGGTAGTAATGATAATGAAAATAAGAATAAGGGAAAATTGATAGATGATAAAATAGATGATAAGAACAAAAAAACAGGTAACATGGGAAACAATAATGATCTAAGCAGTAGTAGCAATAGAGGAAATAGTGGTGTTATTGGTACAAAAGCTTTACAATATAGTGAATCAGGTTCGAGTGTTTATGATTATAACAATGTTGATGAAGATTATAATGAATCAGATGACAATTTGGCAAGTTATAATGAAAGCATAAATGATGAAAGTGAATATTTGACAACCGATGCCGAATAGAATTTAGAATAGGAGTAAAAAAACAGAGATTACGTAAACACACCACCCAAACCAGAATATAATTCATTTCGCTATCAAAACCCAATTTTTAGTTGACTAGTAGTAGTAACTGTAATACTCTTATTTCTCTTAGTCTTCAAACTTCTTTAGATATGATTAGGGGTGTATTTGGTAGAAGCAGAAGGTTTTATGCTTCTGTTAAAACAGATAATATAGATTGGAACCCTATGAAATCCAATAAACAATTAGGTATTGGAGGATCAGGAAAGCAAAAAAAAGAAGTTTCAAGATCTATTGTATTTGGAATCTTATGTTTAACACCAGTTGTTACATTTGGATTAGGATGTTGGCAAGTTTCAAGATTAAAATGGAAGAATCAATTAGTCGCTGAATGTGAAGATAGATTAACTTATCAACCAATCAAATTGCCAAAATCAATCACTTTTGATCAATTGAAAGATTTCGAATATCATAAAGTTTTAATAACTGGACATTTTGATTACTCAAGAGAGGTCTATGTTGGTCCAAGATTGAAAGATGATTTGAAAGGATATCTTGTAATTTGCCCATTTGTTCAATCCAATGGAAATGGAGAAATCTTAGTTGATAGAGGTTGGGTTTCTGAACAAAAAATCATACCAAAGAATCGTAATTTACAGCATTTATCATGCCCGAAAGGTGATATCACAATTGAAGCATTGGTTAGAGTGCCTCCTGAAAAGGGTATGTTCCATATGGATCATGAAGAAGGTTCAAGATTGTTCCATTATGTTGATTTGGATGCAATGGTTAAATTAACTGGTTCAAAACCAATTTACGTTCAAGTAATTCAAGATTTCAGGGACAGGCCAGATTATTTAAAAATCACTCAAGATTTTGAAAAAAAAGGCGAGAAATTGGATGAGATACAAGATAAGAATAGTAGTTGGATTTCAAAGATTTGGGGGTCCTCTTCAAGTAAAAATAAGAAAGAAATTGAATCCTCGCATGATGAAATTTTAATTGATGATACAATTGAGTTTGATCCATTACAATTCATAAATGCTGGTGTTCCATTAGGTAAAGTTCCTAAAATTGATTACAAGAATAACCATCTGAATTATTTGGTTACTTGGTTTGGATTATCATTTGCATCTGTTATTCTATTATTCATGACAATTAAAAATGGTAGGATATTAAGTGCCAAAGTTGAAAAATTGACCCATGCTCATAAGCATAGGTAATCGATTAGGTAATCACTAAAAAAAAAAAAACATCTTAACAACACAGCCCTCTTGTTTATAGTCGATCGACGCTGTCATTTTTCGGTTTCCGTCGCGACACGGTTTCCTTGAAAGATACTTTTGTTTATTTACCTTATTATATATTCTATATACCTTATCTTTCATTTAACACAGGTGTGTGATACAAAAAATGATGAAATCAGATCCAGTAGATGGGTTATTGCCCATAGTTAGACCAAATACACCAAGAAGAAGATCATCGAACAATCCATCATGCGTAACTCCACCTCCACCTATTCCTATATCTAACCATTCGTCTTCAAAATACCATTATCCTCTATCATCACCGTTCCCTACAAGAACACAAGAAATTCAAGGAAACCAAGGACACCACCAACAACAACAACTATCTGATCTTGACGAACCGTCATCTGCAGGACCCGCATCATTATCTGCAACTGTCTCCATACACACAATTGACAATTGCGTACCTGGAGAACTACCATTTTTCAGTCCTTCAATCCAGAATGAATTTGGAGATTCCTTGGACTCGATCCACTCTAACTTGATTCAACTTAATGAAATTCACGAATCTTTGAATAATTTCAATGAATCATTCTCTGCTTTTTTATTCGGCTTGGACATGAATGCATGGTGTGTTAATTTTGAAAATTCTCCAACTCCCAAAACATGGATTCAATTGTCTCAATTTATCGAATTACAAACCAAGATAAATCAATTGACTTTGGAAATAGATCAATTAAAGAAAGAAAGATCAGATCGTTTTAAAATGCCTCCTCCTTTGGAAAAGCAACAACAGAATAGAAAGATACTAAAGAATACCAACAGAGGAGGGTACTTGAAGAGTAATCAAAGTAGAATAATTAAACGAACCCCACAACAACAACAACAACAACAACAGCAACAACAGACAAAAATAATACACAAGGATATTGGTAGAAGACAGTCGTTTATTCCAACGAGGAATATCAGTAATAGATTGAATATCTCATCGGCTGTTAAGAAATCAATTTCTGATGATAGTTCAATAATAAGTAAAATACCAACTCGAAAGCGATAACATGTTTCACCCTCTCTCTCTCTCTCTCTCTTTGTTTTTTCTCTTTTTTTCTTATCTTTGTTAAATACATAAATACATAATGAAAAGAAACAATAATAGTCAATAATCAAGGCTTTGGAATCTTTAAACTTTTACTAATCATTAAACAACCTTGAATGAAAAATAATCCACTTAACGGATGCCATTCATAAGGTAAATTTTCCCAATATAAACCACCATAAATTGAATCACCATACCAGCCTTTATAAATTAAGAAGCTCATCAAGAAAACCAACCATAAACTTGAAGGAATTGGCAAACCTTCAAAATATTTACTTTTACCAGTTTGATCCTTTGGAATATTTGCAACTGTAACATTGAATCTAGCTAATCTTGATAAACCACACAAGACGCAAAAAGTTAACAATAAAACATCCAAAGTTGTTTGTAAACCAATACAAAATGCAATAGTTGCAGGTGCAACACCAAATGATATTAAATCAGCCAATGAATCCAATTCTTGACCAATTAATGAAGCTTTATTTCTAATTCTTGCAACTTTTCCATCAAAGAAATCAAAAAATAATCCAAGTAAGATGAAAAAAACAGAACGCTGAACATAATGAGGTTTTGAAGTCAATGTGAATCTAAGGCATGAAATAATTGAGTAAAATCCAGAAAATCCATTCAATAAGGTAATTACATCAGCCATATGTAAATTTCTAATGAATGATAAATGTCTTTGATCTGTGGTGAATTGTAAAATCTCATTGGCATCAGGAGGTGGTAATGGTTCATCATCAACAACAAGACTAAAAATTGACGACATTGAAGATGAACGTCTCTTCTTTAATGATTGATGGATATCACCACGAGATGAAATATCGATTCCTGTTGTTGTAATTGATTCAGAATCTGAAATTGCATCATCATTTGAAGATGATGATGGTCGAGGGATAATTCTATCACTCATAGTTATATAGATAAAACACTTTCTTACTATTAAGTCTTCAATGGCAAAAAGAACAAAACAAAAGGCAAGAAGCAATTATAGACTAATAGTTTAATTTTATGACATTTTGTAACTTCAACAATTTTTAAGGTTGAACAAACGTGGCTGAGCAAGGGCCTTGCCACATGTTTCAAGAACTTTAAACTTCGCCACATTGTGCATGTGAAAATAATAATAATAATAATAAATCCAGACGATTACATAATCCCCCAATCTCTATTACATAAGCTATAAGCTAACTAGTGAATCTAACAACTTCATCAATGCTCTTTGCAACCCTTTTAACATTACCATCATTTAAACCGGCAATACTTGCTCTACCACTACCAACTAAATAAACTCCATGTTCTTTCTCCAGTCTTGCAACTTGCTCTTTTGATAATCCAGTAAATGAAAACATACCTTGTTGAGAAACAATGTGTTTCCAATCTCCAGGGGTTTTTAAAATTTCTAATTCTTTTGTCAATGCATCTCTCATTGAATTAATTCTACCAGACATGGTTAATAAATCTTTTTCCCATTGTTTAAATAATTCAGGAGTATTTAAAATTTTAGAAACAATCTTTGCTCCATATGATGGAGGATTGGATAATTCAGATCTAATAATTTTCGACAACTGTGATAAAATTGCTGAATTCAATTTGGAATCAGCTTGAGATTTTGGTAAAATACAATGAACTGCTCCCACTCTTTCACCATACATACCAACATTCTTAGCAAATGATTGACAAATTAAAATTGGAAATGTATAATTTGGATTTTCAACAGCATATCTAACTGCCCAAGAATCTTTCTTTAAAGAACCTGATGAAAATCCTTGATATGCAGAATCAAATAATGGTAAATGATTGTATTCTTGGATTGTATCTAAAATTTTGATCCATTCATCTTGATTTGGATCTAAACCAGTTGGATTATGAGCAGTTGCATGCAATAAAAATACAGAACCTGTTGGAGCAGATTTAATTGAATCTATAAAACCATCCAAATCTAAAGTTTTTGTTTTTGTATTCCAATATGGATAAGATCCAACTTTTAATCCTAAATATTCAAATATTTGAATATGGTTAGCCCAAGTGGGATTTGAAAGATAAATAACTGGTGCTTCTGTTGAATCCGATGATAGATAAAAATCCTTTAGGAATTTTCCAACAATATGTAAAGCACCTGTACCGGATAATGATTGAATTGAAACCAACCTATTATCTTTAAAAACACTTGAATCATCACCCAATATAACTTTTGAAGCAGCATCGGTAAATGATTTAAAACCAGAAATTGGTAAATATTCATGGTTATAATCATCCGAATTTTGAATCAAATTCTCAGCCAATTTAACAGATGGTAAAATCCATGGTTTACCAGAATTATCTCTATAAGCACCAATACCAAGATCAACTTTATCTGTTCTTGGATCTTCCATAAATCTTGCCTTCAAACCAAATAAAGGATCCGGTGGTAACTGAGGAATGTTTTCAATCTTGAAAGATCTTGTCATGATGTAATGTAATAATATAAAAAGATAGTGTTAAAGGAATAAAAATAAAAAACACACAGATTAAAAATCTATAAATTATATTATCATTTGTAAAGATAGATAGAGATATATATAAAATAAGAATTTAAAAATAAACAAATAGCCGTTATTTAATAGGCTATTAATCAATATTGAGGGGAGTGGATATGGTATATAGTTAGAAAAAGAGGATATTATGGAAATGGATGTATTCTTTCATATGTTAATTAGATGTGGGGGTGTTTTGCATCTTTGTGTATCTAATTGAGGTAATGAGTCTTTTTTCGGTTTGCAGAGAGGGGAAAATTTTATTAGTGTGACGGATACATGGTATTTCTTAGTATTAGGTAATCAATTTTGTACGTTTCTTACGCACTATCTGGGGAATTTAGGAGAGTGCGTGATTGAATGAGGGGAGTGAGAGGGAAAGGTGGAGAAACACGGGGTGCTCGGACAAGGGGTGTCTTCGGAGTGTGTGGGTCCCAAGAAGAAGGGGTGGCGCATGTGGCGGATGAAAATTTCTTTTGTTTCTACTTCTTCTGATTTGCTTGCTCGGTCGATCGACCAAAGAGCGTTTTTTTTTAACTTCCTTTGCGTCGATCTGAAGATGGGTGGAATTAGTATGTTAGCCTAGTTAGATTAGGGTGTAGATGATTATTTAGTATTATTCTCTTCAGTTATTTACTTTATTCTCTAATTAGTATTCAACATGGACGATTTAATAGGGGATATAGTGGAGCATCAATCCACTTCAGATCCAAGCCCGCCTGGTTTCTCTGCTCCAATAAAGAAACAAAATAATAAATCAACAACTAGAACATTGCCTAAACCGTTACCTTTATCATCATCATCATCATCATCATCATCTTCTTGTTCATTACTCTCAACTCCTCAAGCTGCTTCAAAGAGAAAACCAAGTCAATGGAGATCAAGACTTCAGAAAAAGGGAATTTCCTCCATCTCAGATTCTCTGAAGGCTGATAAAGCTATGAAAAGATCGGATTCTAATTCAATGTACGTTGAGGATCAAGCATCGGGATTGAAGAAATTTAGAGATCCAGAGAATAGAACCCTCAATTATGATGGATTATCAGAACAAGAACAAATCCATCAAGAAAATATTGAAATATTGAGTAGGATGTCTGAATCAGATCGTGAAGAGGCAAAACAAGAATTAATTGATAATTTGGACCCAAAAATCTTAAAACTTTTAATGTCTAGAAGTGAAAAAAAATATGGTTCAATGTTAGATCCACCAATAATTGAAGGTCCTGGAACTTGGATAGGTGGTGAAACTAATAAAATTCCTTCATCCTCTGAATCAAGATCAAATTCAACTGCAGTAATAGATTATTCATCAGATTCAGAATCAATAATTTCAAGTCCAAATTTAAAGCCAGCACTTCGAAAAAATTCATCTTCTTCTTTATCAAGTGATAAAAAAGTTAGATTTAATAATGAAGCAACTATTAAATACGTTGATAAATCATCAACTACTCCAAGTTCAAGATCTCCTCTGATGACTTTCACATCACCAAAACATTCACCTCTTGAAGAGCATGAGAATGAAGATGATGAGAAAGCTGAAGAATGGGAAGACATCGAATATTTGGATGATGATAATGGTATTGCAACTGCCCCTTCATTCGACGTTGCTAAGTCACTATCTGTATCAAATTCAATTGTCCATTTCCCTAGACCCCCAATATCTGATAAATATGAACCACTGGATATAAATGATCCTGATTTTAATGATAAATTACATTCAAAATATTTCCCAGATTTACCTAAAAATCCAAAATCCTTAGAATGGACTAAACCAGTACCTGAATTAACATCAGAGATGTTAACTTATGATTCTCCATCTTCTGCAAGATTTGATTTCAATGGACAATTAATAACTTTGGAAACGGTGAATGAATTAAAAGATGATGGCTCATTATACCATCATTCAAATGATCCCTCTGTTCCTGGTTATACCTTACCTGAATTACAAATGTATCTTCGATCAACAATCCCAGGCCAAAGATGTATTGCAATACGAACAATAGGTAGGTTAATGTATAATTTATCCTCACAAGACTATGAAGTGATAAAAGAGGATAGTAATGATGATGATACCACAGAAAAACAAGAATTACATGAGAAAGATTGGTTCAAGGAAAAGATTTGGGAATTGATTGTTGATTTGAAACTGGTTCAATTGTTGAATGACTGTGCCGATGAAAAGAAAACCAAGAATTTAAGTGTTAGAAATTATGCAATTGAAGCTTTGTACCTTTGGAAACAGGCAGATGGCGATAAATGGATAAAGAAAGTATTACTAATGAGAGAAAAAGAGCAAGAGAACAAGAAAAAGAATCAAAACTTGACAAGAAGTTAATTATAGACCATAAACATTCATATATATTTTAATAGACTTTTCTCATTCATCAATTTTGGTTATTGCAATTTGATTGATTGTTGAATTTAATCTTTCATTTCTAATAACTTGATAATAATGATCGGTAAATTCAGAAGAATTCATAAACCTTAAAAACTTTTCGTCATGGGTGATTACAATCAATTGAAAATTCTTTTGGCTTTTCCTTTCAGTTATAATATTGAATAATGCTCTACCTAAACTTTCAATATTCTCTTCATCTAAATTAGTTGTTGGTTCATCTAATGCAATCATACCAAAATTCAATCCAAAACATTCAGCTAATGATAATCTAATTATAATAGATGCCAAAACCCTTTGTCCTGCAGAGCATCTACCTCTCATATCTAATTCAGTACCATTCTTAATCATAACAACCCTATAGTTATATGATCTAATTGATCCTGATCCACTAACACTTCTAATTGGATCAGCTTTGATCATGATTGTATCAATATCATTCCCAGTATAAGTTTTTTTCCAAAGTTCATCAACTATTAAATTAATCGTTCTCATTTTTGAATTATGATGCTCCATTACTGCTAAATCTATTGCATTTGAATAAGTCTGTAAATCCGTTTGAATTGCAAGTGAGGTTTGTAAAGATGCATATTCTTTATTATATTTAAATTCAATATCATTATAGTCACGACCTATTTCATTATTAAGATTTTTGATTTGCCTATTCAACTGTGTCATTTCTCCAGTTTTCGTAGCCAATTTTTGTTGAAGTTCATTCTGTTGGATTTGTAAATTTGATGATTTTTTCAAATATTCTTCCCTTTTAACAGAAGCATTCTGTAATGATAATTCTTCCAATCTTTCATGGATTTCATACTTTTGTGAACCTAGATGGTATAGATCTAGATTATATCTAATGGTTCTTTCCTCATTATCAACATCTCGAAGTTCATTTTCTAGCTTATGCGTGGATTGCTCTAATTCTTGGGTTTTTATCTCAAAATTATTAACCTCCTGTTTAAGTTCTAAAGTTAAAGTTTCAACTTCCAAGAGAAGATCCTTGTAGTTGACCTCAAATTCATTAATTTGTTGATCAACAACAGAAAACCTCTCTTTTATCTCTTTCAATTTTTCAACCTCTTTATTCAACTCAGATATCTTAGCCTTTTCTTCAATCTTATAAGAATCATACTTATTATTCTCAACCTCAAGAGAAGACTTCACGGCTTCTTGCCTTGTCTTTTCACTCTGTAAAGTTTCTTCTAAATTCTTGAGATCCATTACAATCCCTTCAGCCAGAGTTTCAATATTGACTCTATCTAATGACGTCTTTTCCAAGTCGCTTATCACTAATCTTTTATCTCTTACATCATTTTCCAAATTCCCAACATCTTGAAGATATTTCTCTCGACTCATATTTAAAGTCTCGAGCATCTTTCTTTGACTCTTGATATCAAAACTTAGCTTGTTCTGTAACCTCTCCAATTCCTCAATACTTCTAAGATCTTTGTCATTTTCTCCATTGAGGCTTGAACGAGACTGCAAAGTGGAGATTTGTCTATCCAATTCCAACTCCTCGTTTTCCAATCTTGCAATTTCATCAATCTTTACCCTTAGTCGTTTAAGCTCTTCCAATTTCGCTCTCGATTGAACTACTTCTCTATCGGCGGCATCATGGTCTGAGTTTAGCGCTATTAACTTGCTCTCTGCAACTTGAAGCTTATTGGACGCATTCTCGAATGATTTGGAATCCTTTAATTTTTGGTATCTCAATCCTTGCTCCCTAACTGCATTTAACCTCTCAAAGTTTTTTCTTTGCTTTTCCAAAAACCTAGAGTCAGACATAGCTTCAAGTTTGGATGTCTCAACTTGTAAAAGATGAAGAACTTGGTCTTTCTCATCTGATTCAGTATCGAATTCTCGATGGCATAAAAGACATGAATTTTTGTGATTTGCAATCTCTACAGCTTTCTTGTTATATTGTAGCCTAAAGGTTAATGCCTCCAAGTTTATCTGCGATTGCTTGAAATCTAACTCTGCCTGACGAAGAAGGACAGAAAAATCGTCAATTAATTCTCCCTCGTGTGGATTAAGAACTGTTTCAACTTCTTTTTTCAAAATCTCCATCTCACCCTTTATCGCTTGCTCTTCGGATCTGCACAGTTGATAATCAGTATTGGCTTCTAGACTGCGATTTTTCTGCTCTTCTAGCTTGAGGGTTTTCCTTTCATATAAGGTTTCAAATTCAGCAAGTTTCGAATGCCAGCTATCCTTCAAAGTCTCAGGTGTGATCTCACCACCCATAATACTATCAAAATCTTTGCAAGCACTTTTGAGCACCATACGCAATAGAGCCTTAACACTTGTCTCCGATTCCTTCAAGAATTTCACCTTAACAATACCTTCTGATTGCCGATTGTACTGTCCAATAGATTTATTCAACTCATCCAATTCAAACTCCAAATCTCTGATTTCTTTATTGATATCCCCAATTTGTTTATTAATGTTGGAAGCACCATTCTGATTTCTGAGACCTTCAAGTTCGCTTTGGATAGATAATAACCCTTCTCGCTCAATCTCCAACCTGGAGCTGTTTGATCTGATTGCAATCAGTTGATCATTTAGCTCCTGCTTCTTGTTAGTCTTACTTTCGATATCCTTCTCTATGTAGGAAACATGCTGTTGGATACTTGTCATTTCTTCCTTTAAAGTAGTAATGGTAAAATCATAATCCTCACAATTTGAGTCAAAGTTACCAGTTGCAAGAGTAAGCCGTCTAACAGCTTCTCCCATTTTTTCTGAAAATAGATCGTCAAAGTTATTCGATGTCGCAAGATTCATCTCTGTTTGGGCAAGACGAACCAGCTCAGACTTAGAATCCATATTTCTTTCATACTGATCTTTTAAACCTTTCAATTTACCTTCCTGAAGAACGCTATCATTGTAGTCATTTCTCAAAGATTGTAATTTTGTTCGATCATTTTCAAGCTCAGCTTGACCATCTTCAAGCTCTGCTCTCCTAGTAATTAAGGTATTAGCAAACTCATTCAAGCGAACCCTTAGTTCTTCTTCAGGTAAATCGAGTAATTTAGTGGTTGAGGTAATCAAGCCTATCTGTTGTTCAAGACTCAATTCCTGCTGCTTCATATATTCAATTTCATTTAACACCTTCTCGTAATCTTGATTTGAAGAAAAAAGCTTCTCGGATTCTTTCTTGATTTCTTCAATTTCAAAAGCCAAAACCTCGGTCTCTTTATTGTAAGTATCTACCTGTTCATTCAATTGATTGATCTCTATAAGCTTGGTACGGGCTTTTCGCCTATCATTCTTCAGGTGCTCGACATTATTATTTATTAACTTAATTTCAATATTCATTTCCTTGTTAATATTCTTAAAATTTTCCAAAACCTTTATAAACTTCACAGAATCGAAAATTTCATCAAACTTTTTCTTCAAAGTTGCTGAATCACTCAATGGCCACAAACTTTCATCCTGATGACAGAAGCAAACGTAATTCAAGATTGCCTTGGAAACACCAAGATGTTGTGGGACTGCAGCCTCTATATCTGCTACTTTAGAACTTAAAGCTTGTTTCTCTCCATTATGAATTGCCACCAACTGATTCTCTCGCGTCTTGAAACTTATAGACTTCGATTTGGGATTCTTAGTTGCCATCAAGGACTTCGTCAAGATCATGTTTGTCTTGTTGAGATTTTGGAATGCCAGCTTCACTTGTGCCTTTGTCTCTGTACCACCGCTACTCAAATTTGGGTCATTAACGAATGCACCATTTTTAGAATTGGGCGGGAGATCCCCTGTCGTAGCATATCTGAGGCACTCAATAATTGTAGTTTTACCTGATCCATTGGTACCAACAATCAATGTCAAAGGCCTATTGAATTGAATGGTCTCTTGTCTATCACTTGTAAAGGATCTGATCCCTGAGATAGAAAGTTTGTATATTGTCGACATTTGGTAGTGTGACGAGGCGACAAACTGGGTATATTATAGGTTTATAATCTGCCCACGCAGATTCGTTCCTACCGTCACTATTGTTCAGTGATATCTGACCAAGAATGTCAATCTCCAAAAATAAAGGGATCAAATTATCTTATAAAGAGATCAGATCCTTCTTCTGGATTAACGCTCCTTTTGCCCCATCGCATTATAAACCAACACATCCGTACACCATTTATTACATCGTATGAAAAATTCTGTTCGATAGTAGATGAACTGAATAATCTCCACAAAACACCATTTTCTGAGTCATAGTATGGAACAGAAGATTGACTTTCAAGGTCTATATGTTTAAGATTCTGGCTGGGAGACTTACCGCTAATAGATCAGAACTTGCTAGCTATTGTTTTCCCCTGGCGGTTTTACGCAGAATGTCTTCAGTCACACCGCAACAACAACCTAGTTGGATAAAGCCAACAACCCAGCAAGATGACATCAAGCCATCCCTTAAATTATATAACACGTTGACTAGATCTAAGGTTCAATTTGTTCCAAATAACAGTAATGAAGTGACTTGGTATTCATGTGGTCCCACAGTTTATAATTCAAGTCATATGGGACATGCCAGAAACTATGTTACTATTGATATCAACAGAAGGATCCTACAAGATTATTTCGGCTATAATGTGACCTTCATTCAAAATGTTACAGATATAGATGACAAAATTATTGTTATGGCCAGACAAGAATATTTGTTTGATCAATTTAGTTCACCTTTAATAACTTCTGATAATGTTACTGCATCCCTTGTCGAAAAAGCAAATGAAGGTTGGATTAAGTATGTTTCAAAGAATTTACCAGCTTTCAAGGGAGAGCCATCTGAGTTTCTATCATGGACACAATCACTAGATGTGAAAAGTTTGGCTCAAGAAAATCCTAAATTACCTATGCATTTAAAGGCTGCTTCAATTGCCAATCAAGCGATAACAGACTTTTCCTCTATCCCAGTTGAGACATTCTTAGAACAAACGAAAGATGTGATTGTCCCATTACTTGATGCAGAACTTGGAGCTACTGTCACTGACCCTCAAGTGTTTAGAAACTTATCATCATTTTGGGAACGCAAGTTTGATGAAGACATGGCTCGTTTAAACATCTTACCTTCTACCATTACTACTCGTGTTTCTGAGTATGTCCCAGAAATTGTTGAGTTTGTTGAAAATATAGTAGCCCAAGGATTTGCGTACTCCACTTCAGATGGTTCAGTCTATTTCAATACCACAAAGTTTGATGAAAATCCAGACCATGATTATGCCAAATTGGCACCTTGGTCCAAAGGTAACAAAGAGTTGATCGAAGATGGTGAAGGCTCCCTATCAAAGTCAGATGGGAAACTTAATTCATCTGATTTTGCGCTTTGGAAGTCATCCAAGCCAGGTGAACCATCTTGGGAATCACCTTGGGGTAAAGGAAGACCTGGATGGCATATTGAATGTTCGGTGATGGCATCAGATTTTGTTGGATCCGGTATGGATATTCACTCAGGAGGTATTGATTTAGCTTTCCCACATCATGATAATGAACTTGCACAATCAGAAGCTCACTTTGGTTGCAAGCAATGGGTGAATTATTTCTTGCATACTGGTCACTTACATATTGAAGGTCAAAAAATGTCGAAATCTTTGAAAAATTTCATTACAATTGAAGAAGCACTGGATAGGTATACTTCAAGACAACTACGATTATGTTTTGCATTAGTTCAATGGAATAATCCTTTAGATTTCAAAGAGAGTTTACTTCAAGAGGTTAAATCAATTGAATCCTCATTGAATAAATTTTTCAACAATGTGAGGGCCTTGAAAACTGACAATGATCATAAGTTAGATTCTGGAATTATAGTTTCCAAGAAATTTGGTGTTTTAGAAAAGCAGTTGCTTCAAGATCTTCAATCTTCAAAGAAAAACGTTCATGCTGCATTTTGTGACAATTTGGCAACTCCAGTTGCAATTAGAGCTTTGGTTGAACTCGTCAATAATGCAAACACATACATTGCTTCTTCAGGATCTGAGATTCGTGTTGACCTTTTATTGCAAGTTGTTTATTATTTGACAAAGACTCTGGGAACTTTGGGATTCCATACGAGAAATGATAATTTAGGTTGGTTAGAAGAATCCACTTCTGGTTCAGCACTATCTTCTTCTGTTGAAGAGATTGCAATGCCATATTTGAAAGTTTTATCCAACTTCCGTGACTTGGTTCGTTCAGCAGCCATTAATAAAGAAGATTACAATGTGTTACTTGAAGCCACAGACAATTTAAGAAGTAAAGATCTTCTTAATTTGAATGTTTCATTGGATGACAGACCTGGTGGACAAGGAGCATTAATTAAATTCTTGAATGAGAATGAGAAAAAGGAATTAATTTTACAACAAGAACAAAAACTACAAATGCAATTAGAGAAAGAGAGGAAGAAGCTTGAACAACTTAAGTTGAAGCAAGAAAAAGAACGTGAAAGACTTGAGAAGGGTAAAATTAATCCATTAGAGATGTTTAAAACTGAAGAATACTTAAAGATTTATAACGAATGGGATGAAAATGGATATCCTTTGAAGACAGTGGAAGGTGAAGAAGTGAGTAAGAGTGCTAAGAAGAAATTGGCAAAACTTTATGAAGTTCAAAGAAAACTTCATGAGGAATACTTGAAGTCGGTTGCTAATTGATTTTCTGCCCTATTCTAGTGTATTTGTAACATCTTAATAAGATATAGACTAGTATTTATTACCTTGAATATATGAGAATGATCTCTTTACTAGTGTTTATTATAGGTCTTCCTGTCCCAATCTTTTGCTTCACAGTAAATTAGGGTGCCGACATGCGTCAAACACACACAAATCCGAAAATAAGTTGATCAGCATATGATTTTTTCTTCAGCATATGAGTGAAAGAATAAACCTAGCATGTGTCACGACGATAGTCATTTAAGTCTTTTGTTTCATTCTTGTAATACGATTTCACCTAGGAATTAAACTACAAAGTCCGATTCAACCAGAGACGATCATTAAAACCGGTAGATGATCAATTGAAAGTCCAACAAAAGTTATAGGGTAGCTTATCAAATGCACCACCAATAACTTCGAGTTAAATCTAAGGAACTATCTATACCCCGTTGAAATTGTACAAAGTATCAGACCACTTGATTTGAATGGGGTGAAAAATAGACAGAGAAGAGAGGAAAAGAGTGATCCGATTAGCTAAGAGCTTAAATGATGGGGTTAAAACATTAAACGAATCATAATATTCAAAATCAGGGGGCTAAGCTGGAAATCACGGAGAAGGGAGGTAACCAATAACAGGTTCAGGAACCTAGTACAAGTAGATTTTAAATATACCGTTTTATACCCCATATAAGTAAAGAAGTCATTCACTTCTGTAATAAAAATTTGAAATAAAAACGTTTATAATTGAAGACTCCTGAGGCTATCGACTTTCCCAACTAGGTAATCGTCTCCCTTTTTTCTCTAAAGAAGTCTTACAGCGGCTTTCGGACTTTTCTTAATGTTCTGTAGGCAAATCGAAAAAAAAATGAAAAGTCAGTAGTTGAGAAATTACGCCTTACCTAGAGATGAAGAGGGAAAACTACATATGTAGTGCTAAATGAGATATTGTTAACTCTAAAAAAGAGACTATTCTGCTGTAAAATATAAACTCGCGAAGCTAGTCTCGATAGGAAAGAGGATGAAGCTGATGATTCGATTAACTAAAATATAATATGTCCATTAGACACCCCGTGTAATATTTAGCTCATGTGATCAAAAACAATTACTGTGTCTCTCATACAAATCTGATTCCACGCACTCGCTTGTACACCCCATATGTTTATCATTTTATGGGAGAGCCGCAAGATATATTTGGCAGGCTAACCACATTTTCATAATTTTTGTTTTTCAAGCCTCCGTGACTCCGAGAAGCGGGAGGTTGGGTGACAGAACTTGAAAAAAAAAATTTCAAAAGATTTCTAGCACGGAGTTAGGCTCCGAGACAGGATTCGTAAGAAATCGGAAGAGCTGAGATCTCTAGTTAATTTTCGGTCGCGGAGGCGACTCTGGGGAAGAAAGGGGAGGATGAGTCCACTAATAGACTCACGTTACGAAATATAGACTGTTATTTAGATAGAGATATAAGCAAGTTAATCGATAATGAATGACTTAGAATTTGATGATATCACAATTTCGGAGTGCGAGACATAAAGTAGCAATTTATCGTATGTTCTCCAACAACTTTTGAATTCCGTCAAATAATAAAATCAGACACTCACAGAATCATTTCACTCTTCCCCCCTCTGTATACATCTTCCATATTAGATATTTCACCCCCTATAATATGTGTTCGTCTACCCCTCCACACCGTTTGGTAAAATTTCCAATCAAAAAATTACACCACAAATTACTAAGTGAAAATTCTTGTTAGCCTCTTCCTTCTAGTTTTAAAACATTTTGAGGAGTAAATTGGTGAGCAAGTAATAAAAACCGTAAGGTACTATAATCTAGTCTAAATCGTCATACTATAATCAAGCCAATTAAGTGTTCAACTTTACTGCACGGGAACGGCAACGGAGATTGATTAATTATTTAAGACAGAAGTTGTCGTGACTAACTTTGCCAATCTAGCAATTTGCAAAACAAAAAGTTATGTTAGAGAAGAAAATAGGAAACGTCTCGGAGTCGGAGAAGCCAAATTATAGCCTGGTGTAAAGAAGCCCCTTCAAACACCACAAAAAATAAACGATATGAGCCGTGTGACTCTGTCTGTACCTAAAAGTATCTGGAGACATCTGTTCCGGTTCTCTCCATTTCTATAATCATTTTACAAAGTACCGCTGTGGGAAGCAAAATTTAATTCCATTGGCTAAATTTTATACGGGTCCAAACATATGTAATTTTTTGGCAATGTTAATAGGTATTTGGAAAAGTTATCAAAAAGTTTTCATTGACTATTCCCCCACTTTAGTTTCGCAAACGTTCAACCCACCATTTACCCATAAAAACAAGTATGTGTTAAATATGGCTTCTCCTCTTTTTATATTTCTTTGTTTTGATCTCTTCCACTCACATACACACACACTAGTTGGCTGGGCCTTCCGTCCCCCGGCCGTCCGCCTAAATTTCTAATTTTCAGAACAAAAATTCCAGCCGCTCAAGAAAGACCCGTAAGAGAGTCAAAAGAATCGAATCGCACCCGCCCGCCTAAACAAGTAGCCTCCTTAGAAGCATCCGCTCTCCTCCCATCCATCACGATTTCAACTCCGTACATGTGTAAACACCGATAAAATTGTATGCACAAAAATTGTGAAGAGTAGCTTGGACTGGTAATTGAATAAGTTTGATCAAAGACCAACTATAATATAATGATGGATTATTAATTTGGAAGATAAAAAATGATTAAATCTAGAGAGTCTTTTCTCCCTTATACCCTGTCCCCTCTCCCCACTTCAATCAATACTCCAAAAACACCCCATTTTCACCCCACCTCAGAATGGATCCGGCGCCCCTCCCCGTGCTCCGGAACCACACTTCCTCGAGCGGTGACTCAGAAGATGACTCTGGGGAATCAGCATTGCTTTTTCCGCTCACTAATTAAAAAGTACAAAACTACACCCTGTATAGGTCCGAGACTATGTATGTGTGTGTATCTCTTATTTTTAAAATAACAATTTTGGCGCCCGAGCCCGAGCCATCCATCTTTTGCTACCACTAATTAATCGAGTAAAATTTCAATATCTCTCTCTCTGTTGGTATTTTATTAATAGATTGATTTTCACCCCGGTATTCCCCTCTTTTCATAATATATAATATATCACTTAACTCTTCTTAAATTTTGTTTCTTCTAACTCTTCATTAATACACCTTTAGAAAAATTCTTTCTTCTTTGGAGATTTTCTGAAACCTTTTACCAAAAATTGTTTTATTTAAGTGTGTGAGAAATATACATATATATATTAATTAGCTCATTAACAGATCTGATTTTTATTTTATCTTATTTTCAACTTCCTTTTGGTTCCTTAATAATCTCGGGTGAATTTTTGTGACAGGAAAACTTTACCTGTCCCAACATCCCATACTGAATATTTGCTTCATCACCTTCCCTATTTATTAAGTTCACCTAAAGGAAAGGGATAGCCTAAAGCCGATTACCCGATATGTGCACCGAAAATTACTTAAAGTCTAAAACTCCAATAACGGATCTTTCAAATTACTGTCTTTCCATGAACAGAGATATACCAACATCTTCATTTTCAACCACCGAACCAATTCGTTCTTCTCAAATAGTTCTACCATCACTACCAAAACTTTCTCTTCCTAATATCCAATTATCATTACCAAGCTTTCAACACCATCAACAGATGAAAAGTCCATTCTTTGATAACTTTGAATCACAACAGAACAACAATACCCTCAAATCAACAAATTTCAGCACATCGATAATGAACCCAACCTCCAAATTGGATCTGCTCATTCAAACGGCGACGATGCAACAGTTGCTTCCTTCCGTTAGTTCAATCACTGCTCCTCCAAATGCTGAATCAACTTCTTCATTATCTGACTCGGAATCTTACTCGAGAAGTTCTGCCAGTTCGGTCACAAGTATTGAATCAGACAGTAGTTTCTCAAACAACAAACCAGATGAAAATCTAGCCAATTATTATGTTTATACGCCCGAAAATACAAGAAAGAGAAGTGCTTCTTCATCACACTCCACTGCACTTTCTGATATTAAAAAAATCAAAAAATCTCCAAAGTTGGAAATTTCCAACTTGGTGATACAATCCAACATTTCGTCCAATGAAAATGAAAAACTTGAAAATAAATTAAAACAATCATCGTCAAAAGTTTCAAAAAGACAACTCCAACCAAAGACAAAAACTGCATTGCTAAAATCAATCAAACTTGCATCACCTTCTTCGACTTCGAAAAGGCAAAGATCTGGTCCTTCGTGTGATTGTTGTAGATCAAGGAAGATCAAATGTGATTCGGAAATTACAATTCTATCATCAGTTTCAGAAACTTTGGTGAATACATCTAATATTGAAGAAGTTAAAGAATCTCATATTGCAAATTGTAATTTCTTGTTTAATGATTCAGAAAATTATCAATATTTTGAAATTGTTTATTGCATGCCGGAAAATAACAGTGCAGAAAAGAATCAATCTCCAATATCTCCTAATTCATCTCCAATCTCACAACAACAAAATATATCTTCAAAACTTGCTCAATTCAAATATCTGAAATTCAAGCCATGCAGTGCCTGTATTTCAAAATCTTTCAACTGTTCCTTCTCCAAAGGTTTCACAAGAAATGATATTATCAAATTCAACAAAAGTGAAAGATTAAGCCAAGTTCAAATATTTTCTCCTCCAACACCACCGCAATCATCTCAATCAATTTCTCAGACGACGAAATCAACGTCAATAAAAGTCAAAGATGAACAAGGTGAGAATTCAACAACTTTAGAATCATCATCTGCTGTTGTTACTTCCACTGCTGTCGATGATCAGACTTCAATAACGCAAGTCACTTCATCATTGACTGCTGCTCCTTCTTCGTCTTCGTCTTCTTCTTCTTTTTCTTCTTCATCATCTCCAACTCCAGCAAGACCTTCAAAGAAAACTTCTTGTGATAGTTGCAGATTCAAGAAAATCAAATGTATTAAGTTAGAATCAGGTAATGGGGAATGTGTCAGCTGTTCAAAGAAACAACTTGAATGCATTTATCGTTAGAGAGTTTATGCTGTAATGTCTGTTTTTTTTCTTTTCTTAAAGCGATTGATATCTTGGGATTGTGTCTTCGAAGGTTTGGGTTCAGGGGGGTTGTTAATAATGCCGGTTTTACGTGGTTTTTCTGTTTTTTTTTTGTAATTTTTCTATTATTGTTGTATATATACTTTTTTTATCAACAATTTTTATTGGTATTATGTGACTGGGTTACAAATATCAAATAATTTTAGAATTCTATAAAATACATTAGTTGTTTCATTACTATTATAGTACAAAAAAAGAAAAGAAAAGCTTTTAGACATTCATTATTTATTTAGCATCATTCTCTGTTGATGGACCTTTTGATAGCGGTTTCAAAGTGAACTTCCTACCAGGTGGAGGTGGAGGTGGAGCAAGCTTTCCAGCACCTAATGCACCGGAAGATGGAAGAGGGGGAGGTGGTATTCCACCACGTATACCCATTGGTCTTTGTAGAGGTAATGACATTCCAGGCGGTAAGCGAGCTGGTTGAGGTTTGGAATTTGAAGTAAATCCAGGGGGTGGTTTGAGTTGGTTTGTTGGAGGTGGAACTATGCTCTGGGCAGGTGGATAACCAGGTAGAGATCCTTGATTTGTAGGAATTGCACGTTTTGACTCCTGTTGATTGTTGTAATCTGATTGATTGTAATTTGAATTATTGTGCTCTTGATAACTTCTTTTACGATAATTGGCTCCGTTGTTGTATGAATCAGAATTGTTATCGTAAGGGGAATTATTATGACTGTTGTATGGTCTAGAATGATAGTTCCCTCCAGTTTGTCTTTCGGGTGGATATCTTCCGTTGTTTTGCATGTCACTACGATATGGTGAACCGCTTGCCTGTCTGTATGAATGTTGCTGAGTATTACCACCAAACTCAGAGTCGTTTCTATAACTGTTAGATTGAGGGTATTGGCCATTATTTGGATGGCTCGATGTCATGAGTTGTTGTGGATTTGGTGATCCCATTGGTAGTTCCTTGTATGGCGTGCCTGTCTTATTCACATCTTCGATTTCTCCGCCTCCACCACCAGTTAAATCTTGCATCATGATGGCAAACTCTTGATCCAGTTTGGAACTCTGTTCTTTATTCATCTTACAATCCCTTGATAAATGGCCAGTCATCCCACAAATATTACAAACAATTGGACGTGAGAAACCAGATCTTCCATTTTCAAGATTATCCTTGTTTGGACAAAAATACCTTTTATGTCCTCTCTCACCACAGATTGGACAAATTCTATCTTCATCTGTTCTTAAAGTACCATTTAGAATTGCAAGTTCTTTCAACTGTCCTCTCTTTAAGTCATTCTGACCTTCTGGTGCATATATTGCCTTATCAATAACTTGTTGACAAAGCTTTTTTGCCTTCATTATTTTATCTTCTGAATCTGCGGTTATCAAACAATGCATTGGTTGACTCAAATCATTTTGGTCTGGTCTTAAAGATGCTGTATTTTTACCTTCTTTGACAGATCCTTTACCCCTTAAACCAATTATTGCTCCACTTTCCTCTTGTAATTTCCTTAACATATTTCCTCTTGGACCAAGTAAAAGTCCCATAAAATTGATCTCTGGATGTTGATCTGCGGGTATAAACAATTTATCAACAGTCTTTGTAGGCTTCTTATAGTCTATTGGTGGAGAGTAGTTGGGTATTGTGTTTAATGCTATTGCTATTAGTTTATTTCTTTCAGTTTCAAACTTTTTTCTATACCTTGATTCTCTTGTATTTGTTCTCTTACCTGTATTGTCATAAATTGGAGGAGGTGATGGAGATCTTTCAACATTTCCTTCGGGTAGGACTGATTCTTCACTAAGAAGCATTGTGATTTCCTCGATTCGAACCACCATTTGAATTGAATCCACTTGTTCAGGTGTTAAAGCATTCAATATAGTTGTATGAACAGGCATCCCATTATGCATATATATGACACTTTTTGGCTCACCGGACCATTTTGAGCTTTGCTTTTTCTCCAAAGAACGTCCCCGATCATCCTCTTTCAGACCTATGCTATGATCCAACATGATGAACTATTGGAAACAGAACAGATATTTTAAAAAAAGGGATTCATCATTCATACTGTCTAATAAGTTTCAAACACCCTACCTATACTTACTCACTCTTTCACTATGCAAAAAATAAGAGGTTGTGTGATAACCAATTTTATATCAAATTTTAAATTTGGCTCACACACGCTCTCACTCACTCTCTAGAGAGAGAGAGTACTTACTACTCCTCATTTGACTACATTTTGGGTCTCCATGGTTGTTAGTTACTGTTTACTGCTATTGAAGGCATAATTGGGAAATCATTAAAGAACCAAATAACAGAAGATGGCACCATTAGTTCAAGTTGGAAGACATGGTGGTCCAAATAAATGTTTTGGACAGTTCCAAAAAGTGGTTGAATGTATGACCAATGTTAATACCACCAGTACTGATGAATGTTCATTACTTAGATCTGATTATATCGAATGTAGGAGGCATAGATTAGAAGCTTATAAGATGTTTATCATGACTAAAACTTTGGAAGAACGTGACGATTTGAATAAGGATACAATTGGTGCTCCATATGTGAAAAAGAGAGATTATCTAACTCCAAAGACTTTAGGATTGGTTGATGGTGATGATTATGCTATTTCTGTTAATAAATTCTAATGGAAAGTGAAGGGATTTGTTATTTATTTTTCTGTCGGGAAGAACCCATACTTTCATTATTGCTCACTGGGCTTGATATAAAAGTTCACTGAACTCACCGCATATTCATCTACTTATCAATATTCATATATTACTCTTATTTATTAACCTTATTTATTATTATCCCCCTATTTATTTTGTTTATTTATTTATTTGATAGCTGATTGATCGGACAAGAATGCTATTAGTCTTTTATTATAAAATCTCTTAAATTACTCACGTATTTACAAGAATTTGAGCTGTGAAATCTTCTAATCCTTTATTGGCACAGCAACCACGTAAAATTTCTGTTTTGCATGATTTAAAGGCATACAAGTTACTGGTGTGGTCAGTAGTTTCATTGATCTTTTGATTTGAACTGCCCTGTTGGAATTTCCTAGCATTTTCCAACTGATCATCATCGTTAATAAAATAGAGTAAAATGAGGGGTACATTTTAAAGGCGGTGATGGAGAGTTTCTCAGTTTATTTTAACAAAATCGATTTGATGAAGAATCATCATCAAAAATAAATTAGCAATCACTGTAATATTATATAGGAAAATGAAAGTTAAACTAGCATTTCTATCTTCTTCTTGTCTGTTGGGATCTTCTTCTAGATCCAAATTTCATCAAATTATTGACCTCCAAATCAGCAACTCCTTCAGTTGTACCACTATCGTCAATATCTAACTTCTTTCTCTGCTTTCCTAAATCTGCAAACATATTCGATGTAGAACTACTCCCATTTTGTCCAGTGGAACTATTACTTGAAGTTACATTATTCCTATCCTTATCTTTTTCCTTGTCTCTACTCCATTTAAATCTTGGATTTTCTTGGGTATTTTCACCATCATGATTATGGTTTGAATTATGTGATGGTTGATGTCTATTGTGATAATTACCATGGTGTGAATATGATGAAGTTTTATCTCCATTCCCATTGCTACTATGGCTACTGGTGCTGTTGTTATTGCTACTGTTGGTTGTTGTTGAATTGTTGGTATGATTATTACCATTATTCGAATCAGAATCTAGTCCCCATTCCTTATTTCCTCCCTGTCTTCTACTAGTAAACTTGTTAATTTCACCCTTTCTGTTATTATTATGATTCAACTTCTTCTTTGAATGGGAATTATTGTTTTGTTTCCCACCTTCACCACCGGCTGATTCTCTATGACTGTGATTGTACTCTCCACCTTCTTGATTGGCACCTTCTTGATGAAGCTTATAATGCATTATAAATCCTTTAGTCTTCTTATTGGCTGGTCCTAAATCATCTGAAACAAGAGCAGAATAGAATTCATCAGATCCAATGGTATTACCTCTCTTTTCAGCTCTCAAAATCGAATCAACTTCTCTAATAATACTTAAAAGTGCTTCACATATTCCACGTCTAACTGCAAATGGTGATAATTGAGGCTTTTTACCATCAATTTCAGAAATTATTTGTTGATATTCATCTTCACCATCATCATTATCTGATTGAATCTCATTCTTAATATTATTATTATTTGTTAAAATATCTTCATCAGTGATGAAATCTTTGGCTATCCTGGCAGCCGCTTTTTCCAATTTGGCTTTTTCCTCTGTCTCATATTTCGTTAGACATAAATTCTTGTTCCAAACAGATATAACTAAACCTGTCTTTCTAACACTACACACGATACCACAAATATCATCATCAAGATATTCTTTAAAATAGTTGGTCTGAGGAATGAATGAACCAGACATACATTTCATCACTAATCTTTCCCAAATCATTTGAACTCTTCTATTTCGAGAAAATAACCACGGTTCTTCTTCAAATTTTGGATCTCCAGGTTTCAGAAATTTAAAGATCCACCTTCCTCCTTGTTGATTAACTGGATCTTCCCAAAATGGTTTGATTCCCTCTTTGAAAATCATCAAATCTTCTCCCTTTCGAAGAGTCCTAACTTCTTCTAAAGATATAAGGGCTTGCCACATTTGTTCAATCGAATCAATTTTGGCAGTAACAGAACCATTTGATAGATTTTTCACATCTGGGAATGAAATCACTTTTGTAGTTTCTAAATATTTGTAAAGTTCAGCAGCATGTGGATTATTACTATCTGTTGTTTCGCTTTTGTTTTCCTCTATAGTAGGAGATTCTAAGAAATCTTTGGCTGTTTTTGATTCAGTTCCATCTTCTGAAATTTGATGCTGCCATATATTCCATGGTTCTGGGAATGTATGAACATTTTTCAAATCAACTTTTGTTGATGGAGTCATTGGACGTCCATTTGATGAATCGAAAAATTTTGACATTATGAAAAAAGATCAGATAGGTATTTGAAAGGCAAATGTTTGTTTGTTCTGTGATTTTTGGTTAAATTAGTTCTGAATATATGAAGATGGAATCATATACAACAGGAAAGCTGGTGTTCTAATGTGGATTTGATCTATATGTACAAGGGATAAACTATTAGAATTCAAATTTTTCAGACAAAAAAATGTTTCCTCCTTAATATATTATTGTCACACACACCCTCTATAAAATGGAATTAAGATTCGATGAAAAATTAAGGTTGACCGTAAATCAATGGAAATTAGACTGTAATGGATTAAAGAATGTGTACTCTTACTTGTCGAAGGATAATAATGTATTCTTTTTCCTTGATTTTGATACAACAAAAAATATTTTCGAATGGACAGAAAAATTCACCGGCTGAGAAATTTCACTATTGGGAAATAAGGGGGTTCAAAAAGCTATGTTGACGGGCTGGTGAATGGATGGTCTATAATATGGAATAGACTAAACGGATGACGCTGTGTTTCAGATGGGACTTGGTATCACTTAAGGTATTATATATACTCTTTAACTTAAATCAAGGAAGACGAACACAATATTAAAAATACACAAGAGATCTATCTCACTCTCTCTATCAACCTCTCTCTTCCCCCAACCAAAACCAACAACCCCAAAGCGTCCATGACACTCTCACACACTTACTGAGTAAATCGAGCCTCTCACTCTCTCACTTACTAACATTTTTCATTCACGCACTAAAAATCTCAAACTTGAAAAAAAAGGCTCTCAGCTTAATATTATTTCACTAACACACACAACTTGGGCCTGTGACGGGTAACTGTATTCTTACTATTCATTGAAATTTTGATACTCCACTGTCTAATTGTGGGGAAAACTAGAGATCTTCTTATATGGTTTTTTTTTTCTATCTTATATACATAATTAAGGAGTGATTTCAACTATAGATCGTTTTAATATATCCAATGGATCTAGATTTACATTCTCTAATCTTTTAAATATCTTAGGCCATTCAATTCCATGATGAGGATCATTCTCAACAAATCGATTTTCAAAGCTACCAATTTCGTCCTTAGATCCATGCTTCTTCATAAATGAATAATAATACAAATAACAATCTCCAAAATCTGGATCTTTATCAAGACTTGCCTCAAAGAATTGTCGGGCCCTTGCTATTTTTCCTTGGTTCCAAAAAGTTTTTGCTACTGTAACAATCACTATTGGATTATCATTTGTCTTATTTAATGCCATGGTGAAAAGTGAGGCCCTTTTTGAAGGTCTTGCGAGCCTAATCTCTTCACTCCAGAGAATTGGAGAATTTGGAATATCTTTTAAACCTCTAGCCAGCCAAATTTTAACCTGTTGTAAATTACCAGATCTTGCTTCCAAATTGATTTTTTCCATATAAAGAATATCATCCTTTTGGTTGATACCTAATGCTTGATCTAAGATAGATCTAGCCCTAACTATATTTCCAAATCTAACTTCATCAACTTTGCTCAAGGAAACCCACAAATTGGAAGATTTAGGGCATGCCTTAGTACCCATGTTGTATGATTCTCTTGCCTTTTGAAAATCACCTTGTGATTCATAAAGTTGTCCCATCTGTAAATAAAGCTTGGCTTCTGTTGGATACGCTTCCAATCCTTCATCAATGAGGGATAAAGCTTCTTCATTATTTCCTTGATGACGTTCAAAGGTGACATTCTTATACCAAACTCTAGGACTTGGATCTTGAAGTTGATAACGGCACTCGGTGAAAAGTTCTTGAACCCTTAATGCATGACCTGTTTTCCATTCAAGTTTTATAGCTGCAAACCAAATATCTTCATCCTGTGGATTCTTTTCAAGTCCCTCTGATAATATATCTCTTGCCTTTTCAATATTAGAATCAATCATCCATCTATCTTTGGCATACATCAAATAAAATATCACATGATGCGGGTTTGAGTCAATAGCCATTTCATAAGTGATGTAAAGACGATCGTAGTCTTTAAGTCTCTTCTCCATTTGAATAAACTGCATCCAACTATCTGTATCCGATGGGTAATTAGAAGTGATAAATAAATAGATGGCTCTTGAAATCTCAATGTTACCATTCTCAAATGCATTTGTAGCATCTGATTTCCAAACTTCAATTTTCTCACCATCATTACCAAATTCTTGAGAACCAATATTCATACTGTTTAATACTAATGCTCTACAGGTCAAGACCATTCCTTCAGTTTCAGATTGCACAGCTTCTCCTAACCATTGATATCTGTTTAATGATTCTCCCATCTCTGTGAAGCATTTCTCAACAAGTTTATTCACCTTTAATTCATTTCCAGTTGCTTTTTCTTCCAATTTTGCTGCGGCTATCCAAATCTCATAAGCTTCCTTGGAATCAACAAGTTTTCTAGCTTTGTTCAATACTTTTCTTGCATTTTCCAAGGTCTCCAATTCTACCAACTTAAGCCAAAGTTCCACTGATTTACTAACAAGCTCTGTAGCCTTGTATAACATCTTTATTGCCAAATCTTTATCATCCTCATATTGAACAACCTGAAGCCAAATTTCAACACTTTTGGGTATATATTCCAACGCTTTCTTTAATATTCTCTTCTTTGACAGATCATCATTCTCGAGTTCTGTTGCAGCTAACCAAAGTTTGATTGATTTAGGATTATGCTTCACTGCATCAGCAACGACAATCTTGCAAAAATGTAAATCTGTATGGTTGATCTGTAAATTTACAATCCAAATCTCCTCCGATTTTGGACATTTTTCACATCCTTCTTGGATCAATTCTTTTGCTCTGTTGAATTTTTTATTCTCAAATTCTAGTCTTGAACTAGCAATCCAAGTCGATGGTTTGTATGGATTAGATTCTCTCATCTTAGCGAATAAAACTCTAGTTTTATGATAATCACCAATATTGTTTATAAAATTCGATACTGATTCACCTTCTGTGGTTTCTTCCTCTTCTCCAATTCCTCCTAACTGTTTCAAATACTCTTTTTGGTCAACTGAGTTATTTTCCACATGGCCTAGCTTAGTTAATTGACTCTCTAAAACTTTATCCTTTGCCAATGATATCCCAAATAAATCTATTTCATTTGTAGATCCAGGTAGAGTGGTAGCTGTAGAATCTCTAAAATCAGATATCGTAGAATCAGAATTTCTGTAAAATCTTTGCTGCTGCTGTAGTTCAATTCTATTACGTTTGTTCCTCCTTGTAAAATCTCCAGACTCTGGTAGATTCAACCATTCATCTGCAGATACAACTGAAAGTCCCTCTTTGAAAGTCTTAAACTGTTCGCTTATTTTCTTTATGGATTGCCCAATACTTACATCCAACACTTCAACCTGATTATCCGTCTCATCTACTATATCAACTGTATCATCATTCTTCCTCTTACGATTTTTCAACTTCTTCATATTCATCCTTTTCTCAATTTCATCATAAATTTTCTCAGCTTCTTCATCATCGTCAATCGCATTGATGCCTCCAGATCGGGATAAATCCTGTGCATCATCCGCATCTGAAAACTTACCGTCATCGTCATCATCATCATCATCATCATCGTTATCATATACAAACGAACCTGTAGGGGGTCGATTCCCACTACCTAGATCTGCCTGAGTTGAAAAACCAGACGCTCCTCTTCCAAGTCCAGGAACATAGCCTGGAGGTGGCTCTTGATCCAAGAAGCTCTTCCTCTCCATTCAAGATAGTGCTATCAAGAAAATATAATCTGGGGGACCCGGTATTGGATTCATCTATACAATCATCTCCATCATCAACCCATCATCTACCTTATAATCAATCACCTATAAAATAGGTAAACTTAATATTATGTAATCAAATCTTCAAATTTCCCTTTTTGGCAGAGGGCTTTTTTCCTGAAAAAAAAAATTTTAGAGATGAATAAGACAAGCAAAGTATATTTTTAGTTGATGCAAATTGGTTTCTTACACAAACTAAAGAATCTTCTCTTTTTGGATATTATTTGAGTACCAAGTCGTCGTCAAGACTTCCTATCAAGATGTCAAAGAGAGTGGCCGAAGAATTCTTAGCTGGAAAAGCTACAAAAAGAGGTGAAAATGGTCAATCCAACCTTCAAGAAGATCACGATGATGTAGAGATGGAAATTGAAGGTGGAATGGAAGATTTATCTGGTGATGATTACGAAAGTGAAGGAGAGATCATTGAATTGGATACTTCTGGAGAGGAAGATAATGAAGATGGAGAGTTCTCTGAACAGCAGCAGCTACAACAGCAGCAGCTACAACAGCAGCAACAGCAGCAACAAATTGAAGAAATTGAAGAGCAAGATGGTGAATTGAAAGAAGAGACACTTTATTTACCACATAGATCAAGGCCATTAGGACCAGATGAGGTTCTTGAAGCAGATCCAACAGTTTATGAGATGCTTCACAATGTGAATATGCCTTGGCCTTGTCTTACCCTGGATATATTACCTGATAATTTAGGATCTGAAAGAAGAAGTTATCCAGCATCGATGTACATTACAACAGCTACACAGGCTCAAAGATC
Source organism: Ogataea pinus (assembly GCA_030567935.1). Taxonomy (NCBI): domain Eukaryota; kingdom Fungi; phylum Ascomycota; class Pichiomycetes; order Pichiales; family Pichiaceae; genus Ogataea; species Ogataea pinus. Next base: position 540,875 of record JAJLSY010000001.1, on the reverse strand, counting down.
TAAAAATAATGAATTAATAGTGATGAAATTATCATCATTGGCTAAGACTTTAGTTAAAGAAGAAGATGAGGAAGATGAAGAAGATATTGATGAGGATGAAGAAGATGATCACGATCCTATTTTAGAAAGTGAAACAATACCATTAAAACATACAACAAATAGAATAAGGGTTTCCCCAATGTCACAAAATACTGGTGAATATCTAACAGCAACAATGTCAGAAAGTGGTGAAGTTTATATCTTTGATATAACCTCCCAATTCAAAGCATTTGATACTCCAGGTTATGTTATTCCTAAACAATCAAAGAGACCAACCCATATCATCAAGAATCATGGTAATGTTGAAGGATATGGATTAGACTGGTCTCCATTGATAAGTTCTGGAGCCTTGTTATCTGGTGATCTTTCAGGTAGAATCTATTTGACATCAAGAACCAATAGTAAATGGATAACAGATAAAACACCTTTCCAAATCAATGATTCCTCAATTGAAGATATTCAATTCTCTAAATCTGAAAATACAGTGTTTGCAACTGGTGGTGTTGATGGATACGTTAGAATTTGGGATACAAGATCAAAGAAACATAAACCAGCCCTTAGCGTTGTCGCATCAACATCCGATGTTAACGTTATTTCTTGGTGTGATAAGATAGATTATTTGTTGGCATCAGGACATGATGATGGATCATGGGGAGTTTGGGATTTAAGGAATTTCCAACCTGGTTCAAAACCATCACCCGTTGTTTCTTATGACTTCCATAAATCTCCAATCACATCAATCTCGTTCAATCCATTGGATGAATCAATTGTTGCTGTGTCTTCGGAGGATAATACTGTTACTCTATGGGATTTGGCCGTTGAAGCAGATGATGAAGAAGTGAAGCAACAAAAGGAAGAAACAAAAGAATTGAACGATATACCACCTCAATTATTGTTTGTTCATTGGCAAAAGGATGTGAAGGATGTTAGATGGCATAAACAGATTCCTGGTACTCTTGTAAGTACAGGAACAGATGGTCTTAATGTTTGGAAGACTATTTCTGTATAGATTATTTTAATTTTTCGTTTCTGTAGGAAATGAAGAGAAACAAAAATGCGTTTTTTTCTTTTTTGTAATAAGCAATTGTAAAATTTGTGTATGTTTTTTTTTTTCTTTTTTGAGTGTGAAAGTAGAATATTCTACCTGAGTTGATGATACAAAGTAATTTTGAAACTCTTTATGGAGAATCTATCAATCGAGAGGTTTCAGTAATGAAGTTTTCCTCCTCTATTCTAGATATAGCTGCCCTTTCTTCAGCAGGAACATCATATTTGAAATCGAAGTATATGCACATGGTCAATAAGACCAATTGTAATGAGGCAGCACTAAAGTAAGGTAACCAAGAACTCCATTTTGAACCAGGTTGTAAATACAATGATAAAGTCCAAATATAACCTCCAGGGGTTTGAAACATCATCATTGGAACAGATAAGCTTCCAGGATGTTTCAACTTCCATGTTGTATATATCTGAGGAAAGAATTGAACCAGTGATAGCCCAGTTGCCAGTAATCCACAAATATCAGCAAATTGAAAGATTTTATCTTCATCTTCAACATAGTAGATAAGGTACATGGAAATGACTGTATTGACTCCAACATAGGCCAAAAACACTTGATAATATCTATAAAGAGTCTGATATTCCACCTGCGACTCGCTCAATGAAGTATCTGTCAGGTAGATACACAAGAACAAAATCAAAGAATAACCAATCATTTGGCTTCCAACTTGAACCAGGCCCATTTGAGAACTTATACATTGGAAAGTTGTTAATGAGGTATGGCAACAAACTCTTGCAGGAAGACTAACCAAGACTAAATTTGTGAATGCTGAAAATCCAGATGTAGCTCCAAGCAACAAAAATAAAGGTGATAACCCTTCACTTGTTTTTCTACTGATTATCTTAATATGTTGAGGGACATATGATAGATATATCCCCACAGCGAGGATCGTACCGAATATAAAGCTATTCACCGAAGGAGAGGTATATATGGAGCAGTTTGAATCCATTGTGTAGATAATAACATTAACTTAAGTAGTAAATCCACAATATATATCTTCTTTTGTCCCTCCGGTTGCTAGATAAGATAAAGGTAAGACACCCTCCCTCCCTCTCTCTCTCTCTATATAATAACAACAAAACAACAGAATGTCATGTGTTAAACGTCACGTGATTAAGAGAAGTGTTATTTGCCCTTCTCTATATAATGGCAGAGAGGGGAATTAGCTGTGTAAGGAAACGAAAATGAGGGGAGTTAATTAAGTACATAGGTAGTTGATGATGATTGATGATTGTAACAGTGTTTATCAATCGCACTAATTGAGTAGATCAACAAGCTATGACACTTGCAACTGCTCTGGCAGAGACTACCAAATATTCCACCTCTAATGCAGAGATGAGATTTAGAGTTTTACGTTTGTACAGAAGATATCTAAGGCATGCTAGAGAATTAGTTAACTCATACGATTTGGATATCCCTGCTTCTCAAGTCAAGACTAAAATCAGACAAGAGTTTGAAAGACAGAGATTTGTTAAAGATTTAGCAGCACAAAATGTTCTATATATGAAAGGTCAGATGGAGTTTCAAGAGTTGGTTAATTTCTGGAAGCAGAAATGTCATGTTATGAAATACTTTGAGCCTTATCAATCATATGATAATTCTACAAATGATACATTTGTTGGTAAATTCTTAAGAAATGCTCTATGATTTCAACTGAATATGAACAAATATGTTTTCATCTTTCGCATTATTTATTAATTCCTTATTATTTATTATTTATTATTTATTTATTTATTTATTTATTTATCAATTTATCAATTTATGGTAATCGTTTGAGTATTTGAGTAGTTACTTAAGTCATTCTCAAGTGTTGTAACTAATTCACAACAAATCTTATCATCGATTATCTTTATGAATCTGATCAATTCAAATGAAGTTTCAAAATCTTTAGTCAAGACAAGTTTCAATAAGATTTCATTCATCAATGATAAATCAGTCTTGTTAATCTTACTATCAACCCCTTCTTTCTCATAATTTAACATTATTATGAAAAAATGTGCACTTATCTTATAATCTCTATTGATTTTAAATATAACATTCAAAATTTCTCTTGGTGTTTGACCATATTTTTTGAAAAATGTAACCCAATATTGCATTTCAATTTTTTTGAGACAATTCAGATAGATTGAGTATTCTTGACCTGTCATTTTGATTAATTCAAGTAATCTATCAAAATATTCATCATCTCCATCAATGCTTTCAAGATCATGGCATCTTTGAACATAATTAACCAGTAATAATTCCAATACAAAACTAAAATGTTTAAACCTATGAAATTTTTTATAAATTGCAGAGATACTTAAAACATCATCACCACCTTTATTAATATCAAGGTTTAATCTGATATAATGATCGACCAAATCATGTAAATAATTTCTTCTTGTTGAATCAACTTTTAAATTTGAATTTGTTGCATAATCAATCTCAATTCCAAAGATCATATTTTTATCATTAATTAAAGTTAAAGGATATGAAGTTGTTCCATTTGAATTAACTGTATATCCACTCTTATTGTTATTATCATTATAATTAATCACTTCATTACCTATTTGAATTACAATTGGTTTCAACATCATTAGATTTTTTTCATTTGAAAAATCATAATTCAAAATTTGGGATCCATCAAATACAGAAATTGAATTTGGTGTTAATTTTGTTATAAATTCAACTGATTCATTAAGAATAAATGTATGGAAAACAGATTTACCTTTATCATTAATCTCTTTTCTAATATAATATAAATCAGTATTTGATAATACCAATATATCATCATCAATAACTTTAATTATTGATTTGAAATTCATCATGATTGATTCATCATCCATTCCAGCAAAACAATTCTTCAATTGTAAAATACTTCCTTTACGGAAGACCAATGACATTTGCTTATTTACGGTATGACTATGTTTATTTGGATCATGCCTCTTTGAAAGACTATTTCCATTTTCAGATTCTTCTCCATTTGTTTTTGAAGTTGTATGTAAATTTTGATACATCAGTTTCCAAGTATAACAATTTAAACTATCAGTAACAACTAATAATTCATCTGTAAAATGATCTATATTAATATTCAATAAATTTTCTTTTGAATCAATTTCACTAAAGTTAAAACCCCAAATAACATAATCATAATTAAAATGTTCCAATTTATCCAAAATTTTAGGTGAAAATGTAACAACTTCAGATTTTGGTTCATTTTCAATTGTTCTTGAACCTAAGATTAAATGATTTTTCCACCAAAGGCAAATTCTAACAGGATTAACGGTTGCTTTATCAGGTCCATCATCACCATTGACTAAAAATTTCCATTGGTTATTGAGTAAATTATAAATTAAAACATCCTTATCTCCAACAACACAAAGATATTCACCATCATCACTAACTGCAGTTGATCTAATTTCAAGGTTTGTTAATCTAAATGAAATTGGTAGTATAACATTGAACCAAACATTAGCTTCTCTATTTGTAGTTTGTGCAATATCATTATTATGATGATGATGATCAATTAAATTTTTATCATAAGCTTTAAAAATTGTAACTTTATCCTTTGCAATTAGAATTGGTCTCTTAATGGTTGTTGAATTTGAAGTTTTTGAATGATTCAAACTAATTAAATCTAAACCAATTACTTTAGTCTCATCAATTAATAAAAGTTCGAAATTATCAATAAATTTTAAATTTTTAGGTTTTAACCATGATAAATTATCATAATCAAAAGATGAAAAATTTAAATTTCCTAAGATTGAATAAACATTCCAACCATTTTTATACAATACAATTATTGAATCACCATCAGGACTTAAAATCAGATTCTTTAAATCATTTGCTTGAACATGTTTTTTAATTGTTTTAATCTTGATAACTTTTTTATCCTTTTTGAATTTATAGATTAGTAAATCCCCATTTTCCAAAGCTATATATAACAAATTTTTGAATTGATTAATGACACATTTAATAGCTTTAAGATTCGAAAGGTTATTTGAATTATCCATTGCTGAAGTTCCTTCACTTACAACAATACCATTAAAGTTTGATTCATATACTAATTCACCTTTAAAATCAGCAACATCCTGTGATGATTTATCCAAACTAACAAACCAACAATTACCAAGTTTATTAATCCAAGCAAAACAACCCAATTCTGAATTGAAAAACAATTCTTCAGTTTCTTTACCCGATATTGAATCTGTATACCAATCCAATTGATCAACAAAGATAAATTTAATATGTTGTTTTTGATCCTTTGGATCAATACTTGATCTTTTAATTAAATTACTCGATGATGATGATGAATTTAATTGAATCAATTGAAATGCATGAGGTGTTGAATTAACCAAAAGAATTTGACCATTTGAAGCAAATGTAAAATCCGAAGTTGGACTTTGAATATTTAAGATTAATTTCAATCTTAAACCATAATCATAAACAGGTACTTCATTTGGATTACTACTTAATAAAACATTTATAAAAGTTTTCATTAAATTCTCAGTTGTTGAATTATGTGATGAATGTTCAACTAAAACAGGAACGCCATTTTGAATGATTTTACCATCTGAATTAAAAATGGTTAATAATTCATCAGTTAAATCATTTCTAATTGTGAAAATTAATAACATATTCTTGGAAGTTTCAATTGCAAAATGTTTACCATTTGGAGATACTTTTATCTTTAAATTCTCACCATACTCATCAATTGAATTATCCGATCTGATATGGGCGGAAATTGGAGATTTAGTACGTGAATCAAATAGATATAATGATCTATAAGTTATTATTATATAAGGTAATGGAGTATGAGATGTTAAAATATCAATTATTTCATCCTTATGTGGATTGGGTTTATATTTGATATTCCCATCTTGATTCTTCAAAGTTGATGAAGAATACAAATCTCCAACCTCTGGCAAATGCTGGGTGAACGAATGGAAATTTGGCCACAGCATATCAATTCCATAGATCTTATAATAACCAATGTATATATATATATAGCAAAAAGAGGGAGAAAACAAACAACTAATCAACTAGTCAACCCTTGTCTTCAGTTGATTGACTGATTGTCTTGTAAATAATCTTTAAAATTGTGCGGCTCTGATACTCTTTCTATATAAGAAAACACCAAAAGGACTTTGATTTTATTAAAAACAAAAGAATCAAAATAACAAAAGTAGGAAGAGATAGAGGTAAGGAAGGGGGTATAAAAGGAGGGACAAAAAAGAAGAAGGTTTAATAAACAGGGGGGTAGAGGAGGAGGGGAAGGGGGGGAATAATAAAAGATAAATCAAGTAAACTTAATCTATCCTTTTAAAAATTAAAATAGAAAACAGCCAAGCTAAGCGAACAAAACAAAATAAAACAAAACCATTAAATTAAGAAAAGAATCAATCCATCATATCTTCAACAGGAGCTTCATCTGCATAATCTAAGTCTTCATCTAAATCATTTGCATCTTGATATTGTTGATATTCACTAACTAAATCATTCATATTTGATTCAGCTTCAGTAAATTCCATTTCATCCATACCTTCAGATGTATACCAATGTAAAAATGCTTTTCTTCTAAACATTGCACTAAATTGATCACCAACTCTTCTAAATATTTCTTGAATTGAAGTTGAATTACCAACAAATGTTGCAGACATATCCAAATCTTTTGGAGCAACTGAACAAACAGCAGATTGAACATTATTTGGAATCCATTCAACAAAATAATCTGAATTTTTTGTTTGCATCTTATGCATTTCATCTTCAACTTCTTTAACAGAAACTTTACCTCTAAAGAATGCGGCAACTGTTAAATATCTACCTTTTCTTGGATCTGCAGCAGCCATCATATTTTTAGAATCAAACATTTGTTGGGTTAATTCAGGAACACTTAAAGATCTAAAACTTTCAGATCCAATAGATGTTAATGGAGCATAACCAACCATAAAGAAATGTAATCTTGGGAATGGAACTAAATTAACTGCCAATTTTCTTAAATCTGAATTTAATTGACCAGGATATCTTAAAGATGTTGTAACACCTGACATAACAGAAGAAACCAAACGATTTAATTCTGAATATTTTGGTTGAGTTAATTTTAATGTTCTAACACAAATATCATATAATGCTTCATTATCAATACAAAAAGTTTCATCTGAATTTTCAACCAATTGATGGATTGATAATGTTGCATTATAAGGTTCAACAACTGTATCTGAAACTTTTGGAGATGGTAAAACAGAAAATGTTGCCATCATTCTGTCAGGAAATTCTTCTCTAATTTTAGAAATTAATAAAGTACCCATACCAGAACCTGTACCACCACCTAAAGAATGAGTAATTTGGAAACCTTGTAAAGAATCACAACCTTCTGCTTCTCTTCTAACAACTTCTAAAACTGAATCAACTAATTCAGCACCTTCAGTATAATGACCTTTTGCCCAGACATTACCAGCTGATGATTGACCATAAATTAAATTATCAGGTCTAAATAAATTACCAAATTGAGAAGATTTAACATTATCAATTGTAGCAGGTTCTAAATCAACCAAAACTGCTCTTGGAACGTATTTTTCCTTATTTGCTTCATTGAAATAAACACTTAATCTTGCCTTTTGAATATCATCTTCACCGTGGTATGAACCATCAGCATCTATTCCATGTTCACCACAAATAGTTTCCCAAAATGCAGCACCCTTAAAAAAGAGAAAATGGGTTAGTATATATTGAAAATCAGAAAAACAAGAAAAACAACAACAAGAGAACGACAATACTTACAATTTGATTACCACATTGACCAGTTGATAAATGAATCTAAATTGACAAAAGGAGTATAATTATGTTAGTAACTTGAACACCATCCAACACGAAAATAAATAAAAGATATAACACCATCCTCTTCATCCTCCTTGAAGGGATAATTCAAAAACACATACGATTTCTCTCATGATTGATTAGTTATATACTATTAATATCTATTGACTATAAGAAAGAATAGTAACGATACTTATACAAGAGCCAGAAGAGTTATTATTGTAACATTCAAACAAACACCATCATCAACAAAACCAAATAAAAGAAATTTACAACTTCATCAAAAAAATGTAAACAAACATTCGAAATATCCAAATCGGGACTATTGACCCGTGTTCTTGTATACATAATGTATATTGGCAGAGGAGATGACGCGCCCTGTCGTCTCTTCCCTATTGGTGTACTGATGTTTTTGGTTCTTTCTACTTTCTCTCACATCTTTACACCATTGCAGTGACTCGATCGACTACTATTTGTTTAACATTTTATCCCTAATGCTATTCATTACTTAAGGTATATAAACTTTACTATATCCATCAACCTTTGATCTACAACAGACACAATCACTAAAGTTCCTAACGAATAATGATATCCTACAACTTTCACAAATAGACAAGCATTTACAAGGCCATAGGATGATCTGTCTTGAATTTATATGGCAAACAACGCAATTACCCAATGATTCAAATGCTTCTTCATCATCATCAGCATCATTCTGTTCATCTTCTCCCACCACTTTTTTATCTTTCGTTTTCAATCTCTTTAAATTGATAAAATCAACCAATCTTATCTCCTCTTTATAATATTTTTTAAATTTCGATCTAGTCAAATGTATCTGTTCATTATTTTTAAACTTATCTGTAATCATATGATATTTCATTATTCTATTAAATCTAATATCATCCGCTGTATCTGGTTTAATCAATTTTCTAAAATCATCAGGGGTGATTAATTCAGCCATTGGAGAACTATCTTCAGCAATGGATTGATCATCCGATGATAATTCCTCTTCCTCTTCTTCTTCATAATCATTTGAATCATCCAACTCAAGTATATTTTTACTCAATAATAATTCACCATAAGAATTCTCTAATTCATCAATTGAAAATTGTGAAATATCAATAGAATTCTCAGCATCATTTTCATCATGATTTTTAAATATTTCAGGTTTAGTTACTTCACGATCATTATAAATCATAACTTTATCCCTTTTACTTCTCCAAATTAATGACCAAATTAATTTGACAAAGAATAGCTTGATTAAATTGAATAACTCAGTAAACCTTTTCTTTATAATCCAATCATTTTTAAATTCAGAATTATTATTATTATTGTTATTTAATAAATCTGGATCTTTTTCAATTAATTTACCATAACCATCCAAATCGTTTTCTATAAAAGATTTTAAAATCTTATCATTTGATTCAATATAATTAATTAAAGGAAATTTAATATTTGAAATTTCTTTAATATAAGTTTGTTTTGTTGCAGAATCAATTACAAATGAACCAATTTTAATAACTGTAGTATAAAAATCATCATTCAATGAAATATTGATTGAATCAAAATGATCATTCAATATACCAAATTTTAAATCCTTAATTGAACCTTTAAAAATTGCAGCAATTAAAAAAATGGAAAAGCTTAATAAAATAATTATTAAAGTAATTAATTGAGGTAAATAACCAACTAATGAAGTAAATGGAATTAATAGAAAATTTCCATTGATTAAAATATTTGAATAATAAATCATTGTAAATAAACCAATTATTGAACATGGTATTAATTTGAATTTCTGTAAGTTGAATAAACCCAAGATATGAATATTTAATTGATTAATTAATGAAATTAAACCAATTATTAAAACTTCATTTGAAGGTTTCTTAGCAGATTGAATTTCTTGAAATGATAAAGAATATTCAAATAATGTTAAACCATGTTCAATAAATGGTTCATTATTATTTGTAACAGCAATAAAATTTTCTATTATTTGACTTAAACATAATGAAAGATAAAAAGGTTTAAAAATTGTTGGAGTTGGACCATAACTAATCTCTTTATTATTATTATTTAATTTAATAATTCTTTGATAATAGTTTTCACTAAAATGAATTGATAAAAAAGTTTTCGAATAAAAATTGTATTCATCAAATTTAAAATAATCAGGTATTAGAAAATTTAATAAATTATTATTATAATATAATTTAATTGATGATAGTAAACCATAACTACCTTTAATTAATAAATAAACTGAAATCAATCTTAATAAAATTCTTGAAATTAAAGGTAATTTTTTATTTGTTCTTGTTGAAGCAAAGATTGTGATTCTATTTAAAATCATTGCAGTTAACATACAAAAGAATGCAAATGATGAAATACAATATGACATCATTGATTTTGTTCTATCATTTGGAATATTTGAATCAATTGATTGTTCAATTATAACTTCTGAAAATGAATCAAATAATCTTTTCAATAACCATGACGATTTTAGGATATCTGTGAAATTTTCATTTTCATTTGATGAATCGTTTATAATACTTGTTAATTTAAGAGGATTAACAACATTTGCAGTTATATTAATAACTGCTGTAGCAAATTGAGATGATGTTGAAGTAGTAGCAGCAGCAGCTGCTGCTGCCGCTGTTGTTGTGGGTATCCCTGCAGAGAGAGTTTTATGATCACCAAAGATATTAAACAATCTCATACCAGGAGGATGTGGACTTATTGATCCCTTATTCAGACAAAAGTGGGAGTAGAGTAGAGTAGAGTGTTTAAGGAGTAGTATCTGACTATCTAAGTAACAAAGTATCTTTTTTAAGCAAAGGGGGAAGATAGGTCGATCGACGACATGTGCTGAGTCGATTCTCGGCAATTTCCGACTGTCACATATAAGTTAAGTTAAGTCAAGTTACTCTAAGTTACCACCATCTATCATGTATTATTACCTGTATTTCTGGCTCTCTTTCACAACCAACTTTGCTTCACTTTACTGTATCAGATGTTACACCTCAATGATCAGACTTTGCTAGATATTTTAAACTAATAGATGAATAACCATGGTAAGTGAGGGTAGCTTTGTTGTTGTTGCTGCTGCTGCTGCTGCTGATGATGATGCCACTAGCAACAACTTATCTATAGATGATAGATTAATTAAATCATTTAAAGATTTTAAATTAGATGACGGGATAATAGATTTAAATTATTTACCTAGATTGGATGATTCAATCATAATTGATTCCGAAATAGATCAAGGATCCGGTGGCATAATTAAGAAATGTAGAAAAAAGAAAAACTCAGGAGCAGAGATGATACCTAATAACAGTAATGAGATTTATGCATTGAAGATTTTCTTAACAAATGAGAATGGCGAAGACGATAATACTGGTGGTGGTGGTGGTGATTCAAGGAAGAATTATTTGTTCAATTCAATTAATGAATATTTAACACTCAAATTAAATAACAATAATAATTCACTACTCAAAGTATTTGGAATTTTTATTGATGATGATTTAAAGATTTCGATATTATCAGAATATTGTAAATTTGGAGATTTATTATCAATTTTATCAAAATCAAGAAAGATTGGATTAAAATTATCAAATAATCAGGAAGATTTTTTATTTTTAAAATCTTTGAATATTATAAAATATTTACATTCCAAAAATATAATTCATAGAGATTTAAAACCTGAAAATTTTCTAATTGATTCAAAAGGTGAATTAAAATTAACAGATTTTGGTTATTCAATTAATTTAAATTTGATTGATTCATATGATTTAATCTCGAATGATTTCTTAAATTGGGGTACAAAATCGTTTAAAGCACCTGAATTATATCAATTAAATATCAATAATTATAAGAAATTTAATTTAAAAATGATTGATTGTTGGTCAATGGGTATATTTTATTTTAATTTAAATTTGTTAATTAAACCTTGGAATGAAGCAAATAATAACGATTTAATATTCAAAAATTATAAATCAAAATATGAATTGGAAAATTTAAATGAAATAGAAGATTATAAATTTGACAGATTAATTAATCAATCAAATTCTTTAAAAATTTTTAAAAGATTACCCAAAAAATCAAGAAATTTAATAATTAATCTATTAAATCCTTCAAATTTGAATAGATTATCAATTAAACAATCATTAATGACGGATTGGATGATTCAAATGAAAATTCAATTCGATGAAGCAAATAAAAAAAATTCAAATTTTACAAATGAAGAATTAGTTAAATTCATTAAATCACTATAAATAATGAATTAATTTCAATGAAAGATAAATTGAATTCAACAATTTCAACTTGTTAATTTGATTAATGGGATTATTTTTATACTCATTTGAATAATTTGATTTACCATATAATAAAACCAAATCATTATTATTATTATTATTGATTAATTTATAGTTTAATGGTAATGTTAAAGGACCACATAATGAAACTAAATCATTAAAATAAAGTTTTTCAACTTTTGATTTGAAATTCTTCTTCAATTTCTTCTTCAATTGGGGCATTTTATATCTGGAATATTGATAATCGATGAGATCAATTGCAGCAATAAGATAAGATAAGATAAGACAAGTTGATCCCCTTTTTAACAAAATGGATCTAAGAATTAAAATGTGGGGGGGGGGGGGGGTAAATACGGTGTAAGGGTGTGCGGTAGTCTTGGTACAACCGCCGTGTAGACATGTTCTTGACACATGTACCCATCCTCCTCTTCCTCCTCCCCATACTTTATTATTATCCGGGTAACCACTACAAACACTTCTAAAACGACTCAAAACGACGCTTGATTGGTTAATTTATTATTAATAATCGACTTTTATATAGTAAAGAAAATAACTTATTCTGCATATTTTTATTTATTTATTTTTACTTAAAACTATTAATCGCTGTTGTAAAACGTTAGTTACCCTTTCTTTATTTCCCTTATCAATTGAATGCTTTTCTCCATTAATAAATAATAATAATAATAATAAGATTTTTAATTTTTCTTATTGTCATACTATATAACTCATTTATCCCACTATCACCATTACAACAATTATTTTCTTCAATTTTAAAATTTAAACTTTGATATTCAAGTCAATCTTCTTCTCTAGATTACGTATATCCATTCAATCTATAGCTGGTGATTTTTTTGGTTCTGTGTTTTTTTTTAAAATTTTAATTTTCCCCTTCTCTCTCTCTCTCTCTCTCTGACTCTCACTCACTTTTGTTTCCTTCTCCTTCTTCCTTCTTCCTCTTGTTTGTTTTCTTTCTCTCTTGCCCTCCATTTTTTTCTGTTTGTTCATTTGTTTGTTTACTTTTCTTTTCTCTCCATTCACCAAGAACAAACATTTCAACTCGCCATTTTATCTTCATCTTCACAAGCCAACTAACGCGTACATTTGAGTTATTTTCATCATCCTCATCATCTTCATCATTATTATTATTATTTTCAATAATCAAAACATACTATTTTTCAAAATTTATTTTCTCGCATTATTTTACACAATCAAACAATGAATCAACAAGTATATAACTCAACAGATACTCTAACAAGCATCAATAACAATAATAATAACAACAACAGCAGCAATGAGTTATCCAATTCAATAACAAATACCTTATCAAATTTGTCAATGAATAATAGTGTCTCTTCAACAAATTCAACATCTTCTTCGTCTCCAAAATTATCATCTCCTCCATCTTCAACTGCATTGTTAAAAATTAAAAATATTCCAATAGATACAACTTTAAGAGAAGCTTTCCTTATATTCTCTCTTTGTCTGGATGATGTTCAATTTGTTGATATCGTACCTCATGATTTATCAGATTCTCCAATTAATAAACAATCATCACCTTCATCACCTTCAATATTACCTTCATCAAACAATAATCCTCCTTCAATAATTGCAAGAATCTTATCAATTAAAACAGCTGAAAAATTATATCAATTATTAAACAATAAATCAATCTTTGGTACAGCTTTTCCTCCTGTTAAAGTTGAATTTAGTGAAGAATTAGAATTGATTAACAACAATTCTTTAGCTAATTCTCCTTCCTCATATATCTCTTCTCCTTCAGATATTATTAATCCAAATTTATCCCTATCAAATATTCCAGTTCCACAGTCCCAACAACAGATGAATTTGAATAAAAGACCTTCGTTGGCAAATCAAAGATCAAGATTTTTATTTAGTGACCCATTTATGAATCAACAACAGCAACAAATACCCACAAATAATCAACAACAAGATCCAATTGTCAATTCATCAACTTCTCCAATTAATAATACATCATCATTACCAATTTTACCTTCAAACAGTCAAACTCCAACAAATTCAACATTTCCTCAAATTCCTCCACCTCAACAACAATCATCATCATCTGTACAATCCTCATCAACCTCTTCAACCCCAATCAATCAAAATGTATTGGAACAATTAACATCACCATTATTAGGTTCATCGGGAAACAATAATAATAAAAGTATAACACCTCTAGATTATGAACAATTGGTTAGACCATGGACAACAAATTCATCAATTAATCAACTTTCAAATGGTGGACCTCCATCTACATCTTCTACTTCACATCCTAAATTATTATCAAATGAAACCCCATTATCAATAAACACTTCAAATTTGCATTATTCATCAGCAACAACAGCAACAAATGTTCCATCAGATTGGGGATCAAATGATCGTCGTAGAACAAACTCCAATTTCTTTATCAACCAACAACAATCAGCAAATGGTAATAATGGTCCAATTCAATCAATCATGATGAATGGTCCATCACCATCTTCTGTACCTATACTGCAACCACAATCTGCAACAACTCCATCTTCAATTACATCTCCACCTTTCCAACATCAACAACAATCATTAAATTCCCAACTTCATCAATTACAACAACAGCAACAAATTCCGGAGTTATCATTATTGGCTAGAGTTCCACCTCCAGCTAATCCAGCAGATCAAAATCCTCCATGTAATACACTTTATGTTGGTAATTTACCACCAGATGCCACAGAATTAGAATTAAGATCCTTATTTCAACCTCAAAATGGTTTTAGAAGGTTATCATTTAGAACAAAACAATCTAATTCAGCAACTGGTGGTTCAACATCCCATCATGGTCCAATGTGTTTTGTTGAATTTGAAGATGTTTCATATGCAACTAGAGCATTGGCTGAATTATATGGTCGTACATTACCAAGATCAAATAATTCAAATTCAAATACAAAAGGTGGTATTAGATTAAGTTTTAGTAAAAATCCATTGGGTGTTAGAGGTCCAAATCAAGCAAGAAGAGGTTCTGCAAATACAAATGGTAATATCTTTGGAAATAGTCCAAATCCTAACTCTCAAACATCATCAGCATCAATTTCATCATCAGCTCAACCAACAGTTGCAACTCCAACTACTTCAACTTCATCAACTGCACTACCATCATTAGCATCAGTAACGATTCCATCAAATTCCGCATCGATTAACAATATTAATAATAATAACAACAATAATAATAATAATAACATTAACAATCCATTACCTCCATCATCTTCATCTTCAGCATCATCAAATGGACTGGCTTCCATTTTACCTTCTTCATCATCTTCAACATTATCAACAAATGGATTCCATACGCAATTTGGATTTGAGAATTTACCTTCATCTCTTTCTCAATATTCACAACCTCCAAAATGAACTCTTTCTTGTGATTTTTCTTTCCACTTTTCTTAACTTTTCCCCCCAATTTCTATTCTATCGATAATTTCAATTTACTTCACTCACTCATTAATTCATTCATTTATTTATTTATTCCATCTTATTCCATTCTCTTGTTTCTCTTAAATCTTGCTTTGCTTTTGCTTTTATCTACCCTATCTCCTGCTTATTATTACTCACCAAATCCTTTACTCTTACTTTCTTCAAAACATCGAATGTCTCTATCCTTCTTTCCATTCTGTTTTTTTTTTCCCCCTGCCTTTTATTATTATTATTTTTAATATATAAACTATAGTACGTTTTTAATTTCCCAAATCATTACTTAATTCAACACATTGATCAGTACCTTGGTAATTAGGAACATCAATTCCATATTTCAAAGCAAATTCAGAATCTATAAATCGACCACCTAAGAAATGTCTAACTTTAGAATCAAGTTTTAAACTACATGGTTTAGGAGCAGTTAAAGAAATTAATAAATTTGGCTGATAATTCAAAACCTCTTTTAATAAAGCACCATTATCAACATCCCAACCAGATGGAATATCAACTGCAATTATCTTCTTACTTAATCTAACTTGATAATCAACCATTTTTAAAATCAATTCGTCAAATGGAGATCTAATTGGTGGTTTGAATGAAAATCCAAACAATGAATCAATTATTAATTCACAATTCTCAAACTCTTCATCAATTTGATCATCATTGATTAATTCAATCTTGAATGAATTCAACTGTTTTAATAATCCAATGAAGATCGGTTTGTTTGTCACTTTTGGATAATAGACTTTTGGTCGGTATCCGAATAATTTCAAATGTCTAGCGGCAACTAATCCATCCCCGCCATTATTTCCCGGTCCACAAAGGATTAGACAATTTTTATTTGAATTTTCATTTTTTTGTCCAGCAAATGGAGGATAGATTTTATAAATACTTTGAGCAATTGATAGCCCTGCTAGTTCCATTAATTGATCAATTGAAAATCCACATGAACTCATCAATTCTTGATCCAATAAAGCTGCATTTTTAGCACTGATCACTTTGAATGACATGGTATATTAATTATTTAATCCAGTTACAATCATTGAAGTTTGTTAATTCTATTATCAGTCCCTGGTACCAATTGAGTTATATATATAGAGATGTAGAGTGTAATCATACCACATCTGATGTGTGGGGGTGGAATAGATTTGAAATCGGGGATAGAGACATCCTTGCACCGTGATCTTAGCATCTCCCCCCTTAATGCATCATTGGATCATCAATCTCGAAGCAAACAGGCTAGTTAGTTAGTGACTGTCACTTAAAAATGAACTTTAATCGATTAATATGTTCACTATTCTATTGAAAGGTCATTTATATTCAAAAAGAACAACATTACAATCTGATACAAAATGGAAACAAAAGACTTCTAATATTAGAATAAAAAAACACGTCGAAATTCTCGACGCGACGCGTCTCTCTTTTTTGGAGACGATGATGTTATTTTTCCCCTTTTTCCATTTCAATAATAACTTGTGTCCAATTGGTATTATTGTTATTGCTGTTGGAATTTGGAAGTTTCTAGGATAAATTGGGCTGTTCATAATTATTAGACTCGAAAAGAAACAAATTGTTTCTCATAATACTATATAATTGGCCACTATCTGTTTGATTTCTTTATACCCCCCCCCCCCTGTTTGCTCATTCTCATATTTACTTGACGTGTTAGTATTCCCCCCATATCCATTCCTTTGATAATGACAGGTAGAAATTCTTCCTCTTCGGCACTGCTTAGACGCCAAAAGGATATCAAACGTGGTATTCGGTTCACAATGATGGTTTGTGGTAATTCAGGTACCGGTAAAACATCATTTGTTAATTCCTTATTGGATCAAAATATCTTACCTCATAGATATCAGCAATTGAATAAAAATGATCCAAATAATGCAATTCCAAAAACAATAACTTTTTCAAATTTAAGTGGTATGGTTATTGATGCTTCTGATTATAGAATGAATTTTGATCCAAAATTATCAATTCAAGAACCAGGAATTGCAATTACTGAAACTTCTGTTGAGATCTTGGATGAAGATGATTCAAAATTATTGCTGACAATAATTGATACACCTGGTTTTGGTGACAATCTGAACAACGAAGTTTGTATCACCGAAATAATCCATTTCTTGGAACAACAATTTGATTTGGTATTAGGTGAAGAAACAAGAGTTAAAAGAAATCCAAGATTTGAAGATACAAGAGTTCATGTTTGTATTTATTTTATAACTCCAACTGGTCATGGTTTAAAAGAATTAGATATTGAAACAATGAAAAAATTATCAAAATATGTTAATGTTTTACCAGTTATTGGAAAATCAGATTCGTTTACCAAAAATGAATTAACAAATTTTAAGAGAAATATAATGCAAGATATTGAAAGATTTAATATTCCAATTTTTCAATTTTCTTTTGATGAAGATGAAGATGATGAAGAAATAATTGAAGAAAATAGATATTTATCTCAATTACAACCTTTTGCAGTGATTTCATCAGATGATGAAGTTGAAATTGATGGTATAAAGACAAGAGTTAGAAAATATCCTTGGGGTGAAATTAATATTAATGATACAAATTATTCGGATTTTGCAGTTTTGAAATCTGTTTTATTAGGTTCTCATTTACAAGATATGAAAGATATCACTCATGACTTCTTATATGAAAGTTATAGAACAGATAAATTGATGAGTGTTACAGATTTAGAAGATTTGAATGAATTAAATGAAAATATTAACAATTATAATCAACCACCTTCAATGTCGAATTTGGCAGATATTGCAAATTCAAAATCAATTTCTAAATTTGATTCATTAAAAGGTAATCCATCAGATTTCACAAATAGAATTGATACATTGAATTCAAAAACTTCATCATTATCAATTAATAATAATAATCATCATCATCAACAACCACAACAACCACCACCTCAACATACAAATTCTATGCTGATCGACGAAACTGAAACAATTGCATCCAAGAGTAGAAAGCAACAACAACAAGAATATTTCTTACCTGTTCATCAAGATTCTGCTTATTCATTCCAAGAGGATGAAGAATTAAAATCAATGGCTGAACCAGAAGAAGAAAAAGATCTTCCTTTAACTCCTCCAATGATAAGTAATTCAAGAATTGGTTCAATATCTTCACAATATTCATCTTCACCATCTGTTAATGCAAAACAATTAAGAAAAATTAGTGAAACAATTCCTTATGTTTTAAAACATGATACCTTACTTTCAAAACAACAAAAATTAAAAGAGATGGAAGAAAGATCAGCTTTGGAATTATCCAAACGTGCTGCTGATTTAGAGAAGAAAGCAATGGAATTAAAAATTAGGGAAAGAAAATTAAAGGAACAACTTTTATCAAGAAGGGAAGAACTAAACTATGAAAGAAAAATCAAAAAAGATTTGGTTGATGATAGCAATACAAATAGTAATGATGAAGTTAATACTGCTGTGAATTCACCTGCTTCAACAAATGGTCAAGCCAGTTTCATAACAGGTGATGATCATTAATGGCTTATATAGTATACAGTTTATGTTTTTTTGTTTTCTTTGCACTCCTTCTTTTTTTCTTGCTTTCCGTTTCCATTCTCCCACCATCCCCCCCTCCACATACATATACACACACGTACTTAAAAAAAAATCTTGAGCTTTAGTTATAATAAGGTAGCATCTGATTGTTGAAGTGAAGGTATCTTTTTGCTCCCTTAAGGTAAGAGCCGATCGACCCATTCACTGTTCAATTATCGACCTCGTTTAGTGTCTTTGTTTGTTTGTTTGTAACTGTTTAAATTCCCATTTTTAAACAAAGGGTAACAGATTATTAGATACATAAGATATGGGTTGTTTGTATCTCTCTTTTGTTTTAAAAAGTGTCTAGATAATAATTGCATTACTTGTGTTTCAATTACTATAAGAGGAATATCAGACCTCATTCATTGTGTCTGAGCTTTCCTATTCTGTCTCCGTCACCTTAGTGTGCATTTCTCTTACTCTGCGAATTTATTTTGATTTGATATTGGTTGATCAAGATTTGAAGTTACAATACTATACAATACACCATAATTGAATTAAGCATATACCTAAATAAAGGAAAATTAGAAAATTGTGATTATTCTTCCACTTTTATTTAACCCTATATTTCGTTTGCTCAAATAATAATCCTCATCTTCGGAGATAATCCAGAAGTTTGACTTTCTTTAAAATTCAAATTGATGTCAAGTTAATATCAAACAATTTTTTGTTTTTTTGTATTTTATTTGTTTAGTCATCCTTTCATATTTTTTTTTTTTTGTTTGTTTCGGTTAGTGCTTTTCCAATATGGATTCAGTCCAATCTACATCACCAAGAAGGGTAAAAGTATATACTTTAGAAGGAGATAAATGGATTGATAGAGGAACAGGTTATTGTTCTGGAGAATTAGAAGGAGGTGCCCATTTTCTAGTAAGAAATGAAAATGATACTAGTGAAACATTATTAAGGGCATCAATTGAAGGTTCAATCCAATACCAACGACAGCAAGATACTTTAATAGTTTGGACAGATAATGATGGTAATGATTTTGCACTTTCATTTCAAGAACCACAAGGTTGTTTATCACTGTGTGATTTTTTGATTAATATTCAACATACTACAGAGCCAAATATTTCATTAGTTGCCGTAACTTCAAATGAACAAGGTGGTGAAATAACAGAAGTTATTGCAGGTCCTGTACCTGAACCTTTTTTACCATCCGATGAAAATTCGGTTGAATTAATTGAATTATTAAATCAAGAATTAAAATCTGTTAAATTTAGAGAAAAATTATTAAATTATATTTTAAAAGAAAGATTTCTTGAAAGATTGATTGAACTTTTTGAAAAAAATGAATCAAATAAAAATTTAATGGATTTATATTATTTATGTGAGATTGTTAAATTATTGGTTTGTTATAATGATTCATCAATTTTTGAAGCATTTGTTTCAAATGATGAAATTATAATGGGAATTGTTGGAATATTAGAATATGATCCTGAATTTCCAAATTTTAAAGGTACAAATAGAGATTATTTGAAAAATAAGACAAATTTTAAAGAAGTTATTGAAATTAAAGATGATGAAATTAAAATTTTAATTAAAAAAACTTTCATGTTACAATTTTTAAAGGATGTTGTAATGGCTAGAATTTTAGATGATTTAACTTTCAATTGTCTTTCAACAATGATTCATGTAAATGAAACTAAAATATTAAGATTTATAACAGATGATGAAGAATTCTTAAAAAATTTATTTGAATTATATTCAAAAGATGATCAAGATTTACAAAGAAAGAGAGAGGGAATTCAATTAATTCATCAGTTTGTTTTAATTGCCAAAAAATCTCAACAAAATCCAAGATCTGAATTTTATAAAGGTGTTATTGATAAAGGATTATTTGATTTGATTCAATTTGCATTTAAGGATACTTCAACAGATAGTAGATTATTAGCAACCGAATTAATTGTATCAATAATAGAACATGATGTTTTATTGTTTAGTAGAAAAGAGACACTTAATGGAGTTGAAATTGATTTAACATTAATTTCAATATTGATTGATGTTTTAATTAATGATTCAAATATTGGATTAAAGACTCAATCATTTGAAGCTTTAAAAGTATTATTGGATCCATCAAATATTACACAATCGTTTGGTAGTCCAATTGATTTATCACCAACAAATGGAGTTGATAATGGATCTTCATTAAATGCGGAAGATTCATTTATTAATGATGATAATAATAATAATAATAATAATAACAATTATCTTCAACTGTTTTATAAGAATGTTGCTATTGAATTATTTAAACCGATTTTAGAAATTGATAATGATAATAAGAATCAATCATCAAAGATTTTAACAATTACATATATTAATCTTGTTGAATTATTGAATTTTATCTCAAAAGAGCATGAAAAACCATTAAGTCGATCATTTATTTTAGAAAATCATTTACTTGATGGAATATCAAAATTGATGAATAAGAAGTTCAGTTATCAATTAAGATTAAGTGCATTAAGATGTATGAAATCAATTATAATATTGGATGATGAATATTATTCAAGATATATAATTACCAATGATTTATTGAATGAATTTATATTGATGTTACAAGAGACAAATAATTTAAATAATTTAGTTAATTCATCATGTTTAAATCTTTTGAATTTAATCTTGAGTAATTCAAGTTTTACAAATTTTAAACTGTTAAGGAATTATCTTGTATTGAAATATAGGACTATTTTAAAATTGAATGATCTTGGAGAAGAATTGGTTTTACTTTATGATGATTTTGATGAGAAATTGGGTAAGAAGGGAAATTTAGAAGATGGAGATGAAGAAGAAGAAGAAGATGGAGAGGAGGAAGAAGAAGAGGATGAAGAGGATGAGCTTGATGAAGATAAAGGGAAAGAGATTAGTATGACATCACCAGATCTTCCTCCCGATGATGAAGAATATAATACAAATAACATAATGGTGGTTGAAGAGACTGAAGATTCCAATAACAACAACAATAAATTATCGACACCTGAGAAACGACCTAGATCCAATAATGACAAAATCACCAGTGATGATGATGATGATGACAATAGTAATAATAACACACCTGAAAAGAGGAAGAAAATCATATGAAATGAAAAATGGATCATTTGTTAAGGCTGTGCAAAGGGGAGTAAATGTGGGGAAAGAAATATTTTGACATGTGAAAATCTGGTTATTTATTTGTATATATATAGAAGAGAAATAGGTGTTTTATTTGTAGTGATAAAATTTGGTTTATTTATTTTACTTTTAATCTAATTATAATGACAGAGATTAATAAGTTATTAAAAGTTTGGCAAAAGGATTTATTTAAAGGTAAAGTTGCTTTTATTACAGGTGGAGCGGGTACAATTTGTAGCAAACAAGCTGAAGCATTAATTCAATTAGGATGTTCAGTTTCTATAATTGGTAGGAACTTAGAGATTACTGAGAAAGTTGCTAAAGAATTGGATTCAATTAGAGAAGATTCAAAAGTAATTGGAATTGGTAATTGTGATGTTAGGAATATAAATGATTTAGTTAATGCTGCTAATTTAACAGTTGAAAAATTAGGCAGGATTGATTTTGTAATTTGTGGAGCTGCTGGAAATTTCATGTCTGATTTCAATCATTTATCAAGCAATGCATTCAAGACTGTTGTTGATATTGATCTTCTTGGATCGTTCAACACGATTAAAGCCTGTTATCAACAATTGGTTTTGAATAAAGGTTCGATTATATTAATCTCGGCAACTTTACATTATTATGGGGTTCCATTTCAAAGTCACGTTGGTGCTGCAAAGGCAGGAGTTGATGCATTATCAAATGCATTAGCTGTTGAATTTGGTCCTTTAGGCATTAGAGTCAATGCAATTGCACCTGGTCCAATTTCAGGCACTGAAGGATTTGAAAGATTGGTTAAGGATAAAGAGAATTTTGCGAAGAAAATTCCGATTCAAAGATTGGGTGAGACTTTAGATATTGCAAATGCAACAATTTACTTATTCAGTGATGCTGCATCATTTGTGACTGGTACAATTCAAGTTGTTGATGGTGGATTCTGGCATATGGGAAATTTCAATACTTTGGAGTATTATCCTGATTATTTAAAAGATCAACTATTGATGAAATCAAAGATTTAGTTAGTTATATAAAAAAAATAAGAAAGAAAATGTCCGCATTAATAACTATCCATATCCCATGTATTTTCAAACCCCGAAAAGGAGACAAAATCTGTCTCATGATAGCCCGAGATGTATCTGTAAGAGATTATTGTAGTTGATTGTCTTTATTTGATTGAATGGGTGTTTCTGTGTGAATATGAGTGCTCTAGTTGTATGTTTATTGTGGTGTAAGTGTATATACTGTATGTATAGATGTCTAATCACTACCCCACAGCAGCAGATGTTCTAACCCCTTATAAGTACTACTATATATACTCTCTCACTAAGTAAGCAATTCTCCGCTTCCTCACTCCCTCGCGCCTCAGTGTGCAAAAGCGGGAATTGTTTTTTTCTATTTTATTTCACTTGTTAAATTTGAGTGATGATCCATTTTACCTAAAAGCTTAATTTTAAACTTTTTTTGCTCTTCGTTCTCTTGCAAGCTATGCTATTTCAAACTCCGACACTTATTATTCTTGTCTCTTTGCATTTGTATATATTGATTGTTATTCCCCTTCCTGTTTATTAACTAGATGTTGGTCTGAAAGAGTTTTTGCTTATTCATTCCTCTTCTTCTCTTGTTCAGCAACTATGTCAGATAGATCGTCATATTTATCTGATCATTCATCAAATAAACTAAACATGGCTAATGCTCATGAGATTAAATATAATGGTTCATCTTCTTCTAAATATTTCAAAATAATAGATCTGCTATTGATCAATTTCCATCCCATTTATTTTGTTATAACCATGGGTACTGGCATAACAGGTAATGTTTTATTTCATTTCCCTATTCATTCAATTCAAGTTGGTTCAAAATACGTTGGTATTGTCTATTTCTTCATCAATTTAATTGCATTCTTCATAATTCATATCTTATTCATCTTACGATATTTCGTCCATTATAAAAGATACGATAATTGTTCATTTAAATCTTTACTGATGAATCAAAACTTAAATGTATTCTTAGGTGCTGAAGTAATGGGTATGGCTACCATAATTATGATGATTCAGAACTTGAAACCAAGTTGGTATATTTTTACTTATGTCTTATGGTGTATCAATCTCTTATTAACCATTTTATGTGCTTGGGGTATTGCATTTATAATGTTTGCATATAATGAATTCAGACCAGACCAATTAAATGCCACCATCCTATTACCAATTGTTACATTAACTGTTTGTGCTTCAACAGGTTCAGTCATTTCTGTATCATTACAACATAATCCAATGTGGGAATTAGCAACAGATATATTAACCTATATGCTTTGGGGTAATGCAATTGTAATGACCATACCTTTACTGTCAATTTACTTTTATAAATTACTCGTCCATGGTTTACCTTCAAAAGATACAATTTTTTCATCTTTTATACCAATCGGTATACTAGGTCAAGGTAGTTATTCAATCTTATTAATTGCACAGAATTTCGGGAATTTCTTAGTCGATCACAATGGTTTTAGATTTATTGGAATTTTAGAATTCACATTCTCTAATGAATCTGCATTATTGGCACAATTCTTAATCCATTTATCAGCAATTTGTATATCGTTATTCATGACATCAATGGGTATTGCAATCACAGTTATTTCAATCTTAAGTGTTTTAAAATATGGATTTTATCATCACTGGGTCAGAACAATGTGGGCTTCAACTTTCCCATTGGGTACAATGGCTGTGGCTTTCAATCAAATTCATATCCTCACAAAATTAAGAGGTTTCCAAGTAGTTAGTGCAATTTACTCAGTTGCTTTAATCTTAATTACAACTTGTTGTTTAATTAATACAATCATTTACGAAATCCCTCATAAGAGGTTATGGGGTATCATATTAAATAATGATCATAATCCTCATTCAATTAGTGTTTAGCATCTTCCTTCTTATTCATCTCGCTTTCATTCTAAAATTTTATAGATATTACATTTTAATAAAAAATTAATTAATTCAATCTTCTTCTTCTTCGACAAATCTTCTTTTGAATTTTGTAATTCCTTTGTCTTGTTTCTCCTCATTCATGAATGAATTCTTAAAATCATCAATTTTCTTCTCTTCTTCAAGTTTATCATCAGGGAAAACATAATCTATATATTCTTCCTTTATGCCACTTTCTAAAACCCTTAATTTCTTAACCACTTCAGGTAATCTATCTTCAACAAGTTTTAAGCTTTTGGAATCCCCATACTTCATTTCAAATTTCTTCAGGGCCTCAAGAATTATAATTCTATCCTTTGAGTCATGACCTTCCACTTTAATTCTTTCGATTGATTTCTCAAATTCGTTTCTGACTTTCTCCCTTTGAATATCGGTAACTTCAACAATTAATTCAACCTCATCATTCTCATCCATCATTTTAGAATGTTCTCGAAGTTGCTCATCACTTGGAATTCTCAATTCGAATAAACATCTAGATATTAAAGACTTTAATTTATTATCTGATTCATCAACTAATTGATCAAATAATCTTCTAGCTTCATGAAAATTAAACTCCTCAAATTCATGATTTATGAAAGATTTTAAAATAATTAGTCTATTGGATTTCTCAATGGATTCTTCATTGATTGCAATTGAATAAATTGCTTTGCATCTTGGTTCATCACCAAGCATATTTTCAAAAGTTGCATATTCAATCCAATTTGAACTTTCATCTCCAAAATATTCTAGTAGTTTATTATACAACATTCTAACCCTATCAAATTCTTTTAATCGAATCTCTAATGTGATATAAAATTGAATTATTTTAAAATTTGGACATAATCCTAATGATCTACCAAGTATTTTCCTTGCATTATTTAATTCATTTCTTCTAATTTCAAATTCTGAATACATTATCCAAATTCTACTGAATGTAAATTGTTTATGTGGTATAATTTTCAGTACTCTATTGAATAATCCTCTAACTAATTCAAAATTCTTATTGTTAATTTCTTCCCAAATTAAATAATATATCCATAGATAGATATATTTTGTCCAATCTTTCTTTTCTGTCGATTCAGGAATATTTGAAATTGAATTTTCAAATATACTTTTTTTTTCAAAATATGTTGTATTTGGAAAATAATCATCGATAAGTTTAATGTATAATTGCCAAGTATCATAATCAAAAGAATCCTTTGCTAAATCATTTTCATATGCTTGTCGTCTATTATTAATAACGGATCTTTCAATATCATCTTTTTCTCCAAATTGTTTCTCAAATTTACTAAATTCAAACTGTAATTTTAATTTTTCATCACCTTTAAGAATTCTAACCCCATAATTGAACAATTTTTTAACTGAATCCCAATTATCAACAGTTAATTCCCATTGTAACCATGATATAAATAATTCTGAATCCAATTTTTGTGATTGATATAATGAATTAACAGCAAGTTTATACACATTTCTAATATTAATTTCATCACCTCCATTTTTTTTTTCAAAATTTGACCAAGTAATCCAAGTTTCTGAAGTCGGGAAAACAACTACAAATTTTTCAAAGATTAATCTTGCATTATCCAATTCATTATATCTTGTTTCAAATTCAATAAAATGTTTCCAAACTTCAAATCCAGGTTTCCATTGAATCCAATTCTCAAAAATTCCTCTTGTTGCAATAATATTTCCTAAAGATTCTTCAATCGTAACATATTGATACCATAATTTATCAACCCTTGGTAAAACTTTTATAGATCTTTCCAATAAATTCCTTGCGTGATTGATATTTTTACCCTTTATTTCACAATTAATATACCTTATCCATAATGAAACATTTGAATGATCAACTTCAAGAGCCCTTTCAAAAATTGATCTTGCCCTTGGAAAATCATGTTGGTCAATTTCAAATTGTGCATATCTTATCCATTGTCCAAAATTGAACCTATTTCGACTTAATGCCCCTTCATATTCTTTTCTCTTTCGTCCTTGAAATTCTTTTAATTCTTCAAGATCTGTAATCTTATGATCAGGTATTTTCATTGGTGTTGGTCTATATTCATATGCGTCCATCATTATTTGCTCTGCAGTTATTTGTAACTCTCCAGGAGCTGCCATCTTTGATGGCAACGAACTAGACGTTGTTGCATTACTCATGATGCTAATCTATAGATATATTGTATCCTCTAAATAAAAAGTCTCTAGGAAAAATGATAATTTTCAAGTGATCTACTACTGAAAGAAAAGTTGAAAACAGAGCTGAAAGAGGAATCCAACAAATAAATAGTTCCCAAAAGATTAATCAGATGTATAGAATATATAACACTATTCGATATCAGATTATCAACAGGACAAAAAAGAAAGAAATCAAAAAGAAAAAGAGAAGAATAGATGAAAATAAAGCAAAAAAAGAATATGAAGGATGCGAGGTTCGAACTCGCGCGGTGATAACACCAGTAGATCTTAAGTCTACCGCCTTAGACCACTCGGCCAACCCTCCAATTGATGTAAGATATTATTCGCACTCTAATGTCTCTCAAGAACAGTAAGAAAAACAATTTGCTTTTTCCAACTTGATTTCGTTTAGAAAAAAAAAACTTTATTTGAAATGAATTGAAATAGCATTCAATTCCTAAAAAATTGGGTCCTCTTAAGTGTTTTATTCTTTTCTTTTCTTTAGGATTTATCTGCTGTACTTTGGAGCATATTTGATTAGGCATTCCTGAAACCTAGTTCCAAAAATTACATCAACTAAAAAAGAGATATTGTCTTAAATGTGCTCACTGTCTATAATTTTCGAGCACTTTAAATTAATAAATCCTACAACCAGCAAAAAGCTTGTATCTTCCATTTGACTTTGAGACTGACGAATTACCTACTCAAAAGTAGGGATAAGCCCAAGTACTAAAATCAGCTAAGCCTTACTCTGGAAATTAAAAAGCAAAAAAGGGTAGAGAAAATCGTCGCGACATGCTCTTTGCAACATCACTGTTTATTATTCATAAAAGTAAGTTGTAAAGTTTCACTGACAATAAACAATAAACTGTAAAAAAACTATTCATAATCCATTAGATACTAGTACATTAATACTACTTCAAAGTGGACGCCTTTTTCAATTATTTGGTACCATAGTGAGTGGATTTCAGTGAGTGATCTCTATTATTACATAATACACTTTTTTTTTTGGGAGCAACGCGACTAGCAAAGGGTACCTTTTAATCGCCTCTTGTTGAAAAAGAGGGATACTGAAACTCTTTTTCATTAATGGGGACGAAAGGACCTCACTAACCAAATATGAATTTATCCAATTTAGATAGCTCGTATAAGGAAAATACAGCAATAACTCAGGGTATCGCAGAATTGAAAGGGGAAAACCTCACCGAACCTGGATCACCCATTTGTATCCCTCTCATTAAAAACAACTTACTAAGAATTGGGAGAATCAGTTTAGACGAATTTGAGAACAACTTGGCATTGAATAATCCTCATGTTTCCTTAACCCACTGCTACATTTGGATTATTCAGTTTGATGAGACAACCCCGTGCATCTCATACTTACAAGACTTGTCAACAAATGGAACTTTTGTAAATGGGAACAAAGTTGGAAAGGGGGTAACTATTGAATTAGAACACCGTGATCTCGTTCATATACCATTTGGGATGTCCGTTAAGTTCAGCTGTAACTTCGCTAATATCTCTTCTGACGAAAACACTCAAAATTGGGAACATTCTGACGGTAATTGGTTAATTATGCCCAAAACAATTGGCGTGGGATCATTCGGTAAAGTAAGTAATTGTGATCAATTGGGATTCTCCTATCTTATTAATAATACAAAAATTCATACTAACATCATTCAATACATTCAAGGTTAATCTTGCAAGAAATTCAAAAGATGCTTCTAAGTTGTATGCTGTTAAGATTGGGCAATCCACAAGAATAGATCAACGGTCAGGAATTGAATCCTCAATTCTCTTGAGACTTAATCATCCTAACGTTATTAAACTTCATCACGAGGCTACTTCAAATAGATGCTTCAGAATCTATCAGGACCTTGCTGTTGGAGGAGACTTATTTTCTTATTTATCAAAAGGAAATGCAACTTTACATTCCTTACCCGAAAGTGAAAGCTTGGTTATAACGTATCAAATTTTGGAAGCATTAACTTATTTGCATCAAAAAGGAGTTGTCCATAGAGATTTAAAGTTGGATAACATTTTGATTATGGGTCCCCCAATTTCTTTTCCTCACATTGTATTGGCTGATTTCGGAATTGCCAAACAAAACTATCCTTTGAGTTACTCCCAACTTCAAGACTTCAATCCATCACAATTGCTTCATTACAGAGGTCTTGAGAAGTCAAGCTCCAATCAGTTAAAGTTCGTTACTAACGGGAGGAAGCCAAATAGAATGTATACAAACGTTGGAACAGCCGAATATGCGGCCCCAGAAGTGGATCTTATGCCGAACTCCAAGGTTGAAGAATACAACGAAATCCAAATGGGTAAAGGCGGTCGAGGCTATGATGAAAAAGTTGATATTTGGTCCATAGGTATTGTTGTTCATATAATGTTAAGTGGAATCTCTCCATTTTACGCTGATACATTAAAGGCAACACTACAAAAAGTTAGAAGAGCAAAATTGTTTCTTGATTTGGAAGAGTGGGAGACTATATCAAATGAAGCAAAATCATTCGTGATGCACTGTTTACAACCTGATCCAGAGCTCCGGCCCAATGCAGCCGAGTGCATTCGTAGCAGATGGCTAAACAAAGATTCAAGAATGTCCTGGCTCAAGAAAAGCTATGAACACATCTCGAACCGTACCACCCATTGAAACTTAAAGCAATACCTATAAGATCCTTTACAGTCTTGTAATATCCCGAGTGTCTCGGTATAATCAGATGAGTCAATTTTTGATTATTAAGCCTTGATTCTGAAATCTTTTTGCTTTCGGGCAGAAGAGCGGAAATAAGAGGGGAAAACGGAGCTGCCGAACCCCAGATTTTCGATCCGAAATTTATGTCTCTGTGAAGTGCGGTCCGCCTGAAGGTGACAAAAGCTGAGAAAGGAGCCAAAAATAATGGCATCACTAGTTAGCCAACAACTAAGCCATCTTTATCACGGAAGGAAATTTCCTGAAAATAGATAGTTTCCCTTTGTTTCCCCAAAGAGATTTTGATCCGTGAGAAAAGAATGAAATTGACTTTAAGTTTCCCTGATAAATTGGCTTTTGTTCGGATAGTTCGGGCCTGGTTCTCGCGGTCACCAACTGATAATTCTCAGATATCTCCCAAAACTAGGGGGTCATAACCCCCCTGTTGGGCTGGATCCGCAGGCTGTAATCACAGCCTCACAGAGGTCTCAAAAACTTTCCTGTAGGGAATTTGCTGAGGTTGGAAGGAATATCCTAAGATGGGGATCGAATGGCCAAAGAGGCAGTCTAATTTTTCTTCCCGCCAACTTCCTAGCTTGTAATATTCATAAGTTTATAATCATTTTCGATAAAGAATCAGCTACGGTTGTGCTGAAGCATCTAGGAAGAACTATATTTTCTCCCATAGTTTGCATCTAGTCTGATTGATTGATCATAGACTAAGGCACGACAGTCAGACCGGCTCCTAATTTTTTTCTTCCTCTTATACGGTTGATTCGCTGCATCAAAGCCATATTTTCAGCTCTCTCAACATCTTATATTTTGTTGGATTCAAGGTCTAAACTAAACCTCATTCTACTAGTAGGGTTCAAACCATCTGCTTTACTGATCCATTGGGATCAAATAAGTTTTCGTCGCTTTACCCATTTCGCCCCCCAAGAAAGCTGATATCTTTTGTGCTTTGAAGCTCATCATTATAGAAGCTCGGCTTAATTTTTTTTCATTATTTTACTTTTTGTTGTTTTTTTGTTAAATCAATACAGGAATCTTGTTTGAAACATCCGAATCTCCTTCTAGAATTGCCATTGGAGAATTATTAGTTCAATTGATTTATCATTTCTCATTTTATCGCCTACTATTCTTTTGGGTTAGAATAATAGCAAAGATCATCTCATATTTGTGATCTAAGCGTCTCATTTTCGGCATTTTTGACATTCTTGATTAAGTTATCATTGTATCTTCATTTTTTCAACTGTGTCCCATTTTTGCTTTATTGCAAACAACTGTACAAATCACCATAAAAGTCTCTCTCTGACTGCAGATCAATTTTCAACTGCTCTTATATGACCAGGAAATTATTAGTATAATTTTGAGACTTTACACAAAAAAAAACGTTTTACATACATCACGCTAAATATAGAGCATCATTGAAGTCATGTTCAATTCAAATCAGCATTATCAACAGCATTCTCAGTCTCAACAGACTCAACAGTCCATCAATACTCAAGGCTCCCAACAGTACGAATCTGGATATGGATTAAGGGGAGCCCCAGTTTCTTCTCTTTCCTTGGGCACTAATGACCAATCATCTACTGGAATAGCCAACACTGGTGGCCCACAACAGCAAGTTCCTCAGTTATGGATGGGAGAATTAGATCAAAGATGGGATGAATCAACAATTCGTCAAATTTGGACAGGAATACTAGGATCCATGGGTATTGTGATTCATTCCGTAAAACTGATAAGGGATAAACAAAGTTCTGGTCTTGGCTTAGCAAATGCAGGTTATTGCTTTGTGAGATTTCATAATTTTGAAGATGCTGTTAGAGTTCTTCAAACTTTCAATGGAAAATCGATCCCTGGTACCAACAATATGAGATATTTTAGATTAAATTGGTCTTCTGCTAATGCATCGATGATCTCAAATTCTAATGGACCAGCTAATGGAGTGACTGGCGCACCATTCTCTGATCAGTTACAACCATCCTCAACAGCTTCCCAACCATTCGAGCATTCTATGTTTGTTGGTGACTTATCTCAAGGTATAACAGAACCAGTTTTACTACAAACATTTCAATCAAGATATCCTTCATGTTCGAGTGTGAAAGTGATGATTGATCAAGTTACTGGTAATTTGAAAGGTTATGGGTTTGTTAAATTCTTAAATGAAGATGAATATAGGAGAGCTCTCATTGAGATGCAAAGCTATGTGCTACTTGGAAGGCCAATTAGAGTTTCTACTGCTTCAAAATCTCAATCGGGACATGCAAATGGAGGCGGTGGTGGTCAATTTGGTTCCCCTGCTTCATCTCAAGTCCTTCATCAACATCAACATCAATCTCATCCACAGCATCAGCAGCAGCAGCAGCAGCAGCAACAACAACAACAACAGCAGCTGCAGCAACAGTTAGCTTCTCAGCAACAAAAAGTTGTTGTTCCACCACTTCCTCAGTCAATACCTTTACAATATTATAATGATCCTAATAACACAACTGTTTTCATTGGAGGATTGAATGTTCCATTAACCGAAATGCAATTACGGGACTTATTTTCTAAATTTGGTGATATAACCTATGTTAAAATTCCACCTTCTAAAAGTTGTGGATTTGTTCAATATTATCATAGGACAAGTGCTGAAATGGCAATTTTAGAAATGCAAGGTTATGATATTGGTGGTGGTTGTAGAATTAGAGTTAGTTGGGGTGCTAGAGCGGCCCAAAGAAACTGGTTTGCTAGGCAATTAGCTCTGCAACGTCAACAACAAGGCACTAGCAATGGTATTAATTCCATTTCCGATGATAATTCTTCGTTGACTGCATCAAGATTAGGTTCAATTTCTCAAAATCAAGACTTAACTTATTCTTTGGGATTATTTGGATCCAAATATAATTTACTGAATGATTTATTAATGTCAAGTAATTTGAATAATAGTTCAGTTGGATTAGATGGATCCGGTAGTTCAACTGCTGCAAATTCAGATTTAGTTTTGAACCATGAAAAATTATTCCATGAATCAATTCCATTTAGTCCTGTTAATTCAATTGGTAATGGATCACTGGATAATTCAACCTCATCTGATGAATTTAAATTAAATGAATTATTACTTGCTGCTAGAGATGCCAATCTTGACCAATTAGATAATGGTTCAAGTCTCTATAAATTGCAGTAATTGGAAATTCTATCTTTTTACAGTTACAAACTTTTTCTTTTTGGTTTTAAATTATTATTTATCAGTTTTCATTATGCTGGCATCATACACAATTCTTTCTTTATTATATTTTATTTTTTTATTTCCTGTTCAATTGCTTCATTCATTTTATTATTATCTCACTATTATTATTCTTGTTCAAATTTGGTTTTATGCTCCATGCTTTGCTTCGTTTAATTCAATGTTTTTTACTATCTTTTGTATTTGTCCGTTATGTTTTTGTTGTTCACTCTGCTGTTGTTTGACTATGTTTATCAGTTTTTTTTTGGTTGCTTTCATGCTTTCTGTTTCTTGATAACAGAACTCAATTGAATTCTTTTCATAATTGTTTTCATTTTAAAAACCCCAAAGTTTGAGAGCCGAGAGCCTTTTCTTTACTGCCTGTTGAAATTCTACAAAATCATATTTTACAGTTTCGTTTCTTTTCTTTTCTTTTCTTTTCTTGTCTTTTTCTTGCTTTGAAGCAATTTTATTACTACCCTTGATGACTAAGTTACTGCCCCCTCCTCCCCCACACACTCCCATTTTACATATTTGTATAGCTGTATAAAACAAAAGCAAATGGAGTTTACTAATTTATTTATATGGATGCGATGCGTCTTTTACCGAACTACTAACTAATAAATGGATCAATAAATAAATAAATAGATAAATATAAATAAATAAAATAAATAATAATAATAAATAAATGGGTAAGATTAGTTCAAACCAGGATCAACTCTTGCCTGATAGAGTTTTTCTTCACCTTCTTTACCACCTAAATCTTTATATAAACCTTCAAAAGGATAAGATCTTGGCATATTAGGTCTATCTGGCCATAGATCAAAATAATAGATCGTGCCTGCAAAAGTACCCAATAACAAGAAGAAATAACTTGCATGTCTTAAAGCTTTAATATCTGTTGTAAAATCAAAATAATCAGGAGCCCAAACATCAAGCATATCTTGATATGGATGCATTGGTTCATCGAAATTACGTCTATTTTGAGGATCATCATAATGCTCATAAGGGTCTCTCTTTTGAGGGAAGACGAAATCTTTTGGAATTTTATAATCTGGGAACTCAGTAGTTGTTGGTAAATATGCAGGTAATGGAGGTGGTGATGGTTTATCTGAAGAAATTGATCTCATGAATTGTAATCTCCCGATTCCCAGGGAAGATGTAGGTTTCAACACCAATCTCATTGGGGTTAGACTACCCTTCAACTGTTGTCTCAACATGACGCTATGTATAGATAAGTTGATGATGATGATTGGTAAGAAGATAAGTTATTTATTTATCACACAGTAGTGATAGTATACTATAGTAAAGTAAGTAGCTTCTTCCCCTCACTCAAATTCAACTTCACCATAATTACAATTGACACGTGAAATCTGGATGGCAGAAGGATGGAGCTATACAGACACTGTTTGATTATTTGTTTACACTTCATAAGATGATTAGGGGATTTATTGTATATTGTTGCTAGACTATACAGGTACATTAGTGGTTCTAGTTAGAAGTTTGATCTTTGGCCATGACTTCGTTAACGCCCATGTTTGTGAAAACTCTATCGGATACACGATCCATAGTTGATTTTCAAAGTGATATGAATTCAATTGATGCCATTAACACTAAGATTAAAGAATTGGATCTGGTCAGGGACAATTCACTGCTGATTCATAAAGAAAATTTACAGCGTATGTGACTCTTCTACTTTTGTCGGTACTCTTAAGTTCTGTTACTAACTGATTGCGTATCTCTATTTTAGGATTTGGTATTCAGCTGGAATCTTTAAAAGTCTCATTGGATAATTTAAAGAGATCAAGTAAGACAAATGAAACAAAGTCACAGCTCATAGGATTGGAAAATGAATATTTTGAATTGGCCAATAGTTTGACCAGACTAACGATGGATATCAGTTCAGTGAAAATGAAATATGAGGAAGATTTAGTTACTTTGGAACAAATGGATCAAAAATTACAAGATTTAAAAGAATCAAGTGAAATTTTATCCAATGATAATGGTGACTATACAGTTAGTGAAAAATCTTATATGATCAAACTTAAACTTTATGAAACTTTGGGATTAAAGATTGATTTTGATACAAAGGAAGTTCTTGTCTTGAATAAACAGGCTAATAAAACAAATATTATAAAGATTGATGATAGCTATAGTGAGTATTTCATCTCAAATTTGATATGGGATAATCTATGAGATACAGCAACATCTATGATTTTGTACTTTTTTTTGGGGTAATGTGTAGTTTTATTAGTTAATAAATGGCGGATATTTTTTATTGTGGGAATCTTCTAAAAACATGAGTAAATGGAAAGTTCCATCATATATACAAAGTTATGGAGGGGTGAGAGGAATTTTGTTCTTTCTTCTTTCTTAGAAATTTTCAGGATTGTTTCTGAGAGGAATCTTTGTCCATTTTGGAACAAAGTGAATACCTTTTCTATAGTTCTTGGAATGCTTATTGAACACCGTGTATTTATCCTTTGGATCCATCTTGTTTTCTTTAGGAAATTGGAACATCAAATGGTTGATTCTGGAACAGTCCATGTCATTTCTCTTCAAACCTCTATATAGATTTGTGATATTTTCATCAACCTGTCTTAGTCTTCTTCTCTGTCTGGCCTTCTGAGGTCTGGAGAGTCTCCAAGGCCTCTTCCATAACAAACCACCAAGACTCACCAACGAGCTTCTAAATGGACCAAACATATCTGATACCTATTGATGAAGAGCAGATAAGAAATTATTAAACCAAGTAACCAAGTAACTAAGTAGAAGTATCTTTTCATGCAATCCGACGACCGGTAGGAAAACTGTTCTTTACACATCTGTACACCAGAACACTGAAAAAAAATAATTTTAACGGAGTGAGTGAGTCAATCAATCTCGACGAGAGGGAGGGTGATGGGGGTTGGGAGATGGGAGATGGGATAACTGGTTGGTGTGAAAGGGTTGTATAGATACAGATAATATACCTTCTGAAGATTAGCTAGAGTATTAGGTTGCTTAGATAGTTTCAAAAGATCATGTCGGTTGAAGAAGAGGAAACACAACAGACCTTCTTCTCCTTCCCAAAAGAGGAGGAGAAGATTATGAAATATTGGAATGATATTGATGCATTTCAAACTTCAAATAAACTGAATGAAGGTAAACCACAATTTGCCTTCTATGATGGTCCCCCATTTGCAACAGGTACTCCTCATTATGGTCATATCTTAGCCTCAACCATCAAAGATATTGTTCCTAGATATGCTTCCATGAGTGGTTTCTACGTTGAGAGAAGATTTGGTTGGGATACCCATGGTCTACCAGTTGAACATGAAATTGATAAGAAATTAGGTATTACAGGTAAACAAGATGTTTTAGATTTAGGTATTGATAAATATAATGCTGAATGTAGAGCAATTGTTATGACTTATGCTGATGAATGGAGAAAAACTATTGGTAGATTGGGTAGATGGATTGATTTCGATAATGACTATAAAACTTTATATCCTGAATTTATGGAATCTGTTTGGTGGGCTTTCCAACAACTGTATAATAAAGATGCTGTTTATAAAGGTCTAAGAGTCATGCCTTATTCAACAGGTGTTACCACTGCATTATCCAATTTTGAAGCTCAATTAAATTATAAAGATGTTAATGATCCTGCAGTTACAATTGGTTTCCCATTGGTTGATGATCCAAAAACAATTTTGGTTGCTTGGACAACTACTCCTTGGACTTTACCTTCAAATATTGCATTATGTGTGAATCCAGAATTCGAATATGCTAAAATTTATGATGAAGAAAAAGATGTCACTTATATCTTACTTGAATCATTGATTAAATCACTATATAAAAAACCAAAAGAGGCAAAATATAAAGTTGTTGGAAAAGTTAAAGGTCAAGATTTGAATGGTTTGAAATATGTTCCATTATTTAATTATTTCTATGAAGATTTCAAAAAAACTGGATTCAGAGTTTACTGTGGTGATTATGTTACAAATGATTCAGGTACAGGTATTGTTCATCAAGCTCCAGCTTTTGGTGAAGCCGATTTTGATGCTGCCACTAAAGAAGGTGTTATTAGTTTGGATTTACCTCCTCCAGCTCCAGTCGATGATGATGGTAGAATGACTGCTGAAGTTACTGATTTTGCAGGATTATACGTTAAAGATGCTGATAAAGAAGTTATTAAATATTTGACTGCAAGTGGTAGACTTTTACAAGCAACTCAAATTAGACATAGTTATCCATTCTGTTGGAGATCTGATACTCCATTAATTTATAGAACCGTTCCTTCATGGTTTGTTAAAGTTAAAGATATCGTTCCAAAAATCTTGGATAGTGTCGAAAAGACAAGATGGGTTCCAAATGCAATCAAGGAAAAAAGATTTTCTAATTGGATTGCCAATGCAAGAGATTGGAATATTTCAAGAAATAGATATTGGGGTACTCCAATTCCATTATGGGCATCCGATGATGGAGAAGAAATTGTTTGTGTTGGATCAATTCAAGAATTAAGAGATTTAACAGGTGATCAAACAATTTCAGATATCCATAGAGATAAGATCGATCATTTAACAATTCCTTCAAAGCAAAATAAAGGTTTATTAAAAAGAGTTGAACCTGTTTTTGATTGTTGGTTTGAATCAGGTTCTATGCCATATGCTTCAAAACATTATCCATTTGATGAAGATAAAGAAAGATTCACTGGTGCATTCCCTGCAAATTTCATTTCTGAAGGTCTTGATCAAACTAGAGGTTGGTTCTATACTTTATCCATCTTGGGTGTTCATCTCTTTGATACTGTTCCTTATAAAAATGTTATTGTTTCTGGTATTGTTTTAGCTGCAGATGGTAAAAAAATGTCCAAAAGATTAAAGAATTATCCTGATCCAAATTTGATTTTAAACAAATATGGTGCTGATGCATTAAGATTATATTTGATAAATTCTCCTGTTCTAAGAGCTGAAACTTTGAAATTTAAGGAAGATGGTGTTAAAGAAGTTGTTTCCAAAGTTTTATTACCTTGGTGGAATTCTTACAAATTCTTAGAAGGTCAAGTTGCATTACTAAAGAAACTTCAAAATGTTGATTTCCAATATGATCCAACATTAAGAAGTGAAAATGTTATGGATAGATGGTTATTGGCATCAATTCAATCTTTAATTAAATTTATCCATAAAGAAATGGAAGAATATAGATTATATACAGTTGTTCCAGGTTTACTTAAATTGATTGATGATTTAACCAATTGGTATATTAGATTCAATAGAAAGAGATTGAAAGGTGAGAATGGTGTTGAAGATTGTATAAAAGCACTTAATACATTGACTGATGCATTATTCACTTTGGTTAGAGCAATGGCACCATTTACTCCATATTTATCAGAAATCATTTATGGAAAATTGAGAGTCTTATTCAAGGATGAGACTTTGTTGAAATTAAGTCATGGTAATATCGATTCTGTTCATTATTTGCGTTATCCTGAGGTTAATGAATCCTACTTTGATGAAAAAATTGAATTGGCAGTTGCTAGAATGCAAAAGATTATTGATCTAGGAAGAAACATTAGAGAAAAGAAGATGATCTCATTGAAGACTCCATTAAAAGAATTGGTTGTTTTACATTCAGATAAAGAATATCTATCAGATGTTGAATCATTAAAAGGTTATATCTTAGAAGAATTAAACATTAGAAATATCATCATTACGTCGGATGAAGATAAATATGGTGTTGAATATAGAGCTGTTGCAGATTGGCCAGTTTTAGGTAAAAAATTGAAGAAGGATGCTAAAAAAGTTAAAGATGCATTACCAAAATTAACTTCAGCAGATGTTAAACAATTCATGAAGGATGGTAAAGTTACCGTTGCTGATATTGATTTAATTGAAGAAGATTTATCCGTTTTGAGAGGATTACCTGAAAATTTGGTCAGTGGAGGTAAAGAAGCAAGATCAGAAGGTGATGTTTTAATTATCTTGGATATAAATATGTATCCTGAATTACAAACAGAAGGTATCATTAGAGAATTGATCAACAGAATCCAAAGATTAAGAAAGAAATTCAACCTTCAACAAACAGACGATGTCTTAGTTCAATACAAGATTTCAAAGGATACAATTGGTTTAGAAGATGCGATTAAACTTCATCATGATACTTTAATTAAAGCTACAAGAAGACCATTGGAACCTATCGTTGAAGTTTCAAATGAATTAATCGGTGAAGAAGAAGCGTCGATCAATGACACAATCTTGCAACTAAGATTGTTGAAACTCTAGATGGGTCCTATTCACTCCGGAATCCATCACTTTTCATTACATAGTTTTATATTTTTGTTTGTCTTGTTTTTAATAATAATATTGATTATAGTCTTCAAAAATAACACTCAAATAAAATCGACGCACGAACGTCGATCGACTACAAATTTACTTTTCTTTTTCTTTTCAACTTGAACCTCTTAATGGGAGAAAGGGGTTGGACTGGCTGATTGTTTGCAAAGTAAACTTTCTGATCTTAGTTGTTACATTTAGATCATTTGGTGTTAATAACTGACCGTGTGTGTATTAACATCAGCAAGCCTAGTTTTTTTTCCGTGACCGGTGTAATTTATTCTGGGAGGGCTCTTGTTCAATTTTGAGGCGACTTTAATCAACACTCATAAAGCACTACTTCAACATATCAAATAACCATGTCTTTTGGAGCGAGACAACTAGGTGCATTTGGTACCAGTTCGCCATTAACTTCCGCATCCAATGTGACACCGCCAGCAGCAGGAACATTACAAGATTTACAGAATGATATCGTTGTACCAAATGGGCCAGAAGATTCTATATCAGATTTAAGTTTCTCTCCAAGGGCCGATTTCTTAAGTGTGTCATCGTGGGATAACAAAGTTAGAATCTATGAAGTTAGTCAATCAGGTCAAGTTGAAGGTAGAGCGATGTATGAACATGATCTACCTGTTCTTTCAACGAGGTGGTCATTTGATGGATCTAAGGTAATTAGTGGAGGTTGTGATAAAATGGTTAAATTATTTGATCTAAGTTCGGGTCAATCTACAGCAATTGGAATGCATACCGAGCCTGTTAAATCGGTAAGATATGTTCATTGTGGTCCAACAAATACAGAATGTGTGGTTAGTGGTTCATGGGATAAGACAATCAAATATTGGGATATGAGACAACAAAATCCAATTTGTACTTTGAATATGCCTGAAAGGGTTTATTCAATGGATTCATCACAAAAACTGCTAGTTGTAGGTACTGCAGAACGTCATGTTGTGATTATCAATTTGGATTCTCCTGATAAAATATTTAAACAATCTATATCACCTTTAAAATACCAAACTAGAACTGTCACATGTTATCCAAAAGGTGATGGATTTGGAATTGGATCAATTGAAGGAAGATGTGGTATTCAATATGTTGATGATAATGAGCAAAGAGTTTCAGGATTTGCATTCAAATGTCAAAGGGATCAAAAAACTTCTCCAAAAGAAGTTAATGTTTATGCACTAAATTCAATTGCATTTCA